>CM066032.1:870168155-870768155 GCA_033557465.1 Ichthyophis bannanicus | reverse complement strand
TGGCAGCATGGAACCTGACTGGTGTGTGGCCCACCAGGACTGCATTTGGGGGATTCTGCTGTAGGTTCTGCCCCTGTTCATGGTGTCTGTGCTCAGTGGGGTAAAAGATAGACGTATTATCATTGCATATGTCCTTGTCACCAAAGGTGTGTCCTTACTGTCACTGTTTATTTGTGGGGAAAATATGTGGGCAGGATTGCTGGTAGCCCCAGCTGGTCTTTGAACCTGTGACCTTCTGTTCTTGCATGCACTGTCTGTGTGCACTGCACCACCATGTAGCCACAGCTTGGCTGAATTCCCTGGATAGTCCATGACTATGGATCCGGCAGGGCCTGTCTGTTGCTGTGGACTGTGCCAGCCTGCACATGGCTAGGCCTCTGTCTTCTGTCGCTAGCAGCCACTGCCCCCTGCACCACATGTACTCACCCGCCAACATGCTGGCATGAGCTTCTCCCATAAAAAGCAGGTGACCTGATTGGAATGTGGCAGTACGGGACTGCATTTGGGGTACTTGGCTGTGGGTAATGCCCATTGTTGTGGTGTGTGTGCGTTGTTGGGTAAAATATGGGTGTTTTCCCCATGCTTATGTCCCCTGCAATACAGGGGTGTCTGTGCTATCTGTGTTTGGTGGTGGGTAAAATATGGGGACTGGGCTGGCAAGTGCCCTAGCTGGGCTTTGAACCTCTGACCCTCTGGTCCTAGAGGTACTGACTCTGTCTGCTGCACCACACTATGGCCACATAGATAGTGTAGCCCCTGGAGGTAGTAAGCCTGGCAGGATGGAGTCACAAACCCTGCTCTACGCAAATTTACTGTGGGCATATGCGCCCTGTCTGGTGACAAACGTGCACATAAACCCCAGAAATGACCACGGGAAATGGGGGACAAAATATCACCACGCTGGGCAACAGTGATATTAATGGGCAACCATAGCAAACACTCCCAGGAAAGCTCCACAAAAGGAAATGTTTTTTGGAAGAGTCTCCGCTCCGTAAACCCTTCCAAAATTCATTTCTTTTTTCTGGAGCTTTGCTGGGTATGTTTTCTGTATTTGCCCATCACTATAACTGTTCCCCAGCTGAATTACTATTTTTAATAGTTCTGTTGTGGTCATTTTCTATTTTTATTTGCACTTTTGTGCTGTGCACATGTATCACACTGCTCACGTTTTGCTGGTTTCCCCGGTTTTCCTGTACATTGCAGACGGAAATGGTTTTCTCTTCCCTTTAAATGCTTTCTACCGCGAGTGTTTCCCTCGCGGTAGTTTTTACATGCAAATTCGGGCCCGATACTGTGCGGGGAGCCTCTCCCCTCCCACTCTCCACCCATTGACCCCGTCCCTCTGCCCCTCCGGAGCCTTCCTCCGCCCTCCTTTAGCCGTTCCACGCCTCTATCGGACATTTGCGGGCCCGCACTTATACGAGGCCCGTTAGTGTGCCGCGCACCTTTGCGGGGATGACACGCACTTGTGCGGGGCGTTTAAACGCGTTTATTAGCGTTTCAGTGCCGCGTTTCCGTGCGCTCTTTTGCGGCGCGCACATTTCCGGTTTTTAGTAAACATCCCCCTAATTGTTTAGTAGTTATTCAAATAAGAATAAAGAAAATTGTAACAAGGCAGCACATAAGAATAGAGTAATGTCAACAAAACACAGTGTGATGGTAGCAAAATTGTCTGCACTTAAAACAGCCACATACATGTGCACAAACATTGAGCATATAAGAGCGAGGTTAGACACAAAGCAAAGCAAAGAAATGTGCAAAAAATGTTGTACAGGTATGTATGTAAGAATAGAAAACGCAAACCGCACCATTGCAATACATGAAGACAAACACCCGATGGTGTGAAAATAAAATTCTAATAAATGAGATCCGACACTGTGGTAATAACTAGCAAATTTTTATTTCAAAGTTTAGTAAAAACACGATATTTGTCAACACAGTTTAGATTTTAAAGTCATTCTTGGGTCAATCAATCTCCTGGTGGGCCCGTTTCTTCTTCCCCCGAATGCTTCTCTTGGTGCGATGCTTGGCGCATTTTTCATCTGGGGTTTCCGGCAGCAGCAACCAGCAGAAATCAGCCATCATAGTGGTGTTCCATCTTCCTTGGTAGGTACCAAGGAAGATGGAACACCACTATGCGTCCTTGATGTCCTGGTGAAACCTTTCACCTTGTTCTTCACTGTACGCCCCCAAGTTTTCAGGAAAGTAGTTCACATGGGAGTGCAAGAAATGGACTTTCAGGCTCATGTTACAGCCTTGTTCTTTGAAGGCATTGAGCATCCTGGCAACAATATCCTTATAGTTCTCATCCCGCCTGTTCCCCAAGAATTTGAGAACAACATCCTTGAAGGAATCCCAGGCTTCTTTTTTCCTTCTCAGACATCGTTTCAGCGAATGCTCCATCTGAAATGAGTTTCCTTATATCAGGGCCAACAAACACTCCTTCCTTTAGCTTTGCTTCAGAAAGTCGGGGGAACTTTGAGCAAAGGTACCGAAAGCACTCACCATCTTTTGGAAGGGACTTGATGAATTGCTTAATGAGACCCAACTTAATGTGGAGAGGTGGTAACAGAATTTTATCACGAGGTACCAAGCTCTCATGAAGAACATTTTTCTCACCGGGTCTCAAATACTCCCGGATTGGCCAGTCTTTTTTCCCCCAGTGTAGGTCGCGGGCCCGGCTATCCCACAAGCAAAGGAAGCAGGGATATTTGGTGAAACCGGATTGCTGGCCCTAATAGCATGGATAGAATTTTAAAGTCTCCACAAATCATCCACTTATGCTCATCATAACGAATCTTCTGAAGAATCAGGGCCAAATTCTCGTATTTTTCTTGGAGAATAACAGAGTGAGCAATAGGAACTGAAGCGAATGTGTTGCCATTATGAAGAAGAACACCTTTTATGCTGTCTTTTGACGAATCAATGAACAGCCGCCATTCAGCAGGATCATACTTGAGTTTAAACTTTTCCATCACTCCGTATATATCGTTGCAAAATACCAAATCTTCCTCTTTGCTGAAATACTTCAAAAATTGTGTCTCGCGGTTGCGGTACCAATAAAAAGTTGTTCCTGGTGACAATAGATTTTTCTGTTTAAGCCGAGAACCTAGCAGTTGGGCAGCATCTTTTGGGAGTCCTAAATCCCGGACTAAATCATTCAATTCAGCTTGAGAGAAAAGTTCAGGTTTTGGATCTGGTTCAGTTTCAAACTCGGAAGTACTGGACTCATCGGGAAAAGCCATCTGATGAGTCTCATCATGATCAGAACCGTCCACACAAATATGATCCAAAGATTTTGGTGGTTCAGGCACAGGTACTTCGTTGCTATGAGGCATAGGCCGAATTGCTGAGGGAAGGTTGGGGTAACTTATTACGTTCTTATTTTTTAAGTTGTATCCCTTCACAATGCAAGAGCAAAAATAGCAGTCACTGCTGTGGTCTCTTTGTTCACGCCACATCATAGGTATTCCGAAACGAAATGCTTGTTTTTTACCTTTCATCCATAAGCGTAGATCTTCCTCACATGTCTTGTACACTTTGTGAGGAGCCCACGGTTTGTCTTGATCGCCTAACTTCAAACCGAAATAGGCGAAATATACTTTTTTAATAAATGCAGAAATGTTCCTCTGCCTCTTTTTCACGGTATATTCCCCACAAATGAAACAAAAACTGTCCGGAGAGTTGACGCAACCTCTGGCTCTGTGAGCCATCACAAATACACAGCACTGCAAACTACAACTGTAGTGAACCACTTCGGAATAAAGCTGGATTACGACTGAGCAAACAAAAGGTAATAATGAACTTGCAAGAAACTGAAATTTGACAGGAACGTTCATGTCGCAACCACCGTGTTTGAGCGAGCGAACGAGGCGAGGCGAACAGGAAAGAACATGCGCCAGCGCGAGTACTGGATTTAGCCCCCCGCCTCCCAATTGTCCTGTTAATGTATAAAATGAATACAAAACACTCTAAAATATCATGAGGGAGTGTTTCTAGTTAGTTAACCATTACAACCTCTATTTTGGGCCAAGAAAATAAACTGCAGTTGGCTAAAAAGAAATTATGTGAACATTCCTTATATGGGTAAGAAATCTAATTTTGCAAGAAAACGTGACGTGATGGAACATTTTGGCTATTTTTCCTGGATTCAGCACCCCAAAATCTATAGGAATCAGTTGCAAAACTGGAGGCAGTTTTTTGGTAGTGTACCTGTGTTATCAGCATTTTTTCTCCTCCTCACCCTCTCAGCATTCCTCCCCCTCTACCTCTGTTCATTCTATCCATCGCACCTTGGTGAATTTTGCCAGCAAAGGTTGGATGACATCCACCAAGTTTAAGGTTCTGATCAGTTGTCTGAGAGCGTGTCATGGTTTTAATCACGTCTGATAATGATTTAGAATAACAATAGATAGTGCCTCACTTGTCTGGCTAGGTGAAGATTTTCATCATGCACCTTTTCTAAATTTGTTTCATTTTCTAGCTCCCAATTGTGTGTGTGGGGGGGGGGGGGGGAAGGGGGG
Source organism: Ichthyophis bannanicus (assembly GCA_033557465.1). Lineage (NCBI taxonomy): Eukaryota > Metazoa > Chordata > Amphibia > Gymnophiona > Ichthyophiidae > Ichthyophis > Ichthyophis bannanicus. The sequence continues at coordinate 870,763,632 of CM066032.1, read as the reverse complement.
TTGCCCATGTAGATATTCATCTGTCCATAATATTTGCATTAACTGGAACCTTGACATTATGACATCTCATCCAGGGTTGACCAATGGTGTTAATACTGCAGTGCAGCACCTTACCAAAACCTTTTGAGACATTTTTTGTTTGCTCTACACAATTTTTTTAAATTAAAAAAATGTTTAATCCAGACCAGGAGAAGGACCTTGGAGTGATTGTTTCTGAGGATCTCAATGTGGCGAAACAGCGTGTCAAGGCGGTGGCCAAAGCCAGAAGGATGCTGGGTTGCATACAGAGAGAAATTACCAGCAGGAAGAAAGAGGTACTAATGCCACTGTGCAAGTCACTGGTGAGGCCTCACTTGGAATATTGTGTTCAGTTTTGGAGACCATATCTCGCAAAGGATATAAAGGTTCAGAGGATACTTTTTCACTGAAAGGGTGGTGGATGCTTGGAACGCTCTGCCGATGGCAATGGTGAGGACAAATACAGTGACAGAATTCAAAATGACATGGGACAGACACAGTGGATCCCTTTATAGCAACAGAATAAAATCAAAATAAACTTAACTATCTCTTATATCTCAACAAATAGGGTGACCTGAACGAAGTAGCGGGTACACTCCTAAAAGGCATGTGGAGGGGTGACCTGCACGGAGCGTTACCTACTCTTGCCACCTTGCTGGGCAAACTAGATGGACCATGCTGGTCTTTATCTGCAGTCATATACTATGTTAGTATGTTACTATGTTACAAAAACACTGGAGAAATAAAACTATAAATGAATTTATTTTTGTACTAAACAAAATGCAAAGACGTTAACGATGCGCATTTCCCAGAACTGACATATTCCAGTTAATAAATTCAAAATAAAAAAAGTATTTTTCTACCTTTTGTTGTCTGGGCATTTTATTTTTCAGTTGCAATTGCTCCAGTCACTTTCTTCTGGTTTCTTCGTGTCTTCTGCTAACTCTCTATTGTCTGCAGTCCATCTGTCCTTTCTTCTTTCTTCTAGTTTTTTCCATTCTCTCTCTACATCTGCTTTAACATACTGATTTTTCCCCTTTTGTTCTTTCCTCCATTTCTTTCTGTATTCCTTTTTCATCCACTCAAATTTCACCCTTCCATCTTCAATACCCACTTTCTCTTTCCAATACTCAGCCAATCATAGATTTCTTTTTCCTCCCACACAAAATATCTTTTCCCCCTCTATCCTCACTCCCCCAGCCCCATCCCTTTCTAGTCATCCCCCAACATCAGTTCCCTTTTAGTTCCAGCCCCACTGAGCATTCACTCCCTTCTAGTCCCATTCTCCCAACCTCCCCCATCAACCCATTTCCAGTCCAAGCCCCCCATCAGCTCATTTCCAATCCTAGCCCCCCATCATCCCATTTCCAGTTCATGCCCCAATCAGCCAATTTCCAATCCTAGTCCCACATCAGCCATTCCCAGCCCTATCCTAGCCCCCATTAGTCCATTTCTAGTCCTAGCTCCCCCATCAGCATTTTGCAGTCCTATCATAGCCCCCATCAGCCTATTTCCAGTCCAAGCCCCCCATCAGCCCATTTCCAGTCCTAGCCCCCCTACTATCAGCCATTTCCAGTCCTGTCCTAGCCCCCCATCAGCACATTTCCAGTCCAAGCCCCCCCAATCTGCCCATTTTCAGTCCTATTCTATCTCCCCTTCAGCCCATTTCCAGTCCATGCCTCCCATCAGCCATTTCCAGTCCTATCCTAGCCCCCTATCAGCCCATTTCCAGTCTAAGCTCCCCCAATCAGACCATTTCTAGTCCTAGCTCCCCATAAGCCCATTTCCACTCCTATCTTAGCCCCCCCAACAGCCTATTTCCAGTCCAAGCCCCCACAATCAGTCCATTTCCTATCCTAGCCCCCCATCAGCCCTTTTCCAGTCCTATCTTAGTCCCCCCCCCCCCCCGCCTTTGAAGAGCCCCGTGCATATATGACCATCTTCAGAGGAAGCCAGGGAGGCCTGAAGCCCCAGCTCACCTCTGCACAGCTGCCAGAGTGAAAAGCGGTATGTTCCTTCACTCTGGCAGCTGTATTCTTGTGAAGCGCACTGGTGATGCAGGTTAAAGAGCATGTCCTGTTTCCCGGCATTCAGTGTGCTTCACGAGAACACAGCTGCCAGAGTGAAAGAACACGCTGCTGTTCAATCTGGAAGCTGTGCAGAGGTGAACCGAGGCCTCGGGCCTCCCTGGCTCCCTCTGAAACCGGCCTTCAAACCATGTGCAGAATGAAGTTGGCGCAGGGCCCCTGTGCGAACAGCATTCTCGCAGAATGGATGGGCCAGCCCTGAGTCTATCTAGTCTGCCCTTCCATATCAATTACAATAGTCCCCTTTTTGCCTTTAGAGATCTTCTGTGCTTGCCCCATGCTTTCTTGAAATCAGATACCATCCTCGTCTCTACTACCTCTTCTAGGAGACTATTCCACGCATCTACCACTCTTTCCATAAAGAAATATTTCTACATATTACTCCTGAGTCTATCTCATTTCACCTATGTCCCTTCGTAGCAGGGCTTACTTTCAATTGAAAGAGGCTCTCCTCTTGCACACTTATGCCATGGAAGAATTTAAACGTCTCTATCATATCTCCTCTATCCCTCCTTTCCTCTAACGTATACATATTAGATCTTTAAATCTGTCCTCATATGCTTTATAACAAAGTCCACTAACCATTTTAGTAGCCACTATTTGCACTGACTCCATCCTGTTTATATCCTTTTGAAAGTGTGGTCTCCAGAATTTCACACAATGCTTCAAATCAGGTTGCACCAGACTTATTCAAAGCCACAATCACCCCATTTTTACTACTGGCCATTCCTATCCCTATGCACCCAAGCATCCTTCTGGCTTTTGCCGTCACCTTTTTTTTACCTATTTAGCTACTTTAAGATCATCAGAAACAATCATGCCCAGGTCCCGCTCTTCTTTTGTGAACAGAAGTACTTCACCCCCTATATTGTACCGCCCCATTAGATTTCTGCAGCCAAAATGCATGACACTGAATTTTTTAGCATTAAATCTCAACTGCCAAATTCTCAACCATTCTTCAAGCTTTGCTAGATCTCTCCTCATGTTATCTTCTCCTTCCTGGGTGTCTACTCTATAGCAGATATTGGTATTATCCACAAAGAAGCAAACCTTACCTGACAGTCCTTCCTCAATATCACTAACAACGATGTAAAAAAAAGAAGCAGACCAAGGACAGATCCCTGGGGCACACCACTGGTAACATCCTTCTCCTCAGAGTGAACTCCATTTATCTGTACCCTTTGTCGCCTCCCAATCACTTTAGCGTTCATCCCTAGGGTGCAGAACGGTGTCAAAGGCTTTACTGAAATCTAAGTACACCACATCTCGGGCTGTCCCTCAGTCCAACTCCTTGGTCACCCAGTCAAAGAAATCAATCAGATTTGTCTGACAAGACCTGCCTCTGGTAAACCCATGCTGCCTCAGATTCTGCAATCCATTGGATTGCAGACACCTCAGTATTCTCTCATTTAGCAGGGTTTCCAATAATTTACTCACCACAGAGGTTAGCCTAACCAGCCTGTAGTTTTCAAGCTCATCCTTGCTTCCACTTTTGTGTAAAGGGACTACATGTGCCTTTCTCCAGTCCTCTAGGACTATTTCTGACTCTAAAGAAGCATTGAAGCTGCTAGAACATCCCCAAGTTCCATCAATATTCTCGGATGTATCCCATCCAGTCCCATCGCTTTGTCTACTTTTAGTTTAGACAGTGCCTCATGAACACAGTCTTCTGAAAATTGTTCAGGATCCCCGTCACTTCTGCTCCTATTTGTAGTTCTTTTCTGAGGTCCTGCTCCTGGCCCTTCATCTATTAACACAGAACAGAAATATTTGTTAAACAATTCTGCTTTATCCTCATCAGCTTGTACATACGCCTTCCCTTCACCCTTGAGTCTGACAATATCACTTTTGCCCTTCCCCCTCTCACTAACATATCTGAAAAAATGTCCTAACCCCCCATTTTATTGCATTGGCTATTTCTTCTTCTTTTTGTAGTTTTGCTTTCCTGACTACTCTGCTAGCTTCTCTAAGTTTTTCCAAATATAGAAGCTTGTCTTCCTCTCTCTGTGATCTCTTCTATTTTATGAAGGTCATCCATTTTTTCTTCACCTTTTCAGCTACTTCTTTTGAGAACAATAGGAGCTTCCTTTTCCTTTTACATTTATTTACCTTTCTAACAAAAAGGTTGCTGCCCTTAAAATATCCCCTTTCAGTTTTGCCCATTGCTTTTCTACATCCCCCAGCTGCTCCCATCATGCTAACAATTCCTTGAGGTATTGTCCCATATTGGCAAAGTTAGTTTTCCTAAAATCTAAGACCCTCACTTTTGAATGGACTTTATCTGCCCTAATACTGAACCACACCATCTGGTGATCACTCTGACATCAGAAGCACTTTCCCTATTGGTAAGCACCAAATCTAGAATGGCCCCTTCACATGTGGGTTCTGTTATCAGTTGCCAAAATAGTTCTCCCTGTAGAGAATCCAGAATCTCCTTACTGCTAGATGACACTGCATCAGGATTGTGCCAATCAACATCTGGCATATTGAAATCACCTATCAGTCGCACTTCTTTCCTGGCACTTCTTTTCTAGTGGTCTGATGCATTTGAGGCCTATGTTGTGCAAGCAATGTTTTTTCAACACTGTTTGGAGGTCAGCAATGGGGAGGGTGTTATTGGAGTCCTATCTATAGACTGTGCAGGATTAATCTAACCACGTGCTTGTGTTTGTGATGGTAGGAAATCTGTTGCAGCCTCCATGAACCAGAAGCTCAGTCTTCTCCATGGATTTCCCATGCAGCTGTGAAGCCTCCTCACTTCTGTGGTTCTTGATAAGTCTATTGTGGTGTGCATATTCTGTATAGCTGTTGCACCTTTTAGAATGAGAAGAAAAATGTAAGTGCCCATACCCCACTTGTTCTACTGACACTTGTCACTCCATATCAAAGAATGACCTCTTTTTAGGTAATATGTTTGCTCCCTGCCACCTTCCAAGCACAATGAGTATCCAAGGCAATTCAACTACCGTAATTAGAGATAAATGTAGCCCTAGATTGGACAACTAGATTGCATAGCACTAAATGAAAATGTAGACATAATAAGCATCTCAATTAGCCAATGTAAGAAGGATAACCAATGGGATACTTTGATATCAGAATACTCATTATATTGAAATAATAGTAAAGATCAAAGTGGTGGATGGCATAGAATCCAACAGGATAAAAGTCATGAAGGAAATGAGATGCAATGGAGCCCTTATGGATAGAAATTTTATGTGTGATGGGGAAGGCCATAGCAATGGTGGTATCTACCATCTACCCGAACAGGATAAAGAGACAGACAGTGAAATGCTACCAGAAATTATAGAAACTAACAAATTTGGTAGCACAATAGTAATGGGAGATTTCAATTACCCCAGTATTCATTGAGTAAATGTCTCATCCTGGTATGATAGGGAAGAAACGTTTCTAGATGCTGTAAAGAATTGCTTAAGTAGTAGCTGGTCCTTGAACTAACAAAAGAGGAAACTACTTTATTACATTTATTTATTATAATTTTTACTGATTATCATCAAATTCTAATCAATATATAAATAAACATAGGAGGTGCATTCAAAATACCTGCATTGGAGCATTCCAGGGACAGCGACATAGGTTAGCCGGTTAGCAGTGATATTCAGTTGCTAACTGGCTAACCTAAACCAGCTAAAGTTAGGTGGAAAAACATTGTCCTAGCTTTAGCCAGTTTAGCTGTCTGGCTAGTGGTTTAATATCGCTGCTGACTTGTCAGCTAAAATGCTAACTGGGTAACCTTGATATTCAATGCTGGTAGCTATATGTGACTCTGGTATTAAATATCCAGAGGCATTATTTAAAGTGGCAACATCCATCTTCTTTAATAGCATTGGCTGCCTCCATTGAATCTGCCCCCCATAGATAATATATACACACAAACACTGCACACTGCATCATAATATAACAGGATAAGATATTGAAAAGAAGGAAACATATAATATTGATCTAGTCCTTCCTGAAATGCTCGACTTGGTATGGGGATAACTTGTTGGGGGCACTTGTTAATAGTGATCACAATGAGATCAAATTTTCCATAATCAGTGTAAGGTAGACTCCAAAGAAAAGTACTGCTGTGGTATTTAATCTTAAAAGGAAAAAAATGATAAAAATGAAGAAAAGAGGTTAAAAAAACTAAAAGGAATGGTTACTAGGATTAAACGTTTTCATGAGGCATGGATATTCAAAAATACTATTGTCAAAATAAAAGGTTACAAATCACCAGGACCGGATGGGGTTCACCCCAGAACTTTGAAGGAGCTAAAACATGAAATTTCTAACCTACTACTTATAATCTGTAACTTATCATTTAAAATGGCCACAGTAGCTGAGGACTAGAGGCTGACCAATGTACTGCTGATTTTTTAAAAAGGATCTGGGGATTGGGGGTATACAATTATTAGCATGAATTCATTTGTGTAGATACCTAAAATATTTTTGTGCATGGAAATTGTTTGTACATGCCTATACCTATGAATTAATGTGTGTACAATCAAAAATGTCCTAGAGTGCTTACAAAGAGGGCATTTAAAATGAATGTGGAAAAAAACCACAAAAAGTGGAAAAATTGTGAAATTCACAAATGAACAAAATGTTTTTTTTTGTTTTGTTTTGTTTTACACATACCTACTAGAGGTGATCTGGGAAACTGTAGATCAATGAGCCTGTTTTCAGTGCTGGGCAAAATGGTAGAATCTATTTTAAAAACAAAATTATTGACCATATAGAAGACACAGCTTAATGGGAATGTGTCAATATGGATTTAGCAAGGCAAGTCTTGCTTTACCAATTTATTAGAGTTTTATTTGAGGTGGAAACAAACATGTCGATAAACGTGAGATGATTACTATAGTGTATTTGGAATTTCAGAAGGTGCTTGACAACGTTACTCACGAGAGATTCTTTAATAAATTAAAAAGCCATTGGATAAGAGGCAACACCCTATAGTGGATTGGAAATGGGCTAAAAGACAGGAAACAGGAAATAGGACTAAATTGTCCGTTATCCACATTGAAAAGGGTCAGTGGTGGCCTTGCCCCAAGAATCTGTGCTGGGATTTGTGCTGCATAATATATTCATAACTGATCTGGAGAAAAAAAAGCAACACATGCTTTTTTTAAAATCTGAAGATACAAAATATTCAAATTCATTGAAATAGGAGAAGATTATGAGGGATTGAAAACAAATCTTGTGGACCAAATTAGGAAAGTAGGCATCTAAATGGCAGATGAAATTTGACACATGTAAAGTGGGAGTGGGGGAGTAGCCAGTGGTTATGGTACAGTCCTGGTAACCAAAAGACCCGCGTTGGATTCCTACTAGCACTCTTTGTGGTCTTGGGCAAGTCACTTACAGTCACAGTTCCAAGAAAACTCAGGCACTTTTGGGTTGCCAGAAGTCAGCACTGACTCAAAGGCACACATGGCATTGTTTACAAGTGTAAAGTAATGGACAGAATAAAACAATCTTAATTGCAAGTACAAAATGCTGGGTTCTAAGTTAGGAGACATCACCCAAGAAAAATAACTTGGAATCACTGTGGGCAATATGTTGAAATGTTAAGCTCAGTGTGCTATGGCAGCCAATAAAACAAATAGAATATTAAGAACTATTTGAAAAGGAATGGAGAATAAAGATGAAAATATCATTATGTCTCTGCATAGGTCCATGGTGCAACTGCATCTTGAGTTTTGTGTGCAATTCTGGTGACCGCACCTCAAAAAAGATAAAGCCATAATAGAAAAGATTTAGAGAAGGGAAACAGAAATGATAAAGGAGATGAAATACTTCTTTCATGATGAAAGTCTAAACATGCTAGGGATATTCAGCTTAGAAAGGAGACTGAGAGGAGATATGATATGAATGTATAATCATGAGTGGGGTGGAATGGTTAAATAAGTAACAGTAATTTAATCTTTCAAACAGCACTAAAACAAAAGGACACTCAAGGTCAGTGCAATGGTATTAGGCATCCTAGGTGGACCTTTCAGCCTTGCATGTCTCTACAATTAACTTTTCGACCCTTAGTGCATCCCCCTAAGATTTTGATAATTAAACACAATCATAACACTGGACAATAATTTGTTCAAACGTTTTGCTTCCTGAAAAGGTTTTGGTGATTATGAGAGACAGCTTCAAGCTGACACAAATATAATTTCAGATTGACTGTATCACGTAGGAATTTGGAGAAACATGAAATTAAATTTTGACTGAATTTAGCATGTTTAATCATAGAATGATTCTGACATATTGCACTAGTTCACCTAAGCTAAAAATGTTTTGCTCCTGATTTTTGTTTGTACTCAGCATCTGATGCTTCTTGTCTCAGTGTCCAACAATAGCGGCCAACATTGATGGGTTCCAGTTGTCCTGGAACCAAACCCTTATGGAGCAACCAGTTCTTTTTATTGTAATGAGATTCTCTAGCATGGGAGTCCCATTCGCGAATGAAAAAGTACTTGGTATACCTGAGCTGAATTTCTACTAGCAGTGCCATTACATTTAGATTAGCACAGATATTCCAGTTGTAGTTGTTGAACTGTAAGTGTTTTAACAACTTCCATGTTTTTGTAGTTTCTTTCATGTGCGTTGCATAGGCCATAGGTATTGAAGGATGGACATTGCCATTGTGCAACAAGACAGCTTTCAGTCTTAACAGCGACAAATCAATAAAAAGGCACCATTGTTGTGGGTCATGCTCACAACCCAAAACCTTGAATAACCCAACAATGTCAGTGCAGCAAAAGAGGTTGTGCAAATAAATTGCTCATATCTTTTTGGCAGGTCCAAAAGACAGAAAACTTCATACCTGGTGACAACAAACCCTATCATTGCAATCTTGAACCAAGTAGTTCAGCTTATGTTTTTTACAAACTTAAGTCCATCAACAGGTCATTCAGTTCTGACTGTGTCATCAGATGAGGCACACCGGACAGAAATAGTTCAAAATCTGGATCCATGTATTGTGGCATCTTCATCTGCCTCATCTGTCTCTAGCAGCTTTGGTAGTGGCATACTGTTGTCATATAGCACTGGTCTCATGGCTGAAGGCAGACTAGAGTATTCAACAGATTTCTTATTTTTAGCAGAGAAGCCAGATACATTTATTTATTTATTTATTTATTTAAAGTCTCTTTTATACCGCGCTATTGACATCAGCGCGGTTTACAGTGAACATTAAACTACACATCTCAGATTGCTGATTTGTGTTTACAAAAAACAGGTATCATAACTTGGGTATACATTAAAACAATTTTAACAGGGAAAAACATGATAAATATATACAAACCACTTTATGTAGCTATATAAAGGGTTAAATGAACTGTACAAGCATCTCATAGTGGGGGAAGGTTAAATGTGTGATTGCGAGTATTCAGTCAAGAGTGTGAGATGCGTGTGCTTGGGGAGCTGCGTTGAGGTGTGGAAGTGGGTGGATGTGAGGTGGAGACTGAGGCATCATAGTGAAGAAGAAAAAGGTGATGTTTCAGTGCCTTCTTGAATTGACAGAGATCACTGATAGTTCTGATAGTTGTGGGTAGAGCGTTCCAGCAGGATGGTGCAAAGAAGGCAAAGGCTCTAGAACTGGTAACTTGGGAGCACTTAGTGCTTGCCTTAGGGAGAATGAGGGTATTTGAGGCATTGGATCTTCTTACCCGATTAGGAGGTGTAATTGATACTAGTTCAGAAATGGCAGTGGCTGGGTATTTCTTGATGGCCTTGTGGGTCATAGTTAGAATCTTAAAAGAGATCCTGGCTTGTATGGGGAGCCAATGCAACTGTTTTAGTATTGGAGTAATGTGGGATCTTCTGGAGGCTCCGTGGAGGAATCTTGCGGCTGAGTTCATTGCAAGTTGTAAGGGGTTGGTCGTACTCTTTGGAAGGCCATGTAATATCGCATTGGCGTAATCAAGGTGGGGCATTATTAGGGCCTGAAAAACAGTTCGAAAGTCTTCAGGTTCTAACAGCTGACGAAGATGGCGAAGGGTCCGAATTTTATGATATACCAATTTTGTTATGTTGTTGATATGAGCCTTGATGTTGAGCTGCTGATCAAGTGTAACTCCCAGGTATCTTACTGAAGCCTTGCATATGAGCTCTGCGTCACGAACTTTGATGGATATGGGTGGAATAAATGCCGGATTCCTGGTGACAAAGAGGGCTTCTGTCTTTTTGAAGTTTAACTTAAGCCTTTGCACATTTATCCAGTCTGTGACTGCGTCAAAGCATTTGATTAGAGGGGAGAGGTCAAGATGTTCAGTCGAGATTGGCATGTACATCAAGACGTCATCGGCATAGACAAGGCAGTTGATGTTAAATGAGTGGATAAGGTCACAGATGGGCTGCATGTAAATGTTAAACAGCAAGGCAGATAGGGAGGAGCCTTGTGGAACCCCTTTCGTTTGGAGGAAGGGGTCGGATGTGGAGGGGCCAGAACGGACGTACTGCCAACGATCCGAGAGGTATGACGCGCACCATGATAGCGCCGAACCGTGGACTCCCTTCTCTCGGAGGCGTCGAAGAAGGACTTCATGGTCTACTGTATCGAAGGCAGCGGCAATGTCCATAAAGATTAGAACAAAGCCTTGTCTGATGTTGTCCAGGCCTATGGATAGAGTGTTGAATAGGGTTGTCAATAGCGTTTCAACACCATGCGCTTCACGAAATCCGTGCTGGCAGGGGTGCAGTGGCGCGTTGGTATCTATGTGATCCTGTAATTGATGTTGGGTGATCTTTTCAATGATTTTCGATAGGAGGGGTATGCTGGAGATAGGTCTGTAGGATTCCATCATTGAGGGGTCCAACTTATTGTTTTTGAGGAGAGGTCTGATGGCGGTCTGTTTCAGGCTTCGAGGGAATGTTCCAGTAGAGAATGATACATCTATAAGCTTGGATAGGAAAGGGCTGAGCTCAGCACGTAGGGATTTTATCCAGGGAGCTGGACACGGATCAGAGGGTGATGTAGTGGTGTTTATACTTGATATAGTGTCTTGAATGACTCTGTTGGTTGGGGTAGAGAAGGATGTGATGGTGTGTTGGGTCACACTTAAGGAATGATCAAGTGAGGGTTGAGAAGCAGATAAGGGTGGACTAGTTGAGAAGAGGGGCTTAGTAGGTTGAATAAGCTGGTTACTTTTGTTTCGCAAGTAGTAAGCGTATTCCTGGGGGTCTGGGTGAGTCGAGTTCCCTTGAGATGGTTCTTTTGTTAGGGATTTTACAATTTGGAAGAGCTCGTGAGGTTTGTTTAGGGAGCGTTGTAGTCTGTTTGCATGATATTGTTTCATGCTTGATGCCACGGATAAACGATGTTTTCCTAATTGTGATGTATATGCTTTGTGGCTCTCAGTTGTTCTTGATCGTCTCCAGTGCCTCTCAAGACGTCTGAGTTGAAGGAGCGAATCGCGTAGCTCTTGGGAGTACCATGGAGCATTCTTTTTCTTATGTGGTGCTTCGTTTGTAGCAGGTGCGTGGATAACAGCATCTAGGTTTGAGTTCCAGGAGGCGACCATGTCATCGAGGCATTGATTGTGAAGGTCAAGTAGGTTCTGTGTCCTCTTTAACAAATCTTCTCTGTTGAAAGGATGGAAGCGCTTTAAGTGTTCTGAGGTGGGTTTAACATCAGGATTGGTTTTGGCAGAGATGGTGCCAGTCGGAATCTGGAAACGTATCAGAAGATGATCTGACCAAGGAACTGGGCTTACATTTAGTTGAGATTTATACCCGTGAAGGAGGGCTGGCTGTGGTGCAAAGATCAGATCAAGTATTAGTCAGACAGAAGTAATAGTCCATCATGTGATCCTTCTGTTCTTGCCATATCATTGGGACTGCAAACGACATTGACTTCTGAGTACCTCTGAGCCAAGCTCTGAGATGGACAGCACATGGTATACAGCAAATCTGAGGATCCCAGGATTTATCTTGATCACCAACTTTACAACCAAAGTAGAGCTCATATGCTTTCTTAATAAGTGCAGTCATGCTGCATCTTTGAGACTTAAGCGTAAACTTACCACAAATGAGGTACACAAGGTACTTCAGGCCGGAAGGTCGGGGATTCAAATCCCACTAGAGAACAGCAACCTTGGGCCGGAAGGACTGGGGTTTCTAGTCCCACAGGTGCTCCTTGTGGTCTTGGGCAAGCTACTTAACCCTCCATTGCCCATGTTCTCTGTAAAATAGTTATCTCCAAATTATAATGCCCTGTTCAATGTAATTTCAGTTTGTTCAATGTAAACCGCACTGATTCAGAATAGCACGGTATATAAGAGAATATAAATAAATAAATATAACAGAATGTATCGTAGCTGTTGTAATATTGACGAGACATTTCTGCTGTAACAAATCATCATTTAGGCATGAATCTTACACTTACTGTAAATTCTATTGCTAATACGCAAACTGATATCAACGTTATGCATAGCATCTGTGTATGAAAGCTGCTTTTATAGCCTGTACTTCCAGCATCCATCCTGAGCTAGCATGCCCACATATTCCCATTGCATGTTGTGAACCTGGACTAAACAAACAGCTTACTTCCTAGGCAACATATGAGTAGACTTAAAATATGCGAGGAAATCACAAAAATAGGTGACTGCAAAAAAATGGTGTGCGATAGGAAAATGTCAAGGTGATTTTTGTGAACATCAACCCAAAATCCATAAGGTACACCCAAAAGTGTTCAGGAAGCAAGATCTTCGTTATCCAATCATCTCAACACCATCCCTCCCAGAACAATCTTATAAAAACACATATTTGAGTTTGTGTTACTGTTAGGACCCATTGTTTTGCTTTGACTTTGGCTATTCTTTGCTGTCCTCAGAGGCTGATGCCCTAAGCAACCACTTAATCTGCCTGGTGGTTGGGCTGGCCCCGAGGACAAAATTAAAATAATGGCCAGCAAATTTAAAACAAATCATAAAAAGTGTGTTTTCATGCAGTGCATAATTAAGCTATGGAATCTGTTGCTGGAGGATGTGAGCAAGACAACTAATATAGTAGGATTCAAAAGATTTGGGCAAGTTCCTAAAGGAAAAGTCGATGAAAATTATTAGCTAGATAGACCTGGGCAACTCATTGCTTAACCCTGAAAATACGTTATGAGAAATTAAGTATACCTTTTGGGATCTACCGGGTACTTATGATTGCACTGTCCACTGTTGGTCTGACTCAACATGGCTTTTCTCATGTTCTAAGGACATTAGACTGTATTTTATGATTGCAGACCTCTGACATGTCATCTGCTTTGGTATCCAGGCCTTCGGCAATTTGAAAGATAACTTTCATTTTGATGATGGCACAGAATATTTCCTCTAGTCTGGTCAACCTACAAATAAAAGTATAACTGTTCCCTGTCTTTTGCTGAAATTGACATGTCGTAAATGTGATAGGGCCCGTGCAGTACTAGTGCTGATGGTAAATTTGCTTGAAAGATTTTTTTACCCTGCTCTGGATTTTTGAGATTTCCTTCTGTAGCAGGATTCCAAAATCTTTCCCTAATTTTTAAAGAAGGAAATTTCTGGATTATCTATTTGAAGTGATGGATGATAGGCCTACATATCTATCATGGGCAGTCAGTATATATTGCTACAATTTGGAGGGAACATTTTAGGGCTTATAGGTTAGGGCGGGGTGTTCGTCATGATTGGATACCATGCTCAGAAGGAATGGGAGGTAGCTGCCTGTCTTCAAAACCAGCTCGACCTTGTTCATGAAGAGAAGCTGCCAGCTTGGCATAACCAAAAAAGAAGTCTGGAAGAGATGCACACCTAACAGGGGTTGAAAAGAACCAGTGTAATTTTTAAGTAACCTTCAAGAGTTGAGTGGTACCAAGGGCTGGCCCGTCCATTGAGCAAGAATGATTTTTGCACAGGGCCCCATGTTTCAGGGGGCCCGCGCAAAAAACATCTTGCATCAGCCCAACTAGGTTAAAAAAAACACAAATCAGCTGCTGCTGCTGCTGCCACCATGGGGATTTCCCATCAGCCCCGCGGCGGGATTAACAGAGCAGTGAGAAATGGAAACTCTCTCTTCACACGGCTCTGTAAAGCCCGTGCTGAGGCCACATGGAAGACTTTGAAGGGCAGGGGAGCCCTGCGGGATGCTCGATTCTGCCGCTGCCACGGTGGCGGCAGCAGCAGCAGCCGGTTTGTGTTTTTTTAAGCTAACTGGGCTGATGGGGGGGGGGGAGAGGGTTAGGACTGGTAATGGGCTATGGGGGGGGGGCAAAGACTGGAAGTGGGCTGATGGGGGGTTACGACAGGTAATGGGCTGTGGGGGGGCTAAAACTACAAGTGGGCTGATGGGGGGCTTATGACTGGTAATGGGCTATGGGGGGGCTAGGACTGGAAATGGGCTGATGGGGGGGTTAGGACTGGAAGTGGGCTGATGGGGGGTTAGGACTGGTAATGGGCTATGGGGGGGCTAAGACTACAAGTGGGCTGATGGGGGGGTGTCAGCATACATCAACATGACATTATGCCTAGCATAGGTGTCATGGCTGTTCCCAGACCTTGGATTTCAAGCAGCTTTGTTATTCTGGTGATGTCAGTCTCCAAACTTAATGAGGGTAGTTTACAAGATGAGATTAACTCTGACCCCCTGGTGATGTCAGTCTCCGGGCCTGATGAGATTGGTCTGCAGCCCCTCCTTGCTAAATCAAGAATAGCAGACCTCAAAGGGAGGTGCTGGAAACAATAGCAGACCTCAAAGGGAGGTGCTAGAGAAAATTCACTCTAAAGGACAGAAATACTTCCTCTTTCTCTCTCTCTTCCTATTTTCATCGGACACACCTTGCCATGAGGCTCTGACACCTACTTCTCTCCCCTCCCCCTTGTTCTCTCTTTTTCTCCCTATTCTTCTTATTATGAGGCTCTGACCCACATTTTCTTACTTCTCTCTCTCACACACACACACAGATTTATTTACATTCTCTTATATGCCGCGCTATTCTGCATCAGTGTGGTTTACATTGAACAAACTAAAATTACATCGAACAGGGCATTATAACTTGGAGATAACTATTTTACAGGGAACATGGGCTATGGAGAGTTAAGTGGCTTGCCCAAAACCACAAGGAACACCTGTGGGACTAGAAACCCCAGTCCTTCCGGCCCAAGGTTGCTGTCCTCTAGTGGGATTTGAAACCCCGACCTTCCGGCCTGAAGTACCTTGCCCCAACCACTAGGCTACTCCTCCACTAGGCCACTCCTCCACTCATTGAAGTAAACTGAAGCAGCTTTCTAACAACCTCCTACCTCTGTTCTGTAACTTTGTAATAAGCCTATTTCTATATAAAACCCTTTTTCCAAGCCACACCTGTTTGGTTATCTTATTTGTGCTGCTTACCCTACTGTCTCTGTGAAATGAACCCAGGACCAAACGGAGAGTAGACCAGAAGATTACATATTCAGAAGATTAGAGGTAATGACTGGTAATGGGCTATGGGGTGCTAGGACTGGAAATGGGCTGATGGAGGGGTTAGGACTGGAAGTGGGCTGATGGGGGTTACGACAGGTAATGGGCTGTGGGGGGCTAAGACTACAAGTGGGCTTATGGGGGGCTTAGGACTGGTAATAGGCTATGGAGGGATAGGACTGGTAATGGGCTGATGGGGGGGTTAGGATTGGAAGTGGGCTGATGGGGGGTTAGGACTGGTAATGGGCTATGGGGCATTGAATTGTCTAAATTTACGAGTGTGTTGAGGGTGGGTAGGAGGTTGAGCTTTAAGAGTTGAGTAGGGGAAGGAAAAGAGGATGAGAGCATGATCAGACCAAGGAATAGGTTGAACAGTGTGAAGGATTTGTTCAGCAAATGGAGCTTGTTGTGGGATAAATATTAAGTCAAGAATGTTTCCTTTAGAATGTGTGGGGTGATTTAGGATTTGAGTGAAGTGGAGGGAATTCATAGCTTGGAGGAAGGTAGATGATTGATTAGGGGTTATAGAGTGTAAATTTAAATCACCTAAGATTATGAGGGGGCGTGAGGCAGGTTGGGGGGAGCAGGCTGCGTCAAGAATTGTGGAGAGGTCAGAAGAGGCTGCTTGGGGTGCACGGTATAAGAGGTGTAAAGATAGAGTGGAGTTAGAGACTGTTATGGTGTCCAAGCCTGATGAAGAGATAGACTCAACTATGGAAAGTTGCAGGTTCGATCTGGCAATGATAGCTACACCTCCACCTCTGCCTTGTGTTCTGTTACATGTGTAAATTGAGTATGCATTAGGACATAGTTGGTTTATTAGAACCATGTCAGTGTCTTGAAACCAGGTTTCAGTGAGGCAAAATATATCGAGGTCATAGTCAGTTATGAGGTCAGTGAGTAAGGGGATTTTATTTCTGGTAGAGCGGACATTGAGTAGGGCACATTTGAGGGGGGATTGGGGATGTTGGAAGGAGAGTTGGGCTTAAGGTTGGGAAGTAAGTTAATAGGTATGAGTTTGTTAGTGCGGTAATGGGAGTTATGAGGTGAGTGAGATAGAGGTGGTGGGATGTAAAGGTGTCTGGGAGAGTGGATTATAGGAATGGGGATATTATGTGTCAGAGAAAGGGCATGGGGAGGGTGAGCAAGGTGAGGTATAGGATGACGAGGGCAAGCCTGAGTGCCAATGAGCAGGAGTTAGGGGGGGGGGGCATTCTAGTATGAAGGACAGGATCTGGTTGAAGGGAAGGAGGGAGAGAAGAGGTCTGGTTGGAAGTAGGTCAATTCAGGAGAGTGAGAGTGTAAATGTTACAGTAGGTGTTACAGGTAGTTGGATACTTTTAAAATAGCAGAGTTGAATGAACATTAAATTGAGGTAATAGAGAAGAAACAATTCTTATTTAAATTGACAATGGGTAGAGAGGCAAGTGTTACATTAGGTTCAGGTAGAATACAGTTGAAACAATTGTAGCATTTAATAGTTGTAACAGGTGTTAACTCTGAGAGTAGTGGATGAGACAATAATTGGTTGCATTGAAGCACAGGTTAGCACAGTGAGAGTAGGTAAATATGCATAAATGACAAGGAGAGGCAGCCAATTAGCTGGAGAAAATAATATATTTAGGATAGGAAAATTAAAAGGAGTTGCTTACAATTGAGGTTGAAGAGTTCAAAATTGGTGTTAGAACATGAGGCTGCTGTGGTAGGACAGGAAGATTAGACACAATCTGGTTTTGAAGAGTTCCACGCCTAAGGGCCACGCCAAAGGGCCCTCTGGCGAGGCCCTCAGGCGCGGGCCCGCAAAGGCGCGGGCACGCCTGGTCGGCACTTTTTAAATCTGCTGCCGCGTGCCCCGATTGGGCGGTGCTCACTGGTGGGGGTGGATCGGAGGTTCTGGCCTGCTCTATCCCCGCCGGGAGAGCACTTGAAGAGGCCGGAGAGCTGGAAAGGGCTGGTAATGGGATGGGGGGGTTGCTAGGACTGGAAATGGGCTGAGTGGAAGGGGGGCTTGAACTGAAAATAGCTAATGGGGACAGGGGCTTGGAAAGGAAATGGGCTGAGTGGAGGGGGGCTTGAACTGCAAATAGCTGATGGGGAGGGGGCTTGGAATGGAAATGGGCTGTGAGGGGAGGGAGCTAGGACTGCAAATGGGCTGAGTGGGGGCCTAGGACAGGAAATGGGCCGATGGAGAGGCTAGGATTAGGACTGGAAAAGGGCTGTTGGGGGGTGCTAAGGTTGGAAATGGGCTGTGGTGGGGGCTTGAATTGAAATGGACTCATGGAGGGGCTAGAACTGGAAGAAGGCTCATGCGGGGTTTGGATTGGAAATGGGCTGAGTGGAGGGGAGCTAGGATTTGACATGGGCTGATGGTGGGGCTAGGAAAGGACTAGAAATTAGCTGATGGGGGGCTGGGATTGGAAATGAGCTGATGGAGGGACTCGGATAGGACTGGAAATGGATGGGGGAGCTAGGACTGGAAATGGGCTGATAGTGGGGCTAGGATAGGATTGGAAATGGGCTGATGGGGGGCTAGGACTGGAAATGGGCTGATGCAGGAACTAGAAGGGAGCAGATGCTGGGTGGGGCTGGAACTAGAAGGGAGCTGATGTTGGGGGAGGATTAGAATGGGATGGAGCTGGGAGAGGGAAATGGAGAGGGAAAATATTTTGTGTGGGAGGGAAGACAAATCTACAATTGGTTGGATATTGGGAGAGTAAGTGGGGATTGAGGATGGAGGGGTAAAATTTGAGTGGATGAAATAGGAATGAGGAAAGAGCAAAAGGAGAAAGATTAGTATGTTAAAGCAGATGTAGAGAGGAAATGGAAAAAAACTAGAAGAGGGAAGAAAGGACAAATGGACAGCAGATGGAGAGTTAGCAGAAGACACAAAGAAACAAGAAGAAAGTGGCTGGAACAATTGTAACTGAAAAAAATGCACAAAAGGTAGAGAAATATCTCTTTATTTTGAATTTATTAACTGGAATATGTCAGCTCTGGGAAATGTGCATCAGTAACGTCTGCACTTTGTTTAGTATAAGAGGAAATTAATTTATAGTTTTATTTCTACAGTGTTGTACATTCCAAGATTAGTATTTGGGGTTCCCAGTTTAATTATTGTCTTCTTGTTTCTAAATTGTGATTCCTTGTTTGGTGATGGTCTATGTTCTGCATGTGTAACTGAGCTGAGGTATTCTGTTTATATAATTCCTATTTGACATTGCCACTTGTTCTCTTTCCCCAGTAGGTCATGTATTGTTATTCTCTGAAATGTATTGGTTTAATATTTGCAGTGTTGCCTTTTGATAGGTAGGGTATGGTGCTTTGTGAGTCCTGGTAGTGCTGTTAGGATACGGCGGGTTTGCTATGGGTTCTAAATGGGCAGTGTTTGTAGTAGTTCCTAATGTGCCTGGCGGTTGGTACTGGATTATAGTAATGTAGAAATCTTTTAGTCTTTCTTTATCCATATATTCATTAAGAGGCATGTTTACTAAAAGTTAGTGTATGGTAACATTATGCAAATGTTTATGCAAATGAGGCACCTTATGCAAATGAGGCCCCTCACCGAGTCTCTGCACATGGCCCCGCACCCCCCTTGGTCCGCCCCTGGTGGTACCAACATGGTGCATCCCATCTTAAACCCTGGGAAATCGAGTCTCTGTGTGTGGAACTGAAAATTAGTACATTTCTAGTACTTGGAGAAGGATAATTTGAGAAGTGTTTTAAGATCATTTATAAGCATTTTAACTTTGGGGGGGGGGGGGATACATTTTTACTATTTTGTATCTCCACAAAGGAAATATTGTTGGAGGAATCTTTGGTATTTTCCTTGATGAAGGTTCAGTAGCAGTGACAAGTGAAGGCCAATTTTAGATAGGATGTGAAGAGGGAGATTTAAGCAGCCCAGATCAGGATGTGGGAATTTCTCAACTTATTTTACAAAGCTTCTGCCAAATGCAAAGTCTCTTTTAAAATATGTATAAGGATGTGAGGACTGCATGTCGATGGCTCAGAACTTCCAGTGGAAACAACGATATTAAAAAGCTGCATACAGGAGAAAAAAGCATTCTGTTTTCCCCAGATGTGTGTAGGAGCAGATTTTAAATTCACTGTTACCAACAGTATCTGTCCTACTTACCTCTCAACACCTCCCCCCTTGCTATTGAACCTACCTGATGGCCCCCCTGAAGATCTCCCTCATCTCCAATCCCATCTCTGGCTTTTACCGGAATCCCTGGTAGTTTATTGTTAAGTGGAGCAATATCCAGTCACTAATCCTCATGGTGACTCTAATTTCCAAAAAAGTGCCCATGACCGCTAGCAGTAATCTCACAGAACTATCACTAGAGGGATGGTCAAGCTGTCAAATAAGGACATTCTGCCTCCCCTGTCCACCAGAACCCTTTAATTTATGTTTTTCTACTATTTTTTGTGTACCTCTAGGTCAAACCATCAGAGAGGGGGCTAGACTTTAATTTTCACCCTGTTTTGCAGTAAAAAAAAATTGATTTCACTGATATCCAGCCACTGTAGCTCAGCAAACTCAAAATGGGGTTGTCATTTATGAAAATACAGCATTGAAATAATCAGTCAACTCACCTCTAATTGTTTAGAACAGATAATGAGATTTTAGCCTCTGGAGACCTAGGATTAAATTATAGTTTGATGTATATACCAAGTTCATCATTGCCTATTTCCTTATATTTTATAAATAGGACAGAACTAATTTATCATTTGCTATTATTTGCAGTCTATGCTCATAACATCAGCACTGTATTGGCATGGGCAATTCAGGTCAGGAGTGAGGGGAATTAGCAATGAACCACTCACCTTTTCACCAGTTGTAATGGTTTGCGTGTAATATGAAAACAATCTACTGGCTAGCTTCCACAGATGGATGTTTCTTTTTGAATCTGGGTTGTACAACAACGTTTGAGTACCCCAGGAATCATACTCTATAAGATTTCTTACAGTTTGGTAAAAAGGTGAGTTAAGTTCAGGGCCAGCTTAACAAGCTTAGTGGCAAAACCAGGTCTTCATCCTGATGTCATGGGGACACCTAGGGGTATGTTTACTAAACCGTCTTAATGTTCCCGGTTTTAGCCCCAGCAATAATGTGAAGAATGCCATAAAAGGAGTGGGCGTTCCGGTCTTAAGGTAGCAATTGCGGGTTAGCACACGATAAAGTGCGCCGCGCTCATTATCACGCGATAGAGGGAGCCACGCACGTTACTGCATGTTAACCTTAACTTCGTGTGCTGACCTGCAATTGCAGTAATAGAGGTGTAGCACACTGGTTATTGCAATGCCTGCTAAAGCAGAAGTCATGAGCTCAATCCCCCAGTAGGCCAACTGAATAAGGTTGGCCGAGGCAATTCCTTCTCCTGCGTGAAACAGTACAACAATCTGTGTTGCCAGCAAAAACTTCCCACACCCCAGTGTCATAAACTAATGCACATTTTAGGGCGCACCAGAAGGCACATCCTAAACCACAACATCAGCCAAGGTGGTTTATAATGTGCCCCAGAAGGCATATCAAAAGGTTGTCAACTCCCAAGGCACCATAGTAGGCACCCCATAAGCTGGCTGAAGCTAAGGTGTGGCTTAAGATGCCCCAAGGATGTATAGGTGACCCCAAAAATGTTGGCTAAGGGCAGTAAGGTCCCCCAAGTTGAAAAGCAAGAGAGGTATGGGCCAAACACAGATGTAACCCTAACACTGCACAGAGCAACAAGGAAAGACAATGCACAAGTAATGGAAGGAAGTAGATCTGAGCTGATGGACCAGACAAATCTGCGTCCAGCCCATGTGGCAGCTGGAAAAATGGACAAACATATCGGGGGCAGCTGTAGTGATGCACAGGGTGATGGTAATGTACCATGCAGCAATGACAGTGTGTGGCAGAGGATGGGAAGACGTATCCAGCAGAGGAGGTAGAAGTGGCAGGATAGGCGTAATGACAGGAGGACAGAGGAATAGCAGTGCCATGCAGAGCACACACAGGAGAGGCAACCAGGGAGAGCTGCAATGCAGAAATGTGTAGCAGTGCAGGACGTGGGGTAGCAGCATGCACATCAGGGTAGGACGGCACACAGCTGGCAGACACACATAGATGGACAGAAGGATGGTTGACAACTGTGATAAGGGCACAATGTGCTAACAGCACAGATCTGACTGTCACAGGAATGAAAAGTAGCTGTGTAGGACAGGCATGCAAATGAAAGAGAACAGAGAGGAATCAAACCTATGACCATTAGCACAAGTGTCAATGCACAAACCGGTAGGCCACACCACCAACGTAAGGTTATTAGCAAAGGCTGCATACAAGAATACTGCAGGGCATCACACAAGAAGCCTGCTGGCTGCCAGGATAGGCAAACCTACAACAGTAACCATGATGAAATACACATGCAGATCTGGTGTGTACAGATCAGATCACAGTCTGTAATTGGGACCAGAGCCACATATAACTACATGCACACACACAATGAAATGCTATACAGTGGATACAGCATGCAAAAGAGGAAAGAACCTAAACCCAAAGGGCGGCAGGGGATGCTCTGTGGAACAGGGCAAAATATGGAACAGAACAAGAGAGAATTGAACCTGTAAACAGGTGTGCCACAGACCAGCTGAACTGCAGCAATGCCAATCCTCAAAGTGGACTGCCATGTAAACACCATGAAGAAAGAGACATATGTAACAGCTAATATGTGATGGATAGGCAGCACAGAGGGTATTTTGGTGTACAGTGAAGAGTTGGAAGTGTGTGTGCATAGGTAATGAACCTGCAGGTACCTAATGGTCATGTTAGCACAACAGAAAAAACAAAACAAAACCCCATGTGGGGATCAAACCTGCAACTTATGGTGTCATAACATATGTCTGTAACCACTAACCCAAACAACCACAATGAGCACAATGCAAAAATAGTACCTCAAAGGGAAGATGTGTATGGGAACCTGTAACACCCAGTGATGTGGCAAACGGCTGGCAGATAGACAGCTGGCACCCTAGAAGGATGTGAGCACAGGTTGGCCATATACATGACCAGGAAATCATTAAATACAAGTGTCAATGTGATCATGCAGCAGCAGAGACAAATGTATGTCAAACACATATTTTTATTTTGTTTAATCATCACAGATAGTGTAGATACCACCATCATAATATCAAGGTGAGTGGATCCCAGGTGAAAGACAGAAAACACATTTAGCAGGGCAGCAACCCACATCTTACAGTAAGGTCACTGGCCCATCTACATATGATGGGCAGGAGAGATAATGTGCATCAGGTGCATGGTGTGCAGTATGCATTAGGCCCCCACCCCCCACATGCTGCTGCATGCCCCAAATGTGTTAGTTACATATGTGTTCATGTAGACAGTAGGTTGTACATGATGAGGGCCCAACACACATCAATCATGATCTGTTCCTTAAAATATATCTATCTGGCAACACAGGAGGCACACAAATGAAAAAGCATATGTTGTTAAAAAATTTGAAAGTTTAAAAACACATGTCGAAATTTATGTTACAGCTGTCACATAATGCCTGATATAGGAATCAAAGCTGCAACAATGTAACCCTAAACAATCGTCAAATGCACAATGAGGATATGCTAACAGGTATCAGAGGCACATGAGCACAGAGAATTCAAAAGAAACTATCTGCACAAACAGGCAGAGATAACACTATGCAAAAGGTCCCCCTGCACTGGTTGGTGTGGATACAGTGTCCTTACACATATATCACGGTACATGGAATGCACAAATGAAGGAAGAAAATGGACACTCACACTGCCACACTCCAAATATAATGGGGCAATGTGAGTGTCGTTACCTCAGGGGATAATTAGGACTGCACAAACATGCAATGCTAGGTGTGTAAATCAATGCAGAGCGTCATGTCTGTACAGTAAGCAGGCACAATAACCTGCATATAGAGATGGAAAGAAAGGTCAAACATGTTACATTAACCCACACAGAAGCCATATTGCAACCTGCTGTGTTGCACCAACATACTCACTCACATGCACCGTGTACGTTGAAACATGATACAGTGATGCCACACATGCACTGTAACACCCTTGGTGATTGCAAACAGCAATCCAAGATGCTGGTGTGCAGTAAAGTGGTGTCATGGCAAATACTGTGTCATGTCCAATTGGAGGCTAGGTGGACATGGACAAGAGGACCTCTCCAGTGTTCCCCCTGTGCCACACGCATGGCTATATGTACGTGTCAAACCAAACAGATGAGCGTATCTTGCATTCCATGTGACACACATGGGCAAAACACAACAACACAATGTCAGAAGATGTACAACATACAGTGACAATGTCAGTCCCTGCTGAAAACGTGGGGACCAGTACACAATGTCCAAAGTGCAAAGGGTGTCTACACTCCAACAAGTCATGTTACGACTGTCCTTGAAACCCTGGGCATGCAAAGTCAAGTGTGACATCCCAATATGCCTCAGTACTGGAAAGATCATGTGTGTCTCCTGCATTGAACACGACACCCAGCCAGAGCACAGCAGCAACGGTGTTTTGGACAGGCCTGTCATGCCCAAAGTAGCAGTCCAACAATAATACTGTCCATCCTAGGCATGTGTCCCATTCACAGAGGTCAAACATCCTATGGCACCATTTCCCAGGGATAGTTCCATGGTGTTGTGTACTCCAACAGGTGGTTGATGGTGACGCCGGATGCACTTTAGTAGATGTGCTCTGTGTGTTCACTGCCCTGTGTCAGAAAAGGATAAACAATGTAGTGGTATGCTGCTTGCAATATCAGCCCAAATTGCAGAGAGTAAAACATCAATATGTACGTAAGGAAACGTCACACAGGCAAACATAACATGATCACAACACAGAACATACTTCATGTTGGGGACATTTTGAAATGGAGCCGCAGACGAGAGTGTCACATGGATATGGTCATGTCCATGCCCATGTTACACAGGCGTTTCACAGCTCCACCCCATGTGCATCAGCGTTCGTGTACAGAGACCCAACATGAAATGTCTATGAGATAAACAGGAAATCATTAACATGTAAAGGCTGATGTCATTCACAAAAGACCAAAGGTGCAACCTACCATGTGTTTGCAGCAAGTGTATGTTTGGGATCCCTGAGGCACTCAAAGGTCATCACACGTCACAGTGAAGAGAGAAGATGTCATTGAAATGTTGAAAGTTACCATGTCCCCATGTCCAGCCACTGTTGATGCGTGTCTACATTATGGTGATATGCTGTTACGCAGTGGTCTGTCAGCACACAAGAGATAGGTCAGCTCACAACACACAACACATGTCCACAATGTCCACAAGGTAAACAGCATTAAGGTAGAGATAGCACAGTCCCCACTGCTCCCCAGGTGTACAGACCCCTCACACCACATGCTAATGCAAAATGCCTGCATGCTGTATCATCACACAGCCAACACAAAAACACACCCCTACACAGTATGCTAAGGTGAATGTGTCAGCAGTAGCATATGGCCTGTATGTGCACAATTGGAGATTAGTGGAGAGAAAGGCCTGTTAAATGCAATGATACCCTGCTGTTGGCTGATGCTACAATGTTAGGGAAGGATGTACATGCATTCCACCACCCAAACACCTAGGGTCTGCACACACACGCAGCTCTGTTGGACATGTCCCAGAGACAATGTTGGAGAAGACAAATGGGCCAGGAACACATGTGGATATGTGTGCCAACAGCAACATATAGGGTATGGGGGTGCAGGGAATGGAGGTGAACAACATATGTACATCATGACAGATCACTGCAGACATGTGCTCCCCCTGACTGTCGTCACAGACAAAGTAGTTGTAGGTCCACCTACCCCAGACTACTGCATGTTGGATGACGTACAGTCACCTGCCAATGCACTACAGCACCAGGAAGGTCACCAAGTATGTCCTGTGGATTGAAAGACACAAAAGAAACATACATATGTCATGTTGGAGCTGTGCAATACACACTGCACCTTCACGTTCTCAGCTCCCAGACCCCCCAAGATCCTTAACAGACTGACTGTTCCACATCACACTGTACAGATTTGTTTTATGTGAAAGCTATCACTGAAGTGTGTGTGGCAAACAACAAGGGTCCGTACTCGGCCTGTCCCCTTCCTCACCTCTCTTTTGCTGTAAAAAATGTGGGACAGAATTATCTTCTCCCTACCGTGTCCCTGTTTGGCACACATCTAGACAACTGGCCCCATCTATGGTCTACTCTCCTACTGTTTACTCCATACTACACGCCTTTCGCCTTGCTGCACCCAAAGCATGAAACTAACTACCTGTGGCTGTACAGCAGTTCCTATCCCAATCAGCCACACATCAGGTATGTCAGTGTAACACCTCCCACAAGCCTAAAAATACAGACACACATAATCCACCTCCACCAGCTGTTGTGGCCTGCTCACATCCTCTGCATTTCAGTCATGACTAGATCGTAAGCTGGGATGGCCAGGTACTGTCTGTTACATGTCAGTGCAGTGTTGCATCTTACTGATATTGGCATACAGATGTTAACTAGTGGTATCAGTACACACATAATTAAACAAATGTAGGTGGAAACATATGCAGTACTTACATGAGAAGACCTCCTCAATCAGTTGCCACCTGACTGCTGTGCCCTCATGTGTGTCACCATGGGCACGTACAGGAGGGCACATAGGATCATCCTCGAGATCCTCATTAATTTGGACAGGGATATGGTGCCTGAGAGCAATGTTGTGCAGGATGCAACAGGCTATAATGATCTCTGCCACAGTATGTGGTCTGTATTGTAAGGCCCCGCCTGTCCTATCCAGACACCTGAAGCGACTCTTTAAAACACCAAAGGTGCACTCTATGACAGAGCGGCTGGAGGCATGGGCCTCATTGTAACTCCTCTCTGCACATGTCCATAGCTGACGCACGGGGGTCAGCAACCAGGGGCGACACCCATATCCTGCATCACCTGCAGAAAGAAATGTAGAACGTTAAAGCAGGAGCCCATGCCCACATAAATGGACACAGGTATGTACGTGAAAACCAAATGCATGACACATCCTGACATATACGTATAACAGCACATGATGGGACATCACAACTATGCATCAGCATGTGAAGTTATGACACAAAAAACAAGGGGTAGGTGTACGGATTGCCATCAACATAATCTGTAACCACAACACAAATGCTACCATCCATTCTACCATCATCACATACCACCATAGCAAGTAGAGCTGGAGGGCACCCTCCCCCCCCCACTAACGTGAGATCACACACAGACATATGAGACATACACACATGTCAGAGATGAGAAATACACACCCAGCAATATACAGTCATCATACTGTCCAGCCTCGAATTGTGTGAATAGTGCTGAGTGATGCAGGATATAAGAGTCATGGGTGGACCCTGCAAACCTAGGGACCACATTCAGAATATGCATATTTGCATCACATACAACCTGAACATTCAGGGAATGATAGTGTTTGCGGTTGCGGAACACTACTTCCCTGTCTATAGGTGGGACCAGGGCAACATGTGTGCAAACAAAAGCTCCCATCACGTGTGGTATCCCGGCTAATGCCTCAAAGGCCTGGTTCAGGGTCCCCCACTGTTGTCTAGTGTTGGGAATGTCAGTGTAATTCCCCACCCAGCTGATCATGGCACGCAGTACCTGGTGGAGACAGTGTGAGAAGGAGGGGCGACTCATGTCACCCACTGCGGCCACAGATGACTGGAAACACCAGAGGCGAAGAAATGTAGGGCACCAAGGAGCTTGACCAAACCCGGTATGGCATGTGACCGACCAGTCAGGGGCTCGAGGTCAGGTCTTAGATCCTCATAGAGCTCCTTAATAGCCCCCATGCTCAGGCAGTAGAAGGAGATGACCTGGTCCTCACACATGCCCTGGAGCTGGGCCCTGGGCCTGTAGAGGCGAGGATGGCGAGCCTTCACCTCTGCACGTCTCCTGTGCTGTGCCTGCACAGCCCCTGCCTGGCCTGCCCCCACAGCTGCAGGTCTGTGTTGCAGTGGAACTACACCCATGCCCTGTGCCTCAGCCCAATTTACACCATATCCCTCGTCAGGCAACCACAGTCCCTGCTCACCTCCCACCGTAAATGCAGCAGACACAAAGGCAGCCACTAACTCCACCCGACCAACACTTCTAACTCACTCACACACAGACACTCACCTCACTAACCAAGCCACACACCTTTCCCTCCACACACAAACCCAGCCGCACAATTCAACCACCACTCACAAACCCAGCTACACTCCACAATACACCTGCTTCTGACTCTCTCCTTGCTTCTCCGACAACACACGCCTTCTCTCATTCACCTACACAAACCCCTCAACGTGATCCAGGTGTGCAGGTGTAGTTATAGGGTTTTCCTATGTTGTACACGTTGCGCATGTGCAGCAGCGGCAGCGCAGCAGCTGCACATGTGCATGCGCCACAGAGACACGGTAAATGTGATGTGTGCAGAGTGCGCTGTGCGTGAGCATGAGACATGTGCATGTGCTGCGTCCTGTTATGCGCATGCGCCATGCCTCACGCACACACAGCGTGTGTGTAATGGAGTCCCATGCACGCACCTTCCATGCCTCCGTGGCGCATGTGCAATGTGCACAGAGGCCGCGCTAGTGCTGCTGCACATGCGCAATGTGCGCAACGTAAAGAAACCCTATAAATACACCTGCACACCTGGATCATGTTGAGGGGTTTGTGTAGGCGAAGGAGAGAAGGCGGGTGTTGTCGGAGAAGCAAAGAGAGAGTTAGAAGCAGGTGTGTTGTGGAGAATGTATTGGTCTGTGAGTGGTGTTGGAGAGTGTCAGAGGGAGGTTTGTTGTGGAGAGGTGTGTGGCTAAGCAGGGGAGAGAGTGAGGGGGTGAGGTGAGGAGCAGGTGAGAGATACATGAGCTGAGCTGAGAAGCAGACAGCAGGGAGAGGAGGGGTGGGGCCAGAAGCAGGTGTGAGGTGGAGCTGAGGGGCAAAGGAGCAGGTATGTGTGACAGGGAGGGAGAGGGCACAGAGGGCAGGGAGATGGAGAGACAGGACATGGCAGGAGTGGATGAGGGGGGCACCTGTTCAGCAGGACCCAGAGCCGGCAGTGAGTGTTGGGTCTGTGGTGGTGGCTGCAGGCCCATTGGGTGTGTCCCAGCCCACATAGGGGCCACCCAGCGCCAAACGTAACTGCATATGTAGCTGCAAACGTAGCTGCAAACGTAGCTGCATATGTAGCTGCAAACGTAGTTGTGCCATCTGAAGAAGGAGGAGGGCTGTTAGGTTCAGCCAGCAGGAGAACCACATCCTGCTGGCCTGTGTTCTGGAGAGATATGATGTGATGTACGGCCGCCTGAGCACAAGCATCACTGTGGGCACACGGATACAAGTGTGGGGGGGGGGGGGAGATCCAGGAGGCCATAGCCCAGGCAGGGGGGCCATCCAGGGACCTTGCTAGCCTTAGGAAAAGGTTTAATGATATAAAGCGGGGTGTCTGTGCCCACATGGTGGCAGAGAGGCAGCATGCCATGGGCACCAGAGGGGGTGGTCCCTTTGCACCAACTCTGACACCCCTGGAGCAGGAACTGGCAGACCATCTGGGCCCCATCTACTTGCGAGGGCTGCCAGAAGTGCTGGACATTGCCCATCCACAGGCAGGTAGGTCATAGATATGCTACACATGTAAACCACACAGCCCAGTATATGCCTGCCATGGACGGGAAGGTGGGGGGCCTATGTCCTGAGAACACATGTGCTCTAACACAGGCAATTGGGGTCCACATATTGAGAAAAACATGGCTGTGTAAGTACAGGTGGGTGTGACAGGTACCTGGGGCTGCTTTCACGACAGCCACAGTCCTGGACATTTTACAGCACTGCACAGATATAGTTATGTTACCTATGCTAACTCATCCTTGCTGTGTACCTTCTTCTACCCCCCAGGTGACATCCAGGCCATGGGGGCACATGAGGAGGGGGATGTGCCGGCACCAGGGGATGCCAAGGGGCCAGAGGCCGCCGAGTCCGGGGACGTGGACAGCACTGGCGCCGAGACCCCAGGAAATGTTGTGCTGCCCAAGGCAGAGGACTGGGCGGATGATGACAATGCACAAGTGGGGGCCAGTGACAGAAGTACATGGGCTGTGGAGGATGCAGAGTCGGAGGAGAGTCCCCACATGATGTAGGCACCAGGAACAGCAGGCACCCATCACACCAACATGGATATCATCCTTGCAGAGCTGCGGGCTCATACTGCATCTGCAAAGCACGATGCATAAGGTGGGTAACAAAATATACAACAAGCCCCCTGGGGGTTGACGGCACATCCTCAATGAGATTCCATGTGCCTCCTAATATTAGGACACCACAGCACATAGTTCTGTATGTGTAGTGGGGGGGTGTGCCATGTGCACTCCCCCCCTTGTATC
Source organism: Ichthyophis bannanicus (assembly GCA_033557465.1). NCBI lineage: Eukaryota > Metazoa > Chordata > Amphibia > Gymnophiona > Ichthyophiidae > Ichthyophis > Ichthyophis bannanicus. The sequence continues at coordinate 870,733,664 of CM066032.1, read as the reverse complement.
ATGTGTCATCTGGTGTCATCATGCTAATGAGCTCATACATCCACCTACTATTCACACCAAAATACCCCATGGAGATGTACATTGGTACACACCTACCCCAGATCACCTATACAGTTATCCGTCGGACCCCTCTCCCTGGGTAGTGGTACATAGCAAAGATAGTCAGGGTACTCAGTAGTGTGCATCAGGTTTAGAGTGAACAGCACCCCCCAGATATCTATCTGTGTGCCATGAAGTCCCACATTATCCAACCTATCCCATACGACCAGTGCACAGATACAGCAATGACACACTGAAGTGCAACACAGTACCATGTGTCATATCTGTGATCACCACGACCCCCAGCAGGATCATTTCTTGGCCTGTGGATGGATTATGGGACACACAGATGTAAACATGGTACTGCGTTGCTAGACGTCGCATACATGTGTGGTCTGCGGACTGGTCTTTTGGGATATGCCATACATTTGCATGAGTCACGGTGGGGGGTGCAACACATGTCTCACACATCACCTTGTGTCTCACCCACAGCCACTCGTCAGGTTCTGATGGGCATTCAGGAGAGGATGGACCGGATGCATGCCACAGCTGAGGTGATGGCAGCGGCACTACTGCGGATTGCAGATGCTCAGGAGGCCATGGCTGGGCAATTGCAGCAGCCAGCCATAGCCCCAGAGGCAGCGCCAGAAGAACCACAAGAATGGGGTTGCATGGGCCGTGGTCGCCGTGGACGTGGGCGCCCACGCAGGTCCTGATTGGAGGTATTGGGTCACTGTGTGACAATAAAGGAGACAAAACCAGTAATACTTATGTGCCCATTTCCGGTGTTTGACACTGTACTCCCCTGAGTACCCTGTCCCCCATATTCTCAACATGGTTACATGTGCCTCCTCAGCTCCCTTAGGGGTGTGGTGTATGCACAACCACCAATCAACGCACAGACCTTATACCATGCCCTGTGTGCCAGGAACCATGCCATGTGTGTACCCTTCTACCTATGTATGGGGGTATATCCTACCTTTCCAGTTAGGCATTAATATGTATATGGTGGTACATGTATGTTTTACGGATCAGTCAGTCTCTCATATCCCATATCCTCTCCACCCACATGTGTGCCATTCCTCCAGTGCCCCACCCACATGTGTGCCATATCCTCTCCAGTGCCCCACCCACATGTGTGCCATTCCCACACCAGAGCCTACGTGGCTGTTTAGCTGTAGATGTTTGTGTAAGACACAGGCAGACATAGGTAACTAGATACAGTCAGTTGTTTACTCCCCCCTGCACCTGTAGTGAGCCTCTGCTCCCCCTCCAGACCAACATCCACCTGTCTTGACCTCACCAGCTATCCCCTTGGGCAGCTCCTAGGTACACGGTTCATCTCATCCTTCCTGCCAAATACCTGCTGCTGGCCATTCCCACTATTCCCCTATGAGCATTGTGCATCAGATATGGTGCCTACACATCACAGGCAGCATGCATGTGACCATAGCTTTCAGGACACACTGCATTTTGGCACATCACGGGGCACCATGGGACACAGACGCCTACGCACATGAACAGCCCCCACAACTGCGTGTGGAGACGGTCCATGTATGTTACCTATGTCTACCACACATACACATAGGGATCTACACACATGTCCCATGCTCACGTCAACTGTCTGTCTGTAAGGGAGACACATGACCATTGTGATGTAGTATATGGATATACTGACCTGTCCCCATACACTTACCTCACGTGGGTAGTCAGTAAGATGATTATAACGTCTGGTGATGTGGTCCCAGGCCCTCCTTACGCGCCCGAGGTCCTGCCGTTTGGAGGAGCCAGGGAATAGTTTTCTCTGCCTAGTGCAGATCAGCCCTGCAAGGTGGCGCAGCTCCCGGCGGGTAAAAGCAGGCTTTCTATACCAAGTCGCCATTTTCAGCAATGCCTTGCTCGCTCACGCACACACGCCTCAATGTGCGCAGCAGTGCCACCACGCATCATTAAGGCACACTAGCAATGTGTCCATGCCTGTGCCGGCCGTTACACAGCAGACGGTGGCGTCATCCATATATATAAAGATCTATGCTGCAGACACACATTGCAGTGCTGTGTCTGACGTTTCATAATGCAATTTGTTTATTATGCATTTATTTCAGTGTTGGCACACTGGGTTCTCAAACCCATCACCACTGGGTGTGCTATGCCCTTTCACATAGCAATGCCTGGCTACACAGTTACACCAGATCATCTACATATACTTTCTACTCTGTTTACCAGGCTAGTGTACGGACACTGCTAGGGCACTTTAGAGGGCACCTTGGTTTGGCCAACTGAGCTGCAGGTGTTTTGGGATGTGCACACGGATTTCAGATCTATTTCAGACTGCTACATGCATAGACAGCCGTATCCTCTTACAGTTATACTGACAGACTCACTTTGTATGCAGCTCACCAGCTGATCTAGCAACCTGCAGTCCATGCCACCCGTCCAACATAACCACTGCATGCAACTGGCAACACTTTTGGACATATTGTTATGTGGTAACACGCTCTGATGTAATGATAATACACTATATCCTATACATCCTGATACATCACTATAAAGGCCCACTGGGGTATTGAACCCATGACCTCTCCCACTGAGGTCCTGCAACAATATTGGTTGTAATTAAACTATGGCTAGCCACTCAACCAGTGCAGGTCAACAGACACACTGTCTGGTGTGGCTACCAGGATAAGTTAGCACCAAGGGTACCTATGATGCAATGCACATGCAGATCAGCAGTCTACATCTGCTCACCAGATAGGGGTTTGCAACTCGGCAGCACATCAACTGGGTAGGGGGACCAAGCATGCATGTTACTGTTACAGTGTGCCTACTGACCATGCCATTGTGCATGTTCTGTGCTCTCCCTGAGTGTAAAGTCGTGGGGACAGCACCAGGTCCATGCTACCCAGGATGTTTGCAGTAGGTTTTGCTGCAGTTTACCATCACTGCCAGTGTATGGGGTATTCTTTTCAGACAGCCTTGGAAGTTTTCTATGTACATTCCTATATGCCATGGATGCGTAGCCCATGTGGACCAGGATGCTTGCAGCATAATGCATATTGAGTGAGATTGCCATGGACACCTGTTTTTGCAGCAGGGATGTGTCTGGACTCACATGAGGACGATATACAGAGCAAGCCCACCCTCTGTGGGTCAAGGTGGGGAACATGGGACACAACAGACACACACTATCATTGTTTCCAATAGGACCAGTTGAGCTAAATGATGACAGACTGTGGGTTCAGCAATCCCCGGCCAACTAAGGAACAGAGAGCTGATGCAGATCTGGACATGGAACTCGACCACTGGCAGTGCAACTGGTCAGCTAAGCTGCCCCCACTAAATTCTGACATTCACCAGCAGAAGGCAGTCAGTGTGCACTTGCTGCATCCTGCAGGGTGTTGCAACCATATGCATGCTAGCTACAGACAGTCAGCTGCCACATACATAGTGCATGTTCCAGAAGGAACACTGTCCACCCTGGTGTGTGATCTGGAGCACACACCACAGAGCTATGTCAGGATTGGGCCCCAGAAAAGGGAACCCATCAATATCACTAGAAAAAAAATGCTATATGATACTATGAGGGAACCTAGCCATGCCATGCTTACTGCTCAGTCAGGGTGGGAGTGACCGTCCAGCATGACATGCTGTGGCTACCCTGTCCATGCAGGTGGTGGTTGGGCACTACAATGTCCCAGCCATTGCCCTACACCTTGTGCAGACACATCCTGCTAGGCCGCCCTGTCTGGCCCATACCCACAGTGCCTTGCTCCTCATTATGCACATTGGCAGGCTTACACTGGAGACAGTGCAAGCAGTGTGTGCTGAGTAAGGTGTGGGCAGCCACAGCACACTGGATAGACAGACACACACTCCCACACCTATGCCAGCATTGTGCAAATATAGAGGCTTTTAGCAGCCCTGGCAAACACACCAGTCCTGGGCACGGTGCAGGCATGGCTATGGTACGCAATACTGTTGGGGTCACTCCCCGGGGTGGTAAACACTGTCAGAAACCACAACTGAAACACACTCCACAGATATCAGAAAGGTTGCTATGATGCTGCTCTATCAGCAAATTGTGCTTAACTTAGGAATTGTTATCTGCCATTAATCATAGCAACCTTTTGATATATGTGTAATGTATCCCCAGGTTTAGGGCGGCATTGCTAAGGTATGCAAGTGCTAGTATTGGGAGATGCTGCTGCATGCAGGGCCCAACAGCCTGACTTGCCATGAGGCTTTGGATAGTAGAGCCTGTGGGTGTGGGTGTTTATGCCCCTGTTGGCCACTGCTCCAGGGCAGAGGTTCCCAACTCTGGTCCTGGTGGGCCAAACATTGTTTGGGTTTTCATGCTGTCCCTAATAAATATGCATGAGATATATTTGCATACCATGGGGGTGGCGCATAAAATGCAGCACAGGCATATGTATTAGAGAAAGCATGACACCTGAATGGTGTTTGGCCCTCCAGGACTGCAGTTGGAAAACTCTGCTCTAGGGATTGCACATGTTTACTTTTTCAAGTACATTCGTAGCAAAAGGCCTGTGAGAGAGTCAATTGGACCATTAGATGATAGAGGGGTAAAAGGGGCAGTAAGAGGAGACAAGGCTATAGCGGAGAGTCTGAATGAATTCTTTGCTTCGGTCTTTACTGAGGAAGATGTAGGGATGTTACCCAAGACTGAAGTGGTATTTAAAGGTGATACTGCAGAGGAATTGAGAGAAATATCGCTACACCGGGAAGATATATTACAACTATTTGATAAACTGAATAGTAGCAAATCACCTGGACCGGATGGTATACATCCCAGAGTGTTGAAAGAACTGAAATATGAGATTGCAGACCTGCTATTGGTAATCTGTGAACTTTCATTAAAATCATCTGTAATACCTGAAGATTGGAGGGTCGCCAACGTAACACCAATTTTTAAAAAGGGTTCCAGGGGTGACCCGGGAAATTACAGACCGGTGAGCCTGACATCAGTACCAGGGAAAATGGTAGAAACCATCATAAAGAACAAAATTACACAGCATGTAGATAGTCATGGCCTAATGGGAGACAGCCAACATGGCTTTAGACAAGGAAGATCTTGTCTTACAAATCTGATATGTTTCTTTGAAGGTGTGCATAAACAGGTAGACAAAGGTGAGTCGGTTGATATAGTGTATCTGGACTTCCAGAAAGCTTTTGACAAGGTCCCCCATCAGAGACTTTTGGCGAAGCTAAAAAGTCATGGGATAGGAGGCAGTGTACTATTGTGGATCGGGAACTGGTTAAAAGATAGAAAGCAGAGGGTAGGGCTAAATGGCCAATATTCCCAATGGAAAAAAGTGAATAGTGGAGTACCCCAGGGATCTGTACTGGGTCCGCTACTTTTTGACATATTCATAAATGACCTGGAAAAGGGAATAACTAGTGAGGTTATCAAATTTGCAGATGACACAAAACTGTTTAAAGTTGTTAAAACCCAAGAGGATTGTGGAAAACTGCAGGAGGATCTGGATAAATTGGAAGACTGGGCATCCAAATGGCAGATGAAATTTAATGTGGACAAATGCAAAGTTATGCACCTAGGAAAGAACAACCCACACTATTGTTACACGATGCAAGGCTCCACATTAGAAACCACCACCCAGGAAAAGGATTTAGGAGTCATCGTGGATAACATGTTAAAACCCTCCGCCCAGTGTGCAGCGGCGGCCAAGAAAGCAAATAGAATGTTAGGTATCATAAGGAAAGGGATGGAGAATAAAACAAAGGATATTATAATGCCTCTGTATCGCTCCATGGTACGACCGCACCTTGAATATTGTGTGCAATTCTGGTCACCGTATCTTAAAAAGGACATAGCGTTATTAGAAAAAGTACAGAGAAGAGCCACCAAATTGGTGAAGGGAATGGAAGGCTACCCCTATGAAGAGAGGCTAAAAAGGTTAGGGCTCTTTAGCCTGGAAAAGAGACGGCTGAGGGGAGATATGATAGAGGTCTATAAATTAATGAATGGAGTGGAACGGATAAACGTGGATCAATTGTTTACGCTATCAGAATATAGAAAGACTAGGGGACATGTAATGAAGCTACAGGGTAAACTATTTAAGACAAATAAGAGAAAATATTTTTTCACTCAACGTGTAATCAAACTCTGGAATCTGTTACCGGAGGATGTAGTAAGGGCTATTAGTATAGCTGGGTTTAAAAAAGGTTTGGACAAGTTCCTGGAGGAAAGGTCCATAAACCACTATTAAAAAGGGACCCAGGATATCAATGCTTAACCCAGTACAAGCATTGTGGAACCTGTGTCTTTTGGGGATATTGCTAGGTACGTATGACCTAGATTGGCCACTGTTGAAAACAGGATACTGGGCTTGATGGACCTCGGTCTGACCCAGTATGGCATGTCTTATGTTCTTATGTTCTTATGGTGTCTGTGCTCTGTAGAGTAAAATATAGGCATTTCAGGCATGTTTATGTTATCTGTAATAAAGGTTCTGTCTTTATTACTATGGTTTGGTACTGGGTAAAATATGACCAAAGGGTTGGCAGGAGCCACAGCTGGGACTTGAAGTTGTGACCTTCTGCTCCTGAGCACACTGACTGTGTGTACTGCACCACACTGTTGCCACAGGGACAGTTCATTCCCTGGGAATACCATGACTGTTCATCAGATAGACCCTGTCTGTTGCACTGCAGGGCACCCACCTACATGGGGCTAGGCCGTGGTCTGCTGTGGGCAGATGCCACTGCCACCTCTGCCACCAGTACCCCTCCGCCAACATTCTGCCATGCCATTATGCCGGTGGTACTGGTGGTGCACAGTCCCAGACTATCCAGTGTGCCGGTAGGCAGCTGCCTATGGTGTGGGTTCTCGGGTAGGGGTGCCTACATGGACATGTGCGCTTCCCCCCCCCCCCCCCACACACACACACACTGCCTGCCAATCTTATGTGCCCTTGGGGGTACCTGCTGGATAATCTCCCCTGTGACACTGTGGAACACATACTTGTGGCCATGTTGGACCCTCGTCAGTTGCTGTCTTGCTGCTTTACAGTTTCGGCATCCCTATGTGCCACCTAGGCATCTGCCTAACACACACTGTGCCCCAGCTGGACTACAGCATGTGCCACCTGCAGCCCTCTATATCCCCTTTACAGCATCAGTACAGTTGCCCTTTCCTACGTGCCCACTCTGCTGTTACTGCACATGTGCATGCCATAACAAACCTGCCCAATATAGACGTGAATAAACCCTGATCAGCACTATTTCAATGTGGGATCATTCACTTTGTAGGGGGACAGAGAATAGACCCTTCCAAACATGATATCTTAATTTTAGAGCTTTGTCAGTGGTGTTGCTTTATGTTTATCATTACTATAACTTTTGGCCAGCTTGGTTATTGGGATTTTAAATGTGGTTCAGATCATTTTCTATGTTTATTTGCCTTTTTGTTCCGTGCACATGTATCACTACTATCACGTTTTTGGGTTCCCTGGCTTTTCTGTACATTGCTGACTGAAATGGTTTCTCTTTCCTGCAAATGTGCCATAACGTGAGGGTTTCACTGCCATTAGTGTTCAGACCCAGATTTCACAGCGTTAGTGTACCTGGAGCCTCTCCCCTCCCACTCTCCGCCCATTGACCCCTTCTCTCCGCCCTCTGGGAAGTCTTACTCCACCCTTCAGAGCCGGATTTCACAGCGTTAGTGTGCCTTAAAGCCGCCGCTGTGTTATCACGCGCTAAGTGACGTTATCGCACGCTAAGTGATGTTATCATGCGATAATGCTACATTATCACGTGCTAACGTCACTTATCATGCGATAATACCACCTCTGCGACGTTAAGATGCTTTGGTAAACATACCCCCTAGAGTCAGATTATTTATTTATTTTTTTTAGTAATTGCAGATTCTAGAAGGAGCCCTGGTTCATAGGTCCCTGGCTGAGAACTATAGTTGCAATAATTGGTCCTGGAGAGTTGAGAAAGACTATAAAATAGGGGGTAAATCCCTTAGGTATTTAGGAGTGACGCCTTCTGTGACTGGATCCCAGTCAAAATTTTTGCTGAGTTGGAATTTCAGAGAATCTGGATAAATAAGTTCAAGTCAATTATCATTTCAGTTTCAGAAGTGCATCAGCGCCTGGTTTGATTTTTACAGCACCTTTGATTTTATTCAACATATCAGTTGATGTTCTTTTTGTTCATCTGGTGATTCAGTTTTGTGCCTCTTCTTATTTTGTTATCGTGCAATGTAGCTTTGGAAACTCGGTAGCAGTCTCTATATATGTTTATTTTATTTGACTATTAGGGGATCTCCCTGGCTTTTATTCATTATTTTAGCCCATGGCATACGCTTTATGTTAGCTTTGTTCATTTTTAATCATATGGTCTTATTTTTTCCTTTTTGATGCTTTTTTTAGGAGCTTTGACATAAACCCTTTATGATAATTTATACTGGATATATTTCCTCACTTACGATTGATTAATATTTTGAAACATGCTCACTCTATGTGACATGCTGTTTCTGCCGGGCCCCCTTTGATACTGTCAGCAGTGAAAATTTTTCCTGCACTGTATATAGTGTTTACAATTAGTTTTAATCTGCAATTAGGAACTTTTGAGAGCTATTTTCAATACTTATTTTGATTGTTTGGTCTTGTTTTAACGTGGCAAACAATGTGGATCCTGATTGGGCACTGCCACGGATGATGGCATTTGCCTCGATTTTAAACATTTGATGTGTTTTACAGCTCTATTTCTTTTGCTAACACAATGCTGTTGGGCAGTCTTGTATATGGTTGGTATTCCCCTCTTATCTTTTGCAATGACCTTTATGAATTATGCTCATTGTCCTGTTAAGGGTTTCACATTTTTATTTCTATTTTTATTTATTACAGTACAATAGTCACAATTGGTGTCTTCCCTTTCTGGTTATATTTGTATGCCCCCAAGCATTGTAGAGTAGTCGTTAGTGCTCATCTAGGAACTCACTGAATCGCAGTTGTTTTATACGTCAACGGGTACACTATGTAATTCTTCAGTTATAGTATACTGTAACTATGGCCCCTGTGGTTAGATCTTTCATGTTACTATATAAGCTTTCCTCCAGGTGTTCCTACCTCTACATGAATCTTCCATTCTTTGTTTCTACTAGTTATCTCTATTGATCTGGAATTTACAAAAAGGATCATGGCCAACTATAATTTTAATGCCTTTGATAACATTTAGCCTTTTCAGTGGAATTTATGTTCCTGTTGTGATATACGATTTCACAATATTATTGACTTTTATTACTAGTAGTCTCCAATGGTATCCTCCAATGTGTCTTTCCTTTTTGTTTTTTTGTTTATTGATCTCTTTTACACTTTATTATGTTTGATATGTTGCCATTTTTATTGTTTTTACTATATATAATGTTGATGCTTTAGCCATATCATTGATTGGATTTCTTGCTTTAGGAGTATCCTCTCTTATTTATTTATTTGGTTTTATATACCACACTTTTTATAATCAGCGCGGTTTACAGAAGAACAACTCATTACAAGGAACAGGTTAAATTACATGGAATAGGTACAATGAATAAGTAAACATAAGTTAACAAAATAAACAATTACATTAAATATGTGAGAAAGAACTTAACGCAGTGGTCAATAACAGATGCCTTAAGAAAGGTAAACTATATATAAGCTGAAGGGACCTGTGAATTATAAGGGAGACCATAATAATCTATGGTACATGGTTGAAAGAATGCTGGAATAGATGTGTCTTAATTGCCTTACGGAAAGTTGACAGGTCAGTGATGAAATGGATAGGAGCAAGTAGAGAGTTCCAGAGCAGAGGGGCAAAGGGAGAGAAGGTTATGTGCCTGGCAAATTGGGATCTTTTACTAGCCAGGGCTGGGATGGCAAAAGTGTTTGCCATATTTGTTCTTCTGGTTCTGATGTCGGCCGTCCAATGCAAATGATCTTCCAGGGAGGATGCAGAGAGATGGTGAAGAATTTTAAATGCCAATAGAAGGGCTTGAGTTGATTGTTTATTGGTAGCCAATATAGCTGTACTAGGAGATGTGATACATGATCATATCTGGAAGCTCCGTAAATGGTTCAAGCAGCAGTATTCTAGGTCATTTGTAAAGGATGGAGAGCATAGGCAGGTAAGCCATGTAAAATGATGTTAGCATAATCAAAGAGCAGCATGACAAGAGCTTGGAAGACAGTGCGGAAGTCAGTAGCTTCCAATAAGGGTCACAGCTGATGGAAGGAACGTATTTCGAGATAGACAGTCTTCGTGATGTTGATTATATTGGATTCCATATTTAGATGTTGGTCCAAAGTGACACCTAGATACCTAACCTCATGATTAGTCTTCTGTTCAGCATTCTTAACATGTAGTGTAGCTGGAGGTATTGTGATGATGAAGGCAGTTCAGAGGCTATGGAATGCCAGGAGAATGAACTCTGTGCCTTTAAGAGTGAGAGCATTCAGGGTTTCCCCAGCAACCGAGAACCTTTGACTCATAGCACAGTCACCATTAAGCTCCGCCCACTTCAGCACATCAGGGCTGGAGTGAAGCCTAGCAGCTCTCACGTGTGCTGGGAAAAAGGCGTGGTCCCTGAGAGGGAGCAGTTTAAAACTCCTGTGTTTGGAAAGTCAGGGAGAGGAGGACCGGAAAGTGAAGGAGGAAGACGAGGAGAAGAGAGAAGAAGGAGTGGCAGTGAACCCAGAGGACCTGGAAGAGAATCCAGAGGAACTGGAGCTAGAGGAGAAGGGGCCCAAGGAGGCACGAGAAGTGCTGGGCTCAAGCTCAAAGACAAACAGTGGGATCTGCTTGGAACCGGTCCAAGGCAGTCTCAGCAGAAAGGAAGTTTGCTACAACGGAGAGAAGTGTCTGCAGAGAGAAAGCAGCATGGCTCTGGCAAGGAAAGAGGTGAGCTACTAAATGGCCCTGAACTAAGGCAAGTGTGTCTTCCAGAGTTCCTGCCTGAAAGAAAATTAAGAGAATTAGTTCCTGATAGAAGAAATAATTATAATAACCAGCTAAGCTCTAGCAGTAGAAACAATAGCTTGTCTGCATGTCAGCAACCCCAGCTCTCTGAAGAAATAGAGCAGAAAAAGGTTCTATTAGAGAGGTTGAATGAAATGCTCCAGAAACAAACTAGTCAGCTCTACAGCCAGGTACCCTCTGAAGAATATTGTGAGGATGCCATTGAGGAAATGGATATAGGAAGCTGCTATGAAGACTATGAAGATAGCTCTGATGAGATGCAGTGTTCTTATTGTAAAGCTAATGAATTAGAAGTGTGTTAAGCTTAAAACATGTTTGAATGAGTGAATGCCATAGTAAGGAACTTACCTGATTGAAGGACGCAGCACAGAGAACAGCTGAACATTGTTAATCAAGCTGTTGCTGTGTAAGGCCTGAAACTGAAGGGAAAGCTCAGTGGACATTTTTAAAGCTGTTTCTGTTATAAAGGAGCTGTGAAGTAAACACTCCCATAAGAAGCTAATGTGCCCAGGAGAAGCTTTATAATCTGAGCTTCGAAAGCAAGTTCCTAAGAAGCTATTTATTGCTGATACCAGTAATCCTGTGCATACTTTTGTAAAAGTTATACCTTTGCTTTGGAGAAGAATCCCATTATTGTTGATTCAGCCTGTTACCCCAGAACACAACAAATAAATATTTCTATGTTTCGCCTGACCACTTGTCTGCACAACTACTTTTGCCTAATAAGGATAAGTGAAACTACATATCCCAGCAGCCCTCCTGGCAGCCATATTGGGAGGACTTATTCTAGGGCAGCAAGGCGACTCCATCCTGGTGCCCAGCTATATGCCCAGCCAGGTGGGGGCGACAGAGTGGCGTAGTTGCTACGGATCAGCGCTGAACACGCATGCGCAAAGGAAACTGCACAGCGTATTCCAGAACTCTACAGGAGGACGCCGACTGGAAGTACGAGCGTCTGAGACTGGGAGAGAGAGAGTCCAGAGTTTGACTGGTCCAGGGAGTCCAAGGTCCTGCGGAGACCCTACACTGCTTCTGAGTGAGACGCACCACCAGTACCAGGTACAGGGTATTTAACTAAAGGGTAGTTAAGGATACCGGTACTGGGTGGGGCGGTTGGAGCAGGTAGAGGGAAAGACACCGAGTGTTTTGTGCCACACTTGGGTGGTGTGTTTGTTCTTTTGTCTTTGATACAGAAAGATAAGAATCATGGAAGTAGCGGAAGTTCTTAAGTGGATGGCTTCGCAATTTGACCGCCAGAAGGAGTTATCATTGGAGCTCCAGGAAAGAGCTGCCGTCAGGTTGCAGGCCCAACAGAAGCCATTGGTGGACTTAATGGAGGCCTGGGTAAAGGAGACTAAGAAGACACCAGAGCCAGACCCAGCCACCACAGGTTTGACAGGACTGGGGTTAGCCCGAGCAATTGGACCGTGGTCCAAAGAGACCCTTAACTTTGGACAGTTAAAGGAGGGAGATAACTTGGACGACTTCTTAGAGGCATTTGAGAAGGTGGCTCGAATAGCCAGTTGGCCACAAGAGCAATGGGCGGTGAGGCTGGCTGTTTCGCTAACGGGTGAAGCATTAGCTGCCTACCAAGCCGTACCTACAACTTTGGCCAATGACTATTATGAAGTCAAAAGAGCAATAAAGGATAGGCTGGGATTGACACCCTCAGTCTATCACCGTCAGTTAAGGAACGCTAAATTGCGTTCAGGTGAGACACCAAGGGCATTTTATCACCGGTTAAAGGGGCTGGTATCCAAATGGCTGGAGCCAGAGCATAAAACATTGGAGATGATATTAGATGATATTATTCTTGAGCAATTTCTAGCAGCTGTTCCAGAAAGAATGCAGAATTTCCTCATGTTACAAGGGTGTAAAAGTACGCAGAAAGCTATAGTGCTCTCTGAGCGGTTTTTAGAAGCAGAGGCTGTAGCTAAGGATAAAACTGTGGCTTTTACTAAAATGTCTGCTGCTGTGTCAGATAGGGATAGAAAGAATGCAAAGAATGAATGTGTTCCCATAGTTAGAAGAAAGCCTGTGAACCGAGCGTGTTACCGGTGTGGTAGCGAACAGCATTTACAGAAGGACTGTAAAATGAGGACAGCCTTAATTTTGAATGAGCCTAGTAAGGTTGGTGAAGGCTTCCTATTAGATATTACAGTGCAAGGTATACCCACAAAAGCATTGCTTGATTCAGGTTCGGATCAGTCCATGCTGTCCAAAAGCTTATGGCGCAAGATAAGGGCCCCGGATTCAGAGACACCCTGTTCACCCATGGGCACAGTAAAAATAAGGTGTGTTCACGGAACCGCGTCCACATATCCTGTTTACCATGTCCGAGTGAAGGCCTTAGGGATTGAAAGAGAGATCCCTGTGGCAATAGTTCCCCGATTACCGCAGGAGGTAGTGCTCGGGAGGGATTGGCCCCAATTCCAGAGAGGTGTGCAACAAGGTCTGGGTGCCAAGAAGGGAATGGTTTCTACACAAACCCAGTCCAAAGCCCTAAAGGCAGCCGAGGAAGAACCTATAGTGGGGGAGACGGAAGATCTTCCCGCCCATGAAGATTTAGTGACCATCCCCGTAGACAAAGAAAAAAGTCTAAGACAGGTACAGCGATAGCTGTTTATAGGCCTTATAGGACTGTTGAATGAGATTAGAATGTCAAAGCAGCAGTTAAATGATCAGTGAATAGATTAAAATTAGTTGAAGTAGTACAAAAAGAAAGAAAAACATAAAAAAATATAAAATTCAAAAATACTCACTAAGGTGACACAAATGTGAGGTCGTTGATGCAAATTACGGCAGTCCATTCCGGCAAGTCCAGCTGGATTTTTAGCCTGAAGATAGTCTGAGACCTCGTTGTCACGAAGAGAGTTTTCATTATTGGAACAGAACAATCTGAACTTGGTGGTGAAGGGTACAGCTGTAAAAGTGTATTTTAATTACTTGCGTGAATCAAGCTCTATAAGGTGACTATACACGTTATTGATAGAGAAAGAAGCGACAGGTTTTAGCTATCTGTTGCATGTGTGCAGAGAATGACAAAGTAGATTCAAAGATGACCCCAAAGTTGTGAGCTGAGAAAACAGGCAGGAGTGTAGTGTTATTCACAGAAACAGAGAAGGGAGGAAGGGGGGAGGTGGGTTTAGGGGGAAAGATAAGGAGCTCAGTTTTGGCCATATTCAGTTTCAGACTGTGCTGAGACATCCAGGCAGCAATGTCGGAGGGTACTTAAAGATCATCAATAAATAAATTTAACGTAATATGCTTTTTAAAATTATATATTTATAATTTTACAAATTAATCAAGCAACAATGCTTGTACAGAAAAGATATATCCTACAAAATATATAAAGAAAACAACACAAAGCAATACAAATAAACAGGAGATATCTAAGTCCCCAAATGAGAGGTGTGAAAAGAATTTCTCAGTTAGGGTGAGGAAATCCCACCCTAACTGAGAAATTCAAGATATCCCACCCTAACTGAGATATTTCAAGATACATTTATTACAATTAGAGAGAAGCTGAAGGCCCAAGACTAAATCCTATGCATGGATGACATTATCCTCAACAGGGGTAGAAATTACAGACATTCGAGCACTAATAAATGCAGAAAGATCTTCTGGTTGAAAGAAATTATACTTCTGAGCTTTAAAAACTTGCAAGGAAAATGTAAAAGGAAAGAAGCACCTACTTGCAAAACTCCAGGCAAAAACTGCCTACACCTTTTCTGCGTCTCTCTTGATACATCTGAAAAAACTAAAATTTTTAACCCATAGAACAAATTATCTCTTTTCTTGTAGTAAAGCCTAAGCAGCCAATCCCTGTCAGAAGATAAAGCAAAAGTAACAAGCAAGGTAGAAATTGACAACTTATCCATGGTTGGTGATTGTAGAAGGTCAGACATGTCCAAATTTACATTAAGGCCTTTATTTATTTTTATTTATTTTATTTAGACAGTTTTGTATACTGCCTTATCCTTCAATCAAAGTGGTCACAACACAATTGGGGGATACATTTAACATGCAGGGATATGAGACACATACACTAATACTTACAGGGAACATGGGCAATGGAGGGTTAAGTGGCTTGCCCAAGACCACAAGGAGCACCTGTGGGACTAGAAACCCCAGTCCTTCTGGCCCAAGGTTGCTGTCCTCTAGTGGGATTTGAACCCCTGACCTTCTGGCCTGAAGTACCTTGCCCCAACCACTAGGCTACTACTCCCTCTCTTTAGACTCCCTCTTGCCAGATGGCAAATACAGTAGAAGGCTTTTGTAACAGGTGGTATCAAATCCAAAGGAACAGAAAGTGACTCTTGTAAATATTTTTTAAAAAGTTCTATAGGAGCCACACCAAGAACCACAGGAAAATTCAAAATTCAAACATTTGAAGACCAAGTAGTATTCTCCAGCGTCTCTATCTTCGCCTGAAGGGCAGTGTTATCTTTAACTAGTAAAATGTAAGTATAATATTAATATGATGGAGGCGATGTTCAAAGCTGATTTACATATGTAAATTGTTATCCAGGTATAAATAGTGATTTCTAGAAAGATCCTACTTATATACTGTTTAAAAGGAGATGCTGTTGTAGGTGTGATTTGGGGGCAGATCTTCAAAGTATGCCTGCATTCCATATTTTAGACTGGCAATACACATATACCTGTGAAAATTTCATTGTAACACACCTCCTTTAAGTCATGTATAACTGCCAGCTGAAGTCTCATTTGGACCTGGACTTTTGAGTAGAGTTTGAGGGAATTGTCCTTATCTCTCTAGGGTTAAAAAAAAACACCTCAAAACTTAAACTTTTGAATTTTGTAGCTCATCTCCTTAATTAACGAATAAGTAGCAGAATTGCCACAAATGTGTAAATTAATGTGCTATCAACAAAAAAAAAAAATTTTGTTGGATCATTTCCCATGAAAAAGACACTATCGTAGCAAATCCTCCATTTTTATCTATTTAGAAAGGGATTAACCCTTCACACCACACACTAAGGGATAATACCACAATTTCCCCCAGTATTACTTAATAGAACCAGTGTTTTCCGAATGTCAGCACCATTTCAAAAGTTCCTATTATTCCATCTCTCCTTTGAATGGCATTCAAGCTGCAGTTCTTCTGGAGGACATTTTCCCTGTCCTCCACTGACCTTGGACCCCAGAAAGCACTTTCCACTGTATTTACTCATGTCCCCTCCAGATCAATTCCATGCAAACTGCTACACAAAGTTGTGTTTCAGGCCTCCGAACTTCCCGGCCCTTCCTTATGCACATTGCATAATGAAGACCCATCTTTTCCCTACTTTATATTGGTCCAATACTGTCATGTGGTCATCAAAACACTGCATAGGCATTGGCTGTTCATTGAAAACCTCTCCCAGTATTCAATCCACTAATCAAGCAAACTCCATCAATCCAAAGCTAGATTTAAACCCTTCGGAGCCACAGACATCAGATGGTAAATCCAAAATTGTTCATGATACTGTAACCGAGATAGCCGATCTCCTTCTCTGGGAATCTCTGGTATAAAAGCCAAAATACGCCATTTCAAATCCTGAAAAGTATGATGAAACTTAGAACAATGGAGAGCCATCGGTGCAGATACAACTTTAGTGTTAATCCGAGAGCGATATTCTTGCAATCACTTCTTCATAGAGCGGGTTGTCCTACCAACATAATTTTTCTGACAAGGACACATCAAAACATATACCACAAAAGAGCTAAGACAAGTGGCGTAATGTCTGCTGAAACAATTAATATTGGTCACTGGATCTATCCAGGAACAGACAAGGCTGCAACAGCAGCAAGAGTGTGCAATATAGCAGCAACATGGGCCATGAGAGCACAAGGCAGCAGCAATAAGAGCATGCAATACAGCAGCATTCTGGATCAAGTGAGCACAATGCTGCAACAGCAAGAGCATTCAATATAGCAGCGCACTGGACCAAGAGAGCACAAGGCAGCAGCAACAAGAGCATGCAATACAGCAGCCCACTGGACCAATTGAGCACAAGGCAGCAGAAGCAACAGCATGGAATACAGCAGCACACTGGACTAAGAGAGCACAACGCAGCAGCAGCAGCAGCAGCAAGAGCAAGCAATATAGCAGCGCACTGGACCAAGAGAGCACAAGGCAGCAGCAGCAAGAGCGTGCAATATAGCAGCACACTGGACTAAGAGAGCACAAGGCAGCAGCAGCATGAACATGCAATACAGCGGCACACTGGACTAGGAGAGCACAAGGCAGCATCAGCAAGATCATGCAATACAGCAGCGCACTGGACCAAGAGAGCACAAGGCAGCAGCAGCAAGAGTGTGCAATATAGCAGCGCACTAGACCAAGAGAGCACAAGGCAGCAGCAGCAAGATTGTGCAATATAGCAGCACACTGTTCTAAGAGAGCACAAGGCATCAGCAGCAAGAGCATGCAATAGCAGCACACTGGACTAAGAGAGCACAAGGCAGCAGCAGCAAGAGCATGCAATATAATAGCACACTGGACTAAGAGAGCACAAGGCAGCAGCAGCAAGAGCATGCAATACAGCAGCGCACTGCACCAAGAGAGCACAAGGCAGCAGCAGCAAGAGTGTGCAATATAGCAGCACACTGTACTAAGAGAGCACAAGGCAGCAGCAGCAAGAGCATGCAATATAGCAACACACCGGACGAAGAGAGCACAAGGCAGCAGCAGAAAGAGCATGCAATATAGGAGCACATTGGACTACGAGAGCACAAGGCAGCAGCAACAAGAGTATGCAATACAGCAGCGCACTGGACCAAGAGAGCACAAGGCAGCAGCAGCAAGAGCGTGCAATATAGCAGCACACTGTACTAAGAGAGCACAAGGCAGCAGCAGCAAGAGCATGCGATATAGCAGCACACTGGACTAAGAGAGCACAAGGCAGCAGCAGCAAGAGCATGCAATATAGCAGCACACTGGACTAAGAGAGCACAAGGCAGCAGCAGCATGAACATGCAATATAGCAGCACACTGGACTAGGAGAGCACAAGGCAGCATCAGCAAGATCATGCAATACAGCAGCACACTGGACCAAGAGAGCACAAGGCAGCAGCAGCAAGAGTGTGCAATATAGCAGCACACTGTTCTAAGAGAGCACAAGGCAGCAGCAGCAAGAGCATGCAATAAAGCAGCACACTGGACTAGGTGAGCACAAGGCAGCATCAGCAAGATCATGCAATACAGCAGCGCACTAGACCAAGAGAGCACAAGGCAGCAGCAGCAAGATTGTGCAATATAGCAGCACACTGTTCTAAGAGAGCACAAGGCAGCAGCAGCAAGAGCATGCAATATAGCAGCACACTGGACTAAGAGAGCACAAGGCAGCAGCAGCAAGAGCATGCAATATAACAGCACACTGGACTAAGAGAGCACAAGGCAGCAGCAGCAAGAGTGTGCAATATAGCAGCACACTGTACTAAGAGAGCACAAGGCAGCAGCAGCAAGAGCATGCAATATAGCAACACACCGGACGAAGAGAGCACAAGGCAGCAGCAGAAAGAGCATGCAATATAGGAGCACATTGGACTACGAGAGCACAAGGCAGCATCAGCAAGATCATGCAATACAGCAGCGCACTAGACCAAGAGAGCACAAGGCAGCAGCAGCAAGATTGTGCAATATAGCAGCACACTGTTCTAAGAGAGCACAAGGCAGCAGCAGCAAGAGCATGCAATATAGCAGCACACTGGACTAAGAGAGCACAAGGCAGCAGCAGCAAGAGCATGCAATATAACAGCACACTGGACTAAGAGAGCACAAGGCAGCAGCAGCAAGAGCATGCAATACAACAGCGCACTGGACCAAGAGAGCACAAGGCAGCAGCAGCAAGAGTGTTCAATATAGCAGCACACTGTACTAAGAGAGCACAAGGCAGCAGCAGCAAGAGCATGCAATTCAGCAGTGCACTAGACCAAGTGAGCACAAGGCAGCAGCAGCAAGAGCATGCAATACAGCAGCGCACTGCACCAAGAGAGCACAAGGCAGCAGCAGCAAGAGTGTGCAATATAGCAGCACACTGTACTAAGAGAGCACAAGGCAGCAGCAGCAAGAGCATGCAATATAGCAACACACCGGACAAAGAGAGCACAAGGCAGCAGCAGAAAGAGCATGCAATATAGGAGCACATTGGACTACGAGAGCACAAGGCAGCAGCAACAAGAGTATGCAATACAGCAGCGCACTGGACCAAGAGAGCACAAGGCAGCAGCAGCAAGAGCATGCAATATAGCAGCACACTGTACTAAGAGAGCACAAGGCAGTAGCAGCAAGAGCATGCGATATAGCAGCACATTGGACTAAGAGAGCACAAGGCATCAGCAGCAAGAGCATGCAATATAGCAGCACACTGGACTAAGAGAGCACAAGGCAGCAGCAGCAAGAGCATGCAATATAGCAATACATCGAACCAAGAGAGCACAAGGCAGCAGCAGCAAGAGTGTGTAATATAGCAGCACAATGGACTAAGAGAGCACAAGGCAGCAGCGGCAAGAGCATGCAATATAGCAGCACACTGGACCAAGAGAGCACAAGGCAGCAGCAGCAAGAGCGTGCAATATAGCAGCACAATGGACTAAGAGAGCACAAGGCAGCAGCAACAAGAGCAGGCAATACAGCAGCACACTGGACCAAGAGAGCACAAGGCAGCAGCAGCCAGAGCATGTAATTCAGCAGTGCACTAGACCAAGTGAGCACAAGGCAGCAGCAGCAAGAGCGTGCAATACAGCAGCACACTGGACTAAGAGAGCACAAGGCAGCAGCAGCATGAACATGCAATATAGCAGCACACTGGACTAAGAGACCACAAGGCAGCAGCGGCAAGAGCATGCAATATAGCAGCGCACTGGACCAAGAGAGCACAAGGCAGCAGCAGCCAGAGCATGCAATTCAGCAATGCACTGGACCAAGAGAGCACAAGGCAGCAGCAGCCAGAGCATGCAATTCAGCAATGCACTAGACCAAGTGAGCACAAGGCAGCAGCAGCAAGAGCGTGCAATACAGCAGCACACTGGACTAAGAGAACACAAGGCAGCAGCAGCATGAACATGCAATATAGCAGCACACTGGACTAAGAGAGCACAAGGCAGCAGCGGCAAGAGCATGCAATATAGCAACACACTGGACCAAGAGAGCACAAGGCAGCAGCAGCAAGAGCAGACAATATAGCAGTGCACTGTACCAAGAGAGCTCAAGGCAGCGGCAGCCAGAGCATGCAATTCAGCAGTGCACTAGACCAAGTGAGCACAAGGCAGTTGCAGCAAGAGCGTGCAATACAGCAGCACACTGGACTAAGAGAGCACAAGGCAGCAGCAGCAAGAGTGTGCAATATAGCAACGCACTAGACCAAGAGAGCACAAGGCAGCAGGAGCAGACCAAAGAGCAGCAGTAGCTGTCCCAGAATCAACTGCATTTCTGACAAGATCCCAGAGAGGGGCAGGAGAGGAAATTGTTTTTCTTTTTTATGTATTTGTATTTGGACCCAAAATACTCTAGTTGAATAAAAAAATGGCTAGACAGCAGCAGCAGCAAAAGTGACAACACAAAAGGGTAGTGAAAGCATTCATGGTTCTTAGTCTTCTTACCACTTGAATGGAAAATCAGGAAAACCCATCAAAGGGAGTTTATCTTAAAGAAGACTAACATTTACACGAAGCTCTGGGGCTAGCCATGAACAACTGGTCTCACAATGTCTCCGGCCACTGAGCATTCCCATTCACTAGGGACACTGGCTAGTGGGCAGGAAAGGAAATGCTGCCTTTGCAAGGTCTGGCTATAGGACAGTCTTGTGTGCCTGGTATGCCATCAGGTCTATTGCTTTAATCCTATTCCTTTCGCCAAGCCCCACTGGCTCCAGTCTGTCTGTGCTGAAAACTAAAGATGTATTGTTTTTGTTTCTGCATAGACTTTAATGGTCTATTGATATAAATGACAAATGAAATTAATCGAAAAGAATCATTTTGCTGCCGTCTTTATTTCATTCGGAAATGAACTGAAATGAAAAGGCCTTTATTTGTGGCAATTTTCATTTTGTTTTTAAACAAATCCACATCCCAGTGTTCATAAAAATGTTGCAATTCAGAATCCGAGCCTAACAAGATGTATTAACTAAAAATATGTCTTGATAATCACAAAAAGGTTGATATTTAGGTGAAGGGAATACCATGCTGCAGATTGCTGAAGCTTTACACCACCTCAAAATATTCACCAATTTAAAATTAATTGAATGGGTATATGGTTTATGTACTTAAAAGGCTAGCATTGATCCTGACATTTAATCAGACTATCATGAGGACTCTGTCAATCTGATTTCCTGATCTACAACTGTTGACTAAACTGGCCCGAGGCAGAGTCAAGAATGTGAGAGGCTAGGCCAGGGATGGGCAAACTACGGCCCGGCGGACCTTTTAATCTGGCCCCCTCTGCCCGGCTGAACTCTCCCGGCGCGGCTTGCAGATACGCGAAGGGAGAGTGTCTCCTTCTCGTCTCTGTTAAGCCCGCAGGGGCAGATGGGAAATTTCCCATCAGCCCCTGCTTCCCATCAGCCCCTGCGGGCTTAACAGAGATGCGAGGGAGACACTCTCCCTTCACGTATCTGCAAGCCGGAGCAGAGGGCTTCAGCCGCGCCGGGAGAGTTCAGCCGGGCAGAGGGGGCCCTGCGGGACACTCCATGCTGCCGCGGCGGCAGCGGCCAGCTTTTTTTAAAATTTTAATTTCCATGAGCCGATGGGGGGGGGGGGGTAGGACTGGCAGTGGGCTGTGAGCCGATGAGGGGGGGGACTGGCAATGGGCTGTGGGCTGATGGGGGGGGTAAGGACTGGTAATGGGCTATTGGGGGGGGGTTAAGACTGGCAATGGGCTGTGGGCTGATGGGGGCTGTCTGGAAATGGGGTGATGGGGGTTAGGACTGGTAATGGGCTATGGGGGGGGTTAGGACTGATAATGGGCTATGGGGGGGCTAGGACAGGAAATGGGCTGGTCACTTGGGAGGATCTGGATATCCCACTTCCTGACGCTTCGGCACGCAATAACTGCAGATTCATGTGAGGTGATTCAGAATCTTAAATCTCGCTCATATCTTGCCCACCCCATCTTTTCGGATGAAGCGGGTGGGACAGCCCCCACTTTGGCTACCACGCTTCAGAAACCAAAAGACCCACCCACAGAAGGAAGTAGGGAGGCATGGTCTAGTGCAGGGATGGGCAAACTACGGCCACTAAAATTGAAGGTGCTATTTTCTGAAAGAAATACATTGCATAAAAGTTTTGTAAAATAACTCTTTTTATGCTTTTCTACCTTAAATTAATCTAAACATTTAATGTTACAAATTTAAATTTAATTTATATTAATTCACACATACACACCGTCCATCTACTCTTGGTCCGGCCCCCGGGTCCAATATATGAACCCATTGCGGCCCTCGAGTCAAAAAGTTTGCCCACCCCTGGGCTAGGCTGAGAATGTGGGCAGTGATTGTGGAGAATAAAGTTGCCAACTGGCTCTGTTTAGTCAGAACAGATTGATCCAGTCCTGGGTTGTATCCCACTGAACACGGGTACTTGTATTTCTGAGTTTCCCCTTTGCATTCCCTTAGACTGAGGTTACCAGATTCCCTGATGTTCAGAGATTATCCACAATTTTAGAGCTGTGTCCCCGATTCTCACCCATTTGGCCTCCTCATGTCCCTATTTCAGCAATAAAGACAGTGGATAGAGAAAATGTATTTTTAATGTAGTGATTTGCAAAAGTCAGCTTTTAGAATTTACATCCATGATCTTTATAGTTTGCAAAGTAGAAGAGAAATGCATCGCTGCTTCTATTTCTTCACCGATGTGTCTGCTTGGAAGTGATATTGTTGCTGTCGTGGGGTGGATGGGGGAGGTGGGGTGAGGGCTATAGGTTCTTCTTCCCTCCTCCATCCCTTATTGCTCAAACCTGGAACTAAGGTGTTCCTTCCTCCCCCCCCCCCCCCCCAAGTGTCCCAGATTTGCATGCAAAAAAATATAGTAATCTTATTTTAGACAAGCAAGATCACAGGCCTTGCATGCAGTGGTGTAAAACCAGGACGAGATCATCCAGTCCTGAAAATCTAGAGGCAGTTGGTAACCTTAGAGGACAGAGCAGAAATGCGCAAACCGACAGGATGCTAGGTGAGCAATTCCACTTCCTCATTTAAAGAAAGAATGCTTCTTAAAATCTCATTCTTTTGGGGCTATAAGGCTTGAGTTTAAAAGATTTTAGTATGATAAGAAAATGAAAGCGAAATGCATGCAGTTCAGTACAATGAGCAGAGATGCAAGTGAAGTGAAAAGATGCTGCAAACATATCTTGTAATTTATCACAATGTGTCACATTTGAGCAGTATTTAATCTCTAGACTTTCTACAGAGATGCACCGCCCTGTTTTCCCATATTTCCCAAGGCATCAGTTAAGTTCATTCATGTCGCCAATAAATTGGTTACTGAACTTTGTAAGTTACTTCTCAGTGGTGAAGCCCCTGTCATTGCACTTGGTCTTTGCTGCACTCTGGACATGGATGGAAGCATTAGGGATATACTTTCATTAGTCCATATTCAATTCATTAGTGTATCAGAAAAATCCAGTACACACTGAAGTGATTTAATATGCACGAACCTATGAATTACTGCACATTGACTGATGCGCTCCTAAAAGCTATAGCATGGTCCAAAAAATTGCTGTTAAACAAACATGTGAAACTAAAAAAAAGCACTCAAATTGGGAAAAAGTTTGGAAAATACAAAAAAAACGACATTTTTTTCCACTGAGCACATCCCTAGGAGGCATCTGAAAAATAAAACCAGATAGTCTGAAACAATGTCCTGCAAAGCAGAGATTTCCATTGCTAAACTTATTTTTTTCTGATGAGCTGGGAGAGCTAGCATAACTTGCTGACTTGAGTACCTTGCTTTTAAAGATCATGCGATGTGTGCCATAAGGGTATTGGAATGTTTAACTTAGTACCTGTATATCAGCAACAGAATCCATGGAGTCAAATAGCATTGTCTCAATGCTCATGTTACCTCTCCTCTCAAGTCACTTCATTGGTTTCCTATCCGTTTCTGTATCCAGTTCAAACTTCTACTACTGAACTATAAGTGCCTTAATTCGGCTGTTCCTCTCTCCCTGCATCCCTCCTTGGGAACGCCGCTCTTCTGACAGATCCCTTCTGTGTCCTTCTCTTCCACTGGCAACTCCAGTCTTCGATCCTTCTACTTTACTGCTCCTTATACCTGGAACAAATTACCCGAGTTGGTGCCTCAGGCTCCATTTGTGGCCCTGTTCAAATCCAGGCTAAAAGCTCATGTCTTTGAGGCTGCTTTTGGATCCTGATCCTGCAAATCTCCTTGTCACTTCCTATGTGTTTCCTTACCATTTCACTAGAAATATCCTAGTCCCCAGTTGTGTTGCCTGTCTTGACTAGACTGTAAGCTCTTAGGAGCAAGGGACTATCTCTTACCTGTGTTTGTACAGCACCACATACATCTTGTAACGCTATAAAAATAATAATAAATAGTAGTAGTGGTGTATGTATGATGTGATGTTAAATAAGTTCCATAATAAAGGCAAGTGGGGAAAGCATGCGGAGCATGGCTGATAGTCCTTCTAACTCGTGTGTGTGTGTGTGTGTGTGTGTGCAAACACCCAGCTGTTTGTTATCTGCATTGCATGTGTGTGTCTCTTTGTACCTGTGATTGGGAGATGACATAGGAGTTGGCTGTTTGACAGAAACAATCGTGTGAAACTTTTTCAATTGGTGAGACCTGTGAAACTTTTTCAACAGGTGTTAACACCAGGTGGCAGGTCAAAAGGCCATTTTGCAAGCTCCTTCTATCCAAGCAAGGACTGTTAATCACCCAGGAAGTTGGTCACAGCTTACCTCAGCAGCACAGGACAGGGTACTGTGTAGCAGCTCTCTTTTAATAAGTGTTATTTCCCTCCCTCCCTCCCCAACACCCACCCACCCCTGTGGTAATCGTAGCTTTATAGGTTCTTACACATCTTAAAGGAAAGGAGGTGCTCTCAGGTGAAGCTCATTATCCAAATCAGTCATACACTAAGGACCTGAGATTAATTAAGCTTCAGGTGAACAAGGTATATTAAACGTATTAGGTACAGTTTTATTAGTATAAAAATCCATAGCAACCCTTATTAAGTAAAGAACTTAAAGATCTAAACAAAAGCTTAAAACTAAGATGCAGACAGCAGTCCAGCAGCGAGATGGAGGTTTTCCAGTCTTTTGCATTGAATGTCACATGTATGATTTTCTCCCAGTTGGTGAGAGGTCTTACGTGTGCACTAGGTGCAAGGAGCTCTTTGCTCTCAGGGAATGAGTCCGTTCTCTAGAGGCTAGAGTAGCAGTCTTGAAAAACATAAGAAAGACAGAGAGGTACATAGACGAGACCTGCAGGGATATAGTCCTGAAGTCCCACCTCCAGTCTGGCAGCATCCCTGTTGCCATGGAGGAGAGAGGTCACGTGACAGGAGAGTATCACCCTGGTGTGGCAGGAAGTGATCCTGTAACTAGGACCTGTCCTCCAGGTGATGTAAAACCCTCTCGCACCAAGGACGTTTCTCCAGGGCCATGTGCCCATGAGGGAAGGGTTAGAACAGCTGTTATAGTTGGTGATTCGATCATTAGGCATGTAGATAGCTGGGTGGCTGGTGGACGTGAGGATCGCCTGGTAACATGCCTGCCTGGTGCGAAGGTAGTGGACTTCATGTGCCACCTAGATATGGTCTTAGATAGTGTTGGGGAGGAGTCTGCTGTCTTGGTACATGTCGGTACCAATGACATAGGAAAATGTGGTAGGGAGGTTCTGGAGGCTAAATTTAGGCTTTTAGGTAGGAAGTTGAAATCCAGAACTTCCAGGGTAGTGTTCTCCGAAATGCTTCCCGTTACACGCGCAGGACCCAAAGGGCAGGCAGAGCTCCGGAGTCTCAATGCGTGGATGAGACAATGGTGCAATGATGAGGGTTTTGGATTTGATAGGAACTGGGAAACATTCTGGAGAAAGGAGGGGCTCTTCCGAAAGGATGGGCTTCACCTTAACTGGGATGGAACCAGGCTGCTGGCACTAACCTTTAAAAAGGACATAGAGCAGCTTTTAAACTAGATAATAGGGGAAAGCCGAAAGTCGGCCAAGAGTGCATGGTTCGGAAAAATGTATCCTTGAAGGATACTACCAAAAGCAGAGAGGTTCCAAAAAAGAGTAAAGTAGCCCAATTACCCTCGAGTATGGAGCAGACAGAGCTTAAAGATCCCAAATTACCCATGTCTACCAATAGCCAAATTAATATGAATAAAATACAGTCTCTAAAATGCATGTATACAAGTGCTAGAAGTCTAAAAAATAAGATGGGAGAGTTAGACTATATAGCACTAAATGAAAGGTTAGAAATGATTGGAATATCAGAGACATGGTGGAAGAAGGACAACCAGTGGGACACTGTGATACCTGGGTACAAACTGTATTGTAATGATAGAGCTGATCAAATTGGTGGAGGAGTTGCGCTCTATGTTAGAGAGGGCATTGAGTCAGAAGGGATTAAAGTTTTGCAGGAAACAAAATTTGCTGTAGAATCTCTATGGATTGAAATTCCATGTAAAAAGGGGAAGATGATGGCAGTGGGGGTGTACTAACGACCGCCTGGCCAGAATGAACAAATGGATGATGAAATGCTCAAAGAAATCAAGGAAGCTGACAAAAGTCACAGAGCAGTAATAATAATGGGTGATTTCAATTACCCCGGTATAGACTGGGTCAGTGTCATGGCAGGACATGCTAGAGAGATAAAGTTCCTAGATGAAATAAATGACTGCTTCTTGGAGCAGCTGGTTCATGAACCGACCAGAGGGGAAGCCATATTAGACCTAGTCCTTAGTGGAACACCAGATCTAGTGCAAGAGATAAGGATCTTGGGGCCACTTGGCAATAGTGATCATAGCATGATCACGTTTAATTTAATTAGTGGAGGAGAGATAGTAAGGAAATCCACAGTACTACCTTTTAACTTTTGAAAGGGAGACTATGATAAAATGAGGAAAATAGTTAAGAAAAAACTAAAAGGAGTAGTTGCAAAGGTTAAAGACTTACATCAAGCTTGTGTGTTGTTGAAAAATACTATCTTGGAAGCCCAGACCAGCTGTATTCAACGCTTTAAGAAAAGTGGAAAGAAGTCAAAAAACTGCCAGCATGGTTTAAAGGTGAGGTCAGAGAGGCTGTTGTTGCCAAAAAAAGCATCTTTCAGGAAATGGAAAAAACAGCCAAACGACGAAACCTGGAAATGGCACAGGCACTGGCAAATCAAATGCAAGGTATTGATAAGGCAGGCAAAGGGAGAATTTGAAAAGAAGCTTGCTGTGGAAGCAAAAACGCAAAATAAAGACTTTTTCAAGTACATTCGTAGCAAAAAACCTGTGAGAGAGTCAGTTGGTCCAATATATGATAGAGGGTTTAAAGGGGCACTAAGAGGCGACAAGGCAATAGCGGAGAGACTGAATGAATTCTTTGCTTCGGTCTTTACTGAGGAAGATGTAGGGAAGTTACCCATGACTGAAGTGGTATTTAAAGGTGTGGAAGAATTGAAGTAAATATCAATACATCGGGAAGATGTATTACAACTATTAGATAAACTGAAGAGTAGCAAATCACCTGGGCCGGATGGTATACATCCAAGGGTGTTGAAAGAACTGAAATATGAGATTTCAGACCTGCTATTAGTAATCTGTGAATTTTCATTAAAATAACACAGGTACACTACCAAAAAACTGCCTCCAGTTTTGCAACTGATTCCTATAGATTTTGGGGTGCTGAATCCAGGAAAAATAGACAAAATGTTCCATCACGTCACGTTTTCTTGCAAAATTAGATTTCTTACCCATATAAGGAATGTTCACATAATTTCTTTTTAGCCGACTGCAGTTTATTTTCTTGGCCCAAAATAGAGGTTGTAATGGTTAACTAACTAGAAACACTCCCTCATGATATTTTAGAGTGTTTTGTATTCATTTTATACATTAACAGGACAATTGGGAGGCGGGGGGCTAAATCCAGTACTCGCGCTGGCGCATGTTCTTTCCTGTTCGCCTCGCCTCGTTCGCTCGCTCAAACACGGTGGTTGCGACATGAACGTTCCTGTCAAATTTCAGTTTCTTGCAAGTTCATTATTACCTTTTGTTTGCTCAGTCGTAATCCAGCTTTATTCCGAAGTGGTTCACTACAGTTGTAGTTTGCAGTGCTGTGTATTTGTGATGGCTCACAGAGCCAGAGGTTGCGTCAACTCTCCGGACAGTTTTTGTTTTATTTGTGGGGAATATACCGTGAAAAAGCGGCAGAGGAACATTTCTGCATTTATTAAAAAAGTATATTTCGCCTATTTCGGTTTGAAGTTAGGTGATCAAGACAAACCGTGGGCTCCTCACAAAGTGTGCAAGACATGTGAGGAAGATCTACGCTTATGGATGAAAGGTAAAAAACAAGCATTTCATTTCGGAATACCTATGATGTGGCGTGTGAACAAAGAGACCACAGCAGTGACTGCTATTTTTGCTCTTGCATTGTGAAGGGATACAACTTAAAAAATAAGAACGTAATAAGTTACCCCAACCTTCCCTCAGCAATTAGGCCTATGCCTCATAGCAACGAAGTACCTGTGCCTGAACCACCAAAATCTTTGGATCATATTTGTGTGGACGGTTCTGATCATGATGAGACTCATCAGATGGCTTTTCCCGATGAGTCCAGTACTTCCGAGTTTGAAACTGAACCAGATCCGAAACCTGAACTTTTCTCTCAAGCTGAATTGAATGATTTAGTCCGGGATTTAGGACTCCCAAAAGATGCTGCCCAACCGCTAGGTTCTTGGCTTAAACAGAAAAATCTATTGTCACCAGGAACAACTTTTTATTGGTACCGCAACCGCGAGACACAATTTTTGAAGTATTTCAGCAAAGAGGAAGATTTGGTATTTTGCAACGATATATACGGAGTGATGGAAAAGTTTAAACTCAAGTATGATCCTGCTGAATGGCGGCTGTTCATTGATTCGTCAAAAGACAGCATAAAAGGTGTTCTTCTTCATAATGGCAACACATTCGCTTCAGTTCCTATTGCTCACTCTGTTATTCTCCAAGAAAAATACGAGAATTTGGCCCTGATTCTTCAGAAGATTCGTTATGATGAGCATAAGTGGATGATTTGTGGAGACTTTAAAATTCTATCCATCTTCCGGCGATGCGTGAGTGAGAGAGGACGTGTCTCTCTTGCTCCGGGGCCACCTCACCGCTGAATCTGCTATATTAATCTGAATTTCGGAGACCCCCACCTCTCTCTACCTGGTGCGGTTTGCCTACTCTTACCCGGGTCCTATACAGCACTTGCAAATCAGCGCAGGCGATGCCTTTGCCGGCGAGAAAAGAGCGCGAAAAGTCGCTCAAAGCGGGGCCCTCTGCCACGTCGACGATTCAACCTGCCTCACCCGCCTCACCCAGCGCGGAGAACACTGAATCCACCTCGGAAGAACTGGCGAAAGTGGTGGTTCGACTCCTAGAGCCTAAGTTTGACCGTCTCATGCATAAACTTGATGGTATGGAGGAAGCCCTGAATGAGGTGGGCAAACGCGTGGAGGAATTAGAACACCGCGTTACTGGAGTGGAGGAGGGTGAGAGCCGCAGGGACCGGGAGTTGGAAAAACAGCACACGGTCCTGGCTGAGCTTCAAAGTAAACTTGAAGATCTTGAAAACCGATCTCGCAGGAATAACCTGCGCCTCGTGGGCCTGAGTGAGGACAAATCGGACCGGGAGCTGGTGCCATACCTGGAGACCTGGCTGCCTGAGGTGCTGGGCCTCTCAGACCTCCAAGGTACCTTTAAGATTGAGAGAGCGCACAGGCTGGGAATGCGCAGGGAAGTAGCAGAGAGGCCACGAGTGGTGATACTGCGAGTGCTGAATTTTCAGCATAAATGGTGCATATTACAAGCATACCGCAAGCGTGGCGACATCACCCTGGACAATAAGCGGATTTTAATCTTCCAGGATTACTCGGCGGCGGTTGCAGCCAAGCGGCGGGAATTCTCTCCACTCTGCTCGCAGCTTTACCAGCGGAAAGTCCGTTTCACTTTGGCCTATCCGGCAATACTTCGAGTCACCCTACAGGGCCAGAACCACACATTCGAGCAGGCCGCGGCGGCGAAAAAGTTTCTCGCTCAGCATCTGCCTGCTGAAATGAATGTCGACTGCCCGTGACTAGCCAACCATTTTGGGAGCGGAAGCTGAGAACCCGGACAAATGGTTTGCGCCTACTGGACGCACTAATGACGGCTGAACCGCGCTCTGGCCAGCGGTTGGACCTACGGCTGGCTATGGACCAGGCAGTGGTTTGTAGCCCCCAGATAAGCACTGACATCACGTTAGTCTCTGGTGCCTCTTGACACGGAGGTCGGGGATTTTCAGTCTGATTGTGTTTGTAGTGCCTCCTTCTGTCTTTAATTTTCTGACCCCCATATGGTGGGTTGAACTTGGTTAGACGTTCTGTTGTATTTTTTTTTTTTTTTTTTTGCTCTTTCATTATAATGCCTGTTACTGAGATTTAGGGTGCTCCGGGAGGGGGGGGGGGTAACAACAGGGAGATGGGGAGGAGGGGGGTGGGGTGGCCCTGATGCACCGTGTGGGAGGTCGCACCTCAGTGAAGTAACTGAGGGTGGCAGACCTGTGTTTTATGGGGAATGTACAGTCTGATTTGGGGAAGGTGCAGATGTTACAGTGGGTAAGGGGTAACAGGGGGATTGTTTGGGAGGGAGAGTTGAGGGATGAGATGGGGAGGGTGTGGGGGGGGGTTGGGGGGGATGGGTAGGGGGGAGGGTCAGAAGTGCAGTGGATGAACGAAACCGTGACTCCATGAGGTCTATGTGGTGGTGCAGGATGCAGCTTTCGCTCCTAAGATGCATGCTCCCTCGGAGACTGAGTGGATTGCTCTGTTGTTCTGGGTTGAGGCTGGGCGACCCGGAACCGTGGTATGCTTGGTGGTCTGCTTTGTGGCTGCGATTGTTGATTGGGGAGAATGAGTAATGATCTACGTCTGGTGTCCTGGAATGTGGGGGGGTTGAATACTCCTGTCAAAAGGACGAAGATGCTGCAGGCTTTAAAGAGAGGGCATACGCAAATTGCATTGTTGCAAGAAACACATTTAAGTGCGGTGGAACACTCTAAATTGCAGAAAGATTGGGTGGGACGTGTATTTGCTGCTTCCACGAATGTAAAGAAACGCGGAGTGGCGATTTTGGTGAAACGAGGCCTAGCAGTGGAACTGATTAATGAGGAGGTAGACCCCAATGGGCGATTTCTCTTCTTACATGCCAAAATCCAGGGACAGGAATTATTTCTGGGCAATATATATGCCCCTAATACGTATGATCACGGTTTTTTTCCAGCTGTTGCTGAGGAAGATCTTAGGGGCCCCTAAGATACCTATAATTTTGGCGGGAGACTTTAATTGCCCGCATGACCCGGCCTTAGATAAATCTGCTGTTGGCGGCCCCAGTGGAGCATGGAGTAAAAAAGGGGTGGGGTATCTATGTCACTCAGGGGGCTTAATTGACTCATGGAGAACCTTACATGGGGTTGAGAGGGATTACACACATCTGTCGAGAGCGCATCAAACCTGGTCTCGGATTGATTACATCTTGATTTCGAGAGAGAGCTTGGGGAGGGTTCTTAAAGTGGAGATCGAACCCATAGTAGTCTCTGATCATGCTCGACTGGTGCTGGATTGGAGGGGAGGGTCTCCGGGGGGGACGCGTTGGGCATTCCCGGGACACCTTTGGAAAAACGAGGATTTTCGTGCCTATTTGACCCGTCATTGGGAGGAGTATCTCCGCTTGAATGATACTGGGGAGGTGAGCGCGATGACCTTCTGGGAGGCAGGGAAAGCAGTGCTACGGGCCATATTATAGCGTATGTGGCAAAGGAGAGGAAACGGCTGAATGCGTGGCTCTTGGATCTTTCGCGACAACTGCAAGAGGCCAAGCGCGCGGCTATGGCGCGTCCACGGCGGATTGCGCCTTACTTAGCAGTGCAGAGAGCTCTTAATGAGGTGCTCCATGAGCGCGCCATTCAATCTTTGCAGTACTATCGCCATCAACTGTTTCGGTTTGGCGACCGGACGGGGCGCCTGTTGGCACGTCTCGTTAAACGCAAAGGCGGCGTCCAGGGGGTGACACGTGTGCGAGATAAGCAGGGGGTGATTCAGACTGACTTGAAGCAGATTGTGCAGGTGTTTAGTGCCTACTACCAAGAGCTATATACGCCCGAGGGGGAGAATAGAGCACACGAGAGTGAGTTCTTGGCGACGGTGCCGCTGCCACACTTGACGGCGGCGGACCTTCAGGTCCTAAATGCGAGGATCACCTGTGAGGAAATTCAGACAGTGATAAAGAGAGGGAAAGTTCACAAGGCTCCGGGGCCGGATGGATATGGAGTGGAATTTTATAAGATCCTGATGTCCCCCATAACGCCTACTTTGATGGCAGTGTACCACGAAGCGCAAGAGCGTGGCTTATACCCAAGGGACATGCGCACAGCGGCAATAACCATCATTCCCAAGGAAGGCCGGGATCCGGAGGATCCGGCATCCTATCGTCCCATATCTTTAATCAATTATGACATGAAATTGGTGGCCTCGGTCTTGGCGGCCCGGTTGCAAGGGATTTTGCCCCGCCTGGTCGGTGACCACCAATCGGGTTTTGTTAAAGGGCGAGGGGCCTTCGCTAATATTAGTAAAGTGCTGCTGGGCATGGAGCAATGCCTCTATCAAGAAACGCCTTTGCTCTTGGTGAGCCTCGACGCTGAGAAAGCCTTTGATAGAGTGTCGTGGTCTTACATGTTTGAAGTTCTCAGGAAGTTTGGTTTTGAGGGAGCCTTTCTCTCTTGGGTAGCTGCGTTATACGCGGGTCCCCTGGCATGTGTGACGAGTGGGGGAACCTGTTCTGTACCTTTTGAGCTCCGCAGAGGCACGCGCCAGGGATGCCCCTTATCCCCTCTGCTCTTTGTGCTGCAGTTAGAACCTTTACTCCGGGTACTTATAGCGGAGGTGGGGATACGGGGAGTTGAATGGCCGCAGGGGGGCATCAAGGTTAGTGCGTTCGCTGATGATATGCTTCTGTGTCTCTGCGACCCCCAACCTTCTCTCGAGCGTGCCCTGGGAGTGATTCATCGTTTCGGGTCCTTTTCGGGGCTCCGGATCAATTTGAATAAGTGTGTGGCGTTAGATGTGGGGGGCCGAGCGCAACGACAATGGCGGGGGACCTTTCCTCTCCGTTGGGTGCCCGGCGAATTCCGCTATCTGGGGATTCAGATACCGGCCCAGCTTTCCGACTTATATACTGTTAATATTCGTCCTATGTTACACCGGATGGCCGATACCTTGCGTAAATGGAAAGATCTCCCTCTCTCACTAATGGGACGTCTTGCTTTGTTTCAGATGATGGAGGTGCCTAAGTGGATGTACCTCCTGCGACACTTGCCTATTTGGCTGTTGCGCCGCGATGTGCTTTTGTTCCAGCGATATGTTAAGCAGTTTCTATGGAAAGGTAAGAGATCGAGGATTCCGGTAACTGTTTTGATGAGTAATAGAGAGGAGGGGGGGCTCGGGTTGTTTTCAATTCGGGATTATAATTTCTTGGCCTTGTTGGGACCCTTGCGGAATTTAATCAGGGGTGGGGAGGGGGTTTTGCCGCGGGGGTTGGTTGATAGCGTTTCCACGCCTCACCACCCGGCCTACTTGTTACATAGTCGCTCTGCAAGTCTGCCGCCCTTCTGGCGACGGTCGATTTATTTGGGTGCGTTGAGACAGGCGTGGCGTTTTTTGTGTCAGAAGCGAGGAGCGCCTTGGTGTGTTACCGACTGCTTGCCCCTGCGTGATAATGCGGACTTTGCGCCTGGATGCGGGGGAGGTCTTCCCGGGAGCTGGGCTGCAGCGGGGGTGGGACATCTGGGTCAACTCCGGATGCAGTCTCAGGAGGAGATGGACTCCTTCCAAGCCCTGGTGCGCAGATATCAACTTGCGCCTCACTCGTTTTACTTTTATCTGCAAGTGCGCCATTACGTTAGCGCGATGCAACGGACTAGGGGCTTTCAGTTTCGGGATAATGGGATGTGGGACCTCATCGCCGATGTCGAAAGCAAACTCTCATTACGGACCTGGCGCGAAGCGTGTTATCCGGGGGGGGCTTGGGCCCCGATGAGGCAACTTGTTCAGCAGTGGAATAGCAAAGATAATCTGTCCCTTACGGTAGAGGCTCTCCACACTGCTTTTCAGCAGGTAAAGCTCCTCTCGGAATCAGTTAAACTACAAGAACTACAATATAAGCTCTTGTGGAGGGCGTATGTACCTAACACTTGGGCGTTCAAGATGGGGCTGCTCTCGACAGATGTCTGTCAGTTGTGTGAGACTCACCAGGGAACCCTCTCCCATCGTTTTTGGAGCTGTGCCGTGATCGCCCAGTTCTGGAAGGAGATCTTTGGGAAGTTACAAGCTTCTAGGCCTCTGGATGGGGACCTCACGTCTGAATGGTGTTTATTTGGGTTGTTTGCTGCCTCCTCTCGGGGGTTGCCTGAGGGTACGCCTGAGGATTCGTCTGGGGGACTTCTGGGTGCTGGAGCCAATGCGGGAGAAGTCGCCCATGCTGCCCCTAGTAGTAGTAGTAGTAGTGGGCCTACTTGCAAGCTTTATACTAGAGGCTTTCTAATTGCGAAACAATGCATATTGAAGCATTGGCTGGAAACCCACCCCCCGAGCCTGGAGGAGTGGTGTCGGGCTCTCCTTCTTTTGCGGAGTCATGAGTTGCGTACAGCCAAACTACTGGGGGCCAAACAACAGGTGGAGTGTGCTAATATTTGGAGCGGGATTACGGAGCACTCCTTGCATAGTTGAGGACCCCGGGGGGACTGGAGGTTCCTAGTGGAGAAGATGTGTGCTGCGGAGTACATGTGACCTTGCGTGTATGCATGATACTAGCTGCGGAGCTGGGATATGGAGTTCATGGACTGCAATCATTGGGTGGGGGGGAGGGGGTTGGGGAGTGGAGGTTGGGGACTGGGAGAGAGGGGGGAGGAGGGAGCAGGGAGGGGAGGGGAAGGGAGGGGAAGGGTGGGGTGAAGGTGTTTTTGTTGAGCGTTTGTTGTGTGGGAACTGTTGGTATCTCTTGCTTGTGTGGTTCTCTGTTTTTCTCGTGCATCAATGCTTGGAGACTTTGAGGTTTGTATTTATTCTGCCACTCCTGTACGTATTTGAAAAACTTAATAAAAATGACTTGAAATAAAATTCTATCCATGCTATTAGGGCAGCAATCCGGTTTCACCAAATATCCCTGCTTCCTTTGCTTGTGGGATAGCCGGGCCCGCGACCTACACTGGGGGAAAAAAGACTGGCCAATTCGGGAGTATTTGAGACCCGGTGAGAAAAATGTTCTTTATGAGAGCTTGGTACCTCGTGATAAAATTCTATTACCACCTCTCCACATTAAGTTGGGTCTCATTAAGCAATTCATCAAGTCTCTTCCAAAAGATGGTGAGTGCTTTCGGTACCTTTGCTCAAAGTTCCCCCGACTTTCTGAAGCAAAGCTAAAGGAAGGAGTGTTTGTTGGCCCTGATATAAGGAAACTCATTTCAGATGGAGCATTCGCTGAAACGATGTCTGAGAAGGAAAAAGAAGCCTGGGATTCCTTCAAGGATGTTGTTCTCAAATTCTTGGGGAACAGGCGGGATGAGAACTATAAGGATATTGTTGCCAGGATGCTCAATGCCTTCAAAGAACAAGGCTGTAACATGAGCCTGAAAGTCCATTTCTTGCACTCCCATGTGAACTACTTTCCCGAAAACTTGGGGGCGTACAGTGAAGAACAAGGTGAAAGGTTTCACCAGGACATCAAGGACGCAGAGAGAAGGTACCAAGGAAGATGGAACACCACTATGATGGCTGATTTCTGCTGGTTGCTGCTGCGGGAAACCCCAGATGAAAAATACGCCAAGCAGCGCACCAAGAGAAGCATTCGGGGGAAGAAGAAATGGGCCCACCAGGAGATTGATTGACCCAAGAATGACTTTAAAATCTAAACTGTGTTGACAAATATCGTGTTTTTACTAAACTTTGAAATAAAAATTTGCTAGTTATTACCACAGTGTCGGATCTCATTTATTAGAATTTTATTTTCACACCATCGGGTGTTTGTCTTCATGTATTGCAATGGTGCGGTTTGCGTTTTCCATTCTTACATACATACCTGTACAACATTTTTTGCACATTTCTTTGCTTTGCTTTGTGTCTAACCTCGCTCTTATATGCTCAATGTTTGTGCACATGTATGTGGCTGTTTTAAGTGCAGACAATTTTGCTACCATCACAGCGTGTTTTGTTGACATTACTCTATTCTTATGTGCTGCCTTGTTACAATTTTCTTTATTCTTATTTGAATAACTACTAAACAATTAGTATAAAGCATTCATCCAAGAAACTTTTATCTCGATCGCACTCAATCTGAAACGTTCACCTCAAACTGCTAACCCAATGTAGCAAAACATCTGTACGTGATGGAGCAAATTGGTTACCAGATTTGGATTCAGCGCACCAAAAAACGTAAAAATCAATCAAAACATTAGAGGCAGTTTAACAAAAATTTTTTTTAGTGTACCTGTGTAATCTGTAATACCTGAAGATTCGAGGATCGCCAATGTAACACCAATTTTTAAAAAGGGTTCCAGGAGTGATCCGGGAAACTACAGACCGGTGAGCCTGATGTCAGTACCGGGAAAAATGGTAGAAACCATCATAAAGAACAAAATTACTCAGCATGTAGATAGTCATGACCTAACTGGAGACAGCCAACATGGCTTTAGACAAGGAAGATCTTGTCTTACTAATCTTGTTTTTTTGAAGGTGTGAATAAACAGGTGGACAAAGGTGAGTCAGTTGATATAGTGTATCTGGACTTTCAGAAAGCCTTTGACAAGGTCCCTCATCAGAGACTTTTGGCAAAACTAAAGAGTCATGGGATAGGAGGCAGTGTACTATTGTGGATGAGGAACAGGTTAAAAGATAGAAAGCAGAGGGTAGGGCTAAATGGCCAATTTTCCCAATGGAGAAGGTTGAATAGTAGTGTACCCCATGGATCTGTGCTGGGTCCGATGCTTTTTGACATATTCATAAATGACCTGGAAAGGGGAATAATGAGTGAGGTTATGAAATTTGCAGATAACACAAAACTATTTAAAGTTGTTAAAACCCAAGAGGATTGTGAAAAATTGCAAGAGGATCTTGATAAATTGGAAGACTGGGCATCAAAATAGCAGATGAAATTTAATGTGGACAAGTGCAAAGTTATGCACCTAGGGAAGAACAACCCAAACTATGGTTACACGATGCAAGGTTCCACATTGGGAACCACCACCCAGGAAAAAGATTTAGGCATCATTGTGGATAACATGTTAAAACCCTTGGCCCAGTGTGTAGCGATGACCAAGAGAACAAATAGAATGCTAGGTATGATAAGGAAAGGAATGGAAAATAAAACAAAAGATATTATAATGCCTCTATATCGTTCCATGGTGAGACCGCACCTTGAATATTGTGTGCAATTCTGGTCGCCATATCTTGAAAAGGATATAGCGTTATTAGAAAAGGTTGAGAGAAGAGCCACCAAAATGGTAAAGGGGATGGAAGGATACTCCTATGAAGAAAGGCTAAAAAGGTTAGGGCTCTTTAGCCTGGAGAAGAGACGGCTGAAGGGAGATATGATAGAAGTCTATAAATTAATGAATGGAATGGAACGGGTAAACGTTGATTGATTGTTTACATTATCAGAATATAGAAAGACTAGGGGACATGCAATGAAGCTACAGGGTAAACTATTTAAGACTAATAAGAGAAAATATTTTTTCACTCAACGTGTAATCAAACTCTGGAATTTGTTACTGGAGGATGTAGTAAATGCTGTTAGTGTAACTGGGTTTAAAAAAGGTTTGGACAAGTTCCTGGAGGAAAGGTCCATAAACCATTATTAAGAAGGGACCCAGGATATCAATGCTTGACCCAGTACAAGCATTGTGGAACCTATGTCTTTTGGAGAAACTGCTAGGTACGTATGACCTAGATTGGCCACTGTTGGAAACAGGATACTGGGCTTGATGGACCTTGGTCTGACCCAGTATGGCATATCTTATGTTCTTATGTGTAATTAATATGTTACTGTGAATCAGTGTTAGTATGCTGCAGCTGTTGTAACAGTTTTGTTTTTTGTTGTTGTTTTTTTTTAATACAAATGCGCAAAGACATTTTTGGAGCATGGGGTTGATTTCTTTTCCATCTCTCACCACATGCAGAAACTAAATTTGTATAGCACACCTCCTCCCTCATAGCCTTCCCATTGGTTGGACCCTACCCACAGTGTCTGTTACTAGTTACTTTGGAAGCAGACAGGGCAGGCTCACTCACAGAGGGGGAAGGGTTAGAGAACTACTACTACTACTACTACTGATAGTTGCAGATAGAGGTTTTAAAGTCTGAAAAATGTTCAGATAAGTTAGCCTTCTTTTTAGCTTCCAGACATTAATGTAAAAATCAGAAGAATGATTTAAAAAAAGTAAGAGAGTGGTCAATCCTAACTTCTCAAGTGCTGAGCACATCTAAGAACGCCCCCCACCCCCACCAGCATCACCTAAAGTTTGTATCCTAGGTAGGTTCCTAGCTCGTCAATTTCTTAATCTAGCTCTGTCTATGGCACCAGATACTAGTTGACAGTACAGGGGACAGCCAATAAGAAGGCAGAACAATTCAATCAGTAGTTTCATGGTAGAAATAACAAAGAAAAAGAAAAAAATATGTTAATAATTTAAAATGAAGCTATGGAATTTTTTGAAATCTGTGTCTGTGTCTGTGGGGTATGTTTACTAAAACCCCGGTAATGTGCGGGCCGTGCTAGTGTGTGGGTGCCATATAAGGAGTGGGCGTGTCTGGCTGAAAAAAGCAAAACCGGGATTATTCATGCGCTAAGGTGCACGGCGCCCATGTGCACCCCGCACAATAGCGTATGAGAAAGCTGCGTGGGAGGCAGACAACCCTCATTGTATTTAGTTTCCCCTATCTCGCCAAGTTATACTTCCTGTTAAATGTAATGACCAGATATATGTAAATTGTCGGATGTTTTTGTTCAATGTAAACCGCGCTGATGCCTAATAGTGCGGTATATAAGAATTGTTAATAAATAAATAAAATAATAAATAAGTGGCGCGCTGATGGACAAACAGAGGAGCAGAGCCACAGCACAATGGTTAAGACACTGACCAATGGTGCAGGGTTCAGTGGTTCAATCCCCCACAGTGCCCAATGAAGATGGCTGGCTGAGGCATTACTTTAGGAGGCATTTTAATATTGGGCGGCATAAGGCGGCGCGCTGATGCATAAGCACAAGAGCAGAGCCACAGCACCATGGTTAAGACACTGACCAGTGGTGCAGGGATCATCAGTTCAATCCCCCACTGTGCCCAATGAAGAAGGCTGGCTGAGGCATTGCCTATTATGGTAAGTTTGCTTTAGGAGGCATTTTATTTTCTATTTTAATTACTACTACTAGCAAACGCACTCTCAAAGCGTGTTAACATAAGGTGCCCATTAAGGCACATTTTAAAGTGTACTGTCCGCCTAGGCACCCTAGAATGTTGCTTATAGGGCACTTTATAGGGTGCCGTATGAGTTACCGCAAGGTCACAGCAATGTTTTTGATGGCAGCACTGTGCAGTTTAAGGAATGAAAAGCATAAGTAGGTGTGCTGACATGCAATGAGGAGCAGCAGTGTAGCACAATGGGTAAGGCACTGACTGCTCATACAGACGTCATGAGTTTGCTGCCCAGTGTGCCTAATACGTAAGGCTGGCTGTGGTATCAGCTTTGCAAGGTATGTATTTTTTCCGGCAGCACTTTAGTTGTATTTTATTAATTGCTGCCAGCAAACAGGCCCTCACGTGCTCTAATTGAAGGTGCCGCATAAGGCACCCTATAAGGCACTCCATAGGGCACATTATAAAATGCACTGTCCGCCACGGCACCCTAAAATGTCCCCTATAGGGCACCCTATAAGTTGCTCCACAGGATAACGTATAGTGCACCTTATATGGATGGTAACCATAAGGTAACCTATAGGGCGCCCTATAAAGCGCCCTCTGAGGCACCTTATGGGTACAGTACGATGAGGGTGTTTTTGCTGGCAGCAATAATGTACATTAAAAAGGGATAATGCTCTGGGCAGCCCCATCAAATAACCCCACTGCGGGTTTGAACCCATGACCCCTGGCTTTACAGGCAGTGAAGTAACCATTGTGCTACAGCTCTATAGCTGCTAGCAAGCCCCTGGCTGGCTGCAGAGGGAGTGCATGTCACCACACAGACAGTCTGCTGTGGTCACCAGGATAGGGTTAGCCCACCCATACCCATGATGCACTGCACATGCAAATCAGCTGTCCACAGATAAACACATGATGGGGAATGCACCCCCACAGCACCTCGGCCTGGTAGGGGGAAGTGACCATGTGCACCCACACAGCACCTCAGCCTGGTAGGGGGTACTGACCGTGTGTTTTACTGGCACAGAGTAGCTACACACCATCACATTGTGCGGGTATGGTGAGGCGCCCAGCACCAGGTCCACAGCACCTTCCATGGCTGAAAGAGGCCATGCTGGAGGTCCAAAGCAGTGTTAATGTGTGAGATAGGTAGTTTCTGCAGAAACACCTTGGATATCTCTGTCTGTCTCAGTCAGGTATAGCCCCTATGGACCCCTAGGTGGATTATGCACCACCACCCTCCTCCTCCTCCAGGGCTGAGGGTGGCAAACAGGGTCTCCCATCAACAGATCCACATTCTACCTCCCAGCAATGGTGGCAGTAGAGGGGACCATCAACACCAGTCCTGCTGGGGAACAGACACCCATACAGGGCAGTCAATGCAGCTCTGTACACATCCATAACACAATAGCAGACAGACATTAGGCCTGGATATGCTAAGCTGCACCCCAACACCATCTGATATTCTCCTGCAGCAAGCCTTCAGCCGCTGCACCCTGCAAGCCACTCCATCAAGATACATACCAGCTGAAAACAGTCTGCTAGCTAGTCCATGTTCCCAGTGGAAATGCATGCACCCAGAACTGGGATGTCAGCATACACAACAAGCAGATAAATCAGTGACTGGGCCCCAAAAGGAAACCCATAAATATCACATGAGGGCGGAGCCCGATGTCCAGCGGGATGGTCGCATAACGCTGAGGCTCCCGAGAGGCCTACTCAGAATCCTGAATTAACACCGGACATACTTGAATTTCTGCTCTGATCTTGCCGGGGCACATTGGTGAGATGGCGGGGACCAAACCCACGCGCCTGGAATTTGGATCTCCAGCGGCTTCTCACGGCAAACGCTCCAAAACTGAACCCCCGTCCCCGCAGAAGGGGCTGGCTTTGCGCGAGGGCCCCGAAATGCAGCAGGAAATCCTCGCAGAGATTAGAGGGGTTAAGGACCTCGTGCAGTCAAACGGTGAAGCACTCCGAGCGCTGCGGGAAGATCTTGGTGTACTGCAAGGCAGGCTAGAGGGGCTCTCTTCGCGTCAGGACAAAATGGAGAGCATATTAGACTCCCATGCGGTCCGGCTGTCCAAACTCGACAAAGTTGAACGTCAGGTGCGGGCCTTGCAGAAAGAAGTGGAAGATGGCAATAATAGAGCGCGCCGCAACAACCTACGACTCGTGGGCATACCGGAGGGAGCGGAATCGGGAGACATGAAGGAGTTTTTATGTAAAATCCTCCCTTCCCTGCTCCAAATCACCTTTACCAAAGAATTGGAGATCGATCGCGCTCATCGTGTACCCACAAACATAACGCTCAACAGGAAGACCCCGCGGCCTATCATCTTTCGACTTTTGAGATATCAACATGTGGAGCAAATTCTCAGTGCCTCTCGGGCAAAGGGCCATATGGAGTTTGAGAGCCACAAGATCTCCTTCTATCCTGACTTGGCTAAACCCACGGTCGACCGCCAAAAGCGCTTTCTGGAATTTCGGCCGAGGCTTCAACAACTACAAGCACGCTATGGCCTGATGTACCCGGCCAAGCTCCGAGTCACGCTTCACAATCAGACAAGAACATTTGAGGACCCTGATCTACTAGCGGAGTTTTTGGATTCTAAAGAAGCCGACTTGATGCGCTGACTTCCAGAATATTCCTGCCAGTATTCTCGTATCCGCTGTACCTGCCATATTGGATTTGCCGCGGCTCAGCAAAGAGTCTGTCGAGGGCGGTTTGTTGCCTTAATTTTGATGATATCTGTGACCCGACTCCATCTACCCAAAGTAGCCTCGATGAGTATCAGAGACAGTGTTAATTATGGACTCTGGTGTTTCTTTTCTTTTTTTTATGTCTCTATCTTCCTCTCTAGGGCCTCCTCCCGCAGACGTATGGTCGCCATATTCATTGGGGGTTTTGCTTCTTCTCTAAGTTACTTTGGTACATACTTTTCAATATGGGGTGTATTAGCCAGCATACTCGGTGATTATGTCATTGTTGTACAGATTCTGATTATGTTGTATGTTTTCAAGCGCCCTTACCTAAAATGTCTATTACCGATTGATGGCACCATGTAAGATTTTCTCATTGAACGTAAAAGGAATCAATAATCCGATAAAACGGAAGAAAATCCTAAGCTATCTAAGTCATGAAGCTGCGGACCTGATTTTCCTCCAAGAAACGCATCTAAATTCGAAGGAAACTCTTAAACTCAATATTAAACCTTACATGGTGGCCGCCTATTCCCCAGCCGTTTCTAAGAAATGTGGGGTTTCCATACTGGTTAGGAAATCTCTGCATGCTACTATTATTGCGACTAGCTCAGATACAGCAGGTAGATGGTCCAGAGTTCACCTCAAGATAGGTAACCTTGAAGTTACATGTATATGCCTTTATGCCCCTAATGTGGATGACCCTGCCTTTTTTGCTACCATTGCTCAGGTTGCGCAGGCCTCTGCTAATACTTCATTGATAATAGGGGGGGATTTCAATTTAGTTCTTGATCCCCTGATTGACAAACGGCCGCCTAGGACAAGTGGTCCCCCCAAGAGTCACACCACGCTTACCTCTGTGATCAAAGATCTTGCTTTAGTCGATCTATGGAGGTTACTACACCCCAATGAGCTTGACTTTACCTTCTTCTCTTCCCCTCACAAATCCCAGTCTCGCATAGATTTCTTTCTAATATCAAAACTGTTAGTTCCTCAGGTGGACACTGCAAAGATTCACTCCCAACATATTTCAGATCATGCTGCTATTTCTTTTCAATTACACACTACTGCACCCCAAGGGAATTCCGGGGCCTGGTTCTTTGATAGAGCCCTATTAACTCAGCCAGAGTTCCAGTTAGAAATTCGTGCAGCCATACAGGATTACTTCCTTTTAATCTACCCCAGGATACTGCAAATTGGGCTTGGTGGGAGGGTTTCAAAGCGGCCATTCGTGCAACGATCACTAGCTATCAAATTCGCCTGCGGAAACAACGCAAACAGCAGCTACTCATACTAGACCAACAAATCAAAGCAGGCGAACGAGTTCTAACTTCACGTACTGATCCATGCGTCTTAGTTCGCTTACAGCGTCTCCGTTTTCAATATAATGCAATCCTTTCAACTGCAGCTTCTAAGAGTATTGAGCTTCAACGAGGGACATACTACCGTGAAAGCAACCGAGCCGGTCGACTTTTAGCCAACGCCTTGAAAGGTCAAAAAGAAGCC
Organism: Ichthyophis bannanicus; assembly: GCA_033557465.1. Taxonomy (NCBI): domain Eukaryota; kingdom Metazoa; phylum Chordata; class Amphibia; order Gymnophiona; family Ichthyophiidae; genus Ichthyophis; species Ichthyophis bannanicus. The sequence continues at coordinate 870,689,765 of CM066032.1, read as the reverse complement.
AAACGCGTAGCGGCCCTTCGAGCCCCACAGGGAGGGGGCATACTGACCACAGACTCCGATATCGTAGAACTCTTTCGGGATTTCTATACCCGTCTATATCAATCTGAATGTGAGTTCTCATCAGAGACCTTCGAGCGATTGTTTTCTGGTATTCAGCGGCCGACCCTTTCTGAAGCTGATAGGGATGCGCTGGATGAACCCTTCTCTACTTCAGAGATCCAATCTGCCCTAAAACGAACAGCCTCGGGTCGAGCCGCAGGGCCTGATGGTCTCCCGACCGAATTCTACAGAACGTTCAGTGCAGATTTAGTTCCCTACTTAAAACTCTATTTTACTGCCCTTGCGGTAGATACATCCTCTTTGGGATCCTTTTCTGCAGCTAATGTGGTAGTATTTGAGAAAGAAGGCAGAGACCCGCTGCTAACCGCCAACTACCGTCCAATCTCCCTACTTAATGCCGATTATAAGATCTTCGCAACGATCTTGGCCACCCGGCTATCTGACAGGATGGCCACCTTAATCCATCCCGACCAATGCGGTTTTATACCCGGCCGATCCACCGCTGACAATGCTCGGACCTTGTGCCATGTCCTATCCAGTGCTGCCAATTTAGACCACCCATGGGTGGGTCTTTCCCTAGATGCTGAAAAAGCCTTTGATCGCCTAGAATGGCCCTTCTTATATGCAGTTCTCCGATGGTATGGCTTTGGGGAGGGCTTCCTCCGATACCTCCAAGTCATGTATACTCAACCCGTTGCCAGTATTTGTGTAAATGCCATTAAGTCTCAGCCTTTTAATCTCCAAAGAGGCACGCGTCAAGGTTGCCCCCTATCACCAATGCTCTTTGATCTCGCTCTTGAACCTCTCGCCCTCCTTATTAGACAGTCCGCACGTATTAGAGGTGTCCCCTTCAGTCACAGAGAGATTAAACTCTCTGCATATGCAGATGACCTTATGCTCTTCGTATCCCTTGATTCGGTTCCAGCTGTCTTGGATCTGATTGATGGATACTCGCAATTATCGGGCTATAAAATTAACTGGACCAAATCTGTAGCATTCCCACTGAACCGCTGGGTACATGAGGCTGACATGCAGGCCTTTCCTTTCCTTTGGCAATCCCGCATGGTGAAATATCTTGGGGTCCATTACTGTTCTCCTTTAGAAGACACTATTAGTTTTAATGCCAAAGAGGTAGTCTCCAAAGTCCGTGAGCTCACAAATCGTTGGTCTCCCTTATCCCTTACATGGTGGGGCCGCCTAGAAACTGTGAAAATGATGATAGTCCCCAAAGTGAACTATATTTTAGAAATGCTGCCATGCTTACTCCCGCTACACACCTACAAAGATATTGAGGGCCTTCTCGTCCGCTATCTCTGGCAGGGCAAACCACCAAGGATAGCTAAACAAAAACTACAGTATGCGAAGGAACTAGGGGGTACTCGATTTCCGGATTTTCTCAGATATCATCAAGCCTTCTTACTAAAACAAGGTGCCCGATGGCTAGATGCCTCAACAGACAGCAGACCAGTTTGGCTTGACATAGAAGAGGAGCTTAGTAGCCCAATTCCGTTGATCCATCTCCCCGGTATGTCCCATCAAGTAGACACCCGTCATCCCCCAATGATTGTCGATACTCTTGCGGCCTTTAACACTCTCATTCTATCACTGGGCCCAAACGTATGTCCTCAGGACGGACTCCCGCTGTGGAATAACCCCAGAATTCAAGTCCTAAATAGAACGATAGCATGGAAACCCTGGTACTCTAGGGGGATCTGGACACCCCAACAGCTCTTCTCTGCAGCTCGTTGGAAAACCTTTTCTGATTTACAAAAGGAATTTGCGTTACCAGCGAAATATTACTTTCAATTGATGCAGCTTCAACACTGCCTCAAAAGTGCTCAAATCATGCCGCCCTCTGTCCCTACTGAGGACGGGCTATTAGAACTAATTCACTCTATTAGTAGTACACATGGGGTAGTCTCTAACTTTTATAAACTATTATGTCAGGGTACAGATACTGCCACTTGTAGAGCCCAACAAGCCTGGGAGCGCGAACTGCAAACCACTTTAACCCCTGTGCAATGGAGCATTTTCTGGAGCAAAGTAGTGTGGGTTTCCCGATCTGCCTCAGTTACCCAAACTCTCTTCTTTTTTGCACATAGATGCTTTTATACTCCAGAAAAAATAGCCAAATGGAACACAACTGCTGGGGACCAGTGTTGGTCTTGCCATACTGCTGTGGGAACCCTCGCTCATGTTATTTATGAATGTCCTCAACTACAGGTTTACTGGGGGCGGGTCTGGGGTCGTATTCAATTTATCTTACATCTTCACGAGCCTCTTTCTTGGAAGATTGTGGGACTCCGCTCAGTGGTGGAGGTCCCCTCTCTTCCTAAGAAGGGTCGCTTTCTCCTTGATTTCATGCTGGGTATAGCCATATGTTTAATCACGAGGAATTGGAAGGATAGCTCTCGACTTACTGTCAATGAATGGTGGAACCTCGTCTGCTTATATAGTAAATATGAGCAGATATCTCGGAGAGCTATTCCCCATACCCAAACTCACTCTCGCTTGTCTAAATGGCAGATGCTCAATGATTATGTACAATCTGCTCATTGCTCCGACATGTCTGTTTAATGTACACTCATCATGTTTCAGATCACCGTTAGGTTTTGTAACACAATAATGTCAGTACACACCCGCTTTGGGAATGATTAGTTTTCTAGAGAAGAAGCCGGGGGGCGGGGGGTGGCAGGGGTTTACTTTGGTGTATGTATCACATTCTATGTATGTATCTGTCTTTTAGCTGTATGTCTTCCTTTCCTTTGTTGTTATAAAACGAAAATAAAGAATTAAAAAAAAAATATCACATGAGAGAAATACTATATAGCACTATGGGGGTGCCTAGCCATGCTGTCATCACTGCACAGTCAGGGTGAGAGTGATCCCCCAGCAGGACATACTGAGGTCAACCTGTCTGTGTAGGTGGTGGCCGGGCACTAAAATGTCCTAGCCAGTGCCCTATGCCCTGTGCAGATGCATCCTGGCCAGGTCACCCTGTCCGGGCCATACCCATGGTACCTTGCTCCTCATTATGCACATTGGCAGGCCAATACTGGCAACAGTGCTGGCAGTGTGGGCTGTGGAAGGTGTTTGCAGCCACCACACACTGTATAGACAGACACACACTCCCACACCTATGCCAGCATTGTGCTACTATAGAGGAGTTTAGCAGCCCTGCCCACCACACCAGTCCTGGGCACAGTACAGGCATGGATATGCTACGCAATACTGTTGGGGGTCACTCCCCAGGGTGGTAAACACTGTCACAGACCAGACCTGAAACACACACCGCAGACATCAGAAAGATTGCTATGATGGAGCTCAATGAGCAAACTGTGCTTAACGTAGGACTTGCTATCTGCCAGTAATCATAAGAAACGTTTGATAGGTGTGTACCGTATACCCAGGTGTAGGGTGGCATTGCTAAGGTATGCACGTGCTAGTATTGGGAGATGCACGCAGGGCCCAAAGTCCTGCCTCTCCAGGAGGCATTAGCCAATGGGGCCTGTGGGTGTGGGTGTGGGTGTGTCTGCCCCTGTTGGCTGCTGCTTTACGGCAGAGGTTCCCAACTCCAGTCCTGGTGTGCCAAACACTGTTCAGGTTTCAATGCTGTCCCTCATGAATATGCATGGATACATCTGCATACCATGGGGGTGGTGCATAGATATGCAGCACAGGCATCTTTATTAGAGGCAGCATGGAACCTGAATGGTGTTTGGCCCTCCAGGATTGCATTTGGGAGACTCTGCTCTAGGTAATGCCCCTGTTTATGGTGTCTGTGCTTGGTGGGGTAAAATATAGGTGTATTAACCATGCGTATGTTCTCTGCAATAAAGGTGTGTCCTTACTATCATGGTTTAGTTGTGGGAAAAGTATGTGGACTGGATTGGAAGTAGCCCCAGCTGGGCTTTGAACCTGTGACCTTCTGGTCCTAAAGGCACTGGCTGTGTCTGCTGCACCACCGTCTTAGCACAGAAACAGTGCATTCCCTGGGGAGTCCATGGCTGTTTGTCAGACAGGGCCTGTCTGTTGGAGTGCACTGCACCCACGTGAAGGGGGCTAGGCCACCGTCTGCTGTGGGCAGCAGCCACTGCCCCCTCCACCAACGGTACCCCTCCGCCACCATGCTGACATGGTCTTATATTGGTGACAGCATCACAGCTAAATGATATGTGGCCCTCCAGGACTGCATTGAGGGGACTGTGGTCTAGGTAATGCGCATGTTTCTGGTGTCTGTGCTCTGTAGGGTAAAATAGAGGTGTTTGGACCATGCTTATGTTATCTGCAATAAAGGTTGGTCTTTACTATCATGGTTTAGTAGAGGGTAAAATATGGGGATTGGGTTTTTACAGGAGCCCCAGCTGAGACTTGAACTGGTGATCTTTGGCGCCTGAACACACTGTCTGCGTTTACTGAACCACACTGTGGCCACAGAGGCAGTGCAGTCCCTGGAGATAGGAAACCTGGCCAAAGGAGACATAAACCCTGCTCTGCACAATTTCACTGTGGGATCATTCACCTTGTATGGGGACGGAGCGTAGACCCTTCTAAAATTCATATTTCTTTTTTGGGGCTTTCTTGGGAGTGCTTTTTGATATTTTCCATGACTATCACTGTTGCCCAGCTGTATTATATTTTTTTAGTATTTTGTTGTGGTCATTTTCAATTTTTATTTGCTATTTTGTTCCTTGCACATATATCACACTGCTCACGTTTAGTAGGTTTCCCTGGTTTTGCTGTACATTGCTGACATAAATGGTTTCTCTTCCCTTTAAATCGGCTCTAACGTGAGGTTTCCACTCGCGGTATTTTTTTCATTGAATTTCAGCCCCGCTCCTGTGTGGGGAGCCTCTCCCTTCCCACTCTCCACCCATTGACCCCGTCTCTCCGCCCCTGGGGAGCCTTCCTCCGCCCTCGGGGAGCCTTTCCACGCCTCTATCGCTCATTTGCGCGACACACACATGAGCGGGCCCGTTAGTGCGACTCGCACATGTGCGGGGCACAAAAACGCATCATTAACATGCGCTAAGGTACTTTAGCGCACGCTCAAGTGCGCCCCACACAGTAGTGCGGTTTAGTAAACATACCCCTGTGTGTATCTCTTTGTTGCATGTTCTGTGTGTGCTGTTCACATATCTGTGGAGAGGTAGATGAAGGTGGTGAGACATTTACCATGGGTGTAGCATTGAGGTTGGGTGATTCCACCTATTGGGAAGTTGTATTATCTGCCTGAGGGCAAGAAATTGGTGTTTGCAGTGAGAATTGGGGATCAACAAATTGATACCCTTAACGTTTTGGCTTTGTTAGAGACATCCCAAGGTTTCTGGGAGTGGGGCAGTTGGCTAATTTTTTTAGATGTGGAGCAGTTTTTGGGGTGGTAGGGCATTTACAATGGAGTTTTTCTATAGGCTAAGGGGCAGTGTATGTTGGTTAGTGGGGCAGTTGTAAGGTGGCAGTTTTTTGGGGGTGGGGTAATTGTAGGGCAATAGTTTAAGGGAATGGGAGTAGTTTCATGGGTGGTGGGGAAAGATGCAAGGGTACTATATGCAAAGTCTATATATTTTTGTCTCCATATTTCTACAGTCTGAGAAAGCAAGATTTTAGATCCAGATTCAGAAAACTTTGGGTTGCAGAATTTGGGTTGCAGGTGGAGCGCTGCGGGCTTGGTTGGATTGGGTCTGAGATTAATTATTTTTATTGGATGATTGTGCACCGCCTAGAATGCTTTGCACTTGGCAGTATATACATGTTTTTAAATAAATAAAAATAAATAAATGTTGCCATGTTTATAATACATATGTTGCCAAAGTAATACATTTAGCAGTTAAGGTAAAAAAAAAAAAGAAAAGATAAAGGAAAAAAAACAGTCTGACTCCCTTTCTTGGGGTTTTCAGGCAACTATTGTGATGTCCTTTGTGTCCCTGTTGTTGTCTGACAGTGTTCATTCTACCTTTGTCCCTCTTCTTCCATGGGATGCTTACTACAATATTGGTGTTGCCTCTGTTGCTGATACCTGCCAGCAATATTGGTGTTGCCTCTGTTGCTGATACCTGCCAGCAATATTGGTGTTGCCTCTGTTGCTGATACCTACCAGCACATTTTAAGCAAGTTACATTTAAATAGATGGAAAGCCCCACTGTTAAGAGCCACCAATTGCTTCCCCCATTGACTTAAATGGAACTAAACAAAATGAATGAATCAAATTTCATGGACCAGAAAAAATATACAATGGAAATTGACCTGAAAGTGAACCAGAAAGAAAATCTTCCTGTTCACATCCCCATCCAACTGAGTCAAAATGAAGTCATTGTTATCATAGGGATTTTTACACTGGGAAATACTGAATAAGTCAATGATTCTCTAAGTACCCCTATTACTAAAGCACGGTGACTGGTTGATGTACATTTTAACATGCAGCAATCAGCAGTGGGGAACACTAGTGTGTGGGCATGACAGTCATTGCACAGTCATCACGGGTTGGGATGGGGAATAGGTGGAGTGTGGACATAGAGTGTGCACTACTGCTAGCACCAGGGCAATCGCTGCACACTCAGCAGCAATGTGGCCCTTAGTGCGAGTTTTCCTAAATACATGTCTATGGAAGTTGTTAGGTGAACCCACCTTACCGGAGCACGTCTTAACTGCTGGAGACATGCTAGTCACATCCCCAACAACTAACATGGAGGTTTTGCCCTTTACTCATGAAACAAACCCATGCTATGTGCAAAGTCTTAAAGGGCTTTCACAAAAAGAGCCCTAAATGTGATTTTTTTGGCTATTATGGCCACTTCTTGCCTGCATAGATTATTTGATTCTGGTTCACAGCATGCAATAGCTTTTTCCTTATGCTAATGAGTTCACATTGCAGTCATCTCACACAGTACAACCATCAGCTTGCAACTCATCCATGTTTTTACTATGTTAAAGACACATTTTAGAAAAGATGAGGAGATTGGAATTTAAACGTAAAGCCTGCAACATTTAGAATTCTGCCAATATTTTAGAAAGGACTCTGCTAAACATTTACTTATTTGACATTCTTTATATACCGCATTTCCTATGGTCAATGCAGTTTACATATAACAATGTTAAGATTTACAATGAACAAGGATTACAATGAACAAGTAACATAGAATAAAAAGCTAATAGAGTGGGTAGTAATATTGACTAATGAGTAATTTTGTATTTAACTTATATTCTTTATTCTTTATCTTTATTTGCAGAACTTGATATACCGCCCTTGCTGAAGCGTCAGGGCAGTGTACAAACAATAAACCATGGGCTACAGAAAAATAAAGGGGAGAAAGGAACACCATTAATAGACAGGAAAGTACAGGAGAAAAAGGAATGAAAAAGTAGAACAGAGAGGAGACATGACATGGGAGAAACAGAGATACAGGGCAAGGGGAGGGAGCTGTCTAGTAAGTTAGGTAGGGGGTCACGAAACTAGCGGTGGGGGGGGGGACCCGACGTGGAAGAGTCTGAGCCACCAGCAGGAGCAGGAAAGTCGTAGGCATGCCAGAAAAGGTGAATTTTTAGGAGAGACTTGAACTGAGGGAAGGAGGGTTCATTGCGAAGGGAGTGCAGGAGAGAATTCCAGAGGGCAGGGCTGAGGAAAAAAAAGGCAGAGTGACGGGTGAGCTCAAGGTGGGCCTGGGAGGGGGAAGGGAGAAAAAGTCGGTTGCCGTGAGCAGAGCGCAGGAGACGGGGGGCAGGCTGAAGGTAAATGATGTCCGCCAGGTATTGTGGAGTACCGGTATTCATGACCTTTTGTGTGATGGTGAGGAGCTTATAGATGAACCTAACAGAGACTGGAAGCCAATGAAGGGAGAGGAGAAAGGGGGTGACGTGGGCATTAACAGGGGAGTGAGTGATGAGATGGGCGGCAGTGTTCTGAACTAACTGGAGATGGCGAAGTTGATAACGGGGAAGACCAGCAAAAACAGAATTACAATAGTCTAGACGAGTGATCACGAGGGACAGAATGAGAGTAGTGATAGCCGAGGTAGAAAGGAAGGGACAGACAGACCTAATTCTGCGGAGATAAAAAAAGGAGGCGCGCACCACAGAGGAGATGTGTTGGTGGAAGGAGAGGGAAGAATCAAGGGTAACACCTAGGTATTGGAGACTGGAAACAAGGGGGATGGGACGAAAAGACATAGTGGGTGACAGGGTGGGAGAAGGGGCACCAAAAGAGAACCAAATTGTGGAGGATTTGGATGGATTGACATGAAGAAAATTGTGGCTGAACCAGGAGGCAACGAGAGTAAGGCAGTCATTGAGAGGAGAAAGGTCGGGAGCAGAGGAAGAAGTATGGTACACTAAGAGGATATCATTGGCGTAGATATGAGAGGAGATGCCTGTTTGCTGGATAAGCAAGGCGAGAGGAGCAAGAAAGACATTGAAAAGCAAGGTAGCAAGAATAGAGCCCTGTGGTACCCCACATTGCAGCGAGAACGAGGATGAAGCACTAAAACCCATGTGGACAGCAAAAGTACGGGAGGAGAGGAAAGACCGAAACCACCCCAAAACTGTGCCATAGATACCCAAATCGGACAGACGGGAAAGGAGAGTGCGGTGATCGATGACATCAAAGGCAGAGGAGAGGTCTAGTGAAACAACAAGAGAGAGGTCCCCACGATCGTGGGAGCGGTGGATTTCGGAGAGAAGTGCTATGAGAATAGCTTCGATGCTGTGGCCGGCACGGAATCCTGATTGGCGTGGGTGGAGGGAGAGGGCAGAATCGAGGTGAGTGTGCTATGAGAATAGCTTCGATGCTGTGGCCGGCACGGAATCCTGATTGGCGTGGGTGGAGGGAGAGGGCAGAATCGAGGTGAGTGGCAAGCTGAGAGAAAATGAGTTTTTCGAGGACTTTAGAGAGAAAAGAAAGATTCGCAACAGGATGCCAGTTGGTGGGAAGGGCAGGGTCTACGGTAGGCTTTTTAAAAAGAGGGCGGACCACAGCGTGTTTCCAACTGGTGGGGAAGTGGCTGGAGGAGAGACTGGAGTTAAAGATAGTCAGGGAATATGGGATAAGAGCGAGAGAGGGGTTAAGGAGCCAAAAGGAGGGAAGGGGATCGAGAGGGCCGGTGGTCTGACGAGAAGAAGAGATGGCTTTAATGAGCTCGGCAGAGGTGACAGGACTGAAAGTATACCAGGTGTGGGGAAAGGTGCAAGTAGGAAGTGGAGAAGGTATTACAGAGAGGGAGGAAGGGGGTGAGGGGGGAGAGAGGTGGGAGGCAGGCAGGGAAAGAGGAGCGAAGGGTTTGAACCTTATTTGAAAAGAAGGAGGTGAGGGTGGTCGGGATAAGGACGGCTGGTGTGGAAGAAGAGGGGGGGACGGAGGGGGAGGAGAGGGATTTGAGAACCTGATACAGATGCCTAGAGGAATTAGAGGAGGAAGTGAAGAGTTGTGAATAGTAATATTTCTTGGCAGAGGTTACCATGGAGCGATAATATTGGTGTGCCTGGCATAAGATGGAGGCAGAAGATGTGAGCGGAGTAAGTATAGACCAGGGTGATACCATGGGTGATGGGAGGTGGAGCGAGAGGAAATAGGGTGAAGTGGAGCGAGAGCGTCGAGGGTAGCAGAAAGGGTGGAGGTCCAGGAGTCTACCTGCTGATCTACTGGGAGGGAAGCAAAGTCTGGGGGAAGGAGGGAGTCAGCGGGGGGAAAATGCTGAGGAGTGAGAGGGGTAAGGTGACATTGGAGAATTAGTTGCGGTGGGATTGCAGTGGTACGGGTTGAAGACCCTAAAGAGGGTCCTTTTAAGCGTGCCGCCGCAGCGCAGAACGCCGCAGCCGGGAGCTTTAAATCTGGTTGGGAACCTAGATGCCAAAGTGGACATGTTGCATGCGTCCGTGTCACTTCTGGGAGGCGGGAGATCAGAGCTTGAGTGGCAGCAGAACAATGAAGTACCTGAAGAAGACAAACAGCACAGGCAGCAAGCATGTAAGCAAACAGCAATAGCAAGAGCAGCAACAATGAGGTAACACGCTAGTAGCGCAGAACGCTGCAGCCGGGAGCTTTAAATCTGGTCGGGTACCTGGACGCGGACGCGTGCAGGAAGCGGGAGATCAAAGCTTGAGTGGCAGCAGAACAATGAAGTACCGGGATGCCAACAGTATTTAAATGATGTGATACATGGAAGGGTAATTAATTTATTTAACAGCATGTATGTTTTGTAGTAGACAGAGGTAAGTCAATAGAAGATTGTCCAGGATTAGTATTATTTATTTATTTATTTAACTAGGCTTATATACCACCTTTTCTACAAGTCAAAGTGGTGTACATTCAGGTACTATATATATTTTCCCTTGTCCCTGAAGGGCTCACAATCTGTTTTTGTGCCTGAGGCAATGGAGGGTTAAATGTCTTGCCCAAGGCCACAAGGAGCACCTGTGGGCAGGGCCGGATTTACCCATACGCCATGTACGCCATGGCGTAGGGCCCACAGCCGGCAGGGGCCCACAAAAAAAGAACCAGGTATTTTTTTTTAAACACACACAATTTAAAAAAAAAACCTGGTGGCTGCCGCCGCGGGGCCCCCTCTGCTGCCGCGGGGGCCCCGTCTACAAGCTGAAGCCGTCGGGTCGGGTCTCTCCCTCCCTCCCTCGCTGCAGGCTGCGAGAGACGCGAAGATAGAGCGTCTCCTCGCGTCTGTGTTAAGCCCGCAGGGGCTGATGGGATTTCCCATCAGCCCCTGCGGGCTTAACACAGACGCGAGGAGACGCTCTCCCTTCGCGTCTCCTGCAGCCTGCAGCGAGGGAGGGAGGGAGAGAGACCCGACCCGACCCGACCCGACGGCTTCAGCTTGTAGACGGGGCCCCCGCGGCAGCAGAGGGGGCCCCGCGGCGGCAGCCACCAGGTTTTTTTTTTAAATTAAATTTTACTTTGGGGGGGGTAGGACTGGTAATGGGCTATGGGGGGGGGTAGGACTGGTAATGGGCTATAGGGGGGGCTGGGGCTGGTAATGGGATATCTGGGGGGTAAGGAATGGAAAAGGGATATAGGGGGGCTGGGGCTGGAAATGGGCTGGGCTGGGCTGGGCTGGGGGGGTTAAGGCTAGAGGTGGGCTGATGGGGTTAGGACTGGTAATGGACTGTGGGCTGTTGGGGGGGCTTAGAACTGGCAATGGGCTTTGGGGGGGGTTAAGACTGGTAATGGGCTGTGGGCTGATGGGGGCTGAATGGTAATGGGCAATGGGCGGCGGCTAGGACAGGAAGTGGGCTGGGGGGTTAAGACTGGAGGGGGGCTGATGGGGTTAGGACTGGTAATGGGCTGTTGGGGGGGGGGGTTAGAACTGGTAATGGGCTTTGGGGGGGTTAAGACTGGTAATGGGCTGTGGGCTGATGGGGGTTGTCTGGTAATGGGCTATGGGGGGCTAGGACTGGAAATGGGCTGGGGGGTTAAAACTGGAGGTGGGATGATGGGGTTAGGACTGGTAATGGGCTGTGGGCTGATGGGGGGGGTAGGACTGGCAATGGGCTATGGGGGGCTGACTGGAAATGGGTTGATGGGGTTAGGACTGGAAGTGGGCTGATGGGGGGTTAGGACTGGTAATGGGTTATAGGGGGGGCTTAAACTGAAAATGGGGTGATGGGGGGTTAAGGACTGTAAGTGGGGTGATGGGGGGGCTAGGACTGGTATTGGGTTGGGGGTTGCTAGGACTGGAAATGGGCTGATGGATGGCTAGGACTGGAAATGGGCTGATGCAGGGACTAGAAGGGAATGGATGCTGGGTGAGGCTGGAACTAGAAGGGAGCTGATGTTGGGGGAGGATTAGAATGGGATGGGGCTGGAAGAGTAAAATGGAGAAGGGAAAAATATTTTGTGTGGGAGGGATAAAAAATCTACAATTGGCCGGGTATTGGGAGAGTAAGTGGGGATTGAGGATGGAGGGGTAAAATTTGAGTGGATGAAATAGGAATGAGGAAAGAGCAAAAGGAGAAAGATTAGTATGTTAAAGCAGATGTAGAGAGAGAATGGAAAAAAATCTAGAAGAGAAGAAAGGACAAATGGACAGCAGACGATGGAGAGTTAGCAGAAGACACGAAGAAACCAGAAGAAAGTGGCTGGAGCAATTGCAGCTGAAAAAAATGCACAAAAGGTAGAAAAATATCTCTTTATTTTGAATTTATTAATTGGAATATGTCAGCTCTGGTAAATGTGCATCATTAACATCTGCGCTTTGTTTAGTACAAGAGCAAATTAATGTATAGTTTTATTTCTACAGTGTTGTACATTCCAAGTTTGGCTTTTGGGATTCCCAGTTTAATTATTGTCTTCCTATTTCTAAATTGTGATTACTTGTTTGGTGATGGTCTATGTTCTGCATGTGTAACTGAGCTGAGGTGTTCTGTTTATATAATTCCTATTTGACATTGCCACTTGTTCTCTTTCCCCAGTAGGTCATGTATTGTTGTTCTCTGAAATGTATTGGTTTAATATTTGCAGTGTTGCCTTTTGATTGGTAGAGTATGGTGCTTTGTGAGTCCTGGTAGTGCTGTTAGGATACGGCGGGTTTACTATGGGCAGTGTTTGTAGTAGTTCCTAATGTGTCTGGCAGTTGGCACTGGATTATAGTAATGTAGAAATCTTTTAGTCTTTCTTTATCCATACACTCATTAAGAGGCACGTTTACTAAAAGTTAGTATATGGTAACATTATGCAAATATTTATGCAAATGAGGCCCCTTATGCAAATGAGGTCCGCACCCCCCTTGGGCCGCCCCTGCTGGGGGCCCACAATTTTTGTTGGCGTAGGGCCTCACTCAAGGTAAATCCGGCCCTGCCTGTGGGATTAAAATCCCCAGTCCTTCTTGCCCAAGATTGCTGTCCACTAGTGGGATATGAACCCCTGGCCCTTGGTAACTTGCCCCAAATATCAGGCCGCTCCTCCTCCAAAATAGTTTGGAAGAGATTCACAACTGGTGTAACATTGCATTGAAAATTATATGTTTTTTTCATCAAAATGGTCTTTAAAAATCAGAGTTTTTATTTCTTTTCGGAAGTGGGTGAGGTCATCTACATTTCAGAGTTTTGAAGGAAGGCTGTTCCAGAGGCCTGATGCATACAGAGAACTCACGTGAACAAGTTGTTTGGTTGAATCTTACTTTTACCACAGGTACACTTAAGGTGTTCTAAGCGCAAGTTCTCCTGAGTCTTTTTTCTAGTGGCTCTTTAAGGATGGTCTGTAGGTACTTTGCAGTCATGTTATGCAAGACTTTGAAAATGGTTATGAGTACTTTGTATTTGACATGGCATTGGAGAGGCAGCCATTATAGCTTTTTGAGAGTAGAGGTGATATTGTCTATTCCGGCTGCACCCTCCAGGACTCTGGCTGCAGTATGCTAGGCCATTTATAATGGATGTAGGACATTTTTAGGAACACCGTGGTAAATGATATTACAGAAATCTAAGTGTGGGATTATCATTGCCTGAAAAACCTTTTGGAAGTCATGTGCTTCAATTAGTAGGCGTAATTATTGGAGAGTTTTGATTTTTTGGTAAATGGTTCTGGTGGTTCTGTTGATGTGGGATTGTAAAGTTAGCCATTGATCAAGTGTTATTCTGAGGTAATGGATTTCAGTCTCAACTTTTAGGTCTGCATTAGTTTTCAAAACTGTTGAGGGGTAGAAATCTTGATGCTTGGTAATATAAAGTACTTCCGTTTTCTCAAAATTACTCTGAGGCGGTGCTGTAATAACCAGCTAGATATTACTTTAAAACAATTAATTATAGGAATGTAGCTTTTGCTATAGGAAAGGGGGTGTAAAGCATAATATAATTAGCATAAATGTGATATAAGATGTCATGAGCCTGAATGATATTGCATATAGGCTGTAAGTAGATTTTAAATAGAAGGGAGGAAAGTGCTGAACCTTGTGGTGTTGCAGCAAAGCTGCTAAAAAAGCTCTTATTCTATCACTCACCCACAGAAGCAAAACTCACAGACAGGCTGGTATGCAAACAGGAACTTTTAATGTGCGCACAGGCCCAGACAGAGAAACCAGCAATCTCCACAAAAATTCTGAGCCCCGAGGGACGTCCTACAATACCTTATATACTGTACATTTTCAAACTCATTCTACAATCCCATTTGCCTCAGGTATTTCCTGTCCACCAATCAGCAGCCCCTGGGGAAGGTACCTGGGTGACCTGTCCAAACCGGTGTGCTCTGGTCTGCTGATTTCTGGGCAAGGGGATATTGTGCTCAGACCTGGAGTGGGGGAAGGGTGCCTACTGAAATCTTATTGCCTTCTCTTAGCAGGCTGATCACTTATGTAAGAGCCTCATGGCTTGGGGGAAGGGTCAGGCTGATCACTTGTGTAAGAGCCTCATGGCTGCCTCATTCCCCCCCTTTTTAAGTGAGACCTCAACCGCTAGAGGCGGTAGAGGGCTGTATTACTGGAGGCAAGCCGCAGAGGGGTGTATTGGGACAGGGCCAATATCTGGGGGCCATTCTTTATCTCAGAGCCAGCTGCAGTGACTAACCCTCTTTCCTTGTACAGGGCCCCGTGGGCATGGAGAGTGGCAAAGGCATACTGGGAGTCTGTGTATATATTCACATGATGGTTAGTCCCAAGGATTAAGGCACGGGAAAGGGCAATGAGTTCTGCCTTCTGTGCGGATTTTTCCAGGGGGTATAGGCTGAGCTTCGACTATCTCTTCCATCGTCACCACCGTGTACCCCGCACACCTGCGGCCCTCCAACACCAGACTGCTTCCATCTACGAAGTAGGTCTCATCCGGATTGCTTATCGGCACATCTGTCAGATCAGGGCGACTGGAGAAGACTGTATCCATCACTTCCAGGCAGTTGTGATCAGGTGGTCCCGGGCCAACAGGCAGGAATGTAGCAGGGTTTAAGGCTTGGCAGGTAGTTGTCTGCACTCTGGGATTTCCCCATAACATGCTCTGGTCTTTCAACATCCGGGAGCTGGTGAACTAGTGACTTCCTTTATGCTTTAGCAATGTTTGGGCTGAATGTGGGACGGTGACTAGAAGGCCTTGGCCCATGGACAGTTTATCAGACTCTTCCACCAACAAGGCTGTTGCTGCTATTTCTCTCAGGCAAGGTGGCCATCCCTTGGCCACTGGATCCAGCGGTTTAGACAGGTAGGCGACTGGTCAAGGCCAAGACCCCAGTTGTTGGGTCAAGACCCCCAAAGCTGTTCCTGCTGCTTCGTGTACATATAGAATGAAAGGTTTGGTAACATCTGGAAGGCCTAGGGCTGGTGATGACAGTAATGCCCTTTTCAAATGTTCGAAGGCCTCCTGTTGGTCACGACCCCATTCAAGGGGGCTCTTCTCTGGGCCCTTTGTAGACTCATAGAGGGTTTTGTAATCTTTGCGAAGTTGGGAATCCAGATACGACAGTACCCAGTGGCCCCGAGAAAGGCGCGTACTTGCTTGCGGGTTGTTGGCACTGGGATCCAGCACACTGCTTCCTTCCTCTCACTCCCCAACCGTCGGCTTCCTTTCGACAGATGGAATCCCAGATACTTCACTTCCAACTGGCATAACTGAGCCTTTATTTTTGGTTCCAAGTTTTCGGACTGGCAGCAAAGGAGTGTTCCATGCCGATTGGCAGGGCCGCAGGACACCATGCTGTAGTAGCTGCACCAGATGATGATGAATTCCTTCCACAGCTGCCCGCGACAGCGGGTATTGTCGCACATGTACCGGGGAGGCTCCCGGCTTCACTTCAACGCATACGGGAGGGATGTTAATGGCCATTCCGGGGGGGGTTCCTTCAGCCCATACTCCAGGGGGCACTGATTCCCACGTATCCAGGGTAGCCACATCAGATTTGGGCCTGTTCTCATATAACCACCATTCTTCTTCTCGGGGGACGGACAGTACCATAACTGTTGGGCCTAGGCTGGGTATTTCGAGCTCAGCCTGGCCGTCAGACCCAAATGAGATTTGGGCCTGGAGTTTTTTATCAGAACATCCCGACCCAGCAAGGGTATGGGACATTCAGGCATATACAGGAACTGGTGAGTGATGGTCCGTCCCCCCAACTGGCACGTGTGGTTTTGCAGGAAAGGTCTCTGGGCCCTCTCCCCCGTAGCTCCCACAACAGTTACTGACTGGGAGGAGATCAGGGCTACTTGTTGGGTGACCACTGAGTGTGTTGCTCCGGTATCGACCATGAATTGCATTTTCCGGTCCCCTAAATTCATGTTGACCATAGGCTCCTGGGGACCCAACAGAAAAACTTGGAGCCCGGTCTGCCCTAGTAGCCATCTGAGTCATAATGTTCCATAGTTGCAAGGCCTGCGATAGCTGGTCCCAGTGGAGGCGGGAAAGCATCATGCTGGTCTTGCTCCCGTGTAGTTCGTACGGGTGCTCTTACACCCCTCGTGGATGGATATCTCCCTCGCCTTGTGTAACGATTTGGACACTCATTCTTCCAATGTCCCTCCTCTTTGCAGTAGGCACATTGAGTGGGGCCTAGGGGAAACCTCGACCCCCTGTATCCGCGGCCTTGTCTTCGTCCCCTATTTTCTCCTCTGGCCCAGGCTGGAACTGGTGGTCGCTCGGCTAGGGCGGCTGCTAGGAAGTCTGCCCTTTTCCTCATCCGACGCTCCGACTCTCGCTTCTGCTCCTGGTCACGATTTACATATATTTTTTGTGCTACTTCCATTCAATTGTGTTGTATTCATGCCCGCAAACCCTTCCAGTTTCTGCAGCTTCCACTTTATATCACCTTGTGCCTGTGCCACAAAGGCATTATTCACCATACGAAGATTCTCCTGGGCCGCTGGATCGTAGGGGGTGTATAATCGGTATGCTTCAGCCAGACGCTCATAAAATGCCGCCGGACTTTCATCAGGAAGCTGGAGAACTTCTGCAATTTTACTGATGTTCATAGCTCGTTGCCCCCCCTTCTTAAGGCCCTCAAGGAGCGCAGTCCGGAAACGAGTGAGAGCCACTGTTCCAACAGGGTCATTCGGATCCCAGCGGGGGTCTTTATTCGGGAAATCTGCCTCTGCCTGCTGCCGTGGATTTATAACTCCCTCATGGGCAGGATGTGTCTCCAGCCACTCGAGGGTGGCCCGTACAATGCGCGCCCGTTCTTCTGTATTGAATAAGGTGGAAAGCAATTGTTTAGTGTCCAACCAGGTAGGCTGGTGTGTTTGCATAATACTGGTCATAAGATCTGTCAGTTCTTGGGGCTTTTCAGTATAGGAGGCATAGTGGGTTTTCCAGTTCAACAGGTCCATAGTGGAGAAAGGGACATAAATCAGGCTGGATGGACCCACTGCCACCTGTCCAGTAGCATCAATATACGGGAGCCCCTGTACTTGTCGTGGTGGCAATTGGAGATCATGCGACTGCAGGCGGCAGGCTACCGGGGTGGACGATTCAAGCTCAGCCTCTGTGCTCTCAGGGGAGGAGATGGTGGCACTGGAGGTGGCACCAGAAGTGGGAGGGGAATCTGAAGATGAGGGGCCGGAATCTGTAGAATCTTCCCTAAATCTGGCATCACCCACGCCAAGAGGAGGTCTTCCTGTCCCTTCAGCTATGGGTGGATTCTGCAGTGGTGCGGATGGGACATGGGGTTGAAGCAGAGGGAGGGGGCATGGAGGAATATCTGTAGAGTCCCGCCCCTGGTAGATAGGGGCAGGCATCCGTCCCTTTTGGCGACCGATGGCTGCCACCATTATTCTACACTGATCCTCGTGACAGCGCTGGAACCATCTTGGTCTGAGTTGGCATATGGCCAGCCATGAATCAATATATGGAAACTGATCAGGGTGCTCTTTTGCTACAATTTGATGGACCAAAGACACAGTGGCCAGGTCAGTGGACCCCTGGGGAGGCCACAGCTTAACTAAGGCTGGCCATTCCCTCTCACACAGAAAGGATAATCTGGAGGCGGAGAGGGGTACCCCGTAATCCTCTCTAAACCCAGATTTAAAATTGCAAAGCATGCACTGTAGGGGCGTTTTCACTTTTGACATTCCCGACCCCATGCTCTAATTCTAGTTCAATAACTAAATGCAGTATACAATGTGGATAAGATTTTCTAATCTAATCTCAATTCTGGAAATGCAATGTACAATATGGACCTTCTGATCTAATCTCAATTCAGAAGAAAAAGCAATTTAAAATACAGATCTCCTTATCTAATCTCAATTCAGGAGAAAAAAAATGCAATTATTACAAAATATACATCATCTAATCCAATCTCAATTCAGAAAAAAAAACAATATACAAAAGACATCATCTAATCTAATCTCAATTCAGGAAAAATTTAATTTACAAAATACAGAGCATGAGATTTGATTTGGATAATTGTGATAAGTATAGCTAGCTATTTTAAAAATGTCCACTAGATGGAGCTCCAGGATTTCTTTAACCATAAGGATAGTATGAGAAAATACAGCTAATGTCCACTAGATGGAGCTCCAGAATCACTTTAAATGCTGTTCCTTTTAGTACCTTGGTGTAGCTTACACGTGGTCTTCACAAGATGGCTGCCTCCACGTGTGTTCCACACCGGCTTCAGCTCACTCGGTCCTCATGGCACTGCACACCTCCAGACACCGACTCAGCTGCTCCTGAACTTAAATCCACTAAACTTGATCCACAACAAGCCGAATCGTACAGACCAATAGCTAGTATTCCTATACTAGCAAAGATATTGGAGAAAGAGGTCCAAAGGCAAATCCAGGATCATATAGACTCCACAGCGCCCTTGGATCATTGCCAACACGGGTTTAGAGAGTACCATGGAGTAGAGACACTTCTCACCTTCTTATTCAATAACATTTTCACAGGCATTGACAACATCCGACAAGGCTTTGTGCTCATCTTTTTAGACATCGCTGCAGCCTTTGACTCGGTTCATCATGAGATTCTCCTCGGGTGACTGAAAGAAAAGGGAATTTGTAATACCGCGCTCAATTGGTGCAGTTCCTATCTAAATGGCCGATGTCAATATGTTAAATCTGGAGCAGAAGAGTCGAAACAATTCCATCAAACACAAGGTGTGCCGCAGGGATCCTCATTGTCATCTTTACTATTCAACATTTACATGCAGCCCATCTGCAACATCATTAGATCATTTAACGTGAGCTGTCTGATATATGCAGACGACATCCTACTATATATGCCTTTTTCAACTGTTCAAATGGACCTTACACCTCTTATAGAATGCTTCAATACCATATCGGATTGGCTACAAGCACAAAACCTTCGCATCCAGCACAAGAAAACGGAGGTATTGTTCATCGCTAGAGACCCAGACTTCACCCCACCGACACATATAAAGGTAAAGGAAGCGGAATTACAAACCAAAGAAACAATAAAATACCTGGGGATCACCTTAGACCAACATCTGGACATGAAATGTCATATAAGCAACATTGTCAAAGCGGTCTATTTTAAAATCCGTTCACTCAGACATCTGCGCTCCCTACTGGAGCCAGATGATTTCCGGACCATATACCAAGCACTGATCTTGCCGCATTTTGACTTTGCCAATTCCATCCTACAAGGTCTCCCGCAATCCACACTAAACTCGCTACAACTGGCCATGAATGCTGCAGCAAGGATTCTTCATGGAGCCTCCAGAAGAGACCACGTGACTCCGATATTAAAACAGCTTCATTGGTTACCTATACACGGAAGGATTATCTTCAAAACATTAATCCTCTCATTCAAGGCAATCAAGCGCCTTTCCTCCACAGCACTTACGGATCTCATCCATACAGTGCCCCCCAACAGAGCTAGGAGGTCAACAGCCCTAAATTTATTAGCAACCCCGAAGACCTTGACAAAATGCAATAATACAACAGCAAATAGGGCCTTCAGCCTTTACGTCCCCAAAAGTTGGAATGCACTCCCACCAGACATTCGAGCTATAGCAGACCTGACCCAATTCAGGAAGGCAATCAAATATCACCTCTTCCTCCAATACTACCCAACCAGCGATGAATTTAGTTAGCACCACCTAAGAAACACCGCCCTTTTGCAGCCCATACTCACAAGGTCTCAAGTATTCAAAACGGATTCATCACTTATTGTGCAATTCAACAATGTTATAGGAATTTTACCTCATGTATATAGCATATTTCATGTAAATAGTTCATGTATATAGTTCAGCCCCTGTTATCCAAGTTTATATTCCTGTTCGATGTAAAACCAAACAGAATGTGTGTATTGGTCACTTTGTTATACTGTAAACCGCGCTGATACCGAATAGTGCGGTATATAAGCAACTGTAATAAAATAATAAATAAATAAATAAATAAAAATCAAAACAAGGGAATAGGCATCGGGTCAACTCTCTGCCACATGTGGGGAGGCTCAGTAAGGAGGGCACAACGGCGACATCTGGGCAACACAAAAAGAAAAAGAAAAAGATCCCTTCGATACTCCCCCCACATGCGCTGAGGTGCCCGGTCCACAACCTCACCCCAGAGCAGGTGGCTCCGCCAGCAGGAGAACCCCAGAAACAGAAGAAGACCCACCAGAGAGAAAGCTGCGTCGGCAGCAAACACTTTCAAGGAAATCCGCTATTAGGAGCACGTGGGGCACTTAGAAGACAGACGATCAGCACAAGAAGAACCCCCAACGCTCCCGTCCCGATGCGCTGCCCGGCCCCGACATTTAAAACATTCAGAAAGGTCGCAGCAACTCCGGTTAGGAAAAAAAAGAAAGAGGAAAAGCAGCGATCGTCTGTCCTCCTTTACCCCAGGTATGCTTTATTAGAGACAGCGTGTGTGGGCTCTAAATTGCCCCGATCATCGGGGAATTGCGGTCAGTGCATTTTTAAACAGCTTGGAGAGCACACTTAAGGGAGGTTAAATGCTAGTGTAATATTTTGGCAGCGCTTTTCAGTACTTTAAGGGGCCCAAGGTGGCAAAGTTAAATTTATACTGCAGTTCTTTACCAGTACTCGCAAGCGCCCCCCCCCCCCCTATTCCTACCAGATACCAGATACAGACAGGACGAGCAATGGTTTCAGGGCCACTAGGACCCTTATTCGGACTGCTCGTTGCGGGTGATCGGGCCGCTACAGGTTCACAGAAATTACCAGGATTTCCAGATACAGAATACAGAACTAGCCAAACAGTAAAACAGTAAGGTAGCAGTACTCACCAGAACTCTGATCAGACATGGAGTTTGGATGCCAGTCTATCCTGCCGGTTTTCAATCGGGGGGTCAGCCACAGGGACCGACTGACCAGACAAATCAAGGTGTCCTTCCGGAGCACAAAGTGGCCCGGGGCGCCAAGGACCGTTAATCACCTGGAGGGGCCCGGTCCCTGACTGGCGGAGGCCCGATCCTGCAAAAAGCAGTAGTCTTCCCACCGTGGGTGTGATGAGAGAGGCTTTTCTTTTAATTTAATTTAATTTCGTCTCACCTGGGGTGCCAAGAAATGTTGCAGCAAAGCTGCTAAAAAAGCTCTTATTCTATCACTCACCCACAAAAGGAAAACTCACAGACAGGCTGGTATGCAAACAGGAACTTTTAATGTGCGCACAGGCCCAGACAGAGAAACCAGCAATCTCCACAAAAATTCTGAGCCCCGAGGGATGTCCTACAATACCTTATATACTGTACATTTTCAAACTCATTCTACAATCCCATTTGCCTCAGGTATTTCCTGTCCACCAATCAGCAGCCCCTGGGGAAGGTACCTGGGTGACCTGTCCAAACCGGTGTGCTCTGGTCTGCTGATTTCTGGGCAAGGGGATATTGTGCTCAGACCTGGAGTGGGGGAAGGGTGCCTACTGAAATCTTATTGTCTTCTCTTAGCAGGCTGATCACTTATGTAAGAGCCTCATGGCTTGGGGGAAGGGTCAGGCTGATCACTTGTGTAAGAGCCGCATGGCTGCCTCAGTGGGACGCCCTGCATTAGCTTATATGGGGTTGATTTGCTAGGTTGTATTTTCACATGCTGATAACGTCTAGTTAAATATGAGCAGAACCACTCCAGAGTCATGCCTTGAACTCCTATGGCTTCCAAACGTGCCAGTAGTAACTTGTGGGATACTGAATCAAACGCAGCCTTTATATCAAGGACAAATAGAATGAATCCTTGTTGAGAGTTTTTCTAATCTTGTCAAAGAGAGAGGTGATTAGTGTCTCAGCACCATAGTATTGTCTGAAATCATATTGCTGAAGGTCTAGTGGAATATTTGTACTGACATAATCTTGTAGCTGTAACTGTACTACTTTTTCAATTATTTTTGTTAGGACAAACGTGGAGCCATTAAACATGGAGCCATTTCTAAAATACTTAGAATGAAGTGCAGGAGTGTATATGGATATGCAACCACATATAACAGGGAGAGTCAATTCACCAGCCTACACATGGGAAAAAACAACTGAGGACACGTAGCTATATACACTTGCCAGCACTTACAGCATACATGTAGGGCCAGTATTTTGCGACCTACACATGTAGATGCTGACACATACACGTGCATGTGAACCATCTTGCAAGCTTGCATGTGTAAATGTCTCCAGTTAACCTCAAATGCCAGCATCTTTATCTAATTTGGAAGGGGAAATAAACAATGGAGGATTAAGAAGGAAAACCTCCTTAATCACCCCTGTAAAGGGCTGGCTGAAATGAGTGCTTTTTGAAAACCTAGACATGCCAAGAAGCAGCTGTAGATCCCAATGTGGAAATATTTGGTTGTACACATGTATTTCCCATATGAAATGGGGAATAAACATGTAGATTTTCGGCCTTCTCTGGCCACATCCTAATAATACTCCCGACGCTGCCCCTCCTTGCAGCTTGCACAAGGTAAGGGCATCCATGTGTAAGATTAGCCTGTTTTTAAATGACCATGCCCGATTATACACATGCAAATCATAAATAAGGATTCTAAAATAAATCCATTGTGTATTTGGTTTAATTGCAAGTGCAGCGTGTACTTGGAAGCAGATTACCAGGCCTTTCTTCCAAGGCAATGGAGAGTTAAGTGACTTGCCCAAGGCATGCCCAATGGAATCAGACACTAGTCTCGCAGGCACCAAACCAGAGATCTAACCACTAGGCTACTCTTCCACTCCTTGGTTTAGGTACATGTGATTAAGTAATCAATTGTACTAGGACCTGATAATTTCATGTACTTCTAAGTCTTCACAGAGTTTCAATGGCTTTATCCCAATATCCTTGGTAGAGCTGAAGGGGCCTATGGGTAAGTTAGGACCTCTTCTTGTCTCTTAATCCATACCCAGTCAAAATTGTGAAAAACATTATTGGAGAACATCTTGCTATTATTGGAGAACATCTTGCCCCTTTTATAGAAAGTCCAGTTGATAACTTGTTTAAAAACATCTGTAGTGAGAACTATTTTTAAAAGGGCTCTCTTGATCCTTCCTCATAAATGAATTATTATCCTACTGCCAATACAAAGGCCTCCATTTTTCCCATCTAACACAAACTACATAGGGGTGTGCAGAACCAAAAAAAAGTTTGATTAGTCTTCATTTCAAATTACATTTTAGCAATTTGTGTGTTTTTTTGTGTATTTGTGCATATTCATCTTATTGCATGCTTTCTATGCATGTTACAGCTTTTTTTGCAAATGTAAATTGATTGTATGTGCATTAATTCATAGGTGTATGTGCACACAAGTGATCTGCATGTACATCAAATTTTTACGTGCACAAATGAGCCAAAATGCCCAGCCCCATCATACCACCCCCTTCTCTTTACCCACACCTCATTCCAAAACTCATGCATATTTAACCCTCATAACCCAGCCCTCCACATTTCAACCCCCTCACACACATCTACGAAATATCTTCTTCACACACACACACACACACACACACACACACACACACACACACACACTCAAACCCTCCTCCCACACAAACGCAAACTCTTCCCTATAGTGCACATCCCTCTGCCTCACATTTCCACCAATACAATTATCTGCTACACATTCAGCTTTTTACCAAAGCTACAGACACAACCTTTCCAAGTCCTTCACACAAAAACACCTCCCCCTCCCCCCACAAACACTCTATATGCACCACCCAAACACTAAATGCAAACCCTGCATCACAGTCTGCAAATGTAGAAAGGAAAAGCATACCATTGTGTCATACTGTCAGGGTGCACTTTCGAACTAGGGTTGCCAACTTTTTCACCGAGAAAAACCCGACACCTGTGGCTCACCATGCTCCACCCCTGCCCCGCCCCCAGTTCCACCCCTGCACTGCCCCCAGTCCCACCCATGCTGCACACCAGCCCCACCCACAAAAATTACAGAAGATTCATTCACCCCCGCCCTAGTGCTGGTTCACTCACACCCCCCCTCTTAGTGCTGGTTCACACCCCCCTCTTAGTGCTGGTTCACTCACCCCCCCATTAGTGCTGGTTCACTCACCCCCCCTCTCTTAGTGCTGGTTCACTCACTCGCCCCCCTTCCCTGCTGGTTCACTCACCCACCCCCCTGCTGGTTCACTCACCTCCCCCTCTTAGTGCTGGTTCACCCACTCGCCCTCCCTCCCTGCTGGTTCTCTCACTCACTCCCCCCCCCCACCTGCTGGTTTACACCCCCCCCCCCCCAGCCAGTGCTGCTGAATATCCCCTTTAAAGACCGTCGCACTGTCTGGACCATACCAGGGAAGTCCATGGGCAGGGTGAAGGTAGTTCCAGCACATAGATGGTTAGAAGTGATTTTCAGGTCGCCAACCAGCTAAGCGCTGGTATAAAGCCAGGCCATCTCAATAATGATTCTAAGTTTATGCGGTTTGGTTATCCAGATAGCAGCTGAATATTGCTGCTGTCTGGATAGCTGTGCTGGTCAGCGCTGAAAGGATTCAGTGCCAGAGGATATCCAGATTTTGGCACTAAATATCTGGTTTCACTTTTAGCTCTGACTATCAGGCGCTTATAAATGCTGACATCACTGGATGAATATCAGGCCTGTGTTTTGTTGTCTGGTCATTTTATTCTCTAATCGTGTTGATCCCAGTCTCTGGTTTCTGCTTTCTTCATCTCTTAACTCACCCTCTAGGTCTCTGGTTCATTAGCCACTTCTCTCCCCTCTTGTCTTCTTCACTTCCTTCCATCTCTGACATTGATATTTTCTTTTCAGTTTTCTTTTATTTTTCTCTATCAACTCAGATTTCATTTCTCCTTCTTACCATCCAGTTCTCAATCTCCTCCATTTTTTTTACAGCACCTTCCTATCATTTCTCAACCTTTAACACAACCTTCTCACTCCACATCTCTGCATCCTTCCCCAGTCTTTAACTAACTCTCTCCTATCTCTTTCTCTCTTCGGCCCTCTGTGTCCAGCATATCTCTCCTTCTCTCCTGCCCTGTCTTGTTCCTCCCCCTCTCTCACCATTCTAGTGCCTCTCCCCTTTTTCTCATCCTACCTCCTCCATGTCCAGAATTCCCCCTCTCTTCCTTATCCCATGTCAAGCATCTCCTCATTCCCCTAACCTGCGTTCAGCATCTCCTCTATCTCCCCATGTCAAGCATCTGTCCTCCACCCCTACCCTGTGTCCAGTCTCTGCCCACTATCTCCTATGCCCCCATCCCATGTCCATCATTTGCTTTTCATTCCCCATGACCCCCATGACCTCATGTCTAGCCTCTGTTCTCCACTCCATGTCCACCCCATCTGCCCCCAACCTCCATCCCCCAACCTATATCTAGTATCTGCCGTATGTCCCCAACCCCATGTACAACATGTGCCCTCCAACCCTCATGACCCCTATCCTATGTTTAGCATGTGCCCTCTGACTTTCTACTCCTCAACTCCATATCCAGTATCTGCCCTCCATGCCCTTATGCCCCCCACATGTCAAGCCTCTCCTCTCCATCCCATGCCCAATATCCGCACTCCATCCGTCTACCCCCACTTGTATCTACCATTTGCCCTCTGTCCCCTTATGCTCTAAAGCCCACTACTATATGCCCAGCATTTACCCTTCATTCCCTACTGATATCCTGCATCTGCCTTCCACACTTCCATTCCCCCACTTTGTGTCCAGCATCTGCTCTGTCCTCCCCCTTCATATCCAGCATCTCTCTTCCAGCCATTATTCCCCCTTTGTATCAAGCATCTGCCTTCCATCCATTAATTCCCCCCTCTGGTATCCAGCATCTCCCTTCCAGTCATCATCACCCCCCTTGCTGTCCAGCATCTCTATTCCCGCCACTACCCCCCCCCCCCCCCCGTTTCCAGCATCTCCCTTTCAGCTATTTAAACCCCCCCCCCCCAAGCCGCTGCTTCTGCTTTTTACAGAGCAGCGGCTGCAATAAACTTACTTTGAAAAGTAAAGACAATCTGTGAGGAGCCCTCCGTTTATCGCAGCACCCGAGGAAGTGATGTCATAGGGACGGGCTCCTCACAAGTT
Organism: Ichthyophis bannanicus; assembly: GCA_033557465.1. NCBI lineage: Eukaryota > Metazoa > Chordata > Amphibia > Gymnophiona > Ichthyophiidae > Ichthyophis > Ichthyophis bannanicus. Next base: position 870,663,338 of record CM066032.1, on the reverse strand, counting down.
GTCTTTCCTTTTCAAATTAACTTTATTGCAGCCAAGTTAATTTGAAAAGGAAAGACAACCTGTGAGGAGCCCGCCCCCTATGACATCACTTCCTCGGGCAATGCAATGACCGGAGGGCTCCTCATAGGTTGTCTTTACTTTTCAAAGTAAGTTTATTGCAGCCGCTGCTCTGTGAAAAGCAGAAGCAGCGGCTGCACTGCCATGGGGGATAGTGTTCGCACCGCGGAGTCGGGAGAATAGCCGGTTTTTTGCTCTGGCCGCTCTCGATCTTGCGGCCAGAGTAAAAAAAACAGCTTTTCAACGGCCGGTTTTACATCTGTGCCGGCAGCCGGCCTGGCCATGGACAAACCGGCCAGGCCGGCTGAAAATCGGCCGGTTGCCAACCCTATTTCAAACTTGTTGCTCCCTTATTGCTTTTAAAATAACTGCTAGAACTGGGGCCACACTTAAGGCCCACTTATGGAGAGGGAAGTGAAACATCCAGATCAGGACACAATCAGTTCCCTAGTATTTTGCAAAAGACTCTGCCAAAGTCTTTTGCAAAGTACCTAGAAGGACATGCAGACATGCACATGTATTGCCGGCATGTACAGAGGGAGAAGGGGCACATGTACTGCCTGTATGTACAGAGGGAGGAGTGGCCTAGTGGTTGGGAGACGTTACTTCAGACCAGAGGATTGGAGTTAGATCCTTGCTCAGGGACAGCAACCTCAGGCTGGAGGGTCTGGGGACTCTAGTCCTATAGGCACTCCTTGTAGCCTTGGGGAAGCCACTTAGCCCTCTTTTGCCTCAGGTATGCATATAGATTGCGGGGACTTGGGAATGTATATAGTACCTGTTTGTAAACTGCCTAGATGTGCTGCTCCCTGAATAGAGGAAGCAATGTTTTTTTAAAAATGGGGATGCTGAAAAAACAGTGTCCCTATTTTACACCTTTACATTGCTGCATGGGTCGCATCAGCATATCCTCCACATCCCCCCCCCCCCCCCGTAACCCTCTGACACATTAACATACCCCCCCATCCCACCTCCCCCAGATTATAGGGGGATTTCCCTGGTAGTCTAGTGGTGAGCATAAGCAATCCCTAGTCATATCTGCTCCTTGACTTTTCTAGGTTCAAAATAGTGGCTCTGACCCCTAGTGGTAGTCCCACAGTACTACTGCAGGGGTCAAGTTATCAAATAAAGAGCACACACAAGACTACCACTAGGTGTCAGAAGTGCCATTTTGAACTCAGGTGCTCAATGGATCAGGAGCGATTGGGAATTGCTCCTGCTTCCTGCTAGACCAACATGAGATATCTGGTAAGAACTAAGGTGGTTTTGAAGAGTTGAAGTGGTATGCTAATATGGTGGAGTGACATTGGGGGGTGGGAGTATACCAAAGGATCGGGTAGTGTTTGGAGTATGGTGATATATTGGGAAGCATGTTGGAGGGTGAAGGGATGCTGATTGTGTTGGGATGGCATTGGGGGAGGAGGGATTAGGGATATGCTGATGTGTCAGGGGAGTCATTTTGTCAGCTTTTGCATCTGACCTTTGAAAGCAGGCACTTGTGTGTGCCTTGGGGCAGGTGGAAAAGCCAGCATGGATAATGTTAAATTTAGACATAGTTTCCCATTGTAAAATGAGAAATCCATGTATGTTAGGCATGCTCAAACCACATTCAAGCCATGCCTCTGCATCTTAAAATCTCTGCATTCAGGGGCTCTGCACATGCAAATAGAGGCTTTCTAAAATCACTATTTGCATATGTATGCACTTTAGACAGATAAATACTGCCATTTACATGTCCAGATGCTTCTAAAATGACCCCCTTAGTCTCATAAATACTTAACACCTTCAAAATATTAATTTGCCAAAACCTATAACCACGACCTTGCATGCCTATTGTGTTATATTGGTAATAAGATAACGCATAAACTGGGGAAGTGGTGGAAGTACATTTATGCCTAAAGAAGTGTGAAAGCTTGTAAATAGGGATGATTTCTTTAGTAAGAGTCAGCATTTAATATTGATTTCTTCTGCTACTGGTAGTTCACACAACACACAAGTTTTCGAGTGGAAATACTACACAGCTGCATCTACGAGCAACAGAAGGAAGCTGATGCTATCAGAAGCTTCAAGCTCTGGGCTCTGAATCTTCCAAAAAAAAAAAAAAAGTATCCCTGAAAATTGTGAATGCTGGTTATAATATATAAAGGACATTTTTCAAAGCTATTCTGCTGAATGAATAGCTTTTTGCCCTGGGGAGAGCCCTGCTGAAAATTGCCCACCTCCTCTGTGAGTAAAAGAACCCATACTGTTCAGGGCTCAGATACTTTTACTCCTGTTGGAAAGAGCTAAAACGTCCACTTGAACTGCAGAGCTTTTCTTTTGAAAGCCTTGCAGGGATTATCTGCAGTTTCATTGGTACCTGCTCCAAAGCAGATGCAGATTATATATGGGTGGATTTGACCAACTGACTGGATTTTCAAACACATGAGGTGTTCCCCTGAAAATGTGCAAGTAGACCCGTGGATGCATTGAATCCGTGAGCTTAAAGGTCTTATTGAAGTTGCCCTAATAAAGTATAACTCATCTTCCCTTTTTCTTACAATATGCAGGCTGCCTATTCACACCAAACAAAATAACGCCATGCTGTGTATGTTCCAGACATCTGCCAACGTATTTCATGTTTCCTTATGCAGATTTTTATTTTTATTTTTATTAATGGACCTACCTAGTAGGGAGCCTTGTAAAGGTTCAAGAATGTATTTACAAAGTACTTATCAAAGGTTTGACCATAAACCCCGCAGGTAATGTTGCAAACATTAAAGAACTCACACTAGGGAAAAACATAAAAGCTAGAATTTGAAAGTCAAGGTAAATTTAGTGTTTTCTGAAAGGCATTTCAAAGTCCATTTGCAAGTGTACAGACTGCAGGCTTGCTATTTCCCCCCAGATATTTTTATCTTCGCATTTGAGAAAATTGTTCTTCTTTCTATCTTTTTCATATAAGAAAAAAAGAAGAAAGAATACCTGCTTTGTGCCCAATGTTTGTTCAAGGTACTTTTGGGGATACAGGTTTGAGCTGTACATGCTGTACATTATGAAAAGGAAAAGGATAGTGGAACAGTTACATGATTTTTATCATCTAGCTTCGGGGAGGCTTTCCTCTTTTAGGTCATTATCACATTACTTCCTGTCCCTATGAATAGTGAAAGTACATAAAATGTTATCAAAGTGGATATTCATTCATTGTAATCTCTTAAATTCCTTCTGCATTTAAGATGTGTTGCACAAAAGACAATGCTTAATCACCAACTAGCAGACCCTTAGCTATTTGCTGCAAACTTCATCCCAAAATTTAGTTCTTGACTGTGCTAAAGCCATCTCCTTCTGAAGCATGCAAGTAAATTAAATAGATGATTTGATATTTCATGGCATTGGTTTTATTAATAGCTACTTATTGTGTCATAGGTACAGGACTTGCATTGTCAATCATGATAAAGCAGGTATAAATTAACAATCTGGTACAAAATGAAGGCTGTCAAGGGAGCTTTAGCAACAGATCATGGATGATTAATGACAAACTGTGAGTTATTAAAAAATGACCCATTCCCATTCCTTTGCTAATTAGTCAATGAAAGATCAACAACTAAGCTTTCATTTTTGAAGTCAACACGTGTTAACCTTAAGAAAAACATGATCATCCAATTAGTATGCTGGGAATCAAACTTGTGTTAGGATCTGCTTTGATAATTCAAGAGAGAGATGATTGACTTTCCAGAGTACTTGCCCAAACAAGTAGCTTCTGACTTTAATGGTTTGAAATGATTTCAATTCAGAACAAATGATTGAAATGATTTCAATTCAGAACAAATGAATTCCTCATATTTTTGGGAGTAAATGCTTTACTCCCACAAGTCTTCAAATATTTGTGATTACTCGCTCTCCCCGCATTTCATAGAAATTATGACCTCATGACTCCACTTCTGTGTTCTAGTCCTAACCTCTCTGTAATGGGACAAGATCAATATTTACCAGTTTCCAGTGCACGCACAACCACATTATTGACACCATTACAGAATTTTGTTAGTGTGCTATTCCTACCAGCCCCATCACATGGCACACTGCGACAAGCCCTATTCATTATGATTTTTATACGCACAGAGCTTCAATATCCACCATTCTGCTGTCAGCTTCAGCAGTGTATCTTCCAAGAGAAAAAAGAAGAGGAGGAAGACTGAAAAAGGGCAACAAAGCATCACAGTATGAAAGAAATTTTCTGCAGTACACATTCATAATTCATTCATCAGATAACTTTCATCAGATGAATGACTTGTTCACTTTACAAACCCATCTAAAACTCCTTGGTCCCTGCTTGTCACCATTCTATCCTTTTCAGGTTCCAGCACCCCTACGATTCTGTGCAAGAACTTCACTGGCTCACCTTTGAAGTCAGCCCTGAGTGTGCACTAACATTCTACCTGGATTTTTTTGCCTTATGTATCTATCAACTTCTTCTCTAGAGATGTACTCCAAAGCCTTTTTTGTGTCACATTCTTGTGCCAGAAATTCTGTGAAACCATGACTTAATATACTATCAGAGACATTTACCAAGCCTAGTCCAAATCCTGCTTGTCCAATTTGTGATGATCACTAATTGTACTACCAGAGAAGGCTGTTTGCTGTAGCCTACCCAGAGACATAATAGCTTCTACTAAATACCCGCCTTCTAACACAATGGTCAGTGTTTTGAGGTTAAGCCATAACAAATGTTAACCAAAATGACCAAAAAAACCACACCTTGGGGGTTTTAATATGCAGAAACCTCTAGTAATCTTTCAGCTATATGTGTTTGGGTTTGGGTAGCAGCCTCAGCCACCTCTTAATTAATAAAATTGCCTTGACATGAACATTTATAGAAACAAAACAAACTTGAAAATGAAACTAAACAAAATGAATGTTTTTTGCCTGCACACCCCTGAAGAGCTGACAGAGACATTTGAATGCCGTGAAGCAGGCTTGGGTTTTGTCCTTTGAAAGTGGCTGTAAAGGAAGTATGACTCCCATTTGGCAGTATGGAGCAAAATGAACAGATAAGAGCTTGTGCAGGCAAATGTGTTATGTCTGAATTCTTCAAGAGGGTGTTGAACATGCAGGGCGAGAGGAAGGTGTACTAACTTGCTTCCTGCTCCGGCTCTGCTCAGACTTCCTTCAGGCAATCATAATAAAGTAGGTGCAGGAGCCTGACCCTTTCTTCAAATCTTCAATTGGTACAGAAAGAGAAAATGATAGCACATGAGAGCACTTACTGTGAAATTGCCACATCTTGGCGGTCTATGCAATGGAACCTCCTGTCATCTAATGCAAGCCATAAAGCACTGAAGGTGAATGACATGTCTTCCCTCCATAGTTGTGTACCTTGGCCATACTTTCAGTGATTACTGGCCACTTGTGAAGGTATGGTGTCCCCAATAATACCTATGTAGACATATTTTACCCCTTGCCTGTAAGAAACTCCTCACATAGGTGATGCATCCGCTCCTCTGAGCTCCATCTTTCCCTGATCTTATGTCATTCTATAGTCTTGACACCAGGAAAAGGACAAGGACATATTGTAACCACCTATAAGCCATATAATTATGTAGGAGAGTGGTTTGGTTGGGGGATGTAGCACCTTGATAATGAATCCAAGAGCCCTAAAATATATACCTATGCCCCATACAAACCCTTCATCTTCTCCCTTCCATATCACTTCCCTGTGGCTTCCACGTACATATCCATGTAGGTATGTATATCCTATTGAGGTATCTAGCAAAAAGCACACAAACTATGGAGGTGGCATTTAGATCCCTCCACTGAGCAGCCAGAGCCACTTTTAACTATGGGAAAGAGGGACAACTGCCCCAGGCCCATGGGCCAAAGCATGATTTCCAGCAGGCTGCCTGCTCTCATTGGCTATCAGCCCCCTAACTCATCAATTAAAACCTTGCAGTGCTTTGGAAATTATATCAGGGACGGGGTTGCTGTGGTGGCAAGGGCCCTTACTGAAGCAGTTTTGACTCCCTCTGTGCCAAAAGAACAGTACTGCTCTGCTTACTTGCAGGTGCCATGGAGCAGGGAGATCAGCACAGCAAGCGCTGCCTCCACCCACGACCACTTCCTTCCTCAGTCCTGGCTTTTTCTGTTCAGAGGTGGCCTTGGAAGAGATACTTTTGCAGAGGGAGTGCTGCCTTTCTCTGTATCCGCTTTCTACCCCAATCCCAGCCTTTTCTGTTTAGAGGTAGCCGCAGACTGTTCTGCCTCTCAACATGGTTGCTTCCTGCCTTGATTGCAACCCTCTTCAGAGGCAGGCCATGAGGTCCATGACCATGTCCAGGTAGTGCTGCCTCTGTCCGTAGCAGTTTTCTCCCTTGATCAAGGTGCTGTAAGCCACTCAGGATAGGTAATGGAATTTAGGTAGCACTGTGGAATGTGTTTTATCCCTTTGTTTATAAGTTCAGCTTAAATCTGAGGGCAAATACTGAGAAAGTAATGGATTTTTATAATTTCTTTATTGAGGTAACTTAATTCAGGGGCTAACAAGGATACAAAAATAGTTATAACGTGCATCTATGTACAACAGGAAATGTAATAGGAACATTCAAGTATAAGAGAATTGCTTTAATCATTTATCCTGACCTTCCCATCTGCAGTACAACGCTTATGTCTAAATAACCCAAGGGCAAGGGAAACAGTTCTCGCCTTACTGGCAGGATGCTGAAGATGGTTCCTTCTTATAACAGCAGAGATTAGACACACACACACACTGACACAGGCTGCAGCCTTACAAGCAAGCCTCTGGGCAGAAGACTTGACAGTTCACAAAGAGAAAACAGAGGGAGAGGTATATAGCTTGACACAGACCAGCTGGATGTGTAGTCCTCAGCCATGTGCAGTGCAACAGGTCTCTCTCACACAGGTTTTCTTTGGCAGGCAGTTGGGCGAAGAGCCCCACTCTTTGTTCTCCAGGTTCATTTATAACTCCTCAGGAGAAGTTAGCACCTTTCCTGGGACATTGAAGGATTGGCTAAAGGTATCAGCTACATGCCAATCCCATAAATTCCAAAGTTGTTTTCAGTTCTCTGGCTGAGGCAGGGAGACCCCAATTAACAGGTCAGAGCTGTCAGAGCTCCAGTTTACGATAGCTAGGCTCCTTCAGAAGTTGATATGGTTCCGGGGGGGGCGGAGCTAGCCACTGAACAGAATGGACGCCTGAATTTTTGCTCCCGTTGCTGCCCAAGAATCCTGAACATATCCCGGTATTAAATTGAAGTTTGTACCCCCTACCTACATCAATAACACCGAAATATAGCTGGATGGCATCCCTGAAGCCTGCCCGGCTGGAATTTCCGCAGGGATCCGGCTCAGCAGCGAAACGATCCAAACCCGAAGTGGGTTCCCCGCAGAAAATGGCCGCGGGAGAGAAGGAGGGAGTGACTGCCGGTGGCCTACGTGAAGTGCTACAGGAATTGAAATGCGTTAAAGAAATGATCGCAGCCAATTCTAGTTCACTGAACATGATTCAAGAAGACTTACTGGAGGTAAAAGAGAAACTCCTCACCATCACCACTCGACTTAGTGCAGTTGAATTACAAACCCAGAAGCATGGCGTTGCATTAGAACAGCTGGGCCCTTTGGTCAAACGAGTCCGGCACATAGAAAGTCAGATTGAAGATCAAAACAACCATGCCCGTAGAAATAATATCCGCCTTGTTGGAGTCCCTGAAGGCGCTGAAGGCACCGATCCGATTGGATTTCTGGAAAAAACCATACTGGAGATGCTGCAGCTTGTCTTTGCAAGGCCTTTTGAACTAGAACGGGCCCATCGAATCCCAACACACAAAGCTGAAAACACACGATACCCGCGCCCACTCATAATGAAGGTACTGAGATACCCACAGGTCCTACAGATCTTTCAAGCTGCACGGAAAGCCGGATCACTGCAAATCCAGGGACACAAAGTGGCACTCTATCCAGATTTGAGCAAGCAAATGGTAGATCGGAGAAAAGTGTTGCTGGCCTGTAGACCCATGCTACAAAGTGCACAGGCAAGATACGGGCTATACTACCCAGGAACCATGGGGTCACGCTGCATAATGAAACGAGGAATTTTGTTGAAGCTGAAAAACTGAAAACTTTCCTACAAGAAAAATGCGGTATGGAAACCTGAGGTCAATATTCTGATCTCTCACGCAGTGTAGAGAACTCAGCATATACTCAGGGGGTGCGGCCGTGCGTTCTCACAAATTTTAGAACGCCTTAAGCCTTGTTAAACACCTCATTGACTGTATTTCTGTTGTTCTAAATAGTTTTAATTAACCAGATATTTCTGCTTGAAATGTAGGGGTGGCAACGGGAGGTCGGGGTTGGTTACTGTTTCAGTGGATTGTGTTCACCTTAGCGATACAATGTTTGCCAGTTATGCAGTTATTTGTGTCAGTCCAGTCCAGTGCAAAACCCTCCACATACACGCAAAATGCAAGTACGCGGCAGACCTATCCATAGGATAGCTTTCACCTATAAGACAGCTTATTCCAACATTGATGTCTAGTGATCTCCTAATGCTTTCGTTAAATGTAAAAGGTATTACTGGCCTTGTCAAGCGAAAGAAGATTTTAGCGTACTGCCAACAAAAAAAAGCAGATATTGCCCTCTTACAAGAGACACATTTAACAGATACTGAATCGCAGAAAGTAAACTCTAAATATTTCCTGGTGGCGGCCTCGGCCTCTGCCACTCAACGCAAAGGGGGGGTAATAATATTAGTGCGCAAATTCCTGCAATCCGCCATTACCGGCACACAGATTGATCCGCTAGGTCGATGGGCCAGAGTGACGATGAAAATAAATCAACAGCTTTACACATTCTTCAATATTTACGCACCCAACCTCGATGACCCTAACTTTTTCAAACTGATAGCTAAAGAAGTTACAGCCGCAGCTCACACCAATATCATCTTAGGGGGCGATTTCAATGTCATCTTGGATCCACTGTTAGATCGCACGCCCTATCGAGCTGTAGACAAAGTCAAATCGCAGGCGATTCTTAAAGGAATCATAACAGAGCTACACTTGGTAGACCCATGGCGCCTACTTCATCCCCAAGAAAGAGACTACACATTTTATTCCATCCCACATAATACCCAAACAAGTATCGATTTCTTCCTACTGTCCACAGAGCTGATGCCTCAAGTGTTGTCCGCAGAGATATATGCTACAACGGTATCGGATCACGCCGCTGTCTCCCTAGTGCTGGATACCAACGTTACACAACATGTTCCGCCAAGATGGACATTTGATAAATCCCTACTAGCAGATGACTCCTTTGTACAGCTACTGTCAGGGGAAATTGAGACCTATTTTAAATATAATACACCCACTGATACCTCCATCTGGAGCTGGTGGGAAGGTTTTAAAGCGACAATACGAGCTCATATTACCACCTACACCATTAGACGGCGTAAAGCCAGGAAAAAAGAAAAAGATGAACTGGAACTCCAAATAAAAGCTGGGGAAAGGTTACTAGCCAAAAGAGCTGACTCAATGATATTGATTAGACTCCAAAAATTGCGATACCAATATAATGCTCTCCTCAACAAAGAAGCACTGAGTAGTATCCAGCTACAACGTAGTACATACTACTATGAAAGCAACCGCTCTGGATCCCTCTTAGCTCGGCAGCTCAAACCAAAGACCAGCAAGACCGCTATAGCGGCGTTGCAAGACAATTCCGGGGGCCTTCTCCTGAGATCTGACAAAATACTAGACCGCTGCAAAGAATTCTATGAGGAACTATATCGCTCAGATACCCAATGTAGTGACAGAGCCTTTGAAGATTTTGTCTCCAAGATAGTAGGACCCACATTAACCAGTCATCAAAGTCGAACGCTGGAACAAGAGATCTCTGTAACTGAAATACAAGATGCGATCAAACAGATGGCTCGTGGCAAAGCCGCCGGTCCAGATGGTATCCCACTGGAATTCTATAATAAATATTGCATTCAATTGGCTCCCATGCTACAGATCTACTACAGTGGCCTGCAAGATGAATCTCCAGAGATTGGAGCCCTGGCAGAGGCTGTGGTGGTAATTCACCCGAAACCGGGCAGGGATACACAAAAGATAGAGAATTACAGACCCATCTCTCTCCTAAACTCTGATTATAAAATCTATGCTAAAGTGCTTGCTAACCGATTAGGACGGATCTTAAAAGATTTGATACATGAGGATCAATGTGGATTTATACAAAACAGATCCACTACAGATAATGGAAGATTATTGGCACATGTACTGGCATCTGCCAAGACTAAGGCCGAGCCCCTGATAGGGCTAGCATTGGATGCCGAAAAAGCCTTCGATCGACTGGAATGGTCCTTTCTATTTCGATCCCTACGGTGGTTTGGGATAGGAGAAAAGTTCCTAAAACGCGTTGAATTGTTATATACCAAACCCACAGCTCGAATAGCGGTCAACTCACACCTCTCAGCCCCTTTTCAGTTGCAAAGAGGGACCAGACAGGGTTGCCCCCTGTCACCGATGCTTTTTAATTTAGCCCTGGAACCCTTATTAATAGCGATCCGACAGAAGGAAAACATAAAAGGAATTGAGTTAGCTGATGGTCCCTGTAAATTGTCAGCATATGCAGACGACCTGCTCATTTTTCTACAACCATCAGACCTTCCTGAAACACTGCAACTCATAGATGCATATTCAGCGATATCCGGATATAAAGTAAATCTGAATAAAACAACAATTATTCCTCTGAATGAACAGGTCAGCGAAGAAATGATGCGTGGATACCCCTTTCAATATGAGAAGTCATCCTTTAGATACCTGGGCGTGACCTATGGCACCACCTTGGAAGAGACTGTCGCAATCAACATTAAGATGTGTCAAGAAATTGTACATGATAACGTCTGCAGGTGGACCCCCCTTCATTTGAGTTGGTGGGGCAGGCTAGAAACGATAAAAATGATGTTGGTACCAAAACTCAGCTATATATTAAGTATGATTCCCTTACGCTTCCCGTCAGCCTTCTATAAGAAAATGAATAGTCAACTGATAGCCTTTTTATGGAACAACCGAGTACCTAGAATAGCTGCCTGGAAACTGAAGTTACCTAATGCACAAGGAGGTGTCCATTTCCCAGATCTCGGCTGGCTGCACACTGCCTCTCTTTTAAAGCAGGGTGCTCAATGGGTCGACTCTGACGACACGGATAAAGGACCTAGATGGTTGAGTGTGGAGCGGGCCATACATTCCCCCCTACCTACATGGCTAATGGTTGGCACAGTAGTAGACCAGACTGTACCACATAATGCTATTATCCGAGAAACACAGCATGCCTGTTGATTATTGGCATCATGTATCGATGGAGGGGATGACTTCGCCGCAGATATGCCCTTATGGCTGAACCCGCGCCTTATCATCGGAGGGAAGCCTGTCTTATGGAAAAAATGGGTGGAACATGATCTTATAACCATTGGACAACTGATCAATGGAAGTGCATTTAAAACCTTTGACAGATTAAGAACGGAATTCCGATTGCCTAATACATGCTATTTCCAATGGTGTCAGCTCCGATACTGCATGAGCAAAGCGGGTGTGTCACCTGTCTTGATACGTACTGGATGGCCACTGCGACAGAAACTTCAAGAATTACAAACAGATGCCAAAGCTGTTTCGAGATGTGTTGCGATTCTCCGATCCAAAAGTGACAAGACATGTTTTAAGATACAGTCGGTGTGGGCTACTGAAACCGATCAAGATATACCTCCGGAAAATTGGGACACTTTTTGGGGAACTCAAATACGTGCCACGAGAGCAGCGTCTCTCACACAATCTATGTACTTTATAGCACATCGAGCGCATATTACACCGGCTAAGAAAATGAAATGGACACTACAGGAGGGAAATCGATGTTGGTCCTGTAACATGGAAATTGGGACACTGGCACATATGTTGTTCCATTGTAAATCCCTGGAAATATATTGGAACAGAGTATGGGAACGCATATCACAAATCCTCAACTTACAAACTCCTATCACTTATCGGATAGTAATATATAAATCCATAGCTCTGGAACCTACTGTGATGAAATGGGATAGTAAACTGCTGGACTTAATGCTCGGGATAGCGCTTAAAATAGTTCTAATACACTGGAAGAATCTCGACAAAGCTTGTTTCGAGCATTGGTGGAGTCTCTTAATCCTACACAAGACCTACGAAGAGATCTATATAGCCAAGAACCCATGGTCTGGTAAACTAAGTAAGAAATGGTCAGCTTTACAAAATTATGTTTGATGAAAGTGATTGATGGAGGCTGCCTTGTGGAATGGTCTCTGCTGTAACCACATTGAACGGAGAGAGGGAGGGTGGCATGCTGGCATGGACTGATACTAGTTCTTGTTAAAGTTATTGTACTGTCTTGTTCAAGTTATTATATTCTTTTGCTATTTTGATCAATAGCATCTGCTTGTATCCTTCTATATCATGATCGTTTGTACTGTTATTTTATATGTTTAAACTGAATAAAAATTACCATTAAAAAAAAAAAAAAAGAAGTTGATATGGTTCCTTGTTAGCCAAGGCCAGAAGCATCTTATAATGATAAGAAACACAGTCCTGCTGCCTTGTAATTCACATTGCTGCATGTGAGTAGGTTTTGGTTCAGCCTCATGGTAGGACAGAGTGCGGAGACTCCATTTTGTCTTTGTTTAAATGTACAGCCACACCATGCATCCTAAAATCCCTCTTCTTACCATGTGTAGCAAAGGATGCCACACATCTTAAGCCTAACTACTACCTATGGCACAAATGGGAAAACAGGACATTGACATCTACATGTGGTGATACTCATGCAGCCACTATATTCCTTCTCTAGTCTGTAATAGATGGTCCACACTTTATTTATTTATTTATTTATTTATCCACTATACTTATAGGGATACCTCATACTCTGGCATGATGTTACCAGAGACTACAGTCATAATAGCACTAATTATACTGCCATCTCTATGGAGTTCATACTAGATCATGTGAGAATACATTTCAGTGTGAAAGCCATATATGCAAGTGAAAGACATGTGGATATAAATAAATACAACGTGCTCGGCTCATCGTCTGAGATAACTAAGGTGCTTATAGATCATCACCTTGATTCACAGCATTCACATAATCCCAGAGACACAGTCCCCTTGGGTGTTCTGCACCTCTGTTGACCAGGAAGAACAACTTACAGATCTGTTGGGTATGCTATACAGAGATGATAGACTGGAAAAACAGAAAGACTGCAAAGGTAGGGAAAACATAAATCTTTGCATAGTCATTGCAGAAAATGTCCCAATCACTTGCATCAAAGTGATTTTCTAAGATCTGCATCTCTTTGTGGTGGCTGTTCATAACTCTCTTCTGAGGGGGTACTGAGGCATCCATCTCCCTACCAGACTTGATGTCCAGAGAGGTGTGCTATCTGCCAGGTGCCAAAATCCAAGATGTTACGGAGAGTTTTTTGAGACTCACCTCATGGCTCTGAGACAGAGGGTGAAGAAGATTGGTGCGCAGGTGGTGTTCTCTTCAATTCTCCCTGTTGAGGGTAAAGGCCAAGGCAGAGAATCTTGCATCATGGAGATAAATGCATAGCTGCGTGGATGATGTCATGGAGAGCATTTTGATTTTCTGGACCATGGGATGCTGTTCCAAGGGCTGCAGAGCAGAGATGGCGTCCATCTGTCCAAGAACGGTTGACATGTTTTCAGTAGCTGACTGGCTAACAGAAGAGGGCTTTAAACTAAATTCATTGGGGATGGGTGAAGAAAGCCCTCAGGTAAGTGAAAGCCCCCAGGTAAGTGAAACATTAAACACCTTTATGGAAATGGGTAAAAGGGACAGCATATGGAAAGCAATGTGTATAAATGTCCTTAGCATGTAAAATAAGATCCCAGATGTTGAGGTTTTAATGAAAGAGGCTGACTTGGATTGAATGGTGGTAACAGAGACATGGTTCATGGACAACCATGACTGGGCTATAACTATACCAGGCTATACTTTATTCAGAAAGGATAGGGTAGGAAGAAGGGGAGGAAGAGTGGCACTATACTTAAAAAATAATATTAAAGCTATGGAAATACAGGACTTAAAAGGGAGAGAGGAGGCACTGTGGGTTAAATATTGATAGGGGATTTCAATATGCCATATGTTCATTGGCATATCCCTGCTGCAGTATTATCTGTGAGGAGATCCTAGATTCTCTACAGGGAGAACAATTCAGGCAACTGGTAACAGAAACCACACATGAAGGGGCCATACTCGATTTGGTGCTTACCAATGATGAAAGTGTTTCTGATGTTATAGTGGGAGATCACCTGATGGTATCGTTCAGTATTAGGACTAGGGCTGATAAAATCCATTCAAAAGCGAGGTTCTTATACTTTAGGAAAACTAAGTTTGCCAAGATGGGCGGATATCTCAAGGAGTCTTTAGCGAGATGGACAGCTGGGGGATGTAGAAAAAAAGTGAGCAAAACTGAAAGGGGATATTTTAAGGGCAACCAAACTTTTTGTTTAAATGGCAAATAAATGTAAAAGGAAAAGGAGATTGCTATGGTTTTCAAAAGAAGCAGCTGAAAAGGTGAAGAATAAGAGGGAAGCCTTCAGAAAATGCAAGATCACAGAGAAAGGAAGACAGGCATCTATATTTAGAAAAACTTAGAGAAGCTAGCAAAGTAGTCAGGAAAGCAAAGATTCAAAAAGAGGAGGAAATAGCCAATGCAATAAAATGGGGAGATAAGACATTTTTCAGATATATTAGTGAGAAGGGGAAGGGCAAAAGTGGTATTTTCAGACTCAAGGGCGAAGGGGAGGAATATGTAGAAGCTGTTGAGTATAAAGCAGAATTGCTTAACAAATATTTCTGTTCTGTGTTCATAGATGAAGAACCAAGAGCAGGCCCTCAGAAAACACCCACAAACAGGAACAGAAGTGAGGGGCATCTTGAACAATTTTTAGAAGACTGTGAGGAATTAGCTAAACTTAAAGTAGACAAAGCGATGGGACCAGATGGGATACAACAGAGGATAATGAGAGAAGTTGGGGACATTCTAGCAGCTCCATTGAAGGACCATTTCAATGCCTCTTTGGAGTCGGGAGTGGTGCTACAGGACTGGAGAGAGGCACATGTTGTCTTTTTACACAAAAGCGGAAGTAAGGATGTGGTTGAAAACTACAGGCCAGTTAGTCTAACCTCTGTGGTGAGTAAATTATTGGAAATAATGCTGAAAGAGAAAATAAAGAGATATCTGGTGTCCAACAGATTATCGGGTCCGAGGCAGCATGGATTCACCAGAGGCAGATCTTGTCAGACAAATCTGATTGATTTGTTTAACTGGGTGACCAGGGAGTTGGACCAAGGGAGAGCCGTAGATGTGGTGTATTTGGATTTCAGTAAAGTATTTGACATTGTTTCGAAAAGGTGACTTATAAACAAACTGAGCACCCTAGGGATGGACCCTAAAGTTACTACTTGAGTTAGAAATTGGTTTAGTGGGAGGCGGCAAAGAGTACAGATAAATGGAGCTCACTGTGAGGAGAAGAAGGTTACCAGTAGTGTGCCCCAGAGATCTGTCCTTGGTCTGTTTTTTTTTTACATATTTGTTAATGATATTGTAGAAGGACTGTCAGGTAAGGTTTGCCTCTTTGGGGATGATACCAAAATATGCAATAGAGTAGACACCCAGGAAGGTGTAGATAACATGGGGAGGGATCTAGCTAAGCTTGAAGAATGATCTAGAATTTGGTAGCTGAGATTTAATGTTAAAAAATGTGAGGTCCTGCATTTGGGCTGCAGCAATCCAAGGGAGCGATATAGTATAGGGGATGAAGTACTTCTGTCCACAAAAGAAGAGCAGGACCTAGGTGTGATTGTGTCTGATGATCTTAAAGTAGCTAAACAGGTAGAAAAGGCAATGGCAAAAGCAAAAGGATGCTTGGGTGCATAGGGAGAGGAATGGCCAGCAGAAGAAAGGAGGTGATAGTGCCTCTATATAAGTCTTTTGGTGTGACCTCATTTGGAGTATTGTGTGCAGTTCTGGAGACTGCACCTTCAAAAGGATATAAACAGGTTGGAGTCGGTGCAGAGGGTTGCACTAAAATGGTTAGTGGTTTTCATTATAAAGCATATGAGGACAGACTTAAGAACCTTAATATGTATACTTTAGAGGAAAGGCAGGATGGAGGTGATATGATGAGACATTTAAATACCTCTGTGGCATAAATGCACAGGAGGAGAGCCTCTTTCGATTGAAAGCAAGCTCTGCTATGAGGGGATAAGGATGAAAGGGGATAGATTCAAGAGTAATATGCGGAAATATTTCTTTACAGAAAGGGTGGTAGATGCGTGGAATAGTCTCCCAGTGGAGGTGGTAGTGATGAGGACAGTATCTGAATTCAAAAAAGCATGGGACAAACAGAGGATCTCTAAAGGAAAAAAGGGGACTGTTATAGTGGTTGATATAGAAGAGCAGACTAGATAGGCCATGTGGTCTTTTTCTGCCATCATATTTCTATGTTTCTGTTTCTATGTTTGTTTTTCAGCAACAGCCAATTCAAGGACCAGTTTCTCCAGGGCCATTTCAACAGTATGGGCCATTTTGTTGTCAAGTAGAAATCCAGATCCTGATGAAAGTTGATTTCATGTCCACAGAACAAATCCAGGATCTCATTCTCTGTAAGTACTGGCTCAGATTCCAAGTAGTACAGAGATAAATTTCCTGCTCGGATGATGAAGTCCTTAGATACCGAGATCAGGCACACTTTGGCTGGCAGAGGTAAGCCGTTAACTATATCATGCTTATTGACAGACACAGTGACTTCCTTTAAAGAATTACTGATTAGCCACACCTTATTTACAACTGCAGCCTTGGTCTCAGCAAACTCATCATACTTAGAGGTATGTTTACTAAACTGCGTTAGTGCAATTCGCGTTAGGAGCCGCGTTAGTGGAAGGAAAGCCAAAAAAGGACATGGGCGGTACATCGTAACCGATAACGCGCAGTTGCACGCGGTATTACGCGCCGCGCAGCAACGATCGCTACAGCGCACGCGCTACTGCGCGCAAGCTTAAGACAGCGCGCAGACACCCAACTACAGAAACAGAGCTGTAGCACAATGGTTACTACACAGACTGATGGTACAAGGGTTATGGGTTCGATTCCCCAGTGTGCCTAATGAATAAAGCTGGCTGAGGCATCATGTGTAACCCTTTGAAGGCCTACTATAATATTTTACTCCACATTCTGCAGCCGGGTTAATGTTTGCACATGTCAGGAAAATTGTACCCGTCGTATCCAATATGGTCCAATAGTGATGTTCCCTCTGGCATGGTCATGTATTATATATCATTTGATAGGAATATATAGGCAGAAGTTGAGATCCCGAAAGTACTGGGCTTGACCTGGAAAGGGTTAAGTAGTGGGCTGTGAGGAAGTTTAGTTGTACCTGAATAGTGCTGCCAGCAAACACACCCTCACAGTGGCATAACCTAAGGTGCCACATAAGGCACCCTAGAGGGCACTCCATAGGGCACATTATAAAGTGCGCTGTCTACCAAGGCACCCTATAATGTCCCCTATAGGACACCATATAAGGCACCTTATAAGGTGCTTTATAGGGTGCCGTATAAAACGCCCTATAGGGCGCCTTATGAGCCACCCTAAGGGGACTGTACCCTGAGGGTGGTCCTGCTGGCAGAACTAATATACAATAAAAATAGACAATGCCTAAGACAGCCCTATTGATGAACCCCACTGTGGGTTTTGAACCCATGCCCTCTGGCTCTACAGGCAGTGAAGTAACCAGTGGGCTAGAGCTGCTAACAAACAACTAGCTGACTACAGGAGGACTGCACGGGACCACACCCACATTCTGCTGTGGTTACCAGGATAGGGGTAACCCACCCGTACCCATGATGCACTGCACATGCAAATCAGCAGTCGAGAGATGGGAACAAGATCGGGTATGCACCCCCACAGCACCTCGGCCTTGTAGGGGGAACAGACTGTGTGTGGCACTGCCACAGAGTAGTCACAGACAGTCACATTGTGCGGGTACAGCGCCCACCCTGAGGTTGAGGTGGGGTGCCCAGCACCAGGTCCACAGCACCTTTCATGGCTGAAATGCACCATACTGCAGGTCCCCATCAGTGTGTGATAGGTAGGTCTGTTAGACACACCTAGGATACAGCTGTGTCCTGCTGTATGTCCCGGTCATGTCTAGTCCCTATGGGCGCTATTGCACCCAGACCAGTGCATATCCTGTGTTGGCAAGGCATAAGGAGAGCAGAACTCCTGCAGACTAATCCTGGGTGCACAACAAGCAGGAGCAAGAGATGAACACAGTTGCTTAAAAGGGTGCTTTATTGGAGTCCAATAAAGCATCCTTTTAAGCAACTGTGTTCATCTCTTGCTCCTGCTTGTTGTGCACCCATATCCTGTGTTGGTGCCATTGTTACCTGCTGTAGGTGAAGGGGGGGTGGTGTATGGACCCATAGGCAGATTATGTACCACCACACAGCAAACTCTCTGGGGCTCAGGCTGGGAAACAGGATCACCCACCAATAGATCCACAGTCTACCTCCCTGCAATGGCAGCAGTAGAGGGGACCAGCAACAGCAGTGCTGCTGGGGAACAGATAGAGCAGCACACATCCACAACGCAATAGCGGACAGACGGCAGGCCTGGAAATGCTCCGCTGCCCCCCACCATTATCTGACATTCGCCAACAGCAAGCCTCCAGCCGCTGCACCCTGCAAGGTGTTCTAGCAAGACACATACTAGCTGCAGACAGTCCGCCAGCTAGTCCATAGTGCATGGTCCTGGAGGAGATGCATGTACCCAGAACGGGGATGTCAGCATACACACCAAGCAAATAAGTCAGTGATTGGGCCCCAAAAGGAAACCCAAATATATCACATGAGAGAAATACTATATAGCACTATGGGGGAACCTAGCCATGCCGTGGTCACTGCTCAGTCAGGGTGAGAGTGACCTCCCAGCAGGACATGCTGTGGCCACTCTGTCCGTGCAGGTGGTACCAGGCACTACAATGTCTGAGCTATTGCCCTATGCCCTTCGCAGATGCGGCAAGGCCAGGCCACCCTATCCAGGCTATTCCCTCGGTACCTTGCTCCTCATTATGCACATTGGCAGGCCAATACTGGGAACAGTGCTAGCAGTGTGGGCTGTGGAGGGTGTTGGAAGCCACCACATGCTGGTTAGACAGACACACACTCCCCACACCTATGCCAGCATTGTGCAACTATAGAGGTGTTGGGCACCACACCAGTCCTGGGCACAGTGCAGGCATGGCTATGGTACGCAATACTGGTAAACACTGTCAGACACAGGACCTGTAGCACACTCCACAGACATCAGAAAGGTTGCTATGATGCAGCTCACTCAGGGAATTGTACTTAACCTAGGAATTGCTATCTGCCAGTAATCATAGCAACCTTTTGATAGATGTGTACCATATTCCCAGGTTTAGGGTGGCATTACTACGGTATGCATGTGCTAGTATTGGGAGATGCACGCAGAGCCCAAAGTCCTGCCTCTCCAGGAGGCTGTGGATAATGGGGCCTGTGGGTGCAGGTGTGTCTGCCCCTGTTGGCTGCTGCTTTATGGCAGAGGTTCCCAACTCCAGTCCTGCGGTGCCAAACACTGTTCGGGTTTTCATGCTGTCCCTCATGAATATGCATGAGATACATCTGCATACCATGGGGGTGGCACAGAGAAATGCAGCACAGGCATCTTCATCAGAGGCAGCATGGAACCGGAATGGTGTTTGGCCCTCCAGGACTGCATTTGGGAGGCTCTGCTCTAGGTAATGTGCATGTTTATGGTGTCTGTGCTCTGTAGGGTAAAATGTGGGTGTTTTGGGCATGTTTATGTCATCTGCAAGAACGGTTCTGTCTGTATTAGCACATTATTGTAGTGGGTAAAATATGAGGACTGGGTTGGCGGAAACCACAGCTGGGACTTGAACCTGTGACCTTCTGCTTCTGAATATACTGGTTCTGTGCACTGCACCACCATGTTCTCACAGAGATGGTGCATTCCCTGGTGCTACCATGACTGTTGGTCAGACAGGGCCTGTCTGCTGCAGTGCACGGCACCCACCTACACAGGGCTAGGCCACGGTCTGCTGTGGGCAGATGCCACTGCCCCCTCCACCACCAGTATCCCTCAGCCACCATGCTGACATGCCCTTCTGCTGGTGGAGCTGGTGGTGCGCAGTCCCAGGCCATCCAGTGTGCAGGTAGGTGGCTGCCTATGGTGCGGGTTCTGGAGTCGGGGTGCCTGCATAGCTGTCCACGCTTTCCCCCAGCACCACTTGCCAATGTTCAGTGCCATTGGGGGTACCTGCTGGGTACTATTCCCTGTGACACTGTGGGAAGCACACTCTTGCCCATGTTGGGCCCTCAGGAGTTGCTGTCTGGCTGCTAGTCCCCACTGTGAACCAGCTGCACCACAGCATGTGCCGCCTGCAGCCCTCTGTATCCCCTTTTCCAGCATCTGCCCAGTTGCCCGTTCCGACATGTCCGCCCTGATGTTGGGGGACATGTGCACACCATAGGAACTCTGTCCGATGGTGGGGAAATCCCTGAGCAGCGCTATTTCACTGTGGGCCCATGCAACTTGTATGGGGACGGAGTATGGACCCTTCCACGATTTATATCTGTTCTATGGAGCCTACTCGGGGGGGGGGGGGGGTTGATGTTTCACATTTAAACCACTATTGGCCAGCTTGGTTGTTGTTTTTTTCCAGTTTGTTGGGGTCATTTTCAGTGTTTCTGTGCCCTTTTGTTCTGTGCACATGTATCACACTTATCACCTTTTTTTGGTTTCCCTGCCTAGGCTGTACATTGCTGACACATAAATTTATTTATTTAAATAAATGGTTAAATAATGGTAAATGGTTTCTCTCCCCTTTAAAGTGCTTTTACCGGTAGGTTTTCATTCGCGTTGGAATTCAGCTCTGAAATTCAGCGCGTTGGTGTGAAGGGAGCCTCTCCCCGCCCACTCTCCGCCCATTGACCCCTTCTCTCCGCCCTCTCTCCACCTTCTGCGGTGTTTTACCGCGCCGCAGAGCATTACGCTCGTTAGCATGCGATTACGCGCGCTGTATAACGTTAACGCTCGTTAGCGCATGATAGCGCATGCTATCACGTGCTAACGAGCGTTAACATTATAAAGCGCGCATTATTCACGATTACTGCAGTTTAGTAAACATACCCCATAGTTACAGTCACCTTGCATTTCTCCCTGACATCCCCAGCAGTGAAGCCACACAGAGCTAGGGTGGTGTCTTTCAGAAAGGGTTTACCAGGACACAACCAGTGTATATCCTTGGTTCAGTGGCACATGTCAAGATTAGGGACCAGATACTGCTGAGGATCATTATGCTGATATGCTAGATATTCGGGTGTCTCTACACGAAGGTACAGGTTATGCTTTCAAGTGCCAACATTAATCACCTGCTTTAACTTGTAGACATCATCGGGTGTCATGAAGGATAAATTCAGCAGATACAATACTTCCATGTTCTCCATATTTACATACAAGGGAATGGCATTACCTGGGTACCAAGCTGAATATGAAGAGGTTCTATAGGGTTGCAGGTGACCTTCGCAAAAGCTTGGACAATTACCTCTTTCAAAACCATGTAAGTGGGAATGAGTCCTTGCATTAGGATACTAATGTTACTGCCACCTCTCTAAACAAATCAATGGTAAGATTGTGTACCAGTTGGATAAACACACAATCCTCATTATAGGAATCCTGTGGAACAGCTAGGTTCCTCGTATTCTTTTCTGTTCTATTTCATTGGAGTGTGTTAACTAGTGTCACAGTATCCTGTAGGGTTAAAACTTGGGCAATTAATTGGCATTGTTGTTCATGTAACTGTATGTTAATATGACTCATATCATTCTGTAACTCTCAAAGACTATGCTCCAGTTTCTTAACAGAGACAGCACACATAATTGACATGGAGGAAATTACTACTACTACTGCTGAACATTTGTATAGTGCTACAAGACAGTCCCTGCTCATTAGAGCTTATAATCTAGTCAAGACAGACAACACAGTAGCTGTAGACATAGGATACATCTAGGGGAAACGGTAAGGAAACACGAAGGAGATCAGGTGAGTCAAGATACGAAAGCAGCAGCAAAAAGGTGAGTTTTTCAGCCTGGATTTGAAAAGTGTCAGAGAAGGCACCTGATGTACAGACTCAGGTAGTTTGTTCCAGGCATAAGGAGCAGCAAGGTGAAAGGAGTGAAGTCTGGAGTTAGTAATAGAAGAGAAGGGCGCAGATAGAAGCGATTTGCCAGAAGAGTGGAGCTCCCGAGGAGCGGTGTAGGGAGAGATAGGTAGTGAGGAACTGCAGAGTGAATGCACTTATCTTTATTTTTATCTTTATTTTAAAACTTAATATATCGCCTGAACCATAAACATAAGGCGGTTTACAATACAGGTAAAAACCATAGAGGTACTGTCAGGAAGAAAGGAAAAGGAACGCCATATTGCAGACAGGAAAGAAATAGCCAAGAAAGAGGAGGGACAGCCAGAAACAAAATAGAGACAGTAAAACTGGATATCAGCGGGGAGGGGGGGGGGGAGAGGGGGAAGGAGGGAGAGGGAGATCGAAGGCTGTGCAAAAGAGATGGGTTTTAAGTTTAACTTTAAAGGCAGGAAAAGAGGACTCTAGACGAAGTGCAGGCGGTAGGGAGTTCCATAAGCGGGAACCGAGAAAGAAAAAAGCAGAAGAGCGTGTAGACTCCAAGTTAGCCTGGGAAGGGGAAGGAACAAACAGACGATTAGCGTAAATAGACCTAACAATTCTGGGAGGACAGTGAAAACGAACTACATCAGAAAGGTAGAGCGGAGTGCCAGTATGAAGTGATTTGTGTGCGAAGATAAGAATCTTGTATTGAATCCTAAAAGGAATAGGGAGCCAGTGCAAATGGATGAGAAGGAGGTGACGTGATCGAACTGTGAAGCATGGATCAGGATACGGGCTGCGGTGTTGTGAACCAATTGAAGTCTACGCAGTTGAGTGAGGGGAAGGCCGGCCAAGGACGCATTACAGTAATGAAACAACAAGAGAGAGAAGCAGCATGGTTAGAGAAGATGGAGAAAGGAAAGGGCGGACCACGTAAAGTTGCCTTAAGGTGTAAAAAGAGTGCTGAACGACAAAGGAAATGTAATCCTTGAAGGACAGGGCAGAGTCAAGAGTAACACCAAGATATTGTAGTGATGTGACAATAGGGATAGGAACAGTTGATAGAAGAGGGACAAGAGGAGGAGCAGGATTACCAGCAGTGAACCAAATGGCCAAGGTTTTTGACAGATTAAAGTGTAAGAAATTGGCAGAGAACCAGGAAGCGACAGTGGAGGGACAGCCATTAAGTGGACCAATACCAGGAGCGGAGAAATCGGTGTGATGGAGAAGAATGATATAATCTGTGTAATAATACGCAGAGATGCCGTGCTGCTGAATTAGCAGGGGGAGGGGGGCCAAGAAAATATTATACAGCAGTTGAGCTAATACGGAATCCTGGGGAACACCACAGTGGAGGGATGTTGAGGGCAAGGAATCAGAGCTGGAGGGAACCGAGAAAGACCGATTGAAAAGGAAAGAGTGGAACTAGAGAAGAACCGTGCCAGATAGACCAATACTGCTTAGACGTGAAAGAAGGGTACGGTGATCAGCGATGTTGAAAGTGGCAGAAAGATCAAGTGAGACAGCGATAGATATAGAACTCCGGTCATGGGCAACGTGCAATTCATTGAGAAAGGAGATAAGGATGGATTTGGTATTGTGACCGGGGCGGAACTGGATTGACGGAGATGGAGGGCCAGGGAAGCTTCAAGATGAGAAGAAAGTTGGGAAGGGGAGAGCCAGAGATGACAGCGCACCGGTTCGGAGGGAACAGGCTCCTGCTCCGGCGGCCCCGATGTCATCGGGGGCCTCTTTAAAGGTCGAGCAGTGTAGGAACAGCTTGGGAGAGCCAGAGATGACAGCGCACCGGTTCGGAGGGAACAGGCTCCTGCTCCGGCAGCCCCAACGTCATCGGGGGCCTCTTTAAAGGTCGAGCAGTGTAGGAACAGCTTGGGAGAGTCAGAGATGACAGCACACCGGTTCGGAGGGAACAGGCTCCTGCTCCGGCAGCCCCAACGTCATCGGGGGCCTCTTTAAAGGTCGAGCAGTGTAGGAACAGCTTGGGAGAGCCAGAGACGACAGCACACCGGTTCGGAGGGAACAGGCTCCTGCTCCGGCAGCCCCGACGTCATCGGGGGCCTCTTTAAAGGTTGAGCAGTGTAGAAACAGCTTGGGAGAGCCAGAGACAACAGCGCACCGGTTCAAAGGGAACAGGCTCCTGCTCCAGCGGCCCCGACGTCATCGGGGGCCTCTTTAAAAGCTTTGTGTGATCGGCGCTAGCTGGGGGCAGCGATCCAAGGGGCTAGATACAAGGGGCGTGTTAGGCCCCTTGGGAGCCCCTTGGAGCACCGCAGGAGAGCAGGTTGTAGAGGTTCCAGTGGCTTCGGCAGCTTAGATGGGAAAAAGGAAGAAAAAAATTATACCAGCGGCATCAGCTGACACAACGGTGGGTCCTATGGACAGACATGTCAAGGTAATAACTGGCACTGATGTCTCCTTAGACCCTGACTTTCTGACTCTGCGTTCATATGCTGCGTCCTTGAGTTCCCCGGACCATTATCCTCCCTCTCCACCATTTTTTGTCTCCCCACCTGCGTCTGCCCCTGTGGGTGTGCAGTTCCTGCAGAGTACGCCAGCTGATACCAGGGAAAAGCTGAAACCTGTTGTTTGGACATCCGTTCCAGGTGTGGCCAAGGAGGTACCTGATGATCAGGTCACTTTGGCTGACATTTGGAAAGTGGTTACTCGTATTGAAAATACTTTGGTTCCCACTGTTACGCAGTTGTGTGGTTTCTCTTCGGAGGTTACCACTAAACTTAGTGAGGTAGAAGGGCCGGTGGGGAGTATGCTTACACAAATTTCTAACTGTGAAAGCCAATGTCTTGCTCTTAAAGCTGTAAATTCTTCTAATATAAAAGATAGTTTAATTATTCACCTCAAGATGGAATTGTATGACAATATGTTTCATGCTAGGAATATTCGATTGTTGAACTTTCCATTTTGTCATTTGCTATCAGCGGAGTTTTTGCTTCAAAAATATTTCAGAGAAGTTTTGGGCTTGGCTTCGGCTGACTCCATTGCTCTCTCAAAGTTGTATTACTTGACAGGTCGAGGGGTTTCTACTTGTCCCTCTGGGGAGTTTGATGTGGTTCAAGGTCGTGCTGACCTTGAGCTGACCAAATTTCTGGAGGATTCTCAAGATAATATTTCATCTCGTGCTACTTTGGCAGTACGCTTTGTTTCAGACCAGGATAAAGTACTTGTATTTCGTAAATACTTTAAAAATATGTCTTCTCTGTTTTGTGGTGCTAAGGTTCAAATGTTTCCTGATGTCTGTAGGGCTACACAAAATAGGAGACAGGCCTTTTTGGCTCTGAAACCTAGGGTGGTAGCCCTCTCGGCTTCATTTTTTCTTAGATACCCCTGTAAATGTTTGATTACATTTCAGGGTTCTAAATTTATTTTTTTGGATCCTTCTCAGTTAGAGATTTTTTTGAATAGTAAAGAGGGACATAGTAATAAACAGGAGGGGGTGGGAAAATATAGTTAAATTTAATGCTGCTATGTGATTAGAGTTTTCGCTCTTATGTTTTCTTAATTTATTTTTCTTTTCTTTTTAATATCTTCCCATTATTGTGGGCTAAGTAGTAGTGTTTTTGCTGTTAGTTCTGCATACTATTTCCTTATGTAATGTCGATACATTTAATTTTTTTTCTTTTTGTATGCAAAAGCACTTATGTTGCTTAATTCTTGCTTTTTGTAAGTTGGTGGAAATGCATTATAAATTTAAAAAAAAAAAGAAGAAAGTTGGGAAAAGACTAGCCTCTCGAGGAGCTTAGAAAGAAATGGAAGGTTGGAGATGGGACGCCAGTATGCGGGTACAGAAGGGTCCAGTGAGGCTTTCTTCAGAAGAGGTCGAATCAGAGCGTGTTTCCAATGTGAGGGGAAGGTACCGGATAGAAGACTGGTGTTGAAAATGGAGAGAATCAGGGGGAACAAAGCTAGCGAGGGCTCAGAAAGCCAACGTGAGGGTATGGGGTCGGAGGGACAAGTGCTTTTATGAGTAATGGAGAGGACCTTGGTCAGCTCTGGCAGTGTGATAGGCTGGAATGAGGACCAGTGATGGGAAAGGAGAGGGGCAGCTGGGAGAGCTGGGGGAGAGTTAGGGGGGGAGGAAGGGTAGGGGGCGAGAGAGGGGGAGGACAGGCAGGAAAGAGATGATGAATGGAGTGTACTTTAGAGGCGAAATGGGAGGCCAGTGCAGCAGAAGTGCGAGTGAATGAAGGAGAGGGACCAGAGATAGAGGGAGAGTGAGAGGCGGAGAGAGAACAGAGAATACAGTACAGCTGACGTGATGAATTGGCTGACGAAGAAATAAGCTTGGAAAAATAATCCTGTTTGGCTGAGTGAAGAAGAGAACGGTAGTGTCGATGACAATAACGGAAGTAGGACAGGGCGGTAGGTTAGCAGGAGAAGTCTGAACTGGATGTGGAAATGGATAGGAAGCCAATTAAGTGACTTGAGAAGAGGGGTAATATGAGCATGCCAAGGCTGGCAGAAGATTGGCCGCGCAGCAGAATGTTGAACAGATTTAAGGGAAGATAGATGATTCAGAGAGAGACTAGCAAGGAGTAGGTTACAATAGTCTGGATGGGAGGTGACTAATAGCAGATAAGTGTCTTAGTAATGTAACCCCCATAAGGGGTTAAGATTTTTTTTACCTGAGAGGCAGGCAGCAGCGCCTAGCCGTGATCTTTTCCGACGTGGGGAGGGGCCGAAATAGGGCAGAGAGGCAGCCATAGTTGAAGAGGACGTCGGGCCGTGCATATGCGCGTCACCACGTGCACGTGCGCGTTCGCGGTAGGCCCGGAGTGAAGCCGGGGGCCTCGAGTTAGCTGCTGCTCAGAGTTCCAGGTGAGTTGGCGGTAGGTGCCTCGGATTTGATTTAGGCACCCGACGGGATTTAGGGGTCCTAGAGACTCGGGAAAAGGGTTGACTTTCAGTAAAGGGACTATGGGGAATCTGATTCCGGGGTCAGAATTTGGAAAATTTTAATGTTTTATGTCTCAATTTTACAGGGTTGGTAGTAGAAGGGGTTTAATCAGTTGGAAAATTATAGATTTGGACTCATATAAAGTTGGGGGTCCTAAGTAAAAAATTAAAAGCAAGTTTGGTATGAAAAGTTTACTTTATTTTTTAGTTATAGCCTATTTTGTGTAATGGGGGAGTATGGTGGTTCCGATACTATGATTTTAATTTGGATTGCGTGAGGTGAAAGCTGAGGTTCCAATTTAATTTTAGAAAATGAAATGGGATTTCAGAAATTTATTGGGTAATGTTAAATTGATGAAATGTCATAGCGGAGAGCTGTTTAGGGTTAAAAACTTGTGAAAACAGTGTTTAATAGTCAGTCGGTGATTAATAAGAAAGGGATAATTTTTTTTGGAGTATATACTATTTTTCCTGTTTAAATATGATATAGAATTTTGATACCATTATTTCTAATGGGAGTTTTGAAAGGTAAAATGGAGATTTTAGCTGCAAAATAGAATTCATGGTAACTGATGTTGTTGGAGTGCTGATGCAAGCATGCTTTTCATTGGCTGGAGGACCCTGGATGATGTCATTTGAGGCAGCGTTGCCTTGGTTGCGGCGGGGAGAGAGTAAAAAAAGAGGGAGAGCTGTTAAAAACCGTGGGCAAGTGTGTATTAAAAAGAGCTCCTGGGTGAGTCTAGCGACTGAGTGACCTGTGTGAATATGATTTTGGTAATAGAACGGAACTTTGCTTTTGTATGGTGGCAGAGTTTCTGAAAGGGGATGCAGAGATTTGGAAGACAGTGAGAATCACACCTTTACTTATAAAAAGCCTTGTATATTAATATATACTGTATAATTGACTCAGGTGAACATATCTTATAGTGATGCAAGTAACAGGGCTCACTACAAAAAGGTACCGTATTTTTCGGACCATAAGACGCACTTTTTCCTCACCAAAAAGTGGGAGGAAAAGTGCCTGCGTCTTATGGTGCGAATAGAAGAATTTTTAGTTTTCCTCAGACTGTCTTTTTCCTTTGTCTTGAGGTGCGCTCTCTACTGTTGGTAGCATGCGGCTCTTTTTCACCTTTGCCGCGGCTCCGGAGCACACTGGGAAGAGGAAACCGCAGCGGCACCCTTAACACCACCACTCACCGAGAAGTTTGCTCACACCCAGGGTCAAAGTTTCCAGATAAGACTTAACACTGCCGTTCTTCTCCTCCATCGCACAACCCTGCACCAGTGAGGATCCTCTCTTCACACAAGTCAACGCCCCTTCTCGATGAGCTCACTGGCGTCCCTCCGTCACTAGGAGACGTGCGTTAGAGACTAGAACGCGCTCAGAGACCAGAGCCTTTACAAGACTCGTCGGCGGTCGTCGTCCTGATTACGGTTGGGCTTTGTAGTTTTCTTCGTGTGCTGAAAGAGAGAGACTGATAGGAAAGTAAACTACCAATCCCAGCATTCTTCTCTACCGGTTGCTATATCCTCTCTGTCGGCGCCACTGCCCATGCGAACGTCTGTAGCAGTTCTTGCCCAATAGGAAAAGAGATTGGGGAGGCAACGAGCCAATGGGTTGCGACGTTTTGGGGGTGCGGCCTCGCGCCAGCTGTTGGGTGGCGGCGGTTTGAAGATGGCGGATGTGAATGGTGAAACGAGAGTGGTTTACTGGAGTAAAGAAAGTATCCTTTCTTTCTGTCGTTTTGACAGAGAGTGATTGAAGGGGCAGAGAGTATCCAAGGCATAGTCAATTAGTGCTTTACGTAGTCTGAACGTGGACCAGTGTAGATAGAAACCAGTGTGTACAGTGTTAGCGGTGCTTCTTTGCTGTGGAAGTAAATAGTGGTTTCTTCTTGCGTGACATGCCTTAAATTAGCGCTACGTCGGTTTATGGGTACTATTCGTGCTGGACGCGTGTTCTAAATAAAAAAACAATACATAGTACTATAGCACTTATGGAAAATGTTGCTTTTCAACCCATTAAAAAGTCTTTATCCCCCAATATCTAATCGCTGGGAGAACGGATAGAAAGCAGTAGCATTTGGCATTACTGTTCAGAAATTTTAAACCTGCTAATTCGAGCAGTTATGCATATTTCTGTTGCCATCTGGGACTGTTACCCACGGAGGGGAGGGTACGGCTTAGTTTTAAGTTTAAGCAACAAGGTCTGAAGGAGGGAAGGGGAGTCATTACATTGCCTCCATCCCATGACAGCAACAATATCACTTCCAAGCAAATAGAGAAATAGAAAGATAATGTGTTTAAATTCCAAAAGGTAGCATATTAAAATCATTAAATTGAAAATGAAATGTTTTTCAACTCCCTTTGTCCCCATTGGTGTGACCATGCCTTGAATATTGTGTGCAATTCTTGTCGCCATATCTTAAAAAAGATATAGTAGAATCAGAAAAGGTACAGAGAAGAGCAACAAAAATGGTAAAGGCCAGGTACTTCAGGCCGGAAGGTCGGGGGTTCAAATCCCTTTCCCTTCACAGCTAAGGATGTTTTATGTTTCTCATGTTTTCCTGAAAACCACTACTGTTTGCTTCTCCTCCTTTCTTGTAAAATAAGCAATAGCTTTAATTATTGAAATTGATATTTTCCTTTGGGAATCTTCTGGTCTCCACCTTCCTGTATATAGCATTAAGGTAAGAAACAATATATGCAGTGTTAGATTTGTTTTAAATGTCGCAATGGTTTTGCGGCTCCCAGTTTTTTTTTTCCCTTCGGAAACGGGTCCAAGTGGCTCTTTATGTCTTAAAGGTTGCAGACCCCTGATGTAGGGGGTGTTTCAGTGGCATTATCTCTTTCTCCTGGCGTGAAGGTGCAGCAGAAGGTAGTTGTGGGAGATGTGCCATCGGAGGGGAAGACTGCAGCTGTACTTGGTCAAGAGGAGGTCCTTTCGGGTGTCGGCATGTTGGCGACACCTGCAGTGATCACAATGGAAATGCTGTGGGAAGGCCTGGCAGCACTGAACACCTCCCTGATTAATGTTTTGGGGTCTGTGAGTACTGAGCTTTTGGTGGTTAAATTAACTTGTGCTACCCTCACTGGTGTCCAGGATAAACAAGTTGGGAAAATCTCCAGATTGGAACAGGATGTTGGGCAGTTTAAGGACTTGGCTGCTGCTCACATTAAGGACAGAACTGTTTCTATCAGCAAAATTGAAATATCTGGAAAGTCAGGTCCGTCGGTGTAACCTGCGGTTTCTGAATTTCCCTAGGTCTCCTTTGTTATCACCTATGGAGATGGTGAGGAAGTATTTTGGGGAAATTTGGTTCAGAATATTTTTTTCCTATTTTTCTCCTCTAAAAACCAGGTGTGTCTTATGGTCGGGTGCGTCTTATGGTGCGAAAAATACGGTATGTTGGTTTAAATGCTCTAAAGGTGACAAGAGTAATGAAATGAGCTGAATAGACATTTTAATGAGAACAGGTGTAATATAACCTGTACCAGAAACTGTTGTTTAGGGAATAAACCCATAATGTACGTGTAACAGCTCTAAAGAGATTACATAAGTTACTACAGTTTCAGTGCACAAGCTATGTTGAAGATGGAATGAATTTAAATGTTGTGGAATGGACTCGTAGTACTGTAGCTCTGAGTTCAAGTCTGAGTAAATAAGGTGCAAGGATGGTTGTATGAAAGTAGGGGGTTCCTTAAGCTCTTCAGTATAGGGACCTAAGTTCAGACAGGTGACCTTAGCTAGGGACTTTGCTTAATTTTATTTTATTAGTTAGGGAACTTAACAAAGTTTGAGGGATAAGAATAGGTTGTTATATACCTACATTAGGGAAAAGTTAGGGTTTTGCTTCCCTTTATTTTGATTAAGTTAGGGAGCCAGGTACTCCGGATTCCGAGGATACAGAGGTGCGGCGGTTCCTGCGCGAAACTTGGGCCCCTACACTTCAACCTCGCAGTTATCTGGACAAAGAGTCAGCTTCACATCTTACCTGAACGTCTGAATAAAGTTAAGTGAAGTACTTAACATAAGCTTTGTTGTTTAAAACAAGGGAAAGGAGAGCAAAAGAAAGACAGTGAACAATTTTTACCTGTTACTGATGTAATACGTTTTCACCCTAAAGAAAAATAAATCTACAAAAAGCATCAGAACTTACGAGTTAACAATTGAAGTTAACAGAGAATTACACTTCATATGCTGCATTAGCCAGAAGAGATACTTATCTGGTTAGAATAGTTAGGGTTTCCTTCATTAGAGTTGTAAGGTGTTATGGTTGCTCTTCTGTAAAAGAAAATATTGGTTTTTAAAAAAAATAATAATTTATACTTACCAGTTGGTGCAATAAAAGATTAAATGTATGCTGGGTTATTCTTTCATGTCCTCCTGAGAAACTGGAAAGATTATTTCAGCTAGAAATACAAGAAAGTGTCAGAACCTGCGTAAAATTAATATCAAGACACTTTGCAATAACTTTATTGGTAAACTTCATACATACCATCTAAGTTTACTTATTATATATACTTCCCCAGTTCCTTCAAAAGGAACTGGTGTGTACTGTACCTTTCCAATTCGTAAATCTGGTGATAACGCCTTCCCTTATGGCCACTGACTACACAATTTTAGTAAGGAAGCTACATCAGGGCGTGTAACACTGGTTTGCAAATAGGGGTGGGTTACAGTAATGTGTTCAGAAAGGAATGGGTGAATATTGTTGATGTTATAGAGAAAGAAATGGCAGGTTTTAGATATCAGCTGGCTGTACTACTACTACTACTACTAAGCATTTATAAAGCGCTACAAAGCGCACACAGCGCTGTAAATGAAAACACAAAAAGACAGTCCCTGCTCAAAAGAGCTTACAATCTAAAAGGACAAAGCAAGAAAAGGAGTAGAAAAAAGTTAAGAACAAGGGCAAAGAGACAAGAGCAGGAGAGACAGGACAAAAGAAAGAGGTAAGAACAAGAGTAAGAGGAAGAAAGAAAGGTGAAATAAAAGAGGGGAAGGAAGGAGAACAGCAAAATCAAGAGCCAAAGGCAGAGGCGAAAAGATGAGCTTTTAACTTGAGTTTGAAGAGGGGCAAAGAAGATGCCTGATGTACAGACAAAGGAAGTTTATTCCAAGCGTAAGGAGCAGCAAGGTGAAAAGAGCAGAATCTGGAGTTTGCAATAGAGGAGAAGGGCTTAGCAAGAAGTGTGTGTGCAGAAGGGGAGAGAGGAGTCAAAGATGACCCCAAGGTTGTGAACTGAGGAGACAGGGAGGAGTAGAGAGTTATCCACATAGACTGAGAAAGGAGGAAGGGGAGAGGAGGACTTAGGGGGGAAAATAAGAAGCTCAGTTTTGGCCATGTTCAATTTCAAGCAGCGGTGAGACATCCAAGTAGCAATGTCAAAAAGGCAGGCAGAGATCCTGGCCTGAATTGCCAGAGAGATTTTAGGTGCAGAGAGGTAGATTTGGGAGTCATCAGCCTAAAGATGGTACTGAAAGCCATGGAAAGAGATGAATGCACCAATTGACTGGGTAAAGAGACAGAAAAGGAGTGGACCCAAGACAGATCCTTGGGGTACACCAACTGGGAGTGGGATAGCAGTAGAGGAGGATCCACCAGAACAAACACTGAATGAGAGATGGGAAAGATGAGAAGAGAACCAGGATAGCACTGAGCCATTAAAACCATGCAATGACAAGGTATCAAGAAGAAGGTTGTGGTCAACAGTGTCAAAAGCAGCAGAAAGGTCAAGAAGAATGAGAATCTAGTAAAGGCCCTTGGATTTTGCAAGGAACAAGTCACTGGAGACTTTGGCAAGAACCAGTTCAATAGAATGTAAAGGACAAAAGCCAGATTGAGGAGGATCCAGAAGGATCTGAGAGGAGAGAAAGTTGAGGTGATGGTGGTGAACCACACATTCAAATAGTTTAGAAACAAAGGGGAAGAGAGAGATAGGTCGATAGTGAGAAGAACAGGTAGGGTCTAGTGAGGGTTTATTTATTTATTTATTTGACAAGTTTTGTATCCCGCCTTTTCCTTCAATCAAAGCAGTTAATACAATACTAGGATATACAGAGGCAAGGGGAAACATACACCACTCTCTTATTACATCAAAGTAGTGTGAATTAGGGGTACATAACACAGGGAAGAACACTGCATACAATACATAACATTTAAACTACATTTAAAGCAGAATCAAACAAACAGCAGCCATTACTTGGTCCCGCACAGTCCAACGGCTAAGGGCCACGCCAAAGGGACCTCTAGCGAGGCCCTCAGGCGCAGGCCAGCAAGACGCGGGTGCGCTTCTGCTGTGGTGGTTATGGCCGCGAGTTCCCCAAGCCGATTGGTCTGCTCTGGAGGAGGGAGGGACATGGGCAGAGGCTCAGATGGCTGCCGCTGCTTTGCCGTTGCTGCTACCTCTCCCGGGCGCGCATCTGCTGTGGTGGTTATGGCCGCGAGTTCCCCAAGCCGATTGGTCTGCTCTGGAGGAGGGAGGGACATGGGCAGAGGCTCAGATGGCTGCCACTGCTTTGCCGTTGCTGCTACCTTTCTAGAGGAGAGGAGTGACCACAGCATGCTTGAAGGCTGCAGGGAAAGTTGTAGTGCAGAGCAATAGGTTGAGAATATAAGAGATGGAAGGGACTACAGTGGAGGAGATGGAGCTAAGAAGATAGGTGGGAATAGGATCAGAGGAGCAGGTAGTGACTTTGGATGAGGAAAGAAAGTGAGTGGTTTTCTCTTCAGAGATCATAGAAAAGGAAGAGAGGGTAGCTAAGGTGGTGGGGGAGGGGGTGAAAGCTAGGAGTGAAAAGGGGGAGGAAGGGAAGTAGCTGACCTCATGGAGATCTGGACTGTGATCTTGTGAATTTTGTCATGGAAGTAGTAAGCCAGGTTTTGGGCAGAAAGGAAGGGAGGGGTCAGAGGCGGAGGCACCTTGAGGAGAGAGTTGAGAGTTGTAAAGAGATGGTGAGGGTCAGAGGCAAGAGAATTAGTCAGATGGACATAATAGTCTTCTTTGGCAAATACTATGGCTGACTGAAAAGAGACAAGCATGAATTGGAAGTGTAAAAAGTCTGCAAGGGTGGGGGATTTGAGCCAAGCACGCTCAACTGAATGGGCACAGGAATGTAGACAGTGGGTAGTGGAAGACAGCCAGTGCTGGGGTATAGTACACTTCCCAGGACATGGCAGGGGCAGAGGAAGAGCATACAGAGCAGAGGGGAATGCAACATTATAGGAATCTACTGCCTCATCAACAGACTCAGATGACATAGTGAAGGAAAGAAGTAATGAGACAGTGGAGGAGAGAGTCAATGGATCAATAGCATGAAGGTTTCTAAAGATGTTGGACGAGAGAGGGCAAGGTTGAGGCGGTAAGTGATGAAGAGTGAAACTTAGCAGGTGATGGTCTAATAAGGGAAGAGGTGAGTTACAGAAGTTTGAAGGTAAACAATTAGAGAAGAATTCAAGATCGAGGCAGTGGCCTTGTTGGTGAGTAGGGGCAGTAGAGCAAAGTTGGAGGTTGGTAAAGATGGTAAAGAGGATGCAAGGATACCCCTATGAAGAGAGGCTAAAAAGGTTAGGGCTCTTCAACTTGGAAATGAGACATTGAGGGGAGATGTGATAGAGGTCATTAAATTAATGAATGGAGTGAATTGGGTAAACGTAGATTGATTGTTTACACCATCAAAATATAGAAAGACTAGGGGACATGCAATGAAGCTATAGGGTAACCTATTTAAGACTAATAAGAGAAAATATTTTTTCACTCAACGTGTAAACAAACTCTGGAATTTGCTACCGGAGGATGTAGTAAAAGCTGTTAGTGTAGCCGGGTTTAAAAAAGGATTGAACAAGTTCCTGGAGGAAAGGTCTGTAAACCATTATTAAAGAGGACCCGGGATATCCACTGCTTGCACCAATACAAGCATTGTGGAATCTGTGTCTTTTGAGGAAACTGCTACGTACTTGGGACTTAAATTGACCACTGTTGGAAACAGGATACTGGGCTTGATGGACCTTGATCTGACTCAGTATGGCATATCTTATGTTCTTATAACCCTCCCAAGTAAGGTGTCTTCCTTAGCATTTATGACCACAAACTTGTGGGATCTTCTGTTCCACCCTCAAAGTGGGTCTTACATCAGGGAGGTCAACCAGGTTGCCAGCCAAGTGACTCTACAGGGTATCATTTATCAGGTCCACATAGGCCCCTAGCCTAATGGGGCAATCCAAGCCTACACAGGGGAAACTCCAGTCCCCTCACATTGGAGAAAAGTTGGTAGAAACTCTTGCCTCCCACCTCTAGGGGAAGGTTACAAGTGCCCATTAAGGTCTTAATGCCCTATCCTGGGATCTTGACCAGAGCCACCATGTGCTTTACCATCTCCAGTGCCCTTTTGCCCTTTAGATGGCAGTAGAGCGCTTCACTGATCAGGGAGTGATCACTATCCCACAACAGGTGAGCCCTACTCTGCTGCCCTCCAGTCAACTAAACCAATACGGAGAGGTTGTGAACCTCTCTGTGGATATCAGCGAGTTTCCTGGGGTGCTTTACATGGGCACTCTTGGGGGGAGGCAGAGTTGCCTCAGGAGTTCTGGAGGCTTGCCCCACAGGTCTGTTCTGGATCAGGGTTCCATCAGGTAGATTTTCAGGCTGTCAGCCTCAAGGATAATGTGATCGACCAAATCTTGTTATATCAATATCACATTCCCCTGTCTCCCCAATGGGACCTGTACTCCTTCATGTCAGAGCTCCACCAGGTCTGAGTTTGCTGACCTCTGAAAATTTATCTTAAAAGAGGTCCCTTTCTGCTCAACCGAGTGGAGGTTTTGGTACCCCTTGCTGGCCGTTACACTCCCATACAGAATGGGTCCCCTGACCTTCATCCCGACTAT
This sequence comes from Ichthyophis bannanicus, assembly GCA_033557465.1. Lineage (NCBI taxonomy): Eukaryota > Metazoa > Chordata > Amphibia > Gymnophiona > Ichthyophiidae > Ichthyophis > Ichthyophis bannanicus. The sequence goes on along the minus strand of CM066032.1, from coordinate 870,627,209 downwards.
TTCCTGTATGTAGTCAAGAATGGATGCCAACTGCTTAAGGAACTCAATTCCCAATAGTAATTCCTCCCCAGGGATGGTGGTGATTATCACTAGGTGCTTCAAGAAGTGTTTACACACTTGGATAGTGAGCCATACTTATGCTAGCATCCCAAAGTTATGGCCCCCATATGCTAACATGGAAATATCATAGGGAGTCACTATCAGCTTAGTTTTGTCACCAAGGGTGGCTAAGAGTTTCTGATAGAAATTCTTAGTGATCAGGGTAACCTCAGTACCTGTGTCTATCAATCCCTCACAAGGCAAGATCTTCTGTACCTGGACGGAAATGGTATACCTGTGTCCCCGAGGTTGGAGCTTTCCTGAGAAGAACTTGTGCTGCTTGATGCTCTCAAATGCTGGAGTGGTTGATTCTCTCTGTACCGAAGAGCTGAGACAGGTATTGGACTTAGTATCGGTGTCAGATTCTGCTACATCAGGATGGCACATGGGTGATACTTGGTGGGAAGGAACAGCTTTGTGTCACCATGTCACCACCCTGCCTGAGATGTGTCAACTCTGCTGACACCTGTATATTATGTGGCTGTAAGTTTACCTTGAATTGATATACTCAGGGGATGGGTTGCAATGAACACTAAGGGCCTCATGCAGAAATGCAGGTTGTGGGACTGCACGTCCTGGCAGGACTGCAGCCTGCAAGCCTTCTGGGCCTGATTTCCCCTCTGGCTCTTCCCATACCTCCCGATGCTCAGGACAGGGAGAGTCGGCAGGGGGCAGGAGGGAGCAGGAGCAGGATCAGGACAGGGCAGGAGTGGGCCAGCCTGGCAGCATGTAAAGGGCCAATTCAGGTCACAGTCCTGTATGCACTGCTGGGCCCATGGGGACATGCTGCTTATTCTACCTCAAAGGTGGAATAAGCAGCATTTTTGGCACAATCAGGGCCTGGGATCCCACTGGGGCCAGGGCCAGGTGCAGGGCGGTTCCAGCCATCTAATCCAGGCTAACATGCTGCCTGCAGCACATCTAGCTCAGACAGGCTCTTTGCCAGTTCCTTTCCTATCCTATCCTTCTGTGCCTGGAGAGAGTCTCTCTTGCCTTTCAGATGCAGCCTCATCTCCTGTAACCTGTCTTGCTCTTGCCTGAGGTCTTGTATGGTCTCTCAAAGCTGCCAGATGCTCAGCCTCTGCCAGACCTCATCTATTTGAGCATGGGCTTTGTGGAGGCACCTCTGCAGCTCCTCTGTCTTATCTCTAGCCTGAACAATTTGTCATTTTGTTTATTTAACAGGTTTTATATACCGCTTTATCATTTCAATCAAAGCAGTTTACATTGTAACTTAAACTTGGTAATGTACATTAAACAGGGATATTGATAACTTGGATTTTTATGAGGCAATGGAGGGTTAAATGACTTGCCCAAGGCCACAAGGAGTGCTAGTGGGAAATAAACCCTGGTCTCTGGGTTCCCAAGCCAGTGCACTAACCATTAGGCTACTCCTCCACTCCTGGCTTTCTGTCTGGGAGTTCTGCAGCTGGCCTTGAACCCCTGACCACCTCAGTTGAATAGTCCTGAAGTTTATCTTTGACAATAAACAGCAAGGTGGTCAACTCAGCCAGTGGTGGTGTTTGTATCTCAGCTAGTGGAGCTAATTGTCCTAGCACTCTTGCATATATCCCTGTGGGAAAAGCCAGCTTTTCTGAAACTATGCTTAAACTTTTCCTTAGGGCCTGCACATGTTTCTGATTATCCTCCTGTCCTGCATACACAGCCACTATTCTATTGAACACCCCCTGTTCCACTCATTCTGCCTCTGCAATTTGGGGCGTACCTTCAGCCATCGCTGCACCCCCTTCTTGCCTGCCTTAATACCTCCTGGATTAGAATCCCACTGCCCCAATTCCTGATGGAATTTCCAGTTGTATTAATCCTTGCTGTGTCAGTATTCCACAGTCCTAACCTCTGTTGGACCCTCTAGCTGTAAGCGAATCGGGATAGGTAATGGAATTTAGGTAGCACTGTGGAATGTGTTTTATTCCTTTGGTTATAAATTCAGCTTAAGTCTGAGGGCAAATACTGAGAAAGTAATGGGTTTTTAAAAATAATTTCTTTATTGATGTAACTAAATTCAGGGGTTAACAAGGATACAAAAATAGTTATAACTTGTATCTACGTACAACAGGAAGCACAATAGGAACATTCAAGTATAGGAGAATTGCTTTAAACATTTATCCTGACCTTCCCATGTGCAGTACAACACTTATGTCTAAATAACCCAGAGGCAAGGGAAACAGTTCACTGGCAGTTCACTGGGAAATGCCTCACTGGCAGGATGCTGAAGATGGTTCCTTCTTGTAGCAGCAGAGATAGGACACACACACACTGACACAGGCTTCAGCCTTACAAGCGAGCCTCTGGGCAGAAGACTTGACAGTTCACAAAGAGAAAACAGAGGGAGAGGTATATACAGTTGTGGTCATATTGGCACACTTGCAGTTCATCTCCTTAATGTCTAATAGTGCCTAAAATAAGTGGCCAGTGAAATAGCTTTGGACTATATATGCACACATATTTGACACATAAAAACATCAAATAAAAGAAGATTAATTAAAAATGGAAATAGTAGGAAATATCATAAAAACTGGGATATTGCCAGGACATGATTATTCACAAACCAAAAGTCAAAACATAAAATAATACCCGTGAATCCATTTATCAAACCAGTTTGTTTTCTGTCGGGATCCGCCGACTTGAGACGGGGAGAAGAAAAAGCTCTCCTCTCCGTGTCGACAGAAGCCGTTTTTTGATAATTTTTTCAAAAGTTTCAAGAACAGTAAATTAATAATAGTGAAAATCACTTATCTAACATTCCATAAAAAGGGCAGCACTTGGCATCAAAGTAACAGCGACATGCATGTTTCGAGCCCAAAAAGAGGGCCCTGTATCAAGCTGAGTCCATCATTTTCCTCCCTCCCTCCCCGACACCCACCCACCCACCCCTGGGATAATCGTAGCTTTATGGGTGCTTAAAACCCTTAAAGGAAAGGAGGTGCCATATTCACTCTCAGGTGTAGCTGTTTATTCTCATCAGCATACATTAAGGACCTGAGATTAAATAAACTTCAGGTGAGCAAAGTACATTAAACGTATTAGGTATAGTTTTATTAGTATAAGTATCCCCAGCAACCCTTAGTAAGTAAGGAACTTAAATATCTAAACATAAACTTTAATATCTAAACATAAACTTAAAACTAAGATGTGGACAGGAGTCCAGCAGTGAGATGGGGGCTTTCCAGTCTTTTGCATTGAGTGTCACATGGTGAGGGGTCTTACGTGTGCACAAGGTGCAAGGAGTTTTTTGCTCTCAGGGAATGAGTCCGATCTCTGGAGGCAAGAGTAGCAGACTTGGAAGACATAAGGAAGACAGAGAGGTACATAGACGAGACCTACAGGAATATAGTCCTGAGGTTCCACCTCCAGTCCAGCAGCATCCCTGTTGCCATGGAAGAGAGAGGTTACGTGACAGGAGAGCATCACCCTGGTGTGGCAGGAAGGATCCTAGAGCTAGGGCCTGTCCTCCAAGTGATCTAAAACCCTCTCGCACCGAGGAAGTTTCTTCAGGGCCATGTGCCTATGAGGGAAGGGTTAGGACAGCCGGTATAGTTGGTGAATCGATCATTAGGCATGTAGATAGCTGGGTGAATGGTGGATGTGAGGATCACCTGGTAACATGTCTACCTGGTATGAAGGTAGCGGACGTCACGCGCCACCTAGACAAGGTCTTAGATAGTTCTGGGGAGGTGTCTGATGTCTTGGTATATGTCAGTACCAATGACATAGGAAAATGTGGTAGGGAAGTTCTGGAGGCTAAATTTCAGCTTTTAGGTAGGAAGTTGAAATCCAGAACTTCCAGGGTAGAGTTCTCCGAAATGCTTCCCGTTCCACGCACAGAAGTAAAAACGCAGGCAGAGCTCCGGAGTCTCAATGCGTGGATGAGACAATGGTGCAAGGATGAGGGTTTTGGATTTGTTAGGAACTGGGGAACATTCTGGGGAAGGGAGGGGCTCTTCCAAAGGGATGGGCTTCACCTTAACCAGGATGGAACCAGGCTGCTGGCATTAACGTTTAAAAAGGAGAAAGAAAGGCTTTTAAACTAGATAATAGGGGAGAGCCAACAGTTGCCCAAGAACGCATGGTTCGGAACAATGTATCCTTAAAGGATACTACCAAAAAAATGAAGTTAGGGAACATCAGCAGATAGGTTCCAATACCGACAAAGGTATCCCAAATGCCCTTGAGTACAGAGCAGACAGAGCTAAAAGATTCCCAAGTACCCCTACCTACTGATAACCAGATTAATATGAATAAAATAGAGTCTCTAAAATGCTTGTATGTAAATGCCAGAAGTCTAAAAAAATAAGATGGGAGAGTTAGAATATATAGCCCTAAATGAGAAGTTAGATATGAATGGTATCTCAGCGATATGGTGGAAGGAGGACAACGAGTGGGACACTGTGATACCTTGGTACAAACTATATTGTAATGATAGAGCTGATGAAATTGGTGGAGGGGTTGCGCTCTATGTTAGAGAGGACATTGAGTCACAAAGGATTAAAGTTTTGCAGGAAACAAAATTTGCTGTAGAATCTCTATGGATTGAAATTCCATGTAAAAAGGGGAAGATGATGGCAGTGGGGTTGTACTGCCTGGCCATAATGAACAAATGGATGATGAAATGCTCAAAGAAATCAGGGAAGCTAACAAAAGTTACAGAACAGTAATAATAATGGGTGATTTCAATTACCCCGGTATTGACTGGGTCAGTGTCATGGCAGGACATGCTAGGGAGATAATGTTTCTAGATGAAATAAATGACTGCTTCTTGGAGCAGCTGGTTCATGAACTGACCAGAGGGGAAGCCATTGTGGACTTAGTGGAACACCATTATCTGGTGCAAGAGATAAGGGTGTTGTGGCAACTTGGCAATAGTGATCATAACATGATCACATTTGATTTAATTAATGGAGGAGGGATGATAAAAAAAATCCATAGTACTGCCTTTTAACTTTCAAAAGGGAGACTATGATAAAATGAGGAAAATAGTTAAGAAAAAACTAAAAGGAACAGTAGCAAAGGTTAAAGACTTACATCAAGCTTGGGTGTTGTTTAAAAATACTAACTTGGAAGCCCAGATCAGCTGTATTCCACACTTTAAGAAAAGTGGAAAGAAGTCCTAAAAACTGCCAGCATGGTTTAGAGGTGAAGTCAGAGAGGCCATTGTTGCCAAAAAAAGCATCTTTCAGAAAATAGAAAAAAGAGCCAAATGATAAAACCTGGAAACAGCACAAGCACTGGAAAGTTAAATGCAAGGCATTGATAAGGCAGGCAAAGAGAGAATTTTAGAAGAAGCTTGCTGTGGAAGCAAAAACGCATAATAAAGACTTTTTCAAGTACATTCATAGCAAAAAACCTGGGAGAGAGTCAGTTGGTCCATTAGATGATAGAGGGGTAAAAGGGGCAGTAGGAGAGGAAAAGGCTATAGCGGAGAGACTGAATGGATTCTTTGCTTCGGTCTTTACTGAGGAAGATGTAGGGATGTTACCCATGACTGAAGAGGTATTTAAAGGTGATACCATGGAAGAATTGAAACAAATATTGATACACTGGGAAGATGCATTACAACTATTTGATAAACTGAAGAGTAGCAAATCACCTGGCCCGGATGGTATACACCCAAGGGTATTGAAAAAACAAAAATATGAGATTGCAGACCTGCTATTAGTAATATGTGAACACACAAATAACAAAAAGCCTAAATCAGAGCTTAATAATGATACTTCATAAAAGTAAAAAACAGCTCCACACATTAACCAAAATGTAGCACTAGGAACTTTGCACTAGAGAAGCCTCCGGTATCGTGACAATGGGGAGTACAGACCTCAGAACCAACCTCAGATCTCCATTGAATACTTAAAGCCACAAAAATGGCATCAGCTATCCAAATCGAGGTAAGTTACATCAATGGTCTGTAAACAACCCCTCCATCCGCCAACAATACCAGAAAACATTTAGAAACACATTAACTGATAAGGGTCCTAAACTACAACTGCTATAATAAATATAATATTATAATATTTCATAGTCTTCTATCTGTAGATTCTCAAGTTTGCTTGTTCCCGGCCGGCAACCGCACGCAACGCAACCTGCTCGGACGCGATGCTGGAGCGAAAGCCCGGGAGCCGAGCCCGAGGGAGGGGCGGGGAATGGGGGGACTCTTTGTGTGTGTGCTGCGACTGGAATGAGAATGATCATGCTTCTTATGCCTTTTTTTTATGACTACTCCCACTTTGACCAGATGATTTGCTGCAATGACTATGATAGCTTTTTTCAGAGTCTTCATTGTACTTATTGCTTCGGTACTCAATAAACCTCCGGTTATGATGATCTCTTTCAATCATTGATCTGTCTTCCAAATAGTGGCAATCAGAAAGTTTACTGTGATGGTTACATTTGTGATATTTGTTCTCCCTGGCACTGCTATGTGACCGTCTCTTTCGTTTATGGCTACTACTGCACTTCTTGTGATCCCAGCTGCCTCTATCCTCCATATCAGCAAAATGGGTTCGTTTCGAGTGACGCATCGTCCTCAAACACAACTTTCATGATCTGAATTAATACGTCCCCTCCTAGCTATTTCTGAAAGAGGGAAGTATTAGTAATATGTGAACTATCATTAAAATCATCTGTAATACCTGAAGATTGCAGGATCGCCAGTGTAACACCAATTTTTAAAAAGGGTTCCATGGGTGATCCAGAAAATCTAAAGACCTGTGAGCCTGCTGTCAGTACTGGGAAAAATGGTAGAAACCATCATAAAGAACAAAATTACTCAACTTGTAGATAGTCATGGCTTAATGGGAGACAGCCAACATGGCTTTAGACAAGGAAGATCTTACTAATCTGTTATGTTTTTTTTGAAGGTGTGAATAAACAGGTAGACAAAGGTGAGTCAATTGATATAGTGTATCTGGATTTTCAGAAAGCCTTTCACAAGGTCCCTCATCAGAGACTTTTGTCAAAACTAAAAAGTCATGTGATAGGGGGGGCGGAGCCTGATGTCCAGCGGGATGGTCGCATAACGCTGAGGCTCCCGAGAGGCCTACTCAGAATCCTGAATTAACACCGTACATACTTGGAACTTCTACTCTGATCTTGCCGGGGCACATTGGTGAGATGGCGGGGACCAAACCCACGCGTCTGGAATTTGGATCTCCACCGGCTTCTCACGGCAAACGCTCCAAAACTGAACCTCCGTCCCCGCAGAAGGGGCTGGCCTTGCGCGAGGGCCCCCGAAATACAGCAGGAAATCCTCGCAGAGATTAGAGGGGTCAAAGACCTCGTGCAGTCAAACGGTGAAGCGCTCCGAGCGCTGCGGGAAGATTTTGGTGTGCTGCAAAGCAAGCTAGAAGGGCTTTCTTCGCGTCAGGACAAAATGGAGAGCATATTGGACTCCCATGTGGCCCGGTTGTCCAAACTCGACAAAGTTGAACGTCAGGTGCGGGCCTTGCAGAAAGAAGTGGAAGATGGCAATAATAGAGCGCGCCGCAACAACATACGACTCGTGGGCATACCGGAGGGAGCGGAATCGGGAGACATGAAAGAGTTTTTATGCAAAATCCTCCCTTCCCTGCTCCAAATCACCTTTACCAAAGATTTGGAGATCGATCGCGCTCATCGTGTACCCACAAGCATAACGCTCAACAGGAAGACCCCGCGGCCTATCATTTTTCGACTTTTGAGATATCAACACGTTGAGCAAATTCTAAATGCCTCCCGGGCAAAGGGCCATATGGAGTTTGAGAGCCACAAGATCTCCTTCTATCCCGACTTGGCTAAACCTACGGTCGACCGCCGAAAGCGCTTTCTGGAATTCCGGCCGAGGCTTCAACAACTACAAGCACGCTATGGCCTGATGTACCCGGCCAAGCTCCGAGTCACGCTTCACAATCAGACAAGAACATTTGAGGACCCTGATCTACTAGCGGAGTTTTTGGATTCCAAAGAAGCCGACTTGATGCGCTGACTTCCAGAATATTCCTGCAAGTATTCTCATATCCGCTGTACCTGCCATCTTGGATCTGCCGCAGCCCAGCAAAGAGTCTGGCGAGGGCAGTATGTTGCCTTACTTTGATGATATCTGTGACCCGACTCCATCTACCCACAGTAGCCTCGATGAGTATCAGAGACAGTGTTAATTATGGACTCTGGTGTTTCTTTTCATGTCTTTCTATTTCCTCTCTAGGGCCTCCTCCCGCAGACATATGGTCGCCATATTCTTTGGGGGTTTTGCTTCTTCTCTAAGATACTTTGGTACATACTTTTCAATATGGGGTGTATTAGCCAGAATACTCGGTGATTATGTCATTGTTGCACAGATTCTGATTATGTTGTATGTCTTCAAGCGCCCTTACCTAAAATGTCTATTACTGATTGATGGCACCATGTAAGATTTTCTCATTGAACGTAAAAGGAATCAATAATCCGATAAAACGGAAGAAAATCCTAAGCTACCTAAGTCAGGAAGTTGCGGATCTGATTTTTCTCCAAGAAACGCATTTAAATTCGAAGGAAACTCTTAAACTCAATATTAAACCTTACATGGTGGCCGCCTATTCCCCAGCCGTTTCTAAGAAATGTGGGGTTGCCATATGGTTAGGAAATCTTTGCATGCTACTATTATTGCGACTAGCTCAGATACAGAAGGTAGATGGTCCAGAGTTCACCTCAAGATAGGTAGCCTTGAAGTTACATGTATATGCCTTTACGCTCCTAATGTGGATGACCCTGCCTTTTTTGCTACCATTGCTCAGGTTGCGCAGGCCTCTGCTAATACTTCCTTGATTATTGGGGGGGATTTCAATCTAGTCCTTGATCCCCTGATTGACAAACAGCCGCCTAGGACAAGTGGTCCCCCCAAGAGTCACACCACGCTTACCTCCCTGGTCAAAGATCTTGCTTTAGTTGATCTATGGAGGCTGCTACACCCCAATGAGCTTGACTTCACCTTCTTCTCTTCCCCTCATAAATCCCAGTCTCGCATAGACTTCTTTCTAATATCAAAACTGTTAGTTCCTCAGGTGGACACTGCAAAGATTCACTCCCAACATATTTCAGATCATGCTGCCATTTCCTTTCAACTACACACTACTGCACCCCAAGGGAATATGGGGGCCTGGTTCTTTGATAGAGCCCTGTTAACTCAGCCAGAGTTCCAGTTAGAAATTCGAGCAGCCATACAGGATTACTTCCATTTTAATCTACCCCAGGATACTGCGAATTGGGCTTGGTGGGAGGGCTTCAAAGCGGCCATTCGAGCAACGATCACTAGCTATCAAATCCGCCTGCGAAAACAACGCAAACAGCAGCTACTCATACTAGACCAACAAATAAAAGCAGGCGAACGAGTTCTAACTTCACGTGCTGATCCATGTGTATTAATTCGATTACAGCGTCTCCGTTTTCAATATAATTCAATCCTCTCAACTGCAGCTTCTAAGAGTATTGAGCTTCAGCGAGGGACATATTATCGGGAAAATAACCGAGCCGATCGACTCTTAGCCAATGCCTTGAAAGGTCAAAAAGAAGCCAAACGCGTAGCGGCCCTTCGAGCTCCACAGGGAGGGGGCATAGTGACCACAGACTCCGACATTGTAGAGCTCTTTCGGGATTTCTATACCCGCCTATATCAATCTGAATGTGAGTTCTCGTCAGAGACATTCGAGCGATTGCTTTCTGGTATTCAGCGGCCGACCCTCTCTGAAGACGATAGGGATGCTATGGATGAACCCTTCTCTACTTCAGAGATCCAATCTGCCCTAAAACGAACAGCCTCGGGCCGTGCCGCAGGGCCCGATGGTCTCCCGACCGAATTCTACAGAACGTTCAGTGCAGATTTAGTTCCCTATTTAAAACTCTATTTTACTGCCCTTGCGGTAGATACATCCTCTTTGGGATCCTTTTCTGCAGCTAATGTGGTAGTATTTGAGAAAGAAGGTAGAGACCCGCTACTAACCGCCAACTACCGTCCAATCTCCCTACTTAATGCCGATTATAAGATCTTCGCAACGATCTTGGCCACCCGGCTATCTGACAGGATGGCCACCCTAATTCACCCCGACCAATGCGGTTTTATACCCGGCAGATCAACTGCTGACAATGCTCGGACCTTGTGCCATGTACTATCCAGTGCTGCCAATCTAGATCATCCATGGGTGGGTCTTTCCCTGGATGCCGAAAAAGCCTTTGACCGCCTAGAATGGCCCTTCTTATTTGCAGTTCTCCGATGGTATGGCTTTGGGGAGGGCTTCCTCCGATATCTTCAAGTCATGTATACTCAACCCGTCGCCAGTATTTGTGTAAATGCCATCAAGTCTCAGCCATTTAATCTTCAAAGAGGCACGCGTCAAGGTTGCCCCCTATCACCAATGCTCTTTGATCTAGCTCTTGAACCCCTAGCCCTCCTTATTAGACAGTCCGCACGTATTCGAGGTGTCCCCTTCAGTCATAGGGAGATTAAACTCTCTGCATATGCAGATGACCTTATGCTTTTCGTATCCCTCGATTCGGTTCCAGCTGTCTTGGATCTGATTGACGGATACTCACAATTATCGGGCTATAAAATTAACTGGACCAAATCTGTAGCATTCCCACTGAACCGCTGGGTACATGAGGCTGACATGCAGGCCTTTCCCTTCCTTTGGCAATCCCGCATGGTGAAGTATCTCGGGGTCCATTACTGTTCTCCTTTAGAAGACGCTATCAGTTTTAATGCCAAAGAGGTAGTCTCCAAAGTCCGTGAGCTCACGAATCGTTGGTCTCCCTTATCTCTTACATGGTGGGGCCGCTTAGAAACTGTGAAAATGATGATAGTCCCCAAAGTGAACTACATTTTAGAAATGCTGCCATGCTTACTCCCGCTACATACTTATAAAGATATTGAGGGCCTTCTCGTCCGTTATCTCTGGCAGGGCAAGCCACCAAGGATAGCTAAACAAAAACTACAGTCTGCAAAGGAAAGAGGGGGTACCAGATTTCCTGATTTTCTTAGATATCATCAAGCCTTCCTACTTAAGCAAGGTGCCCGATGGCTAGATGCCTCAACAGACAGCAGACCAGTTTGGCTTGACATAGAAGAGGAGCTTAGTAGCCCAATTCCGTTGACCCATCTCCCCGGTATGTCCTATCAAGTAGATACCCGCCATCCACCAATGCTTGTCGATACCCTTGCGGCCTTTAACACTCTCATTCTAACACTGGGCCCGAACGTATGTCCTCAGGACGGACTCCCGCTATGGAATAACCCCAGAATTCAAGTCCTAAATAGAACGATAGCATGGAAACCCTGGTACTCAAGGGGGATCTGGACACCCCAACAGCTTTTCTCTGCAGCTCGTTGGAAAACCTTTTCTGATTTACAAAAGGAATTTGCGCTACCAGCGACACACTACTTTCAATTGATGCAGCTTCAACACTGCCTCAAAAGTGCTCGAATCATGCCGCCCTCTGCCCCTACTGAGGATGGGCTATTAGAGATAGTTCACTCTATTAGTAGTACACATGGGGTAGCCTCTAACTTTTATAAAATATTATGTCAGGGTACAGACACGGCCACTTTTAGAGCCCAACAAGCCTGGGAGCGTGAACTGCAAACCACTTTAAACCCCTGTGCAATGGAGCGTTTTCTGGAGCAAAGTAGTGCGGGTTTCCCAGTCTGCCTCTGTTACCCAAACTCTCTTTTTTTGCACACAGATGCTTTTATACCCCAGAAAAAATAGCCAAATGGAATACAAATGCTAGGGACCAGTGTTGGTCTTGCCATACTGCTGTGGGAACCTTCGCTCATGTTATTTATGACTGTCCTCAACTACAGGTTTATTGGGGGCGGGTCTGGGGTCGTATTCAATTTATCTTACACCTTCACGAACCTCTCTCTTGGAAGATCGTGGGACTCCGCTCTGTGGCGGAGGTCCCCTCTCTTCCTAAGAAGGGTCGTTTTCTCCTTGATTTCATGCTGGGTATAGCCATTTGCTTAATCACGAGGAATTGGAAGGATAGCTCTCGACTTACTGTCAATGAATGGTGGAACCTCGTCTGCTTATATAGTAAATATGAGCAGATACCTCGGAGAGCTATTCCCCATGCCCAATCTCACTCTCGCTTGTCTAAATGGCAGATGCTTAATGATTATGTACAATCTGCTCATTGCTCCAACATGCCTGTATAATGTGCACTTATCATGTTTCAGATCACCGTTAGGTTTTGTAACACAATAATGTAAGTACACGCCCGCTTCGGGAATGATTAGTTTTCTAGAGAAGAAGCAGGGGGGAGGGGGGTGGCAGGGGTTTACTTTGGTGTATGTATCACACTTTATGTATCTGTCTTTTAGCTGTATGTCTTCCTTTTCCTCTGTTGTTATAAAACGAAAATAAAGAATTTAAAAAGTCATGTGATAGGAGGTGATGTACTATTGTGGATCAGGAACTGGTTAAAAGATAGAAAGCAGAGAGTAGGGCTAAATGGCCAATTTTCGCAATGGAAAAAGGTGAATAGTGGAGTACCCTAGGGATCTGCGTTGGGTCCGCTGCTTTTTGACATATTCATAAATGACCTGGAAAAAGGAATAACAAGTGAGGTTATTAAATTTGCAGATGACACAAAACTATTTAAAGTTGTTAAAACCCAAGAGGATTGTGGAAAGTTGCAAGAGGATCTTGATAAATTGGAAGACTAGGTATCCAAATGGCAGATAATATTTAATGTGGAAAAGTGCAAAGTTATGCAGCTAGGAAAGAACAACCCAACCTATGGTTACACGATGCAAGGTTCCACATTGGGAACCACCACCAAGGAGAAAGATTTAGGCGTCATTGTGGATAACATGTTAAAACCCTCCACCCAGTGTGCAGCGGCGGCTATGATAGCAAATAGAATGCTAGGTATTATAAGGAAAGGAATGGAAAATGAAACAAAGGATATTATAATGCCTCTGTATCGTTCTATGGTGCGACCGCACCTTGAATATTGTGTGCAATTTTGGTCGCCGTATCTTAAAAAGGATATAGCATTATTAGAAAAGGTACAGAGAAGAGCCACCAAAATGGTAAAGGGGATGGAAGGATACTCCTATGAAGAGAGGCTAAAAACGTTAGGGCTCTTCAACCTGGAAAAGATATGACTGAGGGGAGATATGATTGAGGTTTATTTTTTATTTAGCTGTATTTATATCCTGCTTTTCACTGGGTCAAAGCGGTCAATTGGGAGATACATTTAACACAAGGGGATATGACACACATACGCTAATACTTACAGGGAACATGGGCAATGGAGGGTTAAGTGGCTTGCCCAAGACCACAAGGAGTGCCTATAGGACTAGAAATCCCAGTCCCTCCGGCCTGAGATTGCTGTCCCCAGGTGGGACTTAAACCCCTGGCCCTCAGTACCTTGTCCTAACCACTAGGCCACTCCTCCCATTATAAATTAATGAATGGAATGGAACGGATAAACGTAGATCAATTATTTACGTCATCAGAATATAGAAAGACTAGGGGACATGCAATGAAGCTACAGGATAACCTTTTTAAGACTAAGAAGAGAAAACATTTTTTTACTCAACGTGTAAACTCTGGAATTTGTTGCCGGAGGATGTAATAAAAGCTGTTAGTGTAGCTGGGTTTAAAAAAGGTTTGGACAAGTTCCTGGAGGAAAGGTCCATAAACCATTATTAAAAGGGACTCAGGATATCACTGCTTGACCCAATACAAGCATTGTGGAACCCGTGTGTCTTTTGGGGAGACTGCTAGGTACTTATGACCTAGATTGGCCACTGTTGGAAACAGGATACTGGGCTTGCTGGACCTTGGTCTGACCAAGTATGGCATATCTTATGTTCTTATGTCTTATGACCCATTTATTTATATTGGTGCAGTGGCACGTAATGCACATTAATATGTAGTAAACATGCCCTAAGTAATTGCCAGGACAAAAGAGAAGCTTGTAAAGGGCTCTTTTGAAAGTCACTTAAAATTTAGTTGGCAACATATTTTAGTTGGCTGATATGGAAGGACAAACTAGATAGGCCTTGTGGTCTTTTTCTTTCATCATATTTCTATGTTTCTATATACATTTTAAAATAAAATAGATTAAATTTGTGCAACTGAATTCCTATCGCTATGCAAATGAGGCCCCACAATGAGTCTCCGCACATGGACCTGCATCATCCTTGGGCCGCCCCTATGTACGGTGCTGCATAGACCTTGCAGTGCTATACAAATGATCAGTAGTAGTAGTAGTAGAAAGTCTAACAGACTGGTAATAGAAGAAGGAAATATAAAAATCAAAGGATGAAGAATTGCAAGCAAATTGAAAATGAACAGGAAAACATAAAAGCATTAAAAAATGAAGTAAAAATTAAAGCATAAAAATAAAAAAGATGAAAGAGATGTTATCAGAAGAAAAGAATGATTAAGGATGAAGAGCAAGAAATACAAAGATATGAAACATTTTATTGAAAAAAAAATTATATACTATATTAGTAGTAAATTGGCAGACCAAAAGTACCAGGCAGTGGTGGGCTTATGGCTGTTCAGTAACTGTGCAAGAGGTATGTTTGGGGTCATTTAAAAGCTTTAATTAGATGATCTATAAGCAGTTTGCATATTTTTTTATATATTAATTTAATTTTGCCCTGTAAATAAAGCTGAAATAAAATTTTGTCGTGAATCTTGGGAGATATAAGGAAGCAGTTGAATGTTAGAATGCAAATGCCTTTATTTTCTCTACTGTATAGCTCATATTTCTAAATAAATCTATTAAACAATAAAAAAAGAATGCTAGACTACAAATACACTTGGCAAAACCTTCACCTAAGAACTGAGGCCCCAAGCAGTTGCCTGCTGGGTCACCCCTTAGAGCCTTTGCTCGTACTGGGTTAGTAAGTTTTGGATAGCAGAGTGAAGAATGTTCTGCTTTTTTGAGTGTTCTAGCATGTACTTGGTGTATTTGATTCCAATTTTATATTTTTACGGTATATGATATGTGATATGATATATAGTAACATGATTGCCTCATTAGATCAGTGCTGTACAACATTAGTTGCTGAAATGGCCCTGGAGAAAAATGGAGTGCTTCTAGATTGTAGAAACAAATTGTTTTGTTAAGGCCCAAAATGTCCAAAGAAAGAAAAAGTTTAGTTGTGATTATAGAGCTTCTTATGTAACTCATCAAAACTGCGATTCTCTAAATTGTTTTATGCCTAATAAAAGACTGAAAATTAATATTTTGCTTCCATTGTGTGAGCAAGAATTGGAAAATAATTTAAAGTCTTACTTCAGTATGATTACTGACAGTCTGGATCTACTTACTTAAATGTTAATGTTGCTGTCAGATTGGTCCCAGCAGTGTAATTGCATATAGCCTATTTAAGAAGCAGAATGCCAATTCCAATCCAGACCCCTCTCTTTTTTGGTGTGCATCCATCTCCCAAATCCTATCCTGGTGAGTGGCTACCTGGCTCTTTCTTTGCAACTGCTGTACTCTGTATTAGAAGTGTGCACAAGGCATGTGTATGCCAAAGATTTTCAGACTCATTTTTGTTGGTTGAAATATACCTGTTCAGTTATTCCTCTGGAATCAAACTATTCATACATTTGTCCCATTTGACCCCTTTTAAGTGTTTGGGGGAAGCTATTTTCCAATACAACAGTTAAGTTTGCCATCTATTTTCAATCAAACCTGCTTGAAACATGATGACAGTCATTTGAAACAGAACTACGAGCCATCAAGAGTTTCATAAAACCTCAAGGTGGATTAGAAAGGGGCTAAAGAGTATGGACAGTGACATGATGAGGACCAGAAATACCATCAGAAGGACAAAGTAGTACAAAGAGTGCAGTGAACACCTCAGATAGGGAAAGAGAGCAAAGCAGCTTCACTATTGATGGAAGCACACCAAGGCACTTTGAGAGGAGTAAAGTGGTAAGGGGCCAGCACAGCACCTAGATCAGCAGTAAGGCCCTAAATTATCTCCAGAAGACCAGCACAGCATAGGACTCAGATTGTCTGGAAGGCCCTAAAACAGCAGAGAACCAACACAACAGCAGAAGAGGTGGCATGAGCCCGGATGGCAGGAGTGGGTTGAGTTCAGCTAAGCTATGTGCCCACAAGTTAGAGTCCTGGCACTGAAGACTTTGGTCCCAGCATAGGAATCTTAAGTAGAGATGATGATACTGCCGGGGTAGAAGAAGCATTCATGGAATACCTAGATGACATGTTAAGGGATGTAAAGAAGGATCAGAGGATGCACCATGGTTAAGGCCCCAAAAGCAGTGGGGATGGGACTGTACACTGGCAGCAACAGCTTGGAAAAGCTGTGGAAGACTATCACAGCAGCAAGATAGGCTGGAAGCCCTTATCAGGCTGGTTAGGCAAGTGTCCCCTTTCTCCGTCAGCAATCTATGCTCATTCCTCCTAAAAGAAGAGATATCAGTGTGAAAGAAGCATTCATTGAGTGTGTTCCAGCCATTTAGAACAATCTAAGGGTTTCTTAGTTAATGACTCGACAAGTTGAGTTTCTTAGTTGTCAAGTACAATAGTAAAGGATGAGGGATAGGAGGGCCATCTTCACCCCTTCATAACTAGGGATGATTTGGCTATCAGGTTGGCTGGGTGGATGTCCCTTTCCAGGGGCAATGGAAGGCCTTTTCCTTTGGGGGGACCCCCAAACACTGTCCCAAGCTCTGCCGTAACTGTGCCCCATGGGTGGAGGTCCTTCCTGTTCTGCCCTCGGGGATCCGATCTCCTATGGGCAGACAGGAAGGGTCATTGCCATGATCGAAGCTTCTCTTCTCAGCATGTAGATAGTCATGGCCTAATGGGAGACAGCCAACATGGCTTTAGACAAGGAAGATCTTGTCTTACTAATCTGTTATGTTTTTTTGAAAGTGTGAATAAACAGATGGACAAAGGTGAGTCGGTTGATATAGTGTATCTGGACTTTCAGAAAGCCTTTGACAAGGTCCCTCATAAGAGACTTTTGGCAAAACTAAAGAGTCATGGGATAGGAGGCAGGGTACTACTGTGGATCAAGAACTGGTTAAAAGATAGAAAGCAGAGAGTTGGGCTAAATGGCCAATTTTCCCAATGGAGAAAGGTGGATAGTGGTGTACCCCAGGGATCTGTGCTGGGTCCGCTGCTTTTTGACATATTCATGGAAAGTGGAATAACAAGTGAGGTTATCAAATTTGCAGATGACACAAAACTATTTAAAGTTGTTAAAACCCAAGAGGATTGTGGAAAATTGCAAGAGGATCTTGATAAATTGGAAGACTGGGCATCAAAATGGCAGATGAAATTTAATGTGGACAAGTGCAAAGTTATGCACCTAGGGAAGAACAACCCAAACTATGGTTACACAATGCAAGGTTCCACATTAGGAACCACCACCCAGGAAAAAGATTTAGGCATCATTGTGGATAACATGTTGAAAACCTCGGCCCAGTGTGCAGCGGCAGCCAAGAGAGCAAATAGAATGCTACGTATCATAGGGAAAGGAATGGAAAATAAAACAAAAGATATTATAATGCCTCTATACCGTTCCATGGTGAGACCGCACCTTGAATATTGTGTGCAATTCTGGTCGCCCTATCTTAAAAAGGATATAGCGTTATTAGAAAAGGTTCAGAGAAGAGCCACCAAAATGGTAAAGGGGATGGAAGGATACTCCTATGAAGAAAGGCTAAAAAGGTTAGGGCTCTTTAACCTGGAAAAGAGATGGCTGAGGGGAGATATGATAGAAGTCTATAAATTAATGAATGGAGTGGAACGGGTAAACGTAGATCGATTGTTTATGTTATCAGAATATAGAAAGACTAGGGGACATGCAATAAAGCTACAGGGTAAACTATTTAAGACTAATAAAAGAAAATATTTTTTCACTCAACGTGTAATCAAACTCTGGAATCTGTTACCTGAGGATGTAGTAAAGGCTGTTAGTGTAGCTGGGTTTAAAAATGGTTTGGACAAGTTCCTGGAGGAAAGGTCCATAAACCATTATTAAGAAGGGACCCAGGATATCAATGCTTGACCCAGTACAAGCATTGCGGAACCTGTGCCTTTTGGGGAAACTGCTAGGTACGTACGACCTAGATTGGCCACTGTTGGAAACAAGATACTGGGCTTGATGGACCTTGGTCTGACCCAGTATGGCATATCTTATGTTCTTATGTTCTTCTGCCCATTGATAGGATCCCCATGGGCAGCCTATTGTCTGCCATGCCGTGATTTTTGGTGGGGTCAAGGCCCATGTGGCCCACGTCTTTCTGACACCTATGTCCCTTTCCTCTGTTAGTGTTTTAGGGGCATGTTTACTAAACTCCGTTGCTGTGCGGGTTCCCGTTAGTGTGCTGGTGCCATATAAGGAGTGGGCGGGCCAGGCAGAAAAAAGGAAAAAACCGGACCGTACGTGTGTGCGTCGCGCTAATGTGCGGGGCCCACATTATCGCGTGGAAAGGCTAAGTGGGGCGCTGCTGCGTAACCAATCAACAGAGCCATAGTACAACGGTGAATACACTGACCTATGGTGCAGGGGCCAGGGGTTCAAGCCCCTATTGCGCTCAACGAAAAAGACCAGCTGAGGCATCAACTTTTATGGGCAAAAGTGGTGTAGGAGGCATACTGCTTATGGGCGGCAGAAGGTGGCGCACTCTTTTTTTATATGGCATGAGGCGGCACACTGTTCATTGTGGGCGGCAGATGGCGGCACGCTGTTAAGGTTGGGCGGCAGAGGGCGGCGCGCTGATAAAATCGGGCAACAGAAGGCGGCGAGCCGGTGGGCAGAAGGCGGTGCGCTGATGTGTGAGGGGGCAACCCAATAGTGGGAGGGATAAGTGGTGCGCTGATGTGCAACTAACAGGAATGGAGCCATAGCACAATGGTTAAGACACTGACCACTTGTGCAGGCATCATGGGTTCAATTCCCCACAGTGCCCATTGAAGACAGCTGCCTGAGGCATTATTTTAGGAGGCATGTCCATGTTGGGCAGCATAAGGCGGCACGCTGTTAATGTTACGCGGCAGAAGGCGGCGTGCTTTTACTTTTGTGCGCCACAAGACAGTGCGCCGATGGCTACAAGGCTGCGCGCTGCTGCTCAAACACAGGAACAGAGCGCCACAGCACAATGGTGAAGACACTGACCAATGGTGCAGGTGTCAGGGGTTCAACCCCTCACAGTGCCCAGTGAACAAGGCTGGCTGGGGCAGTATGTATTATGGTGAGGAGTGCTGTAGGAGGCCTTCAAGGTTTATTTAATTTCCCACTACTAGTAAACCCGCTCTCACAGTGTGTTAACATACGGATGCCCGTAAGGCACATGTTACAGTGCACTGTCCGCCAAGGCACCCTAGAATGTCCCCTATAGGGCACCATGTATGTTGCGACACAGGACAATGTATAGTGCACCCAATATGGATGGCACCCATAAGGTGGCCTATAGGGCGCCCTAAAGAGCACCCTCAGAGGCACCTTATGGGTACAGTATGCCAAGGGTGTGTTTGCTGTCATAAACATATGTACAGTAAACAAAGATAATGCTCTGGACAACCCTATCACAGAACCCCACAGTGGGCTTGAACCTATGACCTCTGGCTGCAAAGGTAGCGACATAACCATTGGGCTACAGCCCTGTAGCTGTCAACAAGCCCCTGGCTGGCTGCAGAGAGCCTGCACGTCACCTCACAGACAGTCTGCTGTTGTAAACAAGATAGGGTTAGGCCACCCATACCCATGATGCACTGCACATGCAAATCTGCTGTCCACAGATGCACACAAGATGGGGAATGCACCCCAACAGCTACCCGGCCTGGTAGGGGGAATTGTCCGTGTGCACCCACACAGCACCTCGGCCTGGTAGGGGGTCCTGAGCGGGTGGACTACCAGCAAAGAGTAGCTACACACCGTCACATTGTACGGGTACTGTGCTCACCCTGAGGGTGTGATGTGGCGCCCAGGACCAGGTCCACAACACCAGCCATGACAGAGCTCCAAAACAGTACTAACCTGTGAGATAGGAAGGTGCTGCAGAAACATCTTGGATATCTCTGTCTGTCTCAATTAGTGGAAACCCCCATGGACCCCTAGGTGGCCAAGGTACCCAAACACACCCCCCCCCCCAGGGTGGCAAACAGGGCCCCCTTTCCTCTCCTCCCCCCCAATGGCAGCAGCGTGAACCATCAAACCCCAGTCCTGCTGGGGAACAGACACCCTACAACACAGTCCAAGCAGCTCCACACACATCCATAACACAATATCAGACAGACTTTAGGCCTGGATATCCAAAGATGCACCCCAGCACTATCTGATATTCTCCTGCAGCAAGCCATCAGCCACTGCACCCTGCAAGGCACTCCATCAAGACACATACCAGCTGCAAACAGTCTGCTGGTCAGCCATGATGGAAATGCATGCACCCAAAACTGGGGTGACAGCACACACAAACAGAGAGTTCTGTGTGGAGGCCCCAACAGGAAACCCATATATATCACAAGAGAGAAACACAATACAGCACTATGGGGGTGCCTAGCCATGCTATCATCACTGAACACTCAGGGTGAGAGTGCTCCCCCAGCAGCACATACGGAGGTCACCCTGTCTGTGTAGGTGGTGGCTGGGCACTACAATGTCACAGCCAGCGCCCTATGCCCTGTGCAGATGCATCCTGGCCAGCCCAACATGTCTGACCTATACCCATGGTACCTTGCTGCTCATTATGCACATTGGCAGGCCAATACTGGCAGTAGTGCTGGCAGTGTGGGTTGGGGAAGGTGTTTGCAGCCAACACACACTGTATAGACCAGGGGTGGGCAAACTTGGTCCTGGAGGGCCGCAGGCCAGTCAGGTTTTCGGGATATCTCTAATGAATATGCATGAGATATATATGCATTAGAGATATCCTGCCAACCTGACTGGTTTGTGGCCCTCCAGGGCTGGATCTGGAGACCCCTGCCTTGCACCTCTGTCATTTAAGATTGTGAGTGGACAAGGTGCAGATGTCCAAGACATCAAAAAGTTTAGATAGAATTTGTCACAGTCCTCCTCACTTCTCACCACCACCAAAAATTGTCTATTAGACAACTTTTTGGTGGTGGTGAGAATCGAGGAGGAATGTGACACATTCTATATACCCTTTCAATGTCTAGGACATCTGTACCTTGCCCACTCATGATCTTAAATGACAGAGGTGTAAGGCAGGGGTCTCCAAATCCAGCCCTGGAGGGCCACAAACAGTCAGGTTGGCAGGATATCTCTAATGCATATATATCTCATGCATGTTCATTAGGGATATCCCAAAAACCTGACTGGTCTGCGGCCCTCCAGGACCGGAGGTGCCCACCCCTGGTATAGACAGACACACACTCCCACACCTATGCCAGCATTGTGCTACTATTGAGGGGTGATTAGCCTTGCCCACCACACCGGTCCTGGGCACGGCACAGGCATGGATATGGTACGCAGTACTGCTGGGGGTCACTCCCCAGGGTGGTGAACACCGTCAGAGGCCAGGCCTGGAGCACGCACCGCAGACACCAAACAGATTGTTCGGATGGGGTCAACTAGCAGTATGTGCGTAACGTAGGGATATCTATCAGCCTGTACTCTTAGCAAACGTTTCAGAGCTGTGAACCTCAGGTGTAGGGTGACATTGCTAAGGTATGCAGGTGCTAGTATTGGGAGATGCACGCAGGGTCCAATGTTCTGCCTCTACAGGAGACATTGGCCAATGGGGCCTGTGGGTGTGGGTGTGGGTGTGTCTGCCCCTGTTGGCTGCTGCTTTACGGCAGCGCTTCCCAAATCCGGTCCAGTTTTGCATCACACTGTTCGGGTCTTCCTGCTGTCCCTCATGAATATGCATGAGCTACATCTACATGCCGTGGGGGTGGTGCATAGATATACAGCACAGGCATTTGTATGAGTGGCAGCATGGAACCTGACTGGTGTGTGGCCCACCAGGACTGCATTTGGGGGATTCTGCTGTAGGTTCTGCCCCTGTTCATGGTGTCTGTGCTCAGTGGGGTAAAAGATAGACATATTAACATTGCATATGTCCTCATCATGAAAGGTGTGTCCTTACTGTCACTGTTTATTTGTGGGGAAAATACGTGGGCAGGATTGGCAGTAGCCCCAGCTGGTCTTTGAACCTGTGACCTTCCTGTTCTTGCATGCACTGTCTGTGTGCACTGCACCACTGCGTAGCCACAGATTGGCTGAATTCCCTGGATAGTCCATGACTGTGGATCCGGCAGGGCCTGTCTGTTGCTGTGGACTGTGCCAGCCTGCACATGGCTAGGCCTCTGTCTTCCGTGGCTAGCGGCCACTGCCCCCTGCACCACATGTACTCGTCCGCCAACATGCTGGCATGAGCTTCTCTCAGAGAAAGCAGATGACCTGATTGCAATGTGTCAGTACGGGACTGCATTTGGGCGACTTGGCTGTAGGTATTGCCCATTGTTGTGGTGTGTGTGTGGTGTTGGGTAAAATATGGGTGATCTCCCCATGCCTATGTTCCCTGCAAGACAGGGGTGTGTGTGCTATCGTTGTTCAGTGGTGGGTAAAATATATGGCCAGGGCTGGAAGGTGACCCAGCTGGGATTTGAACCTCTGGTCCTAGAGTTACTGGCTCTGTCCGCTGCACCACACTGTGGCCACAGGGACAGTGCAGTCCCTGGAGATAGTAACATGGCAGGATGGAGTCGCAAAGCCTGCTGTGTGCATTTCTACTGTGGGCTCCTTCACCCTGTCTGGTGACAAACGTGCAAGTAAAGCCCACAGATGACCACGGGAAAAGGGGGATAAAATATAACCAAGCTGGGCTACAGTGATATTAATGGGCAAACATGGAAAACACTCCCAGGACAGCTCCAGAAAAAGGGAAATGTTTTTTGGACGAGTCTCCGCTCCGTACACCTTTCCATAAATCATTTTTTCTTGGAGCTTTCCTGGGTGTGTTTTCTAGTTTTGCCCATCACTATAACTGTTCCCCAACTGAATTACTGTTTTTAATATTTTTGTGGTGGTCATTTTCTACTTTTAATTGCACTTTTGTGCTGTGCACATGTATCACACTGCTCACATTTTGCAGGTTTCCCTGGTTGTGCTGTACATTGCTGACGGAATGGTTTCTCTTCCCTTTAAATCCCCTCTACCGCGTGTGGTTCACTCGCGCTATTTTTGCAATGGAAATTCGGCCCCGCAACTGTGCGAGGGGCCTCTCCCCTCCCCTTCCCCGCCCATTAACCCCGTCTCTCCGCCCCTCCGGGGCCTTCCTCCGCCCTCCGTAGGCCTTTCCACGCCTCTATCGGACATTTACGGGCCCGTACTTTTGCGGGGCTCATTAGTGTGACGCGCACGTGTGCGGGGGTTCGACGCACGTTTGCGGGGCGCTTAAGAGCACTTAAGTGCTGCTTTTAGTGCGCTATTTTGCGCCGCGCAAAATAGCGGTTTTTAGTAAACATGCCCCTTAGTGTTTTAGGATATAGCAGTAGCTGAACTCCCCTGCTGGAACCTCCAAACAAGTACCATAATGGAAATTTGAAAAGAACTTTGAAGAGAGAGCTCAAAGCTCGTTGATGGTGGTAGGCTAGTAGTGTTTCTCTACTGTACTGGTTTTAGCTTTTCACATTAGTTTTGTTAGGAACTGCATGCCAAAGAGGGTAGCAGGACACCCAAATAGGCATATAACAACAAGCAAATGGCACCCACAAAGGTGCAAAGCAGGAAAAATATGAAGGACATCCCAGATAAAGCCAAAGCACACTGGTCACAGAGTCATGAAGCTAGAAGGGTGGCACGAAGCATCCAAATCAGAAGAGGGACAAAGGGCAGCAACGAGGCATACCACATATACCGCACCAACACACTGGAACCAACTCCCACACGAGCTACGACTGACCAATACTCTGAATGAATTCAGAAAGAAACTCAAAACACATTTATTTCAGACTCACTACAACCTGACCTAAGTAAGACGCCTTGCCACAACTAGTTGGCTCTGACTGCCACAACGGCACTTGGAATACCTGATGTAATCTTTTAAACTTGTATATATGTATATTCTACGCCCCACCCACACAACTCAATCAAATGTATTTTTTTTTTTTGAAACTTTATTTAGTAATCATCTGAAAGCCTCAATTCAATGTATAATGTACTAAATTGCTACTTCCTGTGTGATTCAAATCATCGCCCAATCAAATTCTGTATCCTAAAATTATTGTATTGTACGATACATTATGATTCTGTAAAGTAAACCGCTGTTGATCGTAGGAAGCAGCGGTATACAAATGTTTTCTAAATAAATAAATAAATAAATAAATAAAAGCAATGCCAACAGAGTGATGCGGGCAGTAGCAGCAGAAGGAGGCAAAAGGAAAGGAGCTCTCTGTTTTTTTTTGTTATTTCTTTGTTTGTTATTTCTTTTTTTTCTATTTCTTTTTTTATTTTTATATTTTGCAATGAGGGCCTAAATGGAAACACTAGAAACATGAAAGCAGGCTACAGAACAGTTTTGCAGGCAGGAGCTGGATTTGCAACCTCTGCAGTACAGTTGTGATTTGGATCTCCAGAACAGGACTGGCTGACAACAGAGGGATAGGTTGTGACAGAAATGGCAGGACAGTGAGACTGTCAGCAGCTGCAGAGGGAGACTTTTCAGTTCTTTTTGTTTTATTTCCTTTCTGTTTGTTTTGATTTTAACTTTATGCATTTTTTATTTTTTCTTGTGAGTTTTGGCATTGGGGGCTGAAAGGTAGCCACTGAAATGGGCACCATCTTGGAGATACTGCAGGGCAAACTCTCAAAATTCCAGCTAGTAGACACACTGAAGGCAGAGTTCGGGCAACTGCCTCTCAGTATAGTTCTACCCTCATTCCTCCTACAAGTTGCATGAAAATAAAGGGAAACCAAGCAAGGGGAGGTCAGTCTTCAGCAACACTAGCTGTTTCACCAATTCATGTGTTAGCTGTAAATGATGGGGAGTCATGATAACCTCTGCCATGGAGAATGTACGTTCACAGTGGTTGAAGAACAGGGCAGGAAATGCTGCACAATGTTGGCCAGACTGCCAACTTGTAAGCCCAGTATGCCAAGGGATCTGTGTGCATGGCCTCAATAAGCTCTGGAAGGTAGCAAATCACGGAAATCTGTGCTAGAGTCCAACTTGTGGTCAACTGATCTCTATAACTTAGTAGTGCAATTCACCAAAGATTGTCCCAGGCTGGGGCTCATGAGCCATGGGGAAGTAAAGCGTGGGAGGGAGGGGGAAGAGTGGTAGTTGACAGTGTGATCAGGGTGATGCTCATGTTACCATGACTGTTTGCCAGCATGCCTGTTATTTCCCCTGCTGCACCATCACTGCCACTGCCCCCTGCCTCTGGTGCCCTCTTCCTTCCTTCTCAGTCATCAGTTTCTCTTTCCATTATCCTAGTGAGCTGCAATGCAGAGTGAAAGTTCCTCTCATCCATGGATTATGGAGACCAGCTAGGATATAAGCATTGTCCTTCATAAGGGGTCTAACCTTTTTCCCACATGATCATGAAAGAAATTCACCAACATCAAAACTACTGATGTAAATCTCTGTCCTGCCTAAAACCCTCTAACTTTACCCATAAAATATTCATCTCTGGGATGAGAAGACTCAGTGTACTCATCGCAGAACTCAGTTCCTCCATGGCATCCTTAAAGAGCTTTAGGACTTCCATCATCTGAATGATATTTGTCTAATCCTGGTAACCCAGAGGTCTTTCAATGCCAATCTTGGTCTCCAGTGATATCTGATGTAGGGCTGCTCATTGCTCCACTAACCTCTCCAGTATGTCATAAGTGGAATTCCACCTGGTGCTAACATCCTGTTTCAATTTATGTGCAGGCATCCCTATTGCTTCCTTCTTCTCATGCAGCTCACTCTCACCCTTCATGCTCTTGTGAAAATACCTAACTATATTTTGGCATTTCTTGATCAGTTCCTCAGGACAGGGCTGCCTCTTGCCTTGCTGCCCAGCCATAGGAAGTCTCTGATAACTAGGTGCAGCAAGCATTCAAAATATCTGTTCTCTGAAAGCCCCCCTCCTTCATGGCCTTGACTATGTTCATCCCACCATCTGTTACAAAAATCTGGATTCAAGGTGCTCTGTTTGTGTCCTATGTGCCAGCCTTGCAACATTGCCCTTATTTCTACTAAGATATGGAACCACATCTGGCTGTCATCTATTACCTGGCTGTGCATCACAGCTCATCAGTACTCTCCTGCTATTTCTTCCCTGTTAGAGCTAGTCTGTTCCTGCCTCATCCACCTGTGACCTGCCACCAGTGTTTTGTCAGGGAGAGGTAGGCGTGAGTACCAGACTGACTAGTCCAGATGTCAGTGGTGAAATGCACACTAGTACCCACCTCTGCCTTTGCCAACTCTGCCTGCAGCTGGTGACAAAACAGATCACACAGGCTGGGAATTGCCTTCCTACTAAAGGTTGTCCTGCAGGGCACTCAGTAAGTCGAAGTTAAGAGATGCATCAGCCTCTTAAACCTCAACCTTTTCAACCATCTTCAGGGGATGGTCATCCAGGACTTTCCTTGATGCGCCAGGTCATAACCCTTGATGTTGCTTGTCGCCTGGCCCGTGTCTGTGCTATCGAATACCACTCTATCTCTTCCATTGTTGCTTGCTTTGATGTGCATTGGGCCTGCTGCCATGCCATCTGACTGGTGGAAAAAGATAGGGGCTCCACTTGAGAAAGCGATTTTGATTTTTCTGTACTTTTCCCACAGCTGCTATTTCCACTCATGGATGGAGTCTCTTACTAGGATCAGTGCCATCTTTTGTACCAAGCTGTAAAGGGAATGATGCTGTCTGCCACTGTTTATAAGATGACCTATCAACTTCTTTCTGCTAATGTGCTGTCTACAGTAAGGGGCTTGTTTACAAAGCCGCGGTAGTGGTTCGCGATCGCGATCGCAACCGCGGCCCCATTGAAATCAATGGGGCCGCGGCTCCGATTACGATCGCAAACCGCTACCGCGGCTTTGTAAACAAGCCCCTAAGTGTATTTTTTTTTAAAGTGCCATCAAGTCAATGCTGACTCCTTGCAACCCTGGGTTTTCTTGGCAAGGTATGACTGGAAGTAGATTCCCAGACCTTTTCTTCTGAGGGAATGGAGAATAAAGTGACTTGCCCAAGGTCAAGGTCAAGAGGTATGCTAGTGGGAATCAAACCTGGATTTCTTGGGTACGAGGCCATTGCTGTAACCACTAGGCTACTCCTCCACAGCTACTTCACTATTTATCTTTATTTAAAACTTTTTCTACCACCCCACACCAATTTCAGAGTGGTTTAGAAAAACAAATAATTTAGCATACAGCAAGGAAAATAACTCTAATTATAACAGGAAAGAAAAGAAAGAAAGAGAAGGAATAGGCAAGGCATAATAGAAAAGAACAGTCACAACCTATTCTAAATACCATTGGTTGTCAAACACTTTAAAATGATTCCACATGCATGAGGTTTTATGAGACTTCCCCTATACTTCCTTGATAGGTGCCTGCTATGTTTTATGCTACTGCTGGAGAGGATGAAAGGTGCTGCTTTTCACATATCTTCTCACCCTGCACAATGTCAGCCCACTTTTTCCCCTCTGTGGAGATGACACTGGACACTTGCTCTTTCACAGTTCATTGGAAACTACAGTTCTTTCTGCTTTCCTTGTAGAAACATCTCTACTAATGTTCCTATGGGACTGGATTCCCAGCTCTTGGAACCAGGGAGGGGATAAATAATGTGTTCTCTCACATCCACAGCATCAGGGAAAGATAGATGAACAAGATTGTTGCAAAAAACTTAGGGGTATGTTTACTCAACAGCGGTAGTGGCTTCCGTGCGATATCGGAACCGCAGCCCATTGAATTCATTGGGGCCGCGGCTCCGATATCACATGGAAGCCGCTACTGCTGATTAGTAAACATATCCCTTATTGTGTTCTATCTTCTAGTTATGGAGTAGAATACATAGACTTAAATACCTCTCCTTCCACCATTGCCACTGGCTGTGTTGTATCAATAAAGTGCACACAGCGCAGCAAACCTTCTTCCACTAATGCTTAGGATTAAAAGCAATTGAACTGGGAAAAGTAGTGTAAAGGCACATGTGGATGAAATCTGTACAGGTAATTGCATAATTATACACATGTAAATGACAAATAGGGCTTCTAAAATAACTCCCTTAACCTTTACAGCTTCTCCTTTTAGTCTTTTCCTAGCCATTTTTCTCATTTTATCATAGATTCCTTTTTTTGTGTATAAATTTTATTAAACTTATGAAAAGTATTACAACTCCCCAAGAAGACAAACAAAGGTCTGGGGTAACTACAAGCCAAAATCACAAATATACAATTTCACATGAGTTTGCATAAGTGTATACATAAGAGGCCTACAAAGCGTAGGAAGAAATACATCTGTGACCTTCCAATAGACCCAGAAGCCGCACCTATAAAACCAAGCCCCCTGACTGACCATCACCCCCAAACCCCTCATCCCCCATCTCATCTCCCCTTGCAAACCCAACCTGGGAAGTAGCAGAGTCAAGGGGCAGAGATTTCTTTGATGGAAATAAGCAACAGTTAAGTTTCTGCATGGAGCCCATCCACAGAGAGACTCAGTGAGAAAGGAGATGGTTACCAGACATTAGAAATGTGAGCACTACCCCTAGTAATTCCGCCTCCCCGACTGCCCCACATCCCCTTCCTCAATGCCCTGCACCCTACACCCCTTCCCTAGTTGCAAGCATACTATGGGAGGTCCAGACATAGCAACCCAGGTCTGGTAATGCCTAAGAAATAAGATAACAAATCTAAGCTATATGAATGTTGTGTCCAGAGGGTTCTGTCAAGTCAGTTGTGAAGCAGGGTTACTGGCCTGGAAGAACCGGGACCATAGTTCATCAACTATCTCTGGTTTCCCCCGGAGTTCCACCGTATGTTTCTCCATCCTATATATATCCCAAACATTAACCAACCATTCTGAAAAGGAGGGAGGCCCAGCTCACTTCCAGTATTGAGCAATTACACTTCGGGCCACCAGTAATAAGCATCTAGAAATCATAGACTCCTTCTTGAAAGTTACATACCAGCATAGCGTATTTCCTTGCTGTTTTCTCTTCATTTATAAACAAAAATTATTCTTGTTATGATCACTATTGCCAGTGGCACCAACACTGTTATCTCTTATACCAGATCCTATCTTCCACTAAGGGCTAGACCTAAATGAGCTCCCTCTTGTGTCAGTTCATGGATCAGCTGCTCCATTTATTTAATCTAGAAACTTTGAGGCATGTTTACTAAAGGGTGCAACATGGGTGTGCATTTAAGTTACAAGACTAGCATAGAGGCCCACCCTAAACTTTGGGGGCATATGCTCACATCCTCCTGCCATTAGCATGTAGGTAGCACCCTTATGCTGCCCCTTGAGGTACCATCAAGTCCACCCACACTAATGACAAAATTCACAGTTAGTAAGTGCTCATAATGCCTGCACTACTGCTATGTGCCATCAATGCCCATACTGCACAATCTATCTCCAGGCACAGGCTAAATGGTCAGCACAGGATTTTTGCTATGGCAGGCAGCATGGTGTGCTTAACATGTGGCAAACCCCATGCTAACAATTAGTGTGGTTTAGTAAACATCACCTTTATCTTCCTAACATGTCCTGATGAGATATTGACTCACTCAGCACTTGGGCAACTGAAATCACCCATTATTACTGTGTTGCTATTTTTGCTAACTTCCCTAATTTATGTTAGCATTTCATAATTATAATCTGTCTGTTCATTGTCAACAGACAGATGGTAGTACACCCCCACTGTTATTTCCTTCCCTTTTTCATATGCAATTTCTGTCCATAAGAATTCTACAGTGCATTTTCTTTCCTGCAAAACATTTATCCTATTTGATTCAATGCCCTCTTTAACATATAATGCCACCCCTCCACTAATTCGATCTACCCTATCATTGTGATATAATTTGTAACCTGGTATCACAGTGTCCCATAGGTTATCCTCCTTCTACCAGGTCTCTGAGATGCCAGTTATATCTACCTCTTCATTCAGTGCTGTATATTCTAACTCTCCCATCTTATTTTTTAGACTTGTAGCATCTGTATTCAGGCATTTTGAAGTATGGGTCATGTTTCTAAGCAATGTTATATGTTAGCGTGGCAATAACATGAAATGCACACAGCGATAACCGCTAATGTGGCCCAATTCAGATAGGGCAGGGGTTTCCTGCACTGTTTGCAGACTGCACATTAGTCATGTGAGTGGACAGAGAGTGGGTATGCCTGTAGTGTGTAGTTACCAGGAGCATCAAAAGCACACATTAACCACATGTTTTGCAGACATCATGCACCTAAAGCCACCTTAATGGTGCCACACCACATTCTCTGCTTTCCATTACTGCTGGGGAAATGCTTTTCACACCCCTGACTGATAACACGTGACTGTTGCAGCTAACACAGCTCTATTGGCACTAACACACCATGTTAGCTGCAAAAGCCTAACACGGCTTAGTAAACATGTCCCTATGCACTTTGTTCATTTTGACAACCTGTTTATCAGTTCACAAGAGTAATTTGGAATCATTCAGCTCTGTCTGCTCTTTACTTAAATGCACCTGGACTAGTTACCTTTATTGCAACCTCTCTAACAGGACCCCCTAGCCTTTCTGTCTGATCAAGGAAAAGTGAAGTTATTGGTGAATTCCTAAGATAGAGAGAGATGTTTGTGGCACTTTCCTTTCTCTCTTCCACTCTTTTCCTCCATCCTCCATCTGTCCTCCTTCACCTTCCTCTGTCTCATCCACCTTTTTCTTTCTTGACCCTCATTGTTCTCCTTTACCCCTTCTTGGGGCTACTAAGACACATCAGTTGACAAGAAAGGAATGGTCATTTAACACAGCCATGCATCATGGCTTCCTTCTTCGGTCACTGCAGAAAAATACATAAATATAATGTTCTCACACACACACACACACACACACACACACACTGAAATATAATGTTCTCACACACACACACACACACACACACACACACACACTGAAATATCTCTCTGGCTCCTTTCTTCTACATGCTGAAAAGCTACCTGATTGAGTTTCAGGTTTTATCCTCTGCCAGTCTGTGACTGAAAGGTAAGTAGGGAGATACAGTGCTTCTTTGAGCCATTGTTGTTGGGTTCAAGAGGTTCATCGAAGAGATCTCACCCCTCTCTCTCTCATCATTCTCCTAGGCCAGGGGTGGGGAACCTGCGGCCTTAAGGCCCCATGCGGCCTTTTGGCGTGTGATGTGCGGCCTTCTGCGGCCTTCTTAAGCAAGTTTTCATATTGTAATATATATGACATTGATATAATGTGAACTAATTTTGGCAATATGGCAATTCCACTAAGAGATGATTCTCGGTAAAAGCCATTATCTGGCTGCGATAAGCTGGTATTGCTTATCTAATTGTAGTTCTTGGAGGCGATAAAGAGGTTGCCCGAAATGTCCGTTGCTGGCAACGTCAGTACAGGGAACTGGCGATAGACACTACACCCAATAACAGACGCTGACAGATGCGGAACTGGCGTGGCGTAACATCACGCCTTCGGATAAATATATCATGATGAGACTTGGAGGAGAATGCGGAGGAAGAGTAAGGGGTGGATTCTGAATGAGAGAATGCATTAGCGAATCAGTTTGGAGTTGGCGGTGAAGCATAGTGGTTGCGCGTGCGAGTTGAAGTGTGTCATGTAGAGGAGAGTGTGCCTCAGCCTTAGCGCATGTAAGACGTAAAACCACAGTACAAGGAGGTACCCAGTGTGTGATGTTGAATAAATTCTCAACATTTTCATTCAAATTTATATGTGAAGAAAGAAATTCATGATTGTAACAAAAAAGAATTGGCGCTAGTTTTGAACCCAAAATTTCTTCTCCATCTTCTGGCAACGCTGTGGTGACAGTTACTAACTGGCTGACATAGAGAGTGCCACATTTGTGGTTCCTTCCTTCAGAGTGTGTTTGTCACTTGATTACATTTTTTTTTTGGCTTTCCATCATGTCGAAAAAACCGAAAAGGTCGCTGAAAGAAGAACACAGAGTGTTTAACAATGATTGGGAATTGCAATACTATGTTGTTTCTGAGAAGGATAAAATGAGTTGCTTGCTCTGTGATTCTGTGATTTCAATGTTAAAAAAATGCAATGCACTTCAACACTCATAAGGACAATAAATATGTTAAGCTAGAAGGTGAATCCCGAAAGATTGCTTTACAAAAATTGAAAGAAGGAAAGCAATAGCAGAGGCAGTTATTCCAATTAGTGCAGAGTATCAGAAATGCAACTATAGAAGCTACTTATAAAGTGGCGTATATACTTGAGAAAAAAGGTAAGCCATTTAGTGATGCAGAAATTATAAAAGATTGCATCGTAGAGGTTGTAGGATGCTTAGATCCTGATAAGGTGAAACAATACAAACAACTGCCTCTTTCAAGAAGAACTAATGCTGATCGGCAGCATGAATTAGCACTCAATGTAGTAGATCAACTGAAAGAAATAATCCAAAAATAAAATGTGTACTATTCAATAGTGCTGGATGAATCAACTGATTGCACTGACTCAGCGCAGGTATTGTATTTTGTTTCTGCCATAACTAAGGATTTTCGTGTTTACAAAGAGTTGCTTACTCTGAGCACTCTAAAGAGCAGAACGCGAGGAATCAATGTGTTTAACGATTTTAAAGACAAATGTTGTGAATTCGGACTGAATCTGGCTAATTTAGTAAGTGTATGCACAGATGGTGCACCTTCTATGACAGGGAAGAACGAAGGCTTTATTGCACAACTTAAGAAAGAGGTTTCGAGCCAAAATGATCTTATCTCTTTTCATTGCATTTTGCATCAACAAAGTCTCTGTGCCAAATCCACTGTTTTAAATGACACTTTGCAGAAAGTTGTAGGAATTGTGAATTATATTCGAGCAAATGCAACGAGACATTGACAATCTCGTGAGATGCTAATGATGGATAATGAGGTAATTAGTGTTGATTTGCCCTACCATTTGAAAGTGCGCTGGTTATCACAAGGACAGGTTTTAGTCAAAGTTTTGTATTTGCGTGAACAAATAATCCAATTTTCGAGGAAAGGAATAAACACTTTGAATTATCACGCAAGGAGTTTCATAGCAATGTTGCTTTTCTTTGTGATATAATGACAAAGCAAAATAACTTGAAGGTTTCATTGCAAGGTAACACCAAGGGGTATGTTTACTAAACCGTCTTAATGTAGCAGCGCCAACATTATCACGTGATATGTAACGTTATCACGTGATACTGTAACATTATCTCGTGATAATGTAACATTATCGCGCGATAACATAACGTATCGCGTGATAACGTCGGCAGAAGCATTAAGGCACACTAACGCTGTGAAAGGGTCTGAAGGGTGGAGTAAGGCTCCCCAGAGGGCGGAGATAGGGGTCAAAGGGCAGAGAGTGGGGGGGGGAGAGGCTCCATGAACACTAACGCTGTGAAATGAAGGTCTGAAAATTAGCGTCAGTGAAAACCTCGCGCTAGAGGCACATTTGCAAGAGAGAGAAACCATTTCAGTCAGCAATGTACAGCAAAGGCAGGGAAACCCAGTAAAAGTGATAGTAGTGATACATGTGCAGGAACCAAAAAGGCAAATAAACATGAAATGACCAAAACTACATTTGAAATCCCAATAACCAAGCTTGCCAATAGTGATATTAATGATAAACATAAAGCAACACTACTGACAAAGCGTAAAAAGGAAGATATCATGTTTCGAAGGGTCTATGCTCTGTCCCCCTACAAAGTGAATGATCCCCATTGAAATAGCGGTGATCAGGGTTTTTGTCATTTATATTGTGCAGGTATGTTATGGTGTGCACATGTGCAGCAATAGCAGAGTGGGTACATAGGAAAGGGCAGCTGTACTGATGCTGTAAATGGGATACAGGGGGTTGCAGGCCGCACATGCTGTGGTCCAGCTGGGGCACATTGCAGACTAGGCAGATGCCTAGGTGGCACATAGGAATGCCGAAACTCTAAAGCAGCAAGACAGCAACTGACGAGGGTCCAACATGGGCATGAGTGTGTGTCCCACAGTGTCACAGGGGATATTACCCAGCAGGTACCCCCAAGGGCACATAACATTGGCAGGCCGGGGTGAAGTGCTCATGTCCATGTAGGCACCCTTACCCAAGAACCCACACCATAGGCAGCTGCTTACTGGAACACTGGATGGCCTGGGACTGTGCACCACCAGCACCACCAGCATAATGTCAGCATGGTGCCGGAGGGGTGATGGTGCCGGAGGGGGCATTGGCATCTGCCCACAGCAGACCACGGCCAAGCCCCATTTAGGTGGGTGCTGTGCACTGCAACAGACAAGGTCTGTCTGACGAATGGTCATGGTATCCCCAGGAAAAGACATGCTCCTGTGGCAACTGTTTGGTGCAGTACACACAGCCAGTGTGTTCAGGATCAGCAGGTCACAAGTTCAAGTCCCAGCTGTGGCTCCTGATAACCTTGTCCCCATATTTTACCCAGTACTAAACCATGGTAATAAAGACAGAACCATTATTGCAGATAAAATAAACATGCCTGAAATGCCTATATTTTACCCTACAGAGCACAGACACCATAAACATGTGCAATCCCTAGAGCATAGTTTCCCAACTGCAGTCCTGGAGGGCCAAACACCGTTCAGGTTTCATGCTGTCCCTAATAAATATGCCTGTGCTGAATTTGTATGCGCTGCCCCCATTGTATGCAAATGTATCTCATGCATATTCATTAGGGACAGCATGAAAACCTGAACAGTGTTTGGCCCACCAAGACTGGAGTTGGGAAACTCAGCCCTAGAGCAGAGGCCAACCGGGGTACAAACACACACACCCACAGGCTCCACTATCCAACGCCTCATGGAGAGTCAGGCTATTGGGCCCTGCACGAAGCAGCATCTCCTAATACTGGCACCTGCATACCTTAGCAATGCCGTCCTAAAATTAGGAACACATTCCACATATATCAAAAGGTTGCTATGATTAATGTCAGCTAACAAATCCTAAGTTAACCACGATTTGTTGATAGAGATTCATCATAGCAATCTTGCTGATATCTGTGGAGTGTGTTTCAGTTATTGATTCTGACAGTGTTTACCACCCCGGGGAGTGACCCCAACAGTTTTGCGTACCATAGCAATGCCTGCACTGTGCCCAGGACTGGTGTGGCGGCAGGGCTGCCACAAACCTCTATATTTGCACAATGCTGGCATAGGTGTGGGAGTGTGTGTCTATCTATCCAGTGTGTTGTGGCTGCCTACACCTTACTGAGCACACACTGCTTGCACTGTTTCCAGTGTTAGCCTTCCAATGTGCATAATGAGGAGCAAGGTACTGTGGGTATGGGCCGGACAGGGTTGCCTGGGCAGGATGCATCTGCACAGGGTATAGGGCAATGGCTGGGACATTGTAGTGCCCGACCACCACCTGAATGGACAGGGTGGCCACAGCATGTCATGCTGGGAGGTCACTCTCACCCTGACTGAGCAGTGACCACGGCATGGCTAGGTTCCCCCATAGTGTTATATAGCATTTCTCTCAAGTGATATTTATGGGTTTCCTTTTCTGGGGCCCAGTCACTGACATATGTGTTTGGTGTGTGTGCTCACATCCCATTTTTGGGTGCACATAGTTTCTCCAGGAACATGCACTATATACTAGCTAGCAGACTGTCTGCAGTTAGCATGTGTATGGCTGCAAAGCCTTGTAGGGTACAGCAGGTGGAGGCTGACTGACTGTGCCCTCTGCTGGTGAAAGTCAGATAGTGGTGGCGGGCAGCTGAGCTTCTCCAGCTGTCTACCATTGCCTTATGTGTTCTGTAGAGTGCCTGTTCTCCAGCAGGACTTGGTTTGATGGTCCTCGCTACTGCCACCATTGCAGAGATGTACAATGTGGATCTGTTGGTGGGAGATCCTGTCTTCCCCTAACCTACCCTAAGCCACAGAGAGCGGGTTGGGTGGTGCTACATAATCCGCTTTTGGGTCCAAACACTCTCTTCACCTATAACATTTGAACATGGTGTACAGATACAGAGTATGCACTATCCTGGGTGCATCATAGTCCACAAGGGCTAGATGTGACTGGGAAATACAAATGGACACAGGTGTATCCTAGGTGTGTCTGCAAAGACTACCTATCACACACTGGCACTGATGGGGACCTGCAGCATGTCTTATCTCAGCCAAACCAGGTGCTGCAGACCTAGTGCTGGGTGCCCCACTTCACCCTCAGGGTGAGCACAGGACCCGCACAATGTCACTGTCTGTAGCTACTCTGTGCCAGTAACACACACGGTCAGTTCCCCCTACCAGGCCTAGGTGCTGTGGGGGTACATACCCCATCTTGTGATCAGCTGTAGACTGCTGATCTGCATGTGCAGTGCATCATGGGTACGGGTGGGTACCTGGTAACCACAGCAGACAGTTTGTGTGGTGACCTACAGTCTTTCTGTAGCCAGCCAGCAGTGTGGTAGTAGCTATAGAGATGTAGCCTACTGGTTACTTCAATGACTGTGGAGGTTGAGGTCATGGGTTCAAACCCCCAGTGGTGTAATCTAAAAGGGCTGTTTGAGGTATTTTCTTTTGATTTAAATCAGTGTTGCCAACAGAAACACCCTCACAGTGCTGTTGCCTAAGGTGCCTCATAGGCGCCCTATAGGGCACATTATAGGGTGCCTTGGCAGACAGGGCACTTTATAATGTGACCTATGGGGCGCCTTATATGGCACCTTATGAGGCACCTTAGGTTAGGGCATTGTGAGGATGATTTTGCTGGCAGCACTGATTTAAATTAAAAGAAAATGCCTCAGACAGCCATTTTAGATTACACCACTGCAGGATCAAACCCATGACCTCTGCTTCCGCAGTCATTGAAGTAACCAGTAGGCTACATCATTATAGCTTCTAACAGTTCACTCAAAATAATAAAATCACCAAACAAACCCCAGAATTTATCTTAAACAAAACCACAAAAGTTTTTGTCGGATTTCACCGCAGCAAAGTAGAGATTTTTGAACAATACTTCCAGGCGGCTCAATCCATTTTATTAACAAAAAAATATATTTTCATAAAAAAGACTTAGCTCAGTCCAATCATGCTTTTCAGAATCCTTGCACGACGTGCACGTTTCAGGAGTAGTTCCCTGTATCAAGTGCTCTTCCTCACAAAATTCAAACAACTGTCATGAAACGCCGGGACCAAACCCAGCTGATTCTTGAAGGGTAAGTGTACCTCAGTCATTGGCCCACAAGCCTTTCAATCAAAATCAAAACCACCAATAGAGACAGCAAGGGCCGCCCCACTTGTCAGGGGAAACCCTCCGTCACAAAGGTGAGAATCACATTACACTATGCCATTCAATCTCCTTGTTCAAACCAGAAGGTATCACCGTCCGAAGTTTAAAAATCCACTTCTGCTCACATCTTTGAAGTTTCACAATACGATCACCACCCCTAGGATCCGGAGGAATATGATCAATCACCGACCATTGTAAACGTTCAAAAGAGTGTTCCAGTGTAAGGCAATGTTCCACAATAGGGGCCGAAGTGACTCTTTGGCGAAGCCGAGAGGCGTGTTCTGCCAATCGGATCTTGATCCGATTAACAGTTCACTGGCATGTACTTAGGGTTAACACGTGTTAACATGCCACGGCACCCACTATCGTGCGATACAGATTCTTGCTACCTTAGGACTGGAACGCCCACTCCTTATATGGCATTCTTCACATTATCGCTGCAACTACCGCCGGTAACATTAGTACGGTTTAGGAAACATACCCCCAAGTCTATATATGATATGTGGCGAGAAATAAAAATATTCAGAAAAAAATTAACATTTCTTAAATCATTTCTTGGCCGAAATGAGCTTCCTGAAGAGCACTTCTCTCAACTAGTAAAAATAATTAATGAAGAAAAATATTCTTTTGAACGTTTCAAACAATATGAATTAGTTTTAGACTCGCTAATCAAGTAATACAATGAAAGGTTCATAAATTTTGAGAAGCATGACATGACCCTCAAATTGGCTTTTCAACCTCATTTAGTTGATGTATCTGAGGCCCCAGAGAAACTGCAGAAGGAGTTAATTGTGCTCTCGGAAGATTATATTCTGAAGTTGCAGTTTGACAGCAAAAAATATCCCATTCAAATATGGAAAAATGCCGTAGAATATCCTCACCTCAGGGAACATGCATGACGCTTGCTCTCCTGCTTCTCAACAACATTTCGCTGCGAATCTACATTCTCCTACTTAACACAAATTACTTGGTTTGCAGCTTGTCGTGCTGTGAGGGCCTGCGTGCATCAGTGATGCTGAGAGCTAAACTATCGGTAGTTTAACTACTGGCAGGGTCTCCCAAGATGGACAGGTCTCAGCTGAGGTGCCAGACCAAGACAAACCACCCATCTGGGCAGCAGCAGAATGGGATAGTGTTGACGGCAGAGGATCACATTTTTGTGACAACGGCAACAACACCAAACTTAAACTGCGCGGAAGAAAGGCCCGGCAATCTACTTCTGTATCTTGCCATGAAAACCCAATGGATAGTTACAACAAAACAAATTGTGCTATGGTGCTGGAAGATGAGACCCCCAGGTCGGAAGGCACTCAACTAGCTACTGGGGAAGAGCTGAAGACTTTTCAGAGTAAAGCCAGCATTTATGATGTGGTTGGATCAAAGCCCTCAGGAAGTCTGACTGCTGATGTAGCTGCGCATGAAATGAGAGTCAGAAGCTGTAAAGATGTCTTACACATTGGAACTTGGAACGTACGAAGCATGAACCAAGGGAAGTTGGAGGTGGTCAAGAATGAAATGGAACGTGTACAACTTGATCTGTTGGGTGTCAGCGAACTGAAATGGACTGGAATCGGGCACTTTGCATCAGATGATCACATGGTCTACTATGCTGGAAATGAAAGACAAAGAAGAAATGGTGTTGCATTTATAATAAAGAAAAAACTTGCAAGAACTGTAATGAAATACAATGCAGTCAGCGAACGCTTAATCTCTATTTGTCTACGAGGAATGCCTATCAACACAACTATAATTCAAGTATATGCCCCAACAACAGCTGCAGAAGAGAATGAAATTGAAGAGTTCTATGAACAAGTACAAGCTGAAATTGACAGAACATGCAAACAGGATATCCTGATAGTCATGGGTGACTGGAACGCAAACGTTGGCAACAAAGAAGAAGGCAAAGTAGTTGGAAAATATGGACTTGGCAACAGAAATGAAGCTGGAGAAAGACTGATAGAATTCTGCAAGACCAATGATCTATTCATCTCAAACACCTTCTTCCAGCAACACAAGCGGAGACTGTACACATGGACTTCACCCAATGGATTGTATAAAAATCAAATTGACTACATCTGTGGAAGTCAACGATGGAAACGTTCTCTAACATCAACAAAGACAAAACCTGGAGCTGACTGTGGTACAGATAATCAACTACTAGTATGCAAACTCAAGCTAAAGTTGAAAAAGAGCAAACCACTCATGAATGCAGCAAAATATGACCTTGAGAATATACCACTGGAATTTAAAGACTGCCTGCAAAATCGATTTGCTGCTTTAGATACAAATGACAGAGCTCCGGAAGAGTTATGGAATGACATCAAGAAGGTTGTGTTGGAAGAAAGCGAGAAGTCTCTACAAAAGGTGGAAAAGCAAAAACGGCCAAAATGTATGATGGAAGAAACTCTGAAAATTGCCCAGAAACGCAGAGAAGCTAAAGCCAGAGCAGAAAGAAAGACAATCGCAGAACTAAACAGAGATTTCCAACGAGCAGCAAGACAGGACAAGGAAAAGTACTACAATGACACTTGCAAGGAAATAGAAGCAGAAACTATTAGAGGAAGAACAAGATCAGCTTTCCTAAAGCTACGAGAGTTAAAGAAAAAGTTCCAGCCTCGAATTGGAATGTTACAAGATGCTCAAGGTTCTATGTTGAATGATGCTGAGAAGATCAAGAAAAGGTGGAAGGAATATACAGAGTTTTTATATGAGAAAGATCAAGTGGACCAACAGCTGTTTCAACCTGTACCTTATGATTGGGAACCATTGGTGTTGAAAGAAGAAGTTGAAGCAGCATTGAAAGCCTTATCAAAGAACAAAGCACCAGGCATTGATAGCATTCCTATAGAAGTATTGCAGCAATCTGATGCAGCTGTTACCGTACTTACAAGGCTCTGCCAAGAAATATGGAAGACAACATCATGGCCAACTGACTGGAAAAGATCTGTGTTTATACCAATACTAAAGAAAGGTGATCCAACTGACTGTGGAAATTATCGAACAATCGCTCTGATCCCACATGCCAGCAAGATTCTACTGAAGATTATTCAAAAGAGACTACAACCATACCTGGAACAAGAACTACCTGAAGTGCAAGCAGGGTTCAGGAAAGGGTGAGGAACGAGAGACATCATTGCGGATGTGAGATGGATCCTTGAAAAGACTAAAGAATACCAAAAGGATATCTATTTGTGCTTTATCGACTATAGCAAGGCTTTTGACTGTGTAAACCATGAGAAACTCTGGGCCACATTAAGAAGAATGGGTATACCAGAATACCTGATCGTTCTCTTGCGCAAACTGTACATTGATCAAGAAGCAACAGTTCGAACAGAACAAGGAGAAACAGAATGGTTTAAAATAAGCAAAGGTGTAAGACAAGGCTGCATACTTCCCCCCTACCTGTTTAATTTATATGCAGAACAAATCATCAGAGAAGCAGGATTGTATGAAGACAACAGAGGTGTGAAGATTGGTGGAAGACTCATCAACAACCTTCGCTATGCTGATGATACTACATTAGTGGCTGAAAGTGAAGATGATCTGAAACATTTGCTTCTCACAATCAAAGAGCATAGTCTCAAAATGGGCCTGCACCTTAACGTAAAGAAGACAAAGATCATGACAACTGGCATAATCAACAGGTTTATCGTTGAAGGAGAAGAAATTGAAATTGTGAACAACTTTAACCTACTTGGATCAACTATCAATAAAGAAGCAACAAGCAGTCAAGAAATCAAACGACGCATTGCTCTTGGCAGAATGGCTATGAAAGACCTAGATAAGATTCTCAAGAGCAGAGATGTCTGTCTCCATACAAAGATTCGACTTGTTCAAGCCATGGTATTTTTAATAACATCATATGGATGTGAAAGCTGGACAGTGAAAAAGACAGACAGGAAGAAAATTGATGCCTTTGAATTATGGTGCTGGCGGCGAATACTGTGTATACCATGGACTGCCCGAAGGACAAACCAGTCGGTACTAGAGGAGATCAAACCTAAGCTTTCTTTAGAAGCTCAGATGACAAGACTTCGACTTTCATACTTTGGACACATCATGCGAAGAGAGAGATCACTAGAGAAAGACATCATGCTTGGCAAGATCGAAGGTCAACGCAAAAGAGGAAGGCCAGCAATGAGATGGATCGATACAATAACAGCAGCTACGGGTACCAGTCTGTCAACAATGAGCCGCCTGACTGAAGACCGAACACAATTTAGGATAGCTATCCAGAGGGTCGCCATGAGTCGAATCCGACTCGACGGCACTTAACAACAACAAGATCACAAATTACAGATGAACACCTAGAAGACCAGCTAAGACTACACACATCCACGTTGCAACCTGATATATTACTGCTTTCTCGCAAAAAACAATCTCAGAAGTCACTGAAAGGTAAGCAGCTAGCTTAGTTGTTTAAAATAAGATATATATATATATTTGTATTGAAACATTGTTAGTATGCATTCTGCGATATGGCAGTATAAGATACTTGAAAGGGTTAATTCTGTATAAAAGCTAACAGTATTAAATTATTTGCATTTTGCAGTAAATTTGGGGTTTGGGGGGGGGGGGGTTAGAATGTGGCCTTCTTGGAACGTGTAATCAAACTCTGGAATTTGTTACCGGAGGATGTAGTAAAGGCTGTTAGTGTAGCTGGGTTTAAAAAAGGTTTGGACAAGTTCCTGGAGGAAAGGTCCATAAACCATTATTAAGAAGGGACCCAGGATATCAATGCTTGAACCAATACAAGCATTGTGGAACCTGTGTCCCTTGGGGAAACTGCTAGGTACATATGACCTAGATTGGCCACTGTTGGAAACAGAATACTGGGCTTGATGGACCTTGGTCTGACCCAGTATGGCATATCTTATGTTCTTATGTTAGCTCTCATGCAGCCTTCAAATGAGAAAAGGTTCCCCACCCCTATACTAGGCCTTTCTCTCTACTTTGTCACTTTTCACTTTATCCTATTTTCCACTTTCTCCCTTCTTCTTATCATCTTCTCCAGAGCTGGCACCTCCACTATGCAAGCCAGGCAATCATCTAGGGTGGCAAGATTTTAAGGGTCGCAGCCACAGCAGAAGGAAGTCAACTTTAGCAGCTATCACTGTCACATGCCCTCCCCCCCCCCAAAAAAAAAAACAAACAAACAAACAAACCCTTCCAGAAGCAGTTACCTTTTCCTGTTATTTCTAAATGTGGACATCAAAAAGGTAAATGAAGCTGCCACAGAGCCCTATGTTCAAGAGCACTCAAAGCTCTTACCAGTACTGCTCTCCATGGCAGCAGGAACTGTGTGTCAGTGGGGGCGAGGCTGACAAGGGCTTCCAGCATGCTTGAGCTCGAAGCTTTGCAGTGTCGTCATTTACCTTTGCAGTGCCAGCATTCAGAAATAGCAAAAAGAAGGGAATTGTTCCTGGAAGGTTTGGGCAATCGGGGAGAGGGCAGGGGAGAGTAATGGCTGAAGGTTTGTCTAGGGTGGCTGATATCCTTGGACTAGCCCTGCCCTCCTTCTCAGTCTATTTCTAAGTAGAGTAGGGGGTTTTCACACTCAACTCTCACAAGGGAGGAGTGGCCTAGTGGTTGGGGCAAGTTACCTAAGGGCAGGGGTTCAAATCCCACTTGAGGACAGCAACCTTGGGCTAGAAGGGCTGGGGTTTCTAGTCCCACAGGTACTCCTTGTGGTCTTGGGCAAGCCACTTAACCCTCCACTGCCCATGTTACCTGTAAGTATTAGCATATGTGTTTCGTATGCCCTCATGTTGAATGTATCCCCCAATTGTGTTGTGACCACTTTGATTGAAGAATAAGGTGGTATACAAAACTGTCTAAATAAATAAATAAATATCTAATTGGAAGGGTTCCAGAAGCATGGCCATCATTGACTCCTGTCCTTGGGTGGGACTCCACTGACTCATAGAGGGGGAGAAATGGATGTAAGCTTCAGTGGTTCAACAAATTTCATCTGTGCAGAAGGGAATGGGTCCATTGGGGTTCTTTTTTTATTATTATTAATTTTCAGTTAGGGTGAGGAAGGAAATTTCATTTCATTTAAATACATTTACATACCACCTTTATGAGCCAGCATTGAGGGCGGTAAACACTATTAAAAACAAACCACAAATGGAGACTATACATACAATTCAATCCAAAGACAAACTGTCCATCCTCCCACCCCCATCCAAAGCCTTACCTAACCCACCCCTATTATGGTTTAGGAAACAAGAAAGTCTTTAACTTCTGCGAAAATAGTTTACAATCCTGTTACTACTGAACATCTAGGGGTAGGCGATTGCAC
The DNA here is from genome assembly GCA_033557465.1 of Ichthyophis bannanicus. Taxonomy (NCBI): domain Eukaryota; kingdom Metazoa; phylum Chordata; class Amphibia; order Gymnophiona; family Ichthyophiidae; genus Ichthyophis; species Ichthyophis bannanicus. The sequence continues at coordinate 870,583,408 of CM066032.1, read as the reverse complement.
AGTACTAGTGCAGCTGAAACAAAATCCCTACACCTCCATTTCTGCAAATGCACCTGTGCAAAGTCCAGAATACGTAATAGATGACCCTGACTCAACCGAAGTGCTTTAGCCAGCTGATGCCATTGTTCCTAAATACACTGGTAAACCTTCCAACACCATCTTGAAAATGAAAGACAACAGCTTAAACACGCTTCTCTTTTGTATCAGGAGTCAGTGAAAGTTCAACACATCCACGACCGATTCCTATCATTTTACTCTGACAACATACACGCAGTGGCTTTCTGTACCATCTGCAGCTTCCCTCCCAGATAACCGGGCAGTCCAACATATAGATGCTTACAGTAATCCAAGATCAATGTAACCATCACCTGAGGGATTGTCTGCATAGCGTCAGCATCTAAAAAAGACTTCAGCTGTCATACCATTTGCAACTGTACATATGCAGACCTCATCACCTTGGAAATCTGGGCCTGTAATGACGGATTCTCATCCAGCTGCACACCCAAATTGTAAATAGTGCTCTTACTACAGCCTCAGGAAAGAGTATAGGGTCAGGGGATCACAAGTTGTTCTTTGTAAAGTGCCGAGAGCAGTATGAGGCTTTATGTTCCCTGTAAACTGAGAGCAGTATGAGCCTTTATGTTCCCTGTAAACTGAGAGCAGTATGAGCCTTTATGTTCCCTGTAAACTGCCTTGATCACTTGGAGAAAGTGGTATATAAAATAAGTAAATAAATAAATAAACAGGTAGCAGGCATGGAAATAGGGATGGTGCCATAGGGTAATTTAAAAATTTGTCCCAAGGCTTTATTTTATTTTTTATTTTCAGCACTAACCAGCAAAGGATAGCTCGGAGAACCCCAACCTCACTAAATCTAATCAATCAAACTGTGACTGTAGCTAGTTAGATTGAACAGAATATTGACCCGATTGGATTAGTAAGGTAAAACTAAAAATAAATTCAATTTAACTTATCTGCTTAATTCACTACCATTTTCCATTACCTAAATAAGATATATTCTTTACTTTGGCTTACCTTCACAATAGCATAATCTCCCATCTCAGTTTCCTAGTTAAAATAGTACATCAGACCAGACAAGCTTCTTCAGAAAACACATTAACTTTCAATTAAAACAAAATTACTAAAACATCACAGCATTTGATTCACTGCTTTCCTATACAATTAGTACCACACATTGACTCACACAATTTCTTTAGCTATACCTGCTATATTTCTGGTAGTTCAGTACATTAAACAGACTCTGTATTCACAAAGACCTTTTTTCATTTTAAATCTCTCTGCTCAAAGCTCACTTGCACTTGCAAGTACAAAACCTAGTTCAAACTTTTCTGTGCTCTAGAAATATCTTCAAAGTAAAAGGGAGTTGGACCGAGGGAGAGTCCTGGATGAGTTATATTTAGATTTCAGTAAAGCCTTTGACACTGTTCCACACAGGCGACTTATAAACAAACTGAGTACCCTAGGCATGGACCCTAAAGTTACTGATTAGGTTAGAAATTAGTTGAGTGGGAGGCATCAAAGGGTGCTGGTAAATGAAGCTCACTTGGAGAGGAAGGAGGTTACCAGTGGTGTGCCGCATGGATCTGTCTTTGGTCCAATTCTTTTTAACATCTTTGTTAGAGATAGTGCAGAAGGACTGCCGGGTAAGGTTTGCTTGTTTGCAGATGATACCAAAATCTGCAATAAAGTAGACTCCAGGAAGGTGTAGATAACATGAGGAGGGATCTAGCTAAGCTTGAAGAATGATCTCGAGTTTGGCAGCTGAAATTTAATGGAAAGAAAATGCAGGGTCATGCATTTGGGCTGCAAAAATCCAAAGGAGCAGTAGTGTAGGGGGTGAAGTACTTCTGTCCACAAAAGAAGAGTGGGATCTGAGCATAAGTGTGCCTGAAAATCTTAAAGTAGCTAAACAGGTAGAAAAAGTGACTGTGAAAGCCAGAAAGGATGCCTGCTTTATAGAGAGGAATGGCCAACAGAAAAAAGAGGTGATAATGCCTCTGTATAAGTCTATTTTGCCTCTGTATGTCTCTGGTGAGAGCTCATTTGGAGTATTGTGTGCAATTTTGGAGACTGCATCTTCAAAAGTACGTATATAAGCAGGTTGGAAGTGCAGAGGGTGGCTACTAAAATGGTTAATTGTTATGAAGCATATGAGGACAGGCTTAAAGATCTTAATATGTATACTTAAGAGGAAAGGTGGGATAAGGGTGATATGACAGAGACATTTAAATATCTCCATGTCAAAAATACACAGGAGGGTCTCTTTCAATTGAAGGCAAGCTCTTCTATAAGGGGACATAGGATGAGAGTGAAAGGGGATAGACTCAGAAGTAATATGCGGATTTCTTTACGGTAAGAGTGGTAGATGTGTGGAATAGTCTCCCAGTGGAGGTTGTGGACACGAGGGCAGTATCTGAATTAAAAAAAGCATGTGACAAACACAGAGGATCTCTAAAGGGAAAAAGGAGACTGTTGTAGTGGTTCGTATGGAAGGGCAAACTAGATAGACCATGGGGTATGTTTACTAAAGTGCGTTAGTGCAATTTGCGTTAGGAGCCGCGGTAGAGACAGAAACCCCAAATAAGGACATGGGCGGTACATCATTACCACTAATGCGCCTTCCAAAAACTAATGAGCGTTACAGGGCGCCGTGGCGCGTTAACACGCGTTCATCTTAAGGTGTACAGACACAAATCACTGAAACAGAGCTGTAGCACAATGGTTACCTCACTGACTGCTATTACAGGCAACATGGGTTCGAGTCCCCAGTGTGCCTAACGCAGAAGGCTGGCTCAGGCATCACCCTGTACACTACACAGGGAATGAGGAGGCATGTTTTTCTTTACGTTCAGTAGTGTTGTCAGAAACACACCCTCACAGAGTGTGTTGGTGCGTGCGTGGCTGCGTGCGTTGGTACGGGCGTAGCCACGTGCGTTGGTGCGTAAAATCGTGCATGGGTACATGTGTTTTTACCAGCGTGGGCACTTTATATTACAGACTCTTTAGGGTGTCTTGCACCTATGAATTATGCTAACAGATGTAAGTGTGATGGCCTATGGTTTATCAGAGCCTGTGAGCAGGTGCTAGATTTTCACAGGGTTGGATTGTGCCAGTCACACCCATGATACACTGCACATGCAAATCAGCTGTCCACAGATACACACCATGGGGAATGCACCCCCACAGCACCTCGGCCTGGTAGGGGGAAGTGACCATGTGCACCCCCATAGCACCTCAGCCTGGTAGGGGGTACTGACCGTGTGTTGTACTGGCACAGAGTAGCTACACACCGCCACATTGTGCGGGTACTGTGCTCACCCTGAGGGTGCGGTGAGGTGCCCAGCACCAGGTCCACAGCATCTTCCATGCTGGAGGTCCAAAGCAGTGATAATGTGTGAGATAGGTAGTTTCTGCAGAAACACCTTGGATGTCTCTGTCTGTCTCAGTCAGGTGTATCCCCCATGGACCCCTAGAAGGATTATGTACCACAACCCTCCTCCTCCTCCAGGGCTGAGGGTGGCAAACAGGGTCTCCCATCAACAGATCCACATTCTACCTCCCTGCAATGGTGGCAGTAGAGGGGACCATCAACCTCAGTCCTGCTGGGAAAGCACCCTTCTGGGCAGTCAATGCAGCTCTGTACATAACCATAACAGACATTAGGCCTGTATATGCTAAGCTGCACCCCACCACTATCTGATATTCTCTTGCAGCAAGCCTTCAGCCGCTGCACCCTGCAAGGTGCTCCATCAAGACACATACCAGCTGCAAAGAGTCTGCTAGTTAGTCCATAGTGCATGTTCCTGGTGGAAATGCATGCATCCAGGACTTGGATGGTAGCACACACAACAAGCAGATAAGTCAGTGACTGGGCCCCAAAAGGAAACCCATACATATCAAATGAGAGAAACACTATATAGCACTATGGGGGTGCCTAGCCATGCTGTTGTCACTGCACAGTCAGGGTGAGAGTGATCTCCCAGCAGGACATACTGAGGTCACCCTGTCTGTGTAGGTGGTGGCCGGGCACTAAAATATCCCAGTCAGTGCCCTATGCCCTGTGCAGATGCAGCCTGGCCAGGCCACCCTGTCCGGCCTATACCCATGGTACCTTGCTCCTCATTATGCACATTGGCAGCCCAATACTGGCAACAGTGCTGGCAGTGTGGGCTTTGGAAGGTGTTTGCAGCCACCACACACTGGATAGACAGACAGCCACCCCCACACCTATGCCAGCATTGTGCTACTATAGAGGAGATCAGCAGCCATACCCACCACACCAGTCCTGGGCACAGTACAGGCATGGATATGGTATGCAATACTGTTGGGGGTCACTCCCCTGGGTGGTAAACACTGTCAGAGACCAGACCAGAAGCACACACCGCAGACATCAGAGTGATCGTTATGATGGAGCTCAATGAGCAAACTGTGCTTAACGTAGGAATTGCTATCTGCCAGTAATCATAGGAAACATTTGAGAGCTGTGTACCGTATACCCAGGTGTAGGGTGGCATTGCTAAGGTATGCAAGTGCTAGTATTGGGAGATGCAGGCAGGGCCCAATGTCCTGCCTCTCCAGGAGGCATTGGCCAATGGGGCCTGTGGGTGTGGGTGTGGGTGTGTCTGCCCCTGTTGGCTGCTGCTTTACGGCAGAGGTTCCCATCTCCAGTCCTGGTGTGCCAAACACTGTTCAGGTTTTCATGCTGTCCCTCATGAATATGCATGAGCTACATCTGCATACCATGGGAGTGGTGCATAGATATGCAGCACAGGCATCTTTATTAGAGGCAGCATGGAACCTGAATGGTGTGTGGCCCTCCAGGACTGCATTTGGGAGACTCTGCTCTAGGTAATGCACCTGTTTATGGTGTCTGTGCTCGGTGGGGTAAAATATAGGCGTAGTAACCATGCGTATGTTCTCTGCAATAAAATAGTGTCTTTACTATCTCTGTTTAGTGGTGGCTAAAATATGGGGACTGGGTTGGTAGGAGCCCCAGCTGGGATTTGAACCTGTGACCCTCTGGTATTACAGGCACTGGCTGTGTCTGCTGCACCACACTGTGGCCACAGAGACAGTGCAGTCCCTGGAGATAGGAAACCTGGTCGAACGAGTCAGAAACCCTGCTCTGCACAATTTTACTGTGGGCTCATTCACCTTGTATGGAGACAAAAGTGCAAATAAACCTCAAAAATGAGCTCGAAAAAATGGGAAAAAAACATAACCAAGCTGGCCAATAGTGATATCAATGGGCAACATTAAAAAACGCTCCCAGGAAAGCTCCAAAAAAATAAATGATTTTTGGAAGGGTCTACGCTCCGTAGACCTCTCCAAAAATCATTTCTTTTTTTTTTGGAGCTTTCCTGGGAGTGTTTTTTAATGTTGCCCATTGATATCACTATTGGCCAGCTTGGTTATGTTTTTTTCCCATTTTTTCGAGGTCATTTTTGAGGTTTATTTGCACTTTTGTACCGTGCACATGTATCACACTGCTCACGTTTTGTAGGTTTCCCCGGTTTTGCTGTACATTGCTGACGGAAATGGTTTCTCTTCCCTTTAATATGCCTTTAACGACAGGTTTTCATTCGCGTTGGAATTCAGGTTTTCAGCGCGTTATTGTGAAGGGAGCCTCTCCCCGCCCACTCTCCGCCCATTGACCCCTTCTCTCCGCCCACTCTCCACCTTCTGCGCTGTTTTAACGCGCCGCGGGGGTTTACGATCGTTAACTGCAGTTAACGCGCATAACGTACGCTTAACGATCGTTCGCACATCCGAACGATCGTTAAGTGTACGTTACGTGCGTTATTCACGATTACCGCAGTTTAGTAAACATACCCCCATGTGTTTTTTTCTGCTGTCGTGTTGCTATGTTTCTACATTTCTAACTACTGAGCAAACAATTACTAGCAACTGAAGCCCTGCCTCTTATTTGTTGAAATAGATGAATATGTCACCTAATAAGGCGATGGGAGTAATGATGTCACTAGATTCAAGCCAATTAGTTCTTGCTTTGTTTATTCTCTGTGTGGAGTCCTATGAAATATTCTTAACAATATTCCTTTATTTGCAGTATACATTTATGATTACTTACATGAATCACATACACACATTCATCATTTTAATAAAATATATCTTTTTGGTTACACTTTTGAACTCCAATTAATTACAAGTTCCAGAAAAGTCGGTGAAATACTTTGCTTATCTAGCTAAAATGTTCTTAATTTCTCCACAAGTTTACTTTGTTGTTTCATGTAGATTTTTAGAGAAGCAGTATCAATCAGCAGTTTCTTCATATGTGATGTAAAAAATGCCATGTTTTGCAAACTTTGTATTTAGATAAAAACCAAAAGCCTGTCTATCTGCAAATATATAATTTATAGCCATTAGCCCCAATTTAACTATAGGGTAGTAAGATAGCCACAAAGCCAGATAAATATCAGAAGCATTTAGAGTGTCTGCAGCTAAAACTATTCAACTCCATAGGACAGGGATCCTGTAACTGGACACCACACTTGAAAAGGGACCATACTTAGCATGGGCACTGCTGGAAAATTTATTTTGTGGACTTTAAAATAAGCCTCTAGTTGCTTTTCTGACAGTTTATGAAATTAGGTCACAGAAAAAAAAACATATGTCAGGATTTTTGTTATTGTACAATATATATGCATACATATGTATTATTATGAGTGAGGTCATGTGGTAGTGTGGAACTTAGAATTTTACATATTTAGGTCTTCAAGTCTCTTCTCATACGTCTTCTGGCGCAGGCTCCAAATCATTTTGGTCACCTTCCTCTGAACTGTTTTCAAGTCTTTTTATATCCCTTGTGAGATATGGTCTCCAAAACTGAACACAATATTCCAACTGAGGCCTCACTAGCAACTTGTACAGTGGCATTAGTACCTCTTCCTTTTTGCTGGTAATTTATCTCCTTATGCAACCCAGCATCCTTCTGGCTTTTGCCACTGCCTTATCACACCATTTTGCCACTTTGAGATCCTCAGAAACAATCACTCCGAGGTCCTTCTCTTGGTCTGTGCACACCAACTTCTTGCCCCCTATTGCATCCAATTCCCTTGGATTTTTGCATCCCAAGTGCGTGACACTGCACTTCTTCACATTAAATCTTAACTGCCAAGCATTAGACCATTCTTCCAGCTTTTGTAGATTTTTCCTCATGTTATCCACTCCTTCAGGGAGACTTTCCTCATGTTATTTACTCCTTCAGGGAGTCCTTCAGCAATATCACTCACAAATACATTGAACAGTACTGGTTCCAGGACCGATCCCTGGGGCACACCACTAATCACCTTCCTTTCATCCGAGTGAGTTCCGTTTACCATCACCTTCTGTTGTCTGTCAGTCAACCAATTTCTGATCCAGTTCACCACCTTGAGACCCATCCCCAGACTGTTCAGTTTATTGATAAACCTCATATGAGGAACAGTATCAAAGGTTTTGCTGAAATCTAGGTAGATCACATCCATCGCATGCCCTTGATCTAGCTTTCTGGTCACCCAGTCAAAGAACTCAATCAGATTTGTTTGGCATGATCATCCTTTGGTAAAACCATGTTGCCTTGGATCATGCAACCTATTGGTTTTGAGAAAGTTTACTATTCGCTCTTTCAGGAGCACCTCCATTACTTTTCACACCACCAAAGTAAGACTTACTGGCTTGTATTTTTTTTCTTCCCTATTACCACTTTTTTGAAGAGGTACCACATCAGCCCTTCTCTAGTCCTCTGGAACTAGATATGACAGGTCCAGCGGCTCCCACTTCTCCCTCCTTCACTCACCTGTTCATTGCCTTTCCTGAGTGCTCTATCTAGTGTTAGGGCTACATCTGTCTCTGTTCCACACAGGTCATGCATGTCATCCTGAGGCACCTTGCGGTCCCTAGGGCACACTAATCTAGGACACCATAACCTTGTTAGGCCACCTTAACCTATGGTTCCATAGCCCAGGGTGCCTTCTGCGGTGCCTTGTCCAAGGGTGCCTAATATGGCGCTCAGCCTAGGAGGCCCTATAGGGCGCCTTATGAGGCATCTTACATGGCACCTTACTAGGCACCTTACTAGGCACCTTATAAGGCACCTTACATGGCACCTTATAAGGCACCTTACATGGCACCTTACTAGGCACCTTTTAAGGCACCTTACATGGCACCTTATAAGGCACCTTACATGGCACCTTACTAGGCACCTTATATGGCATCTTACTAGGCACCTTATAAGGCACCTTACAGGGCACCTTACTAGGCACCTTACAGGGCGCCTTACAAGGCACCTTACATGGCACCTTATAAGGCACCTTACATGGCACCTTATAAGGCACCTTACTAGGCACCTTACATGGCACCTTATAAGGCACCTTACTAGGCACCTTATACTGCACCTTACATGGCACCTTATAAAGCACCTTACAGGGCACCTTACTAAGCACCTTACAGGGTTCCTTATAAGGCGCCTTGGAAGGTGCCTTGCAAGGCGCCTAACAAGGCGCTTTACAAGGCGCCTTATAACGCTCGTTAGTCTACGGCGTCTTTTAACGCGCGTTAGTTGTCAGCTTGCTGTAACGATGTACCGCCCATGCCTTTATATGGGCATCTCTACTTTACCACAAAACCTACCGCGAATGACATTACCGCAGTTTAGTAAACATACCCCATAGTAACTTGAGCACCTTAGGGATGGATTCTAAAGTGACTGACTGGTTAGAAATTGGTTGAGTGGGGGGCAACAAGTGATACAGATATGAGATGGAAATCAATCTGAGAAGAAGGATGTAATCAGTGGTATGCCACAGGGATCTGTCCTGGGTCTGATTTTTTTTTAACAGTTTTGTAAGTGATATTGTGGAAGCGCTATTGGGTAAGGTTTGCTTCTTTGTGGATGATACCAAAATCTGCAATAGAGTAAATATACAGGAAGGAGTAAATTGCATGAGGAGGAATCTACTGAGTACATACTTAAGATTATGGCCCTAATGATACACAGAGGCATCAGAAAAGTCTAATGACGTGTCCAATAATGCAATATTGGAGGCTTCTGCCCAAAAAGGTAAAATCCATACAACATTCTCTTCAGCCTCACGCCGAGGATAGTGTATCGTCAAGCCCTTTAATAAGAAGGATACTCTTAATAGACCAATCTGGAATGAAACTACGTTCACTCATCAGGATTGTTAGCATGAAAATCAGCATACATTAACGGTCATGCCCCATGGTAAATGTTACTGTGGGCCTTTGCTTTCATATTAACATAGCATTGCTGCATGATTTTGAAGCAAATGAGGTCGCCCCCGTAAAGATTTTTGCACATATTGCATAGCACACTTTAGTAAAAGAGCCCCTAAATATTTTTTGGGAACTTTATCACAGGTGCTTTGGTTAAAATTGCTCCCTAAAATTGTGTACAAGATAAGAGCACTACAAACCAAATATTACCATAGTTCTCTTAGATTTTACGAGTTTTACTGGTGTCTGAGCTGCTTGTTGCACAGCAAAATGCAGTGACTGAGTTAGAGAAGCAGAGAAGCAGGTGCAACAGGGTATTTCGTTCAAAGATTTGCCTAATACAAGGAAGGGGTATCACACTATCTGTTACTTTTTTATGACAGAAGTCCTTGTTGCATCTTATACAACATGTGGTGCAAACTTGCCTAAGGACTAGAAATGTGGTTGCTATTTGCTTAACAAATGTCTTCTGGGTCTGCCATATGTTTTATGCTGTCTGCAGTGTGTGACCTTCATTTCTGCAAATCCCCTTCTTGAACTGAGACCTGTTGCCATCCAAAGCCTTTACTTTCAAATTAATATAGCATTACAACATGATTTTGCAGCAAATGAGGTGGCCCCAGTGAAGATTTTTGTTCACAGTTCTTAGATTTCAGGAGTATTCACAGTTAACCTATATTTTAAGCAAAAGCTTTGCAATTTTCTTATGCTCTTATCATGTTTTTCACACATTCCTGTTTTTGGCATCAATTGTATGCATGCAAAAACTTTTTTTGCATGTTAAAATTGTAGTACATGCATTCATTTGTAGCTATCATGCACGCAAGCAAACTGCACGCACAAAATTTCTTAGGTGCCCAAACTGGCTAAATATGCACCAATGAATGCACACACCTATCAGATTTAATCATTTGAAATGCAAGCTCAGGGCAAGTCAACCTTCGCCTTGAGCTACTACTGAAAAGGTGTGAGATAAATCTGAATCCTCTTCCCTTCCTACTCCAAGAGGCTTGCAATCAGGGCTGGCATGACCATTAGGATAAGCAGGTGGCCGCCTAAAGTGCCAATAGGCCAAGGGCAGCACATTGCCACCGCTGATGTGCCCCTACAGAACCTGTAGTGGCAGGAAGGGCCTCAAATAGCCCTATAGTCTTAACTTAAAACTCTAGCATTGCAAGTTTGTTTGAACTCCACTCCCTCCGACGCCTGATGCCAACTTCCTTTTTGCGTGGGTGCGGAAGCTGCTTCTATCCCAATGCAACAAGGAGGTCGGCATCGAAGGGTACAAAAGTCAAACAGCCGCTCAGTGTCAGGGTTTCAAGGTAAGCACTGAGGGGCTGTTTGAGACCTTTGCCGCCATTTCAGATCCCAGAGAGGGACAGCAGCAGCAGCAATAGGGGCCAGAGCAGGAGCAGGCAGGGCCAGCCCGTCCATTGTGCAAGAATGTTGTTTGCACAGGGCCCCGCGTTTAAGAGGGCCCTGCGCAAACAACATTCTGCATCTGCCGGTAAATTTAAAAAAAAAAAAAACTTGCTGCCGCTGCCGCCGTGGCAGCAGCAGAATCGAGTGTCCCGCAGGGCCCCCCCTGCCCGGCAGAGTCCTCCATGTGGCTTCAGCTCCCTAAGTGCCGGCTTTCAGAGCCGCAGAGGGAGAGAGCTTCTCCCTTGCCGCTCTGTTAAGCCACTGGCGCTGATTGGAAACAGGATTTCCTGTTTCCCATCAGCCTCGCGGGCTTAAACAGAGCCGCGAGAAAGGAAAACTCTTCCTTCGCAGCTCTGAAAAGCCCACGCTGAGGGAGCTGAGGCTGCATGGAGGACTCTGCCGGGCAGGGGGGCCCCGCGGGATGCTCGATTCTGCCGCTGTTTTTTTTTTTTTTATTTACCTGGGCTATGGAGGGGCTAAGACTGAAAATGGGGTGATAGGGGTTTAAGACTGGAAGTGGGCCGATGGGGGGGTAGGACTGGTAAAGGGCTATGGGGGCTAGGATTGGTAATGGGCTATGGGGTCTAGGACTGGAAATGGGCTGATGGGGGGGCTAGGACTGGTAATGGGCGGATGGGGGGGCTAGGACTGGTAATGGGCTATGGGAGCTGATGGTGTGGCTAGGATAGGATTGGAAATGGGCTGATGGGGGGCTAGGACTGGAAATGGGCTGATGCGGGGACTAGAAGGGAGCGGATGCTGAATGGGGCTGGAACTAGAAGGGAATAGATGTTGGGGGAGGATTAGAATGGGATGGAGCTGGGAGAGTGTAATGGAGAGGGGAAAAATATTTTGTGTGGGAGGGAAGACAAATCTGCAATTGACCGGGTATTGGGAGAGTAAGTGGGGATTGAGGATGGAGGGGTAAAATTTGAGTGGATGAAATTGGAATGAGAAAACAGCAAAAGGAGAAAGATTAGTATGTTAAAGCAGATGTAGAGAGAGAATGGAAAAAAAAAACTAGAAGAGAGAAGAAAGGACAAATGGACAGCAGACGATGGAGAGTTAGCAGAAGACATGAAGAAACCAGAAGAAAGTGGCTGGAGCAATTGCAACTGAAAAAAAATGCACAAAAGGTAGAAAAATATCTCTTTATTTTGAATTTATTAACTGGAATATGTCAGCTCTGGGAAATGTGCATCATTAATGTCTGTGCTTTGTTTCGTACAAGAGGAAATGTATTTATAGTTGTATTTCTACAGTGTTGTTGTACATTCCAAGTTTGGATTTTGGGGTTCCCAGTTTAATTATTGTCTTTCTGTTTCTAAATTGTGATTCCTTGTTTGGTGATGGTCTATTTTCTGCATGTGTAACTGAGCTGAGGTATTCTGTTTATGTAATTCCTATTGACATTGCCACTTGTTCTCTTTCCCCAATAGGTCATGTATTCTTCTTCTCTAAAATGTATTGGTTTAATATTTGCAGTGTTGCCTTTTGATAGGTAGAGTATGGTGCTTTGTGAGTCCTGGTAGTGCTGTTATGATACGGCGGGTTTGTTATGGGTTCTAAATGGGCAGTGTTTGTAGTAGTTCCTAATGTGCCTGGCGGTTGGCACTGGATTATAGTAATGTAGAAATATTTTAGTCTTTCTTTATTCATACACTCATTAAGAGGCATGTTTGCTAAAAGTTAGTGTATGGTAACATTATGCAAATATTTATGCAAATGATGTTCCTTATGCAAATTAGGCCCCACACCCAGTCTCCGCACATGGCCCCGTACCCCCCTTGGGCCGCCCCTGGTAGCAGGGGCGGCAAAAGAGATGAGGTTTACCCAGGGCCTCATTTATTAAACTTTGCTATTGTGTTAACATGAATTAATGCATATTAATTGGTTAAAGAATGTTTCAGAAACAGTCCTTTTCTGAGTAAATACTATAAAGAGAATGGAAACTAAAAAAATAATTTACCAGCCTTTCAGATTTCTCGGATTTTATTTTTGTTTCTGGAACCCTGTGCCAAATCTTTTTTTACTAAGGCAATGGAGGTTTCTAGAAGACTTATGTGGCTTTTTAATGTGTGAATAGCACTGTTCACACATGTAATGACCAACACATATAAACAACTATCTTAGAAAGTAGCTGTTTACGTGTGTAGATCCACAACATGCATAGTTTCCAAAGGGTATGTTGTTGGAATGCAGCAGGCAAGGTGGAAAGGCTTGATGTATTTCCAATTTCACAAAAGTAATGTATTCACGCTTTAAAAAAATTCAATAGATGGATGCACATCAACAAAACTCCTCTCACTCCGATTTGTTAGACATTTTTTGTCTGTCTTTAATACCTGTTCTAGTATGCAAACTATATATCATTATAAAGATTCTACGCTTAAACTTAACTAAAAATGTATTGCGTGTGTGTTACTATAAAGTGAATATGCGTGTTAAATTTTAAATATCCTCTGACTAGCTTGTTAGCCAAAAACATATAGTACCTCAGTTCTTTACCCATCTGAATGCTATATAGCAAGCGGAAGGTAGACTGTGCACTGGTGCTAAACTGAGCATGCTCAATCTGCATTTCCTCTTCATCCCTCCTCATTACTTATAATGGATATAAAAGGAAGCTCAGCATAGAAGGCTGTTTATCAGTGCGGACTGAGAAAAAGAGAGCAACTGGATCTTAGGAGATGTCAACATGGCTTGACTCATACAGTATGTATTTATTTCTGGATTTAACTTGCACCTTGTCATTAGTAGTTATTATGTTCAGGTACTTCCCTGTCCCCTGAGGACTTTATAATCTAAGCTTGTACTGAGGCAATGGAGAGTGAAGTGTCACAAGGAGGACCAACAACAGTGGGGTTTGAATCCTAGATTTGGAGGCTGGGAGCCTGCTACTCTAACCACTAGGTTACTCCTCCGCTCCTATGTTCCAACCTGTGGGTAAGAGGGTAAGCAAGGGAATGCATGTATGCTTCTATCCAGTTGTGTTCTGTGTAGGTTTGGGACTGGTAAATACAATACTGAAAGTATGTGAGTTGGGACAAACTGGAGTGTGGAAGGGGCTAGGTGACTACGTCTCTGTATGGAACATGACAACGTAACCCAGTTAATGAAAGCAGATGAAGACCGATTGACTCACCTAGTTCACCCAAGTGACACTCCTCTTTTCTGGCACAACTGGATGAGCATATGAACTGTAGGTAATTTCAGGCCTTCGTATCTTCCTCTGACTCTCACAATACCAATACTTATTGCAATACCTCTTTCCTCTTGTTATTACCAAATTTTGTAACAATCCAGACAACTACCAAAATTAACTCAAAACATTCAACTCCCTCCATGCTTGTTGATGTTTGGTTTTTAAAGATGGTCAAGTCTTGCAAACTGTGCCAGCCTTCTTGGAGGCCTGATGCATCCATAACACTTCTGTTTAGGGTTACAACTGCCACTCCATGCAGGCTATCCCACTTCTAAATAGACTTGTCTGAATATTAGCATAACTTATCCCGCCGCTTTGAGAAAATTGGCCTGCTATTGTATAGCATATAATCATATATTCTGCCATATCAATCAGGCACTTTTTTTCTGATTAAACCAGCATGCACATATAATCATTGCTGCAGTGTATATAACATAAATAATGTCTAGTAGTGCTTTAAAACAATTCCTGTAACATCTCGGTGTGCCTTATACCTTTTGTTCTTTTAATGAGGGTTTCTTACTCATCCTGCTTCCTCCCCATTCTTTCTATTTTTTTTCTTTTCAAAGTCCTTCACATTGTTACTCCTTCTTAAACTCCCACTCAAAGATATTAATAGAAATGTGAGACTGCTGGTTACATGAATAAAGTCCACAACTACAAACCAAAATCACTATTAAGATAAAGGAAAAAAAAAAAAAAGTATACTTACTTTAGATATTCCATACCGTCAGAATTCTAAATTTGCTATTATCCTTGTGGAATGTGAATGATCATTATGCTATCACAGCAGAAACTCCTGACTTGTTCAATTTTGGTACTGAAAAAAATCTCTGACATAAGCAAAAGTCTATAGTCAATAATGCACTTGAACAGAAGTATTACAGTAAATGCAGTGTTCTCAAACCCCATATTCACAATAGCCAATCAACTAAGGAAGCAAATCCCATGATATATCGACCAATGTCAGCGAGAATAGCCTACCAACCAGTCTGAGCATTAAGACTGTTTCAATGCGCCTTAATTTTTATCATTCCTTTCAGACTTTCTTAGCCCTCTACTGGTGTAGGCTATTACCCTTTCCTCTGCTTCCTGTACCAGGCTGAGTACTCCTTCCAGGCCCTTGAAGCTTGTATCAGTGTCAAGATGAAGAGTAGACCAAACACTGGCTATAAGAGAATAGGAGCCAAAATGAGTTCTTGCTTCAAACACTCACACTTTGGCATTCCTCATTCTACACAAATGGTATCTCTTTGGAATGCTTCCCTGACTTGCCGGTTAGTTTATGGAGGGGTGCTGCAATTTCTGCAGTTAGGCATGAAATGCTTGTAAAAGGTGGCAAAGCCTAGAAAACTCCTGGTCTCAGTGGCATTAGTTGGAACTTTACAATCTTGTAATGCTCTTGTTTTCTCTGGATCTGCCACTATACCTTTTCCGGATACTAAATATCCCAGGAATCTTACTTCCCTGTGTAGAAACTTGCACTTGGACAGTTTCAGTTTTAGGCCACATTCTTCCTGTTTCGTAAACACTTTATCCAACCTCTCAAGATGTTTCTCAAAAGTGTTTGCATGCACTAGAATGTCATCCAAATAGAGAAGAAGAATATCAAGGACATAATCATCCAAAATGGACCCCATGAACCATTGAAAACTGGCTGGTGCATTACATAGTCCTAATGGCATATGTATCAATTCAAACTATCAAAAAGGCATAGTGACAGCGATCTTGCCCATATCTTTGGGTTCCATAGCTATTTGGAAATATGCAGATGTTAGATGAAGTGATGAAAACCAGGTAACCTTTATGGTTACATTGTTTAATTTGCAGTAATCGGAACATAATCACAGTGAGTCATCTTTCTTCTTGATTACTACAGCTGGAGATGCCAGGGGACTGTTACTTCTAAGAATTCCTTGGTTTACAAGCTCATACACATGCATAGATTGCTACTACTCCTACTACTACTGAACATTTGTATAGTGCTACAAGATGTATGCAGCACTACACAGACACATGTGTCTGCTCATCAGAGCTTACACTCTAGTCCAAACAGACAACACAGTAGGTGTAAACATGGGATACATCTAGGGAGAATGCTATGGAAACACAAAGGAGATCAGGTGAGTCAAGACCCGAAAGCTAGTTTTCAGCCTGGATTTGAAAAGGGCCACAGAAGGCGCCTGACATAGAGACTCAGGTAGTTTGTTCCAGGCATAAGGAACAGCAAGGTGAAAGAATAAAAGTCTGAAATTAGCAATAGAGGAGAAGGGCATAGATAGCAGTGATTTGCCAGAAGAACGGAGTTCCCAAGGAGGGGTGTAGGGAGAGATAAAAGAGGAAAGGTAGTAAGGTACAGAGTGAATGCTTTTATAGGTCAACAGGAGAAGTTTGAACTGGATGTGGAAATGGATAGAGTGCCAATGAAGTGACTTGAGAAGAGCAAGACGAGGCTGGTGGAAGATTAGCCATGCAACAGAGTGTTGAACAGATTGAAGGGGAGAGAAATGATTCAGAGGGAGACCAGCAAGGAGTAGGTTACAATAGTCTAATTGGGCGGTGACTAAGGAGTGGATAAGCTTTTTAGTAGTGTGCTCAGAAAGGAATGGGCAAATTTTATTAATGTTATGGAGGAAGAAATAATAGATTTTAGCTATCAGTTGGATGTGTGTGGAGAAAGAGAGAGAGAGCGGTCAAAGACAACCCCAAGATTGTGAGCTGAGGAGACAGGGAGGAGTAGAGAGTTATCAACAGAGACTGAGAAAGGAGGAAGGGGAGAGGAGAAATCTAGGGGGAAAAATAAGAAGCTCAGTTTTGGCCATGTTCAATTTCAAGCGGCAATGAGACTTCCAAGCAGCAATGTCAGAAAGGCAGGCAGAAATTCTGGCCTGGATTACCAGAGAGATTTCAGGTGTAGAAAGGTAGATCTGGGAGTCATCAGTGTAAAGTTGGTGCTGAGAGCCATGGGAAGAGATGAGGGCATCAAGGGACATATTTGTTAGTGATATTGCAAAAGGGCTGTTTGATAAGGTTTGTCTCTTTGCAGATGATACCAAAATATGCAATACAGTAGACATCCAGGAAGGATATCATGAGGAGGGATCTAGCTAAGCTTGAAGAATGGTCAAAAATTTGGCAGCTGAAATTTAATGCTAAAAAATGCAGGGTCATGCATTTGGGCTGCAAAAAGCCAAGGGAGTGGTATAGTGCAGAAGGTGAAGTACTTCTGACCAAACAGAAGAGCGGAACCTGGGCATGATTGTGTCTTATGATCTTAAAGTAGCTAAACAGGTAGAAAAGGCGACACAGAGAGCCAGAAGGATGCTTGGGTACATAGGGAGAGGAATGGCCAGCAGAAAAAAGGAGGTGATAGTGCCTTTGTATAAGTCTTTGGTGTGACCTCATTTGGAGTATTGTCTGCAATTCTGGAGACCACACCTTCAAAAGGATATAAACAGGTTGGAGTTGGTACAGAGGATGGCTACTAACATGGTTAGTGGTCTTTGTAATAAAGCATATGAGGATAGACTTAAGGATCTTAATATGTATAAGTTAGCTGAAAGGTGGAATAGAGGAGATATGATAGAGACATTTAAATATCTCCATGGCACAAATGCACAGGAGGAGAGCCTCTTTTAATTGAAAGCAAGCTCTGCTATGAGGGGACATAGGATGAGGGTGAAAGAGGATAGACGCAGGAGGAGTAGCTGACATCTTGGGGAATTAGAGTGTGATCTTGTGGATTTTGTCATGGAAATAGTCAGCCAGGGTTTGGGCAGAAAGGGAAGGAGGGGTTGGAGGCAGAGGCACCTTGAGGAGAGAGTTGAGAGTTGTAAGAGATGGTGAGGGTCAGAGGCAAGAGAGTTAGTATGATGGGCATAATAGTCTTGTTCAGTGAGTGCTATGGCTGACTGGAAAGAGACAAGCATGGATTTGAAGTGTAGAAAGTCTGCAAGTGTGTGGGATTTGAGCCAAGTGTGCTCAACTGAATGGGCACAGGAATGTAGATAGCGGGTATTGGAAGACAGCCAGTGCTGGGGTATAGTATACCTCACAGCACATGGCATAGGCAGAGCAAAAGCATCCAGAGCAGAGGAGAGTGCAGTGTTATAGGAAGCTATTACCTCATCAACAGAATCAGATGACATAGTGGAGGAAAGAGGTGATGAGACATTGAAGGAGAGAGCCAAAGGGTCAATAGCATGAAGATTTCTAAAGAGGTTGGAGAATTGAGTGATGAAGAGTGAAGCTTAGCAGGTGATGGTCCAATAAGGGGAAGAACTAAGGTACAAATGTTTGAGGGTAAGCAATTAGAGAAGAATATAAGGCTAAGGCAGTGTCCGTGCTAGTGAGTGGGGACAGTAGAGCAAAGCTGGAAGTCAAATGAGGAGGTAAGGGAAAGGAGCTTTAAAGCATAAGGGTCAGAAGGGTTATCAACATGAATGTTAAAGTCCCCAAGAATAAGGGAGCCATAAAACAGAGAGATGGAGAGGAGAAAAGAAATCAGAAGTCAGAAGTTATAAGGATAGTTGGGATAACAGGGGATTAGGTGCACTTGTGAATAATTGTGGTAATGAGCACAAGATGGTTATAAGAGACTGAATGCCACAGGGTGGGTGGGTAAAGGGGTGGGAGGGAGGGATAACAGTTATGAGGATATGCAGAGATAGGTACAAATGGAGAAAAATGAACAAACATACAGATAAATAGCACACTAACAATGATAAAATAAATATATCAATAGACACACATGGCTCACAGGCTGGCAGGTAAATGTGCCCACAATGGCAGCAAAGCAGGTAAGCATCATCTCTGTGCTGAGACAGAGATGCTGCTTACCTACTCTGTCTTTGCTTGGTTTTAAGGGCTCTGTGCTATCCTGGTTCTCTTCTTATCTCTCCCATCGCTCTTTCAGTGTTTGTTCTGGTGGATCCTCCTCTGCTGCTATTCCGCTCTCAGCTGATGTACCCCAAGGATCTGTCTTTGGTCCACTCCTTTTCTCTCTCTATACCCAGTCCCTTGGTGCACTCATCTCTTCCCATGGCTTTCAGTACCATCTTTATGCTGAGGACTCTCAGATCTAATTCTCTATACCTGAAATCTCTCTGGCAATACAGGCCCGGATCTCTGCCTGCCTTTCTGACATTGCTGCTTGGATGTCTCACTGCCACCTGAAATTGAACATGGCCAAAATTGAACTTCTTATTTTTCCCCTAAACCCTCTTCCTATTGCTCGTTTCTCAGTCTCTGTGCATAACTCTCTACTCCTCTAACTCCAGACTTTGCTCCTTTCACTTTGCTGCACCTTATGCCTGGAACAAACTACCTGTGTCTGTGCGCCAGTCACTTTCTCTAACCCTCTTTAAATCCAGGCTGAAAACTCACCTCTTCGCCACTGCTTTTGGATCTTGACTCACCTGATCTCCTTTTTATTTCCCCTTGCTTTATCCCTGCCTACACCTTCTGTGCTTGTCTTGACTAGATTGTAAGCTCTGAAGAGCAGGGACTGTCTCCTACATATCTGTGCAGCGCTGCGTACGACTTGTAGCACTATACAAATGCTCAGTAGTAGTAGTACTGTATTTTCACACATAAAGCGCGCGTGCTATACACTTTTTTACCTATCGCGCAACCCTCTCGCGCGGTATTTGCAAAGGCGCACTATACTGAAACTTTATTCCAGGGAACCGATTCCATAAAAGAGTCCTTACAAGAATATAATGGTTTCAAAATAAATTTAATTAATTTTCATCATCCGATTCCATAAAACCTTCAAAATCACTTCCCTCATCAACATCATCATTGAAATAATTTAAAACCGTCTGGAGACGCTCTTCCGTAACATCTGCACTGTCATCGTCACTCCTTTCGACATTTTCATCATCATCATTTTCATCATCATCTTCGTCATCACTACGCACCCGATCCTCGTTCTTATAAACAATCCCGGCTTTTTGGAATCCATTTCTTATGGTTTCCGGGGATATTTTGTCCCAAGCAGAACACAACAATTTGCAGATTTCCGTTAATGTAGCCCTCTTTAATCGTCCCAATGGTGTGAATTCATGAATTCCCCGCTGCATTCAATTATCCCACTCTCGTCTGATGAATGTTTTGAACGGGTGATTAACTGCTATATCTAGCGGCTGCAGCTTGCAAGTAAGACCACCCTGGTATCACTGCGATATGGGCACCAGTCGAATTAATATAATTTTGCACATTTGTTTCTTTATGGGCAGCCATGGAATCGAAGATCAACAAAGACTTTTTAGAAAAGAAACCACCAGGCCTGGCCCTATAACATTTATCAATCCATATTTTCATGACCTCAGAGTCCATCCATCCCTTTTTGTTACAGTGAACAACAATACCTTGTGGAAATTTTTCACGGGGCATGGTTACTCGCTTGAAAATAACATGTGCGATATAGGCACGTGCGCATAATGTGAGACATTCTCTGCAGAATAGGCCGAATAATGTGCTTTATATGTGGGTGCGTGTTTTATGTGGGTGTGCGTTACATGCGCTAAAATACGGTACTCCTCCCTGTTTCCTCAGCTCACAACCTTGGGGTCGTCTTTGATTCCTCTCTCTCCTTCTCCATACACATCCAACTGATAGCTAAAAACTGCCATTTCTTTCTCCATAACATAAATAAAATCCACCCATTTCTTTCTGAATACGCTACTAAGACACTTATCCACTCTTTAATCACCTCCCGTCTTGACTATTGCAACCTACTCTTTGCTGGTCTCCCTCTGAATCATCTCTCTCCCCTTCAATCTATTC
The DNA here is from genome assembly GCA_033557465.1 of Ichthyophis bannanicus. Lineage (NCBI taxonomy): Eukaryota > Metazoa > Chordata > Amphibia > Gymnophiona > Ichthyophiidae > Ichthyophis > Ichthyophis bannanicus. The sequence goes on along the minus strand of CM066032.1, from coordinate 870,562,737 downwards.
AACACTCTGCTGTGTGGCTAATCTTCCACCAACCTCGTCATGCTCATATGACTTCTCTATTCAAGTCACTTCATTGACTCCCTATATGTTTCCGCATCTAGTTCAAACTTCTCCTGCTGCTCCTCACTACCTTTCCTCTCTTGTACCTCCCTATACCCCTCCCCAGAAACTCTGTTCATCTGGCAAATTGCTTCTATCTGTGCCCTTCTCTTCTATTGCTAATTCCAGACTTTGCTGCGTTCACCTTGCTGCTCCTTATGCCTGGAACAAACTAGTCAAGTCTGTGTGTCAGTCGCCTTCTCTGACCCTTTTCAAATCCAGGCTGAAAACTGACCTCTTCGGATCTTGACTCACCTGATCTCCTTTGTGTTTCCTTACCATTCCTCCTAGATATATCTCTGTCAACACCTACTATGTCGTCTGTCTTAACTAGATTGTAAGCTCTTATGAGCAGGGACTCTTACATATCTGTGCAATGTTGGATATGTCTTGTAGCACTATACAAATGCTCAGTAGTAGTAGTAGCAATAGTAACAGTGGGTTAAGCAAAGCCTCAGGAGGGGAGGGGGGAGTGGTTAGTCACTCAGGGAGAGTAAAGCAAAGGACAGGAAAATGGAAAATGCTGGATTATTTAGTTATTCAGAAAATCAAGCACATTTGGCCAAGTTATTCTACTCTCCTTCTCCAACACACCCTAGCATATTTCTATATTGGTAGGACAATTGAAAATGGGAAGATCCAGCCCAATTCTGAATTTGCAAAACAGACAGATACTAAAGAGAGGAGGCATTTCCTGCCTTCTTAGGAATACCTCTATTGACTTGCTCCAAAGTTAGCGGTGGTTTATTAATATGTCTGTGGGTAGTACAGAAATCAAATATACATATTTATTTCTGAATAGGGCAACTGCTGTGAAGTTTAGTACCCAAGGATTTGTACAGCATGAAAACTGTATAAACTTCGCTGAATGTAACCCATTAGTATTTCCAGGATTTTGTGTCTTGTATTATAATATCTTAATTTCTTCTCTTTTATTGATATTGAATATGTGAGTGGTTTGAGTTTCTTATATGTATATAATTGGATACAACTGTGCCATGAAAATTGCAATCATCCTTATAAGGATCTTCTAAAGGTGGAAATGTAATAACTCTTCTCAGCCTTTCTTTCTAATTAATAGAGTGCTGAGCAGGGTAGCTGTGTTTCATATAAGAAAAAAACATGTTCTCTTCTTTTTTCCATAGATCCCTAAAGACAGGGCTGCTACAGTATTAACTGGAAAAAAGTGTATATTTTTACAGCCTAGTCTTCAAATGAGAGAAAGGAAGTACCAAATTCCTATACTCACTTTTTTATTGTGCAAGCACTACAATGACAAATGCAATGTAAAGGGAAAATGAAAACCAAAGGTGAAAATCTCATTGTTAAATTTTTGAGCTGGATTAAATGACAAACAAAGCAGGCCATTGAGTCAATGCTCATTCTTGGTGACCCAGCAGCCCCAAGGTTTTCTTGGTAAGGTGTGACCAGGCCTTTCTTCCCAGACAATGAAGAGTAAAGTACCTGGGTGGAATATGTCCCCCATGCAAATGTAAGACCCCAGACGTACAGGGCCAACCTCAGAATTGATCCTTTATGTCCGGGATCATGGTGCTGTCCATTGCCTGCCCTCATTCCAGTACCGACCCACCCCCTCCTGCCCAAAAGTATCAGTGGGATTTGAATGCTGGTCTTTAAGTTAGTAAGTAGCTGTGCTAACCACTAGGCTATTCCTCCTAAAGCACAATAGCCCCCTCAATTGCTTGATTTTTTAAAATGTGTGTATTTCCATTGCAATATTAGAAATATCTGCATACTTTGTCCACACACCTAACCCCTGGCCATAGCATGCCCCCTTCCAAAGTGTGCATGCTGCAGCTCTAAATGTGTAAATCGTGGTTTACAGATATGGAGGGTGATTCTATAATCAAGTGGATTGGTGCATGTGCATTTGGAGTCTTTCCTATAAGGCATGGTTGGGTTTCCTTTATAGAATAGGGGCAGGTTGATGTGCCTTAGTCATGGAAGTTACACCTCTGCTAGAGCAGGTGAAAATGGTCACACCTAGATTGTCACAATGACATGCTTAGGTAATAGCATTCTATAATTTGTTGTTGTTAAGTGCCATCGAGTCAGTGTCAACTCATGGCAACCCTCTGAATAGTTGACCTAAACTGTGTTTGGTCGTCATTGTTGATAGAGTGGCATCCATAGCCACTGCTATTGTATTAATCCATCTCATTGCTGGCCTTCCTCTTTTATGTTGACATTCTACCTTGCCAAGCATAGGTCTTTCTCCAATGATCTCTCTCTTTGCATGATGTGTCTAAATTATGAAAGTTGAAGTCTTGTTATCTGAGCTTCTAAGGAAAGCTTAGGTTTGATTTCCTTTAGTATTGACTGGCTTGTTCTTTGGGCAGTCCATGATATACAAAGTATTCATTGCCAGCACCATAATTCAAAGGCATCAATTTTCTTCCTATGTTTTTCACTGTCCAACTTTCGCATTCATATGTGTTATTAAAAATACTCTGACTTGGACAAGTTGAATCTTTGGGGCTTGTTTACAAAGCCGTGGTAGCGGTTTCCAATCATTATCGGAGCCGCGGCCCCATTGATTTGTAAACAAGCCCCTTTGTATGGAAAGAGACACCTCTGCTCTTGAGAAGCTTGTCTAGGTCCTTCATAGCCATTTTGCCAACAATACCTCTTGGAGTAGAGGAGTAGCCTAATGGCTAGTGCACTGGCTTACAAACCAAGCAACCAGGGTTCAAGTCCCATTAGCACTCTTTGTGGCCTTGAGAAAGCCATTTAACCCTCCTTTGCCTCAGAAAAATCCAAGTTATCAATGCCCCTGTTTAATGTACATTACCAAGTTTAAGTTGCAATATAAACTGCCTTGAATGAAATGATAAAGCAGTATAAAAAAGACAATAAATAAATCATCAGGCTGCTTGTCCTTTCTTTGTTGATCCAAGTAGGTTAAAGTTCTCAACTATTTCAATTTCTTTTCCATCAATGATGAATTTACTGATTCTGCCAGTTGTCAGGATCTTTGTCTTCTTTACATTAAGGTGCCGACCCACTTTAAGACTATGGGGTATGTTTACTAAACTGTCTTAAAAAAGCAGCGGCGACGTTATCGCGCAGTAATGTAACATTATCATGCAATAACATCATGTATCGCGCGATAACGTTGGCAGCGGCGTTAAGGCACACTAACGCTGTGAAATCCGTCTCTGAAGGGTGGAGTAAGACCTCCCAGAGGGCGGACATAGGGGTCAATGGGCAGAGAGTGGGAGGGGAGAGGCTCCAGGCACACTAACGCTGTGAAATCCGGGCTGAAAACTAATGCCAGTGAAACCCTTGTGTTAGAGGCACATTTGCAGGAAAGAGAAACCATTTCAGTCAGCAATGTACAGCAAAGGCAGGGAAACCCAGTTAAAGTGATAGTAGTGATACATGTGCAGGAACCAAAAAGGCAAATAAACATATAAAATGACCAGAACCACATCTGAAATCCCAATAACCAAGCTGGCCAATAGTGATATTAATGATAAACATAAAGCAACACTACTGACAACGCGTAAAAAGGAAGATATCATGTTTGGAAGGGTCTATGCTCTGTCCCCCTACAAAGTGAATGATCCCACATTGAAATAGTGGTGATCAGGGTTTTTGTTGTTTATATTGGGCAGTGCACATGTGCAGCAATAGCAGAGTGGGCACGTAGGAAACGGCAACTGTATTGATGCTGTAAATGGGATACAGGGGGCTGCAGGCGGCACATGCTGTGGTCCAGCTGGTGTTTGGCGCACCAGGACCGGAGTTGGGAACCTCTGCCCTAGAGCAGCGGCCAACAGGGGCAGAAACACCCACACCCACAGGCTCCACTATCCAAAGCCTCATGGAGAGTCAGGCTGTTGAGCCCTGCGCGGAGCAGCATTTCCCAATACTGGCACCTGCATACCTTAGCAATGCCGTCCTAAACTTAGGAACACGTTCCACATATATCAAAAGGTTGCTATGATTAATGTCAGCTAACAAATCCTAAGTTAAACACGATTTGTTGATAGAGATTCATCATAGCAACATTTCTGATATCTGTGGAGTGTGTTTCAGTTATTGCTTCTGACAGTGTTTACCACCCCGGGGAGTGACCTCAACAGTATTGCATACCATTGCAATGCCCGCACTGTGCCCAGGACTGGTGTGGCGGCCAGGGCTACCACAAACCTCCATATTTTTACAATGCTGGCATAGGTGTAGGAGTGTGTGTATATGTCTATTCAGTGTGTTGTGACTGCCTACTCCTTACTGAGCCCACACTGCTTGCACTGTTTACAATTTTAGCCTGCCAATGTGCATAATGAGAGCAAGGTACTGTGGGTATGGCCCGGACAGGGTGGCCTGGGCAGGATGCATCTTCACAGGGTATAGGGCAATGGCTGGGACATTGTAGTGCCCGACCACCACCTGCACGGACAGGGTGGCCACAGCATGTCATGCTGAGAGGTCACTCTCACCCTAACTGAGCAGTGACTATGGCATGGCTAGGTTCCCCCTTAGTGCTATGCAGCATTTCTCTCAAATAATACTTATGGGTTCTCTTTTCTGGGGCCCAATCACTGACATACCTGCTTAGACTGGGATTGATGGTCCTCTCTACTGCCACCATTGCAGAGATGTATAATGTGGATCTGTTGGTGGGAGATCTTGTCCCCCCACCCTGAGCCACAGAGGGCAGGTAGGGTGGTACTACATAATCCTCTTTTTGGTCCAAACACCCCTCTTCACCTATAACATGTAACCATGGCACCCACACAGGATATGCACTATTCTGGATGCATCATAGTCCACAAGGGCTAGACATGACTGGGAAATATAGATAGACACAGGTGTATCCTAGGTGTGTTTGCAAGGACTACCTATCACACACTGGCACTGATGGGGTCCTGCAGCATAGTCTATTTCTGCCAAGCCAGGTGCTGCGGACCTAGTGCTGGGTGCCCCACCTCACCCTCAGGGTGAGCACAGGACCCACACTATGTCACGGTCTGTAGCTACTCTGTGCCAGTAACACACATGGTCAGTTTCCCCTACTAGGCCTAGGTGCTGTGGGGGTGCATACCCCATTATGTGATCAGCTGTAGACTGCTGATCTTCATGTGCAGTGCATCATGGGTATGGGTGGCTTTACCCTATCCTGGTAACCACAGCAGACAGGTTGTATGGTGACCTGCCATCTTTCTGTAGCCAGCCAGCAGTGTGGTAGTAGCTATATAGATGTAGCTTACTGGTTACTTCAATGACTGAGGAGGCAGAGGTCATGAGTTTGATCCCACAGTGGTGTTATTTAGGAATGCTGTCTGAGGCTTTTCCTTTTCATTTCAATCAGTATTGCCAGCAGAAACACCCTCACAGTGCTGTAGCCTAAGGTGCCTCATAGGCGCCCTATAAGGCACCCTATACAGCGCCCTATAGGGCACATTATAGGCAGACAGGGCACTTTATAATGTGACCTATGGGGCACCTTATAGGGCGCCTTATGAGGCACCTTAGGTTACGGCACTGTGAGGGTGTTTTTGCTGGCAGCACTGATTTAAATTAAAAGAAAATGCCTCAGACAGCCTTTTTAGATTTCACCACTGCAAGATCAAACCCATGACCTCTGCCTCCACAGTCATTGCCATAACAGTGGGCTACATTGTTATAGCTTCTAACACTACGCTGGTATGTACTTATGGTTAACACACGTTAACGTGCCACGGCGCCCACTATCGCGCGATACAGATTCTTGCTACCTTAGGACTGGAACGCCCACTCCTTTTATGGCATTCTTCACATTATCGCTGCAACTAGTTCCGGTAACATTAAGACAGTTTAGTAAACATACCCCTATGTTCCTTGATTTTGAGAAGCAAATGTTTCAGATTGTCTTCACTTTCAGCCAGTAATGTGGTATCATCAGCTTATTGAAGGTTGTTGATGAGTCTTCCACCAATCTTCACACTTTGGTTGTTTTCTTACAATCCTGCTTTTCTAATGATTTGTTCTGCATATAAATTAAAGAAGTTAGGGAAAGTATGCAGCCTTGTCATACACCTTTGCTGATTTCAAACCATTCTGTTTCTCATAGTTTCATTCAAACAGCTGCTTCTCAATCAATGTAATTCTGGCCTTTGCCTATGTTCCACCCAAGCTCCACCCCATGCACACCCCAACTGAAAGTGCACGCGATAGGACTTCACGTGTGTACTTACAGAACAGCAACTGCCTAAAGCACATGCATAAGTGTCCATTCACGTACATATGTACTTTACAATAGGGACTTATGTGAGTTTTGCACATGTACCATCTTGCATGCCCCAACAGTGAGCCACCTGACTGATGACCGAACACATTTAGGGCAACTATCCAGAGGGTCTCCATGAGTCAAAACCGACTTGACAGCACTTAACAATAACAAATTATAGAATGCTATGACCTAAGTGTGTCATTGCGACAATCTAGATGCGACCATTACCTGCTCTAGCAGAGGTGTAACTGCCGTGACTAAGGCACAACAACCTGCCCCTATTCTATAAAGTAAACCCAACCAATGCTTACAGAAAAGACCCCAAATGCACATGCACCAACTCACTTGATTGTAGAATTACCCTCCATATCTGTAAACCACGAGTTACACATTTAGAGCTGCAGCATGCACACTTTGGAAGGGGGCATGCTATGGTCAAGGGTTAGGTTTGTGGACAAACTATGCAGATATTTTTGATATTGCAATGGCAATACCTACATTTAAAAAATCAAGCAATTGAGGGGGCTATTACGCTTTAGGAGGATAGCCTAAGGGTCATTTTATAAGGAGACATCTATACATACAAGCTCTGAAAAAATAGCTGACAGCATGGAAAGAATTGATTGAAGGAAGCTACATGACTCTTGCTGTTAGGAAAATATGGTTTACCATTTGTAACCTGAATGACAACCTAGATCAACATCCCAGCATCATGGTTATGCAAATAATAAATCTATGTTCACCAAGACCGATAGGAATAAGTGGATTAAAATATGAATCAGACAGGAAAGTGATATGGTAAAAAATCTGTTTCACTGCTTCCATAGCAATAGCCAAATGCAATACCAGATCCTGTTATATGAAAAATTGACTTTTTCCCAGTTTTCAGATTTTAATTGATTAAAAAAAAAAAATCACGCTAGAAGTTTTTTTTTAACATGTGCAAGACAATACGTTTGTTAATTCCTAGTTTAATGTGTGTGTTTACTATAGGCGTCAAGAGCGGATGGTCGTCATCAAAGTTGCAAACAGCACGGATGCAGAGAACTCCACCTCAATGGGTGGCATTGCCTGCAACCATGATGCTGCTGAATTGTACTCTTTGACGTTTTTGTGCCTTATCTGCTGGGGAAATGCTGTGCATATCCCCAGCAGATATTGCACCATGTTTGAAGCTAAAGAAGCACAAATTGCATGATGGTGGCATTTTGGCTGTGAAAACCTAATGTGGTTTACTAAACATATCCCTTATTCTCCTGTCCACGTCCACATGCCTTTTAATCATTTACCTTAAGAATGACCCTAATCCCCTATTTGTTGTGTTAGGTCTGTCTTGAACAGATTGTAAGATCTGTGGGGCAGGGACTGTTTCTTGTGTGTATGTGAACAGCACTGCATATGCCTAGTAGCTCTATAGAAATAGGCAGTAGTTGTAATAGTGTTAAGCGAGCTTTGCGGGCTTTAAGATTTTTAAGGTGTGCTAGCAAATTGAATGCATGTTAATGAATGTATAACCCTAAAAAATGGCAAAACAGCCAAGTTCAATAATACATTACTAAAACATAACAAGCTTCTTGGTCCTGCAAGTTATGGGATTATGTCTTTTTAATTTCTCAGCATCTCTCAGAATACCAAAATTACAGTGGCATGCATATGTGATAGCTCTGGTGAAGCTAGGGAAAAATGTCTCACCTTAAAGAATTATTTAATGAATATCACATTATACTTCCTTTTAAAATCTATGAGCCCTCATTCTGAATCACCTCTCGCCTCACATTGAACAAAACTAACCCATTTGGAGAAACTGCCCCGAAACAATAACTAGTATTGGAATAATACTAGATTTAGATCAAGCAAGTCCTTTCCTGGTAAATACTTAATTTGCACAGCACACATAAGAATGATTTTAAGAAAGGACAACATAATTATAAGACAGATTAGGCAGTTGTCCGTGGCGGAAACTTCAGGGGAGTGGCAGAAACCAGCAGCAGTCAAATCAAAACAATATATCCTGACAGTAATACAAACTCAAAGAAGCATTAGTGCTGTTTTTCATTTGTGTTCTTGTATATAAGATCTTTGTAGAAGAGGTGGTCTTGGGTAGATCATACTGTAATTGCTGAATTTAATTGTCACATCTTGGGAGGAGGTGGCATAAGGCTAAAGATTCATCTAACAAGGCTGATATCCTGCACCAGCTCTGGATTATGAGCACTATGTAAATGTGACATATCTTTTAAAACTTACTTTCCAATGTTTACCATATGATCTTCAACTACAAAAGTGCAGCTTTTGTGATCTGCTTAGGATAATAAGAAATTGAACTGGTCAAAAATAACAAGAAAGCAAAAAAGAAATTGAACTGGTAAGAAAGCAACAAGAAATTGAACTGGTAAGAAATAACAAGAAATTGAACTGGTCAAAATAACAAATGGAATCAAGGGATTATAGGAATGTTAGATGAGATTGCTTCCACACAAAAAAACATAAGGTGAAGGGAAAGAGGACCTTGGAAATCTACTGCTTGCCCCAATACAAGCCTTGTGGAACCTGTGTGTCTTTTTGGGAACCTGCCAAGTACTTGTGATCTTGGATTGGCCACTGTTGGAAATACGATACTGGGCTTGATGGAACTTGGTCTGACCTTGTATGACATTTCTTAAGTTCTTATGGAAAAGATCCTAAGCTGGGAAGCTATCTTCCACCCCAGGCTCCGTCAGTGGCTCACCCATTTTGTGAGGGCTCACTATCCTCCTTGGCCTTGCAGAAACATTACTCCATGCTCAAAGAAGTCTCAGTGTCCAGATCAGGCAATAACATATCCTCTCCTCCTGCTGACTCTAAGGATAATACACCAGAGGCATTTAGGGCATGCAACCCATGTCCATGTTAGACATGAGCATTTCTTGGGCAACACTCCACTGGGTTAGAAGACTGGGTTAGAAGACTCAGTTGTGTAGGTCTGGATCTTCTCCTTCTGTTTGGTTTATGGACCTATCCTCCAGGAACTTATCCAAACCTTTTTTAAACCCAGCTACACTAACAGCTTTTACTACATCCTCCGGTAATGAATTCCAGAGTTTGATTACACATTGAGTGAAAAAATATTTTCTCTTATTAGTCTTGTAGGTTGACGCTGCTACCTTGCCTGGACAATCCACTGCCTGTAAGTTGATTCTGCTCCCTTGCCTGGACAATCCACTGCCTCTAAGTTAATTCTGCTACCTTGCCTGGACAAACCATTGCCTGTAAGTTAATTCTGCTACCTTGCCTGGACACACCATTGCCTGTAAGTTAATTCTACTCCCTTGCCTGGACAAACCATTGCCTGTAAGTTAATTCTACTCCCTTGCATGGACAAACCATTGCCTGTAAGTTAATTCTACTCCCTTGCCTGGACAAACCATTGCTTCTAGATTAATGCTGCTACCTTGACTGGACAATCCATTGCTTGCAGATTAATGCTGCTACCTTTCCTGGACAATCCATTGCTTGTAGATTAATTGCATAGAACTTACTACCCATTGTTTGCATTGTTTGCATCGTAAAACAACTCACGCAGCATAGCCTATTAACTCTAGTAACCCCACTAGACTACTAACCAACCACAAGTAACACAACACACACATTAAAGACACCACTACCAATGCAGAACTACACATATAGGACCCACAGAATTATACCTACATGACCCAACTCAAGTTGAGCCCAGGTTAGTAAACCATAAACCTAATCCCAGGTCAGTAAAATACAAACCACAAAATGCACTCCACTACCCACTACCTCATGGTCTACCTCACACTCCTACATATGTTCGCACCCTGCACACATAGCATCAGACTCAACGAGCAAATCCCCTTGTTCAACATACATACCACCCAACCCAGATGCACACCAGCATCACACCAATCCAAAGAACGCCAACAACCAAAGCATACGGCCCACAAACCATACAATGCCACACGTAATACACACACACATATCACACAAATAATGAACATACAAACCCAATCATAACAACAAACATCAGGTATGCTCTTCTAAACACCAGATCTATCAGGAACAAACCAAATACTATCCTTGACCTAATCCACGACAAGAAGCTAGATATAATATGTATCACCGAGACCTGGCTAGATGACTCGGACCAGGTCATATTAAACCAAGTAACCCCAACAGGATACTCGACATTTAACTGTACCAGAGCACAAAGGAGAGGAGGAGGAGTATTAATACTTACCAGAAAAGAATACAGATTCAAAACAATCAACACCACTAACACAGCTGAATCCAACACACTCACTATAGCTAACAAGTACCTAAGCATATCCCTCACATACAGACCACCTGGAACAACAACTGAACACTTATCCACAGTAATTGAAACAATATGCGCACATAACAGAAGACACAAACCTCGCATTGCACTAGGAGACTACAAGCTAACATCCACTCCCACCAGAGAAACCACAACGTTCTTAAAAGCCATGGAGTCATTAAAATACTGCCAAACAATTAATGCCCCAATGCACCAGCATGGCACAACTCCAGACTTGGTCTTCCTGCCAATGCAATTAGTGGAACAGAACAAGACCACAAAACCAACAATCACACCAGTCCAGTGGTCAGACCACCATGTAATTGAATTCACCATGACCCTGACGCAAAGAAGATGAAAGAATAATCAGATGGTTCAAAACATTTAACAGAGACTCATTCATAAACGAAATCACTCCACAACTTCAACAGGAACACGACACTCTTGACCTAAATATAGAAGAATGGAACACAATAATATCCAATGCAGCATCTGCCCCAGCTATCAAAGAACCACAAACACGCAAGCGATCCAATGCCCCATGGTACTCACATGAAATCAGAGTTGCAAAACGCACAATCAGAAGACTGGAAAGAAAATGGAGACGGAACAAATCACACAACCTCCTAACCCAATACAGAGACAAACAATGGGGATATAACAATCTAATAAATGAGTGTAGACAGCAACACCATACCAACCTAAACATGAAAACTACTAATAGACCAAGAGAACTCTTTAGCATTGTCCAAAACCTCACCAAGGATGACATGCAACAAAGCACCCACCATCTTGACCCACAAAAATATGCAGACTACATGAAGTCAAAAAATACCAACAAAACATGCTCTACTACACCACAAACAAACGATCACATGATAAAAAAACAACATCAAACATGGGAGAGCTTCAACATACCAACAAAGCAGCAAGTAGAAGACATTATATCTGGACTAAACACTACAACTTCACCGTCAGACCCATGCCCAGTGACATGGCTCAAAGCTACAAAAAGCCAACTCTCTCATCACATTCAAAAAATCGTCAAAGATTCACTCAAACAAGGATACATGCCACAACCCCTAAAGCACGCAATGATATGACCAATACTTAAAAGTAGCAATCTGAGCCTCTCCGAACCAAAATCATACCGTCACATCTCCAGCCTGCCATTCCTTGCTAAAATCGTGGAAAAGGCAGTGCAAAAGCAACTTCAGGACCATATTGATATTAATGCCCCACTGGACATACATCAGCATGGATTTAAACCCCAACACGGCGTGGAAACACTACTAACCTCCCTCTTTGACAACCTACTAAGAGGCATGGAAAACATAAAAAACGGCTTCCTGCTAGTGTTCATCTCGGCGGCCTTCGACACTGTGTCCCACACCAAGTTATTGCAACACTTACAACAGATAGGACTATGCAAGAATACCCTGAAGTGGTTCACATCATACTTGGAAGGGCGAACACAACAAATCAAATGTGACCAAAAGAAATCACTAGAATTCCCCGTCACACAGGGAATACCTCAAGGCTCAGCCCTATCATTTATTTATTTATTTATTTAACAGTTCTTTTATACTGCGCTCTTTGATATCAGTGCGGTTTACAATGAAAACATGACTCTTTGACAATTAAAAGCTGTCTTGAGTTTACATACAACAGAGGAAGTAAGGATTTATAAACTTAGGGAAACTTTGTACATATTATGGAACAGACTATTTACAGTGGTCAGAATCTATTTGATGTGCATCATGAGTCAGAGCAATTGCAAAGTCATTTTACAGGCTTGGGCTGTGATACTGGTGGCGGTGAGGCGTTGTTGGGATGTGAGAAGTGTATCAGGAACAGGTGATGTTTCAGTGCTTTTCTAAATTGCATGAGATCACTAATTGCTCTTATTGAGGGTGGGAGGTTATTCCAGCATCTGGGGGCATCGTACATGAAAGCTCTGTTATTAGTTGAGACTGAGTTTGTAGTTTGTAGTTTCTCTTGGGATGGTTAGTATATTGGACGCTGCTGATTTTCTCGGTCTGTTGTTCGGGGTGAGGTTGAGGAGAGATGAGATTGAGGGGGGATATATTTTGTTAATGGCCTTGAAGGTAGTGAGTAGGGCTTTATATGAAATCCTACAGGTTATCGGGAGCCAGTGTAGATCCCTTAGGATGGGCGTTGTGTGGTCTCTCATTGCTGCTCCGGCAACAACGCGGGCGGCGGCATTCCTGGCTAGTTGTAGCGGCTTTAGGGTGCTCTTTGGGAGGACGTGGAGTATGATATTTGCGTAGTCGAAGTGGGGTGTGACTATTGCCTAGAATATAGTTCTGAAGTCATCGTGGTCGAGCATAAAGTGTCGGAGGGTCTTGATCTTGTAGTAGATGGCTTTTATAGAGTGGCTTATGTGTTCTTTGAATTCCAGCTGTTGATCTAGTATCACACCTAGGTATTTTATGGTGGATTTTATAGGAAGATCCGCATCTCTCACTTTCAGGGTAGCAGGGGGTGCAAATCCCTTGTTCTTTGTGACTATTAGAACCTCCGTTTTTTTTAAGTTAATTCGTAGGTTCTGTTCGAGGAGCCAGTCTGTTATTGCATTGAAGCAATCAATTAGGGTTGTATAGTCTGGACGCATGACATTGATCGGTGTAAACATCAGCACGTCATCTGCGTAGATTAAACAGGATATCCCGAAGGAACGGGTGATTTCACAGATCGGCTGCATATATATGTTAAAGAGCAGCGCAGAGAGGGAGGAACCTTGGGGGACTCCTTGTTTCTGTTGAAATGGTTCGGATATGTTTGCTCCAATCCAAACTTGTTGCCAACGGTCTTCTAGGTAAGATTTACACCAGTCCCATGCTAGACCCTGGATTCCCTTTTCGTGAAGTCGGGTTAGAAGTTTGTCGTGGTCGACTGAGTCGAATGCTGCAGCGATGTCAAGGAAGATTAGTGCGAAGCCCATCTTGATGTCATCGATTCCACTGATGAGTACATTGATCAGTGAGGTCAGGAGTGTATCGACCCCGTGAGCTTCTCAAAATCCGTGTTGGCTAGGGTCTAGTGGGGATTCAGTGTCAATATGTTGTTGGAACTGTCTCTGTGTCACCTTTTCCAGTATTTTAGCTAGTAATGGGATGCTGGAGATTGGTCGGTAGGATCATCAATGCTCTTTAACATCTACATACAGCCCATATGCAACATCATCAAGCACCACAAACTTCACTATCACATTTATGCTGACGACATCATGGTGTACGCTCCAATCAACATGCTAGCACTAAACACCACAACAATAACCAAATGCCTCGAAGACATGAATGACTGGCTCAGATCCAACAACTTAACAGTCAACTACGATAAAACTGAAGCAATGTTCGTCACCAGGAACCCCAACTTCATACCTCCACAAACTATCAGCATCCTAGACAAACACATAGTAGTCAAAGAAGAAGTTAAGTATCTGGGCATCACACTAGACAGAGTTCTAAACCTGAAATCCCACATCACCAAAACAGCAAACAAGGTCTATCAACGATTGAAAACAGACAAATCAAACCAATGCTCCGCCAGGACCACTTCCGCACAGTGTGCCAGGCACTCATCACACCACTGCTTGATTACGGAAACTCACTATAGCAAGGCCTACCTCAGCAGACACTCCACCCACTACAGATGGTACAAAACACCACAGCACGCATCATTACAGACACACCAAGGACCGAGCACATCACTCCCGTCCTACAGCAACTGCACTGGCTCCCAATGGTGACAAGAGCTAAATACAAAACAATCATGATCATCTTCAAAGTCATTCACCATCTCTCAGCAGATGTACTCCAAAACGTCATAACAAGGGACATCAGCAATAGACTAAGAAGAACCAATAACGACAACATGATCGGCACACCTGCAGGCTATCACAAAACCAAACAAACAACCTCAAAAAGAGCACCATCACTACTGGAATCCACACTATGGAACTCCCTCCCAACAAGCCTGAGGGCATTAGATGACCTCAAAGACTTCCACAAAATCTCAAAACATATTTATTTATAGAAACATATGAGCATCCAGGCAACATCCCATACCCAAACTGAAATACCACCTACCCCGCCAACTAAACATGCACCCATCCTATCCACACACACAAGTTTATCATACCACGTTATTAAATACCCTCATGTTAAATGTTACCTTTAATTGTACTGTCTAAATGCTGTTATGTAACTGTACTGTCTAAATGTTTACATGTATCCTAATGTTAATTGTAACCCTCCAATTGTGATGTGACATGACCACCTTGATTGAAGGATAAAGTAGTATACGAGTCTGTCTAAATAAATAAACAGGTTACGCTGTAGCTTTATTGCATGTCCCCTAGTCTTTCTACTTTTTGATAATGTAAACAATTGATCTACGTTTACCCGTTCCACTTCATTCATTAATTTATAGACCTTTATCATATATCCCCTCAGCCATCTCTTTTCCATGTTAAAGAGCCCTAACCTCAAGCCTCTCCTCATAGGGGTATCTTTCCATCCACTTTACTATTTTGGTGGCTTTTTTCTGTACCTTTTCTAATTATGCTATATCCGTTTTAAGATACGGTGATCAGAACTGCACAGAATATTCAAGGTGTGGTCTCACCATGGAATGATACAGAGGCATTATAATAGCCTTTGTTTTATTCTCCATTTCTTTCCTTATCATTCCTAGCAATCTATTTGCCTTCTTGGCCGCCACTGCACATTGAGCAGAGGATTTCAACATGTTATTCGCGATGAAACCTAAAATGTTTTCCTGGGTGGTGGTTCCTAATGTGGAACCTTGCATCGTGTAACCATAGTTTGGGTTGTTCTTTCCTAGGTGCATAACTTTGCATTTGTCTACATTACACTTCATCTGCCATTTGAACATCTAATCTTCCAATTTATCAAGGTTCTATTGCCATTTTTCGCAATCCTCTCGGGTTTTAACAACTTTTAATAATTTTGTGTCATCTGCAAATTTGATTACCTCCCTCGTTATTCCAATTTCAAGGTCATTTACGAATATCTTAAAAAGCAGCGGACCCAGCACAGATCCGTAGGGTACTGCACTATTCACTTTTATCCATTGGGAAAATTGGTCTTATAGCCCTACCCTCTGCTTTCTATCTTTTAACCAGTTCCTGATCCACAATAGTACACTGCCTCCTATCCCATGGCTTTTTAATTTTCCCAAGAGTCTCTCATGAGGGACCTTTGTCAAAGGCTTTTTGAAAATACGATACACTATATCGACTGGCTCACCTTTGTCTACCTGTTTATTCGCACCTTCAAAAAATATAACAGATTAGTAAGACAAGACCTTCCTTGGCTAAAGCCATGTTGACTTTCTCCCATTAAACCATGACTATCTACATGTTCAGTAATTTTAGAAACATAGAAACATGATGTTAGAAAAAGACCACATGGCCTATCTAATCTGCCCTTCCATATCAACCACTACAATAGTCCCCTTTTTTCCTTTAGAGATCCTCTGTGCTTGTCCCATACATTTTTGAATTCAGATACTGTCCTCATCTCTACCACCTCCACTGGAAGACTATTCCATGAATCTTCCACTCTTTCCGTAAAGAAATATTTCCGCATATTACTACTGAGTCTATCCCCTTTCACCCTCATCCTATGTTCCCTCATAACAGAGTTTGCTTTCAATTGAAAGAGACTCTCCTCCTGTGTATTTATGCCACAGAGGGATTTAAACATCTCAGTCATATCACCTCTATCCTGCCTTTCCTCTAAAGTGTAGATACTGTATGCTTTATAGCGAAGAACACTAACCATTTAGTAGCCACCCTCTATACCGACTCCAACCTGTTTATATCCTTTTGAAGGTACGGTCTCCAGAATTGCACACAATACTCCAAATGAGATTGCACCAAAAACTTATAAAGAGACACTATCACCTCCTTTCTTCTGCTGGCCATTCCTTTCCCTTGCCCCCAAGCATCCTTCTAGCTTTCACCATCACCTTTTCTACCTGTTTAGCTACTTTAAGATCATCAGACACAATCACTCCCACTGCCATCGTCTTCCCCCTTTTACATGGCATTTCAATCCATAGAGATTCTGCAGTGTATTCTGTTTCCTGCAAAACTTTAATCCTGTGTGACTCATTGCCCTCACTAACACAGAGTGCAACCCCTCCACCAAGTTGATCTACTCTATCATTGTGATATAATATGTACCCGGGTATCACAGTGTCCCACTGGTTTTCCTCCTTCCACCAGGTCTCTGAGATACCAATCATATCTAACCTCTCATTTAGTGCTATATATTCTAACTCTCCCATTTTATTTTTTAGACTTCTAGCATTCACATATAAGAATTTTAGAAGTTGTATTTTATTCATATTAATCTGGTTATCGGTAGGCAGGGGAAATTTGGAATATTTAAGCTCTGTCTACTCTGTACCTAAGGGCATTTGGGTCACTTTTGTCTTTATTTGAACCTCTCTGTTGATATGCCCTAACTTCAATCTTTTGCTAGTATTGTTCTGAACCATGCGCTCTTGGGCAACTGTCAGCTTTCCCCTATTATCTAGTTTAAAAGTTGCTCTATCTTCTTTTTAAAGGTTAATGCCATCAGCTCGGTTCCAACCTTGTTAAGGTGGAGCTTATGCGTTCAGAAAAGCCTATTCTTTCTCCAGAATTTTGCCCAGTTCTTAACAAATCCAAAACCATCTTCCTTGCACCATTGTCTCATCCACACATTGAGACTCTGGAGCTCTGCCTGCCTTTTGGGTCTTGCGCATGGAACGAGAAGAATTTCTCAGAATGCTACCCTGGAAGTTCTGGATTTCATCTTCCTACCTAAAAAATCCTAAATTTGGTCTCCAGAACCTCCCTACCACACTTTATTATGTCATTGGTACCAACATGTTCAAAGATAGCAGACTCCTCCTCAGTGCTATCTAAAACCTTGTCTAGATGGCACGTGAGGTCTTCTACCTTCACAGCAGGCAGGCATGTTACCAGGTGATCCTCACAACCACAACCACCCAGCTATCTACATGCCTATTGATTGAATCACCAACTATAACAGCTGTCCTAACCCTTCCTTCATGGGCACAAGGCCTTGGAGAAACCTCCTCAATGTGAGAGGGTTTTACATCATCTGGAGGACAGGTCCTAGTTAGAGGATCACTTCCTGCCACACCAGGGTGATGCTCTCCTGTCACGTGACATCTATCCTCCATGGCAACAGGGAGGCTGGAAGACTGGAGTTGGGACTTCACTACTATGTCCCTGTAGGTCTTGTCTATATACCTCTCTGTCTTCCTATGTCCTTAGTCTGCTACTTTAACCGCCAGAGATCGGATTCATTGTCTGAGAGCAAAGGGCTCCTTGCACCTAGTGTACACATTATACCCTTCAGCAACTGGGAGAAAATCATACATGTGACACAGTGCAAAAGACTGGAAAGCCCCCATCTCGCTGCTGGACTGCTGTCTGCATCTTACTTTTAAGGTTTTGTTTAGGTATTTAAGTTGCTTACTTACTTAGGTTTGCTGGGGATACTCATACTAATACAACTAGACCTAATGCATTTAATGGACTTTGTTCGACTCAAGACTAATTAATCTCAGGTCCTTAATTAATGTATTCCTGATGAGTATAACCACCCACACCTTAAAGTGAATATGGGCACCTCCTTCCCTTTAACAGGTTTAAGAGCCTATAAAAAGATTATCCCTGGGATGGGTGGGAGGGAAAGAAGACAATAAAAGCTAGCTTGCTACACAGTGCCCTGACCTGTGCTTCTAAGGTAAAGTCTTACCAATTTCCTGTGTGATTCACACAGTCCTTGGTTTCATAGATGGGGCCTTTCAATTTGCCCCTTTGATCTGTCACTTGCCTTTAACATCTATTTAAGATAACTTCACAGATCTTTTGCCTATTAACTGGAAGGCCTTTTTGTAAAGGTCACTGGAAACAAGTTTATTTCTCTCTACTCAGAGACTATTTATTCTACTTGTATGCTAAGCTATACTCTGATTAGATTTAAATGAAAAGCTCTCTGGTGGTACTAAGACCTGACTGACTCAGCAAAAACACTGAATTCTAAAATACACAGATTTATCAGCTTTAACCCAAAGAATTCCCTTTTTCCCCATGATCTAGAGTATATTCCAGAAGATAAATACTTACAAGTGCAGATCTGTTTCCAGCTGTGTAGTCCCTTTCGGTAGTCCTTCAAGACTCTACATATATTGAAGTGAGTTGTCCATAGCCAGGAAGAGCACAAGTGGTATTCAAACCCTGGTCTTCTACTTATAAAGCCAGTGTTGCTATACCTCCAAAGCTTTTAGAAGGCTTCACCATGCAGGGGTGTCACTTCCTACCTGCCACTATTGCATGGGACTAACTCAGTCTTAGAGTGTCTTATGCTAAAGGGCTCTAGTGGCAGTGCATGTCTGGCATGCACTAACAGTGTACCTTGGACCTTCATTGCCAGCTAATGTGGGTCCATGACAGCATGGGCTGATTCCCATGCTAACCTGCACCCCCACATTAGGGACGTGAGTGGAAAGGATGGGATGGAGAGTGGGCATGGTGAGCTCTGTGCAGTTAGCCCTGGGTTCACACTGCATGCTCTGTGCGATTAGCATGGATTCACACTTCAGAAACAGTGTCCCCCTAAAAGCATAAGGAAGCATGGCAGGTCGAACATGGGGTTAGATGTTGGAACAGTAACTGGCTATACATATGCCGCCATCCTCAGACTCTTTGTACGCTAACAACATCCTTGTGACTGTCACATTCGGTGCCCGTGGAGAGTAGGTGAGACTGTCATGCAGGGCCTCTAATGTGAAACTTGCAGAGACTGAGAAAGGCCCTCAGAGCTTCGCTGCATCTGAACACAGCCTCTGGCCAGCTATGGCACCTATCAGGGACACATTAAAAAATATGCGACTGTTCCCTCCACCTCCTCTCCAACATTCACCTCCAGGCACTGCCTTTCCACATGGTGGCAGGCTATGCAGGGACCAACATGACATCCTATGGCACATTCCTCCAGCTGCAGTTGTGCAGGGACCATTCAGAGGTCAGTGTCCCATATTCGCAATCAGTCAAACCAAAACATGTCATCTCTGTAAACATAAGGCTGGTTGTTGTTATGGAGTAATACATAATGTCATGCTGACTGCTGTGGTCAATGATCAGTAGACAATGCTGAGACAGTGTGCAGATCTGCCTGAGATGGATATGCCTGTATGTGCATACTGTGCATGGAGCTAAGATATCCCCCAGAATTCACTCTGTGACTTCATTGTAGGACAAGATCACAGATTCTTTAGTGTTCCACCAACTTGGTTACTCCATTGGACATTCACAGAGGCCAGTCCTCCATGTGGGCCTAGCTCCCAATAGGCTGCAGCTTCACCAAGAGGCTGATTGTGTTGCCATGGATACAGCTATTATATAAGTTGGCATTAATCAGGCCTCTCACCTATGCAGCCTGGTGTGTCCTAAAGCCTGGAGGCTCAGTCAGAGATGAGAGTCACTGTACACACACAAGTGATGGAGCTCTCCCTAGTGAGACCGTGTCTCCCAAGCTCACTCTAGCCAACCATCGGGTGATATGGAAGCTGTACAGCAGTGTCATGTTGGGAGGTAAGTGTAGGGGCATGCTGTGGAGTTGGGTGTTGAGGATTGTGTAACTGGGAATGCATTTGAGTGTCACAGCTTTGGGGACATTTCTACAGGCACAGCTAGTCAGTCAGTGACTCGCATAGGTTGCAACTACTTGATGAAAACCAACCTTCTGCCCATAAATGGTGTTTCACACAGTTTGTGGCGTTCCTGGCTAACTGAACATGCAGCATATATGCCATAAAGCCTGGGCATCACATGCATTGCTGCAGCTCACAGTCCTTTGGACACACACACACACACACACACACACATATGACCCCACTGTCCAAAACAGCATCAGTTAGCATTCTTACTTGGCCCTTAGGCCTCCTTTAATGCTTGGACATTGGCAACACCAGCACTGTGTATATGCATGTTAGAAGTGTCTACACACATCCCTCATAATGTGTGGGCACTAGTAGTGTGTTCTGCCATCCAGAACATGTTGGTCCAGTTTTGCAGTGTGGTGGCTTATGCTGGACCAGATAGGAGAGTTACATATGCTGATACAGCTCTGGAAATTTGAGATAACCTTAACACGCTTGGACTTATCATTCCTGATCCATAAGCTGCTCTTGAACCTGTGACTCTTCTCTCTCACACACAGGTGACCATGTGTTTGGAGCCACTGAGCAACCATGTAGGAGTGTGGGTGCATCAATCCATGTGTGTATAAATGGTCATTGTCAGGATGCATGAGAGAACGAGCTGGAGTATGCTTATATCTGTGTAGCTCTCTACAGGCTCTTTACCATACATGTCTGACAAGCTACATGAGGCTGCTATGGGAGAGGGACATCTTGTTAGGTTTGCATGTAGAACTGCATTGATATGCTGCTGATAAAACTGACATTCATGTCTTACATATGGGATCTGTCTTGCCAGAAGGAAAGGGCATGATTCATTATTCATTATTATTATGATCATTATCTAATTTCATTTTCCTTGCATCTTCAAACTTCATCCAACAACTTAACAAGTGATTACAAAACTAGAAAATTTAAAGCTTTCCATAAAGAAGATTTTCTTAAAGAAATTATTCCACAGTTGCAACAAAACTACACCGAATTGGATAAAGTCATAGAAAATTGAAACAACATCATTTCAAATGCTGCTGTAGCCCTGAAAAATAATAAAGTGCAAACACGCAGGGCGAAAAATGCACCATGGTATTCAAATAAAATCAGGGAGACAAAACGCATTTTAAGAAAGCTTGAGCGTAAATGGAGACTAAATCTCAAAATATAAAATTTCTATTTAATGTTAAACAAATAGAATACAATAAGCTAATAAATGATCGTAAACAACAATACCATACAAATCTAATAATGAAAGCAGCTAATAAACCAAGGGAGCTCTTTAACATTGTTCAACAACTCACAAAAGTGAACACTTCATATAGTGACTATCAAACAGATCCCCAACTAATTGTGAACTACCTGATAAACAAAAATTCACTTTCGCCAAACAACTTACCTACATCACAAGACTACCAATTTTGGATGAAACCTTGCATCGAATTCACAAAAGTCTGGAAGGATTTTTCTATACCAAATTCAAAACAAATTGAAAATATTATCAGCACAATTAATACAACAACTTCCCCAGCTGACCCATGTCCAGTGGAATGGATTAAAAGTACTAAAAATCAGATTAGTTTTCACATTGTAAATATCGTCAACAACTCTTTAAAACAAGGACACTTACCATCTATACTAAAGAAAGCTATAATTCGACCAATCTATAAAGGTAAATCACTCGACATCACTGACCCCAAGTCATACCGTCCTATTTCAAGTTTACCTTTTATATCAAAAATTAGAGAAAAGTAGTACAAAAACAACTGCAAGATCACATTGACTTACATGCCCCACTGGATATACATCAGCATGGCTTTGAACCAAATCACAATGTGGAAACAATGTGATTTCTCTCTTTAATAATCTTATAACAGGTCTTGACAAAAACAAATTATTTCTATTTATCTTCATCGATGTCTCAGCAACATTTAATACTGTGTCTCACTCAATAATGCTGCAACGTCTACGAAATATTGGTTTATCCAACAATACAATAAAATGGTTCACTTCTTACTTAACCAATCGTTCACAACTAGTAAAAAATGGGGACAAAAAATCCTTACAATTCACGATTGTACAAGGTATTCCACAAGGTTCTGCTTTATCATCTATCCTCTTTAATATCTATATTCAACCCATATGTCAAATTATTAAACATCATGAAATGGATTATCATTTATACGCTGATGACATTATGATTTATACTTCAATTGATCAAAATACCTTTGATACAACAAAAATTAATAGCTGTTTGAATGATATGAATAATTGGCTCAATAACAACAATTTAAAAATAAATTCTGACAAAACGGAAGCATTGTTCATATCGAATTGTCAGTCCTTAAAACTACCAAGTGAAATTAACCTATTAAATAAAAAAATAAAAATTAAAGATGAAGATATTTAGGTATAACCTTAGATAAATATTTAAACTTAAAATCTCATATAAACAAAATTGAAGCTAAAGCATACCGCCACTTAAAGATTATAAGAAGACTAAAATCAATATTAAATACAAATCACTTTTGCACGGTATGTCAAGCTGTCATAACACCCCTACTTGATTTTGGAAACGTCTTGTATCAAGGTATTCCTAAAAACGCTATCCATCCTCTCCAATTAGTTCAAAACACTACTGCACATATAATTACTGGCTCTGCAAAATTTGATCACATTACTCCTGTCCTTAAACAGTTACATTTCCTTCCAATTATTGCAAGAGCAAAATACAAAAACCTAATGATAATTTTCAAAATCTTTCACCAGTCTTCAGCAGATATTCTACAGCGTATAATATCCAAAGACAAGAGCCTAAGACCTAGATGATCTCATAACTCCAATAAGCTTAGTACACCTTTAAACTTCAATAGATCAAAACAGATGACCTCTAAAAGAGCATTTTCCTTCATGGCACCAGAGGTATGGAATTCTAATCCTGAAGAATTAAGAGCTCAGGAAGACATCAAAGACTTTTGCATATCTTTAAAGACTTATTTATTCATAGAATCATTTTGTCAAATTAACTTAAATTGATCAACTTGTATATCCAATTTCACTGAGATAATATTATAATTTACTGCTTGTACGTACTGTATTTATATTGTAATGTATTGTATTTGATCTTCCCATGCCCTCAACATGTAAGTCCTTTGTTGTCTTGTCAACCACTTTGATTGAAGGATAAGGTGGTATACAAAACTTTTTAAATAAATAAATAAAATTAATTAATTAATTAACACACACATGCAAGACCCTGGGTGACCTAGCAGAGTGATCAACATAACCATTTCATGGAGTGTGCTTGTAGGCCATTCCTGGAATAATCTCATGGTTGACAGGCCACATTGATCAGATTGGCCTACCATGTGGCTCAGATGGATGTGGCACCTAAATGAGTATTTACTCATGAAAGGGTCACTGGTTTAATCACAGGACCTGGTCATCATTTGGCAACTGAGAAAGCAGTGTGGTTATTTATTCCTCTGAGATGGGGTATTATCATATTGCCTAATCTTCTGGCCTCACTGGCATATTTTTTCCCCCACATGCACACATCTAATCAATCTGTGCATGTGGCAGTCATCCTGATCCAACCCTCCCCTGTCGCAGTCCTATGACACTGCTTATTACTATAGGATACAGGGGTCATGGGTGTACACAGACACCCTGTGCATCACTTTGGGACTAAAGATGTAGTCAGGAGACACCACTTGCACCATCAGGGCATGAAGGCAATAGCGGTTGGCAGACACCACTTCCCAATCTCTTCCCAGGTGCCACATGCATGCTCTGTATAGGCGCTATTAATTGTGCTTGCCTGTGCATTCTCTCACGCTGCAGGTTACGGGTCACACACTGTTGTCTTTCATTAGGAAACTCAGCTGCTTATGGCTCACAGTTCCCAGGGCCAGCGCATCCACTAGGTGAAATAGGTGGGTGCCTATGTCTATTGATCATGGCAGACAGACAATCCCTTCCTGCCTGAAAGTGTGGCATAGCCACTGATTCAGAGCTGTGGGAAGTCTTAAAGTAGTGGCACACTTGTGGCTAGTCACGGCATGCCGCTCCTGTCCCCTTCTATTGGAGGGGGTCAGGAGTGGCATGCCATGAGCACATGGGCTGCTATCTTGAACCTTGCTACTCCAGAAGGGAGGAATCACCATGGGCTCCACTTTGCCTGCCAATAACATGCTTGCCATGCTCCTGAGGGAAGACACAGCAGCCTTACACCTGACACACAGGGCAGGGACAAAGGTATCTTCTGCACCAGGCAGACACCGCTGCTGCTGCCACCACCACCCCCACACACTGCTCATATGGCTGCATGGTGGCAGTGGTTGTGGCATGACTCCTTTGTGACAGTGGCAGCATGTATGTGTGCCACTGCTGTCACAGCAGAGACGCAACAGACATCATAGATGTACACCCTCGGAAGCCACCTTGTCCCCCTAGCGGACTAGCCAACTCCGCTCAATCACTCACATGACACCATTTTTGCCATTTTGGCACCAACAACACAGTGTTCTTTATTAAAAGGGCACCATGCTGTGACTGCCAATAGATCACTACTATCACTAATTTCAGGGCTTCAGTCTGGTTGCTGTATACTGCTTACATGTAAATGGGCTCCCTGTGTGATGTTTAACGGCCGAGAATGGCTCTCTGCCTTAAAAATGAGCCCTTAATGTTCACTTTTTGTTGGCATTAAGGTTCCTGGTGGCTGCACTTGTAATGCAAAATAAAGAGAACCAGCGTTAAAGGAACATATGCTGTCTCTGCCTATGCTCCATCCTGTTAATTCTCCTTCTCTGCCCCTTTGCAACTTCAGCCGGTAACATGTTACCGCCCATTGAACCTACATTATCAGCACTTTCCACAGCAGTAACCACTACCAGGAATTGATAACACACGCAAATGGCACCTTTTTGCCCTTAATGAAACTTAGTAAACATACACTTTAGTCATTTCGTTTTGCTGTGGCTATGTTTTTCAGTGAAATGTCCCAAAGAAACATTCTCCAGCGGATTTAAAAAGTACACCTAGGGGGGGGGGGCGGAGCCCTGAGCGAAGCAGGGTGGCTGTGTAGAGCGTTAGCTCCGGAGAGGCTTAGTCAAGAATCCTGCAATTGTGCTTAATTTTGGTGGAGGAAGCACGAGAGCGCTGAACCCTGAAGAGTGGAGAGATGTCGGGACCCAAACCTGCACGTTTGGATTTTAATGCGGGGCAAACCACGGGCACGAAGAGATCCAAGCCGGAGCCTCCGTCCCCGCAGAAAATGGCAGCGGCGCGAGATTACCCTGAGGCTCTTCAAGAATTACTTGCAGAGGTGCGTGCAATAAAGGAAATAGTTTCTGCAAACAGCGAAACACTGGCTACCGTGCAGGGTGACATGAGCAGGCTAAAAAGTGGCATGGAGAGCCTTAGCCTTCAGCAAGAGCAGATGGAGCAGAGACTGCAGGCGCATGAGGAAAGATTGAAGACCTTGGACAGACAGGCCAGGCAAATCAAGCAATTGCAGAAAGAATTGGAAGATAATAATAACAGATCCCGCAGAAACAACATTCAAATTGTTGGTATCCCTGAGGGGGCCGAGGGGACGGATATTTTTGCCTTTCTGTACAAATTGATTCCTGCTGCACTGCACCTGACTTTTGACATGCCGTTTGAGATTGAAAGAGCGCATAGGGTGCCCTCATAACTCCAAGCTGGTAGCAAACGGTCGCGGCCGATAATTCTTAAAGTGTTAAGGCACCAGCAGGTACTTAAGATCATGGAGGCAGCTCGCGCTCGAGCACCTGTTGAATTTGAAGGGCATAGACTGATGTTTTTCCCGGATTTTGCCAAAAGTACTGTAGACAAGCGGAGAAGATTTTTGGAATTGCGGCCCAGGCTCCAGAAACTACAGGCGAGATTTGGGTTACTCCACCCTGCAAGGATGAGGATTACACTCCATAACAACACGAGGACTTTTGAGGACCCTGACATGTTATATGCCTTCCTGGACGAGAAAGAGCAAGAGCTGATGCGATGAGGCCTGCAAGGAGAGTCTCGTATCTGGATAGTGGTCGGTTATGATGGACCAATTTGAAGAGGCCTGAGGGATACGCCCTGGGCATAGCGTTTTGGGGCTTCGTTCTCTATTGTTATTAACATGACAGTCAATGTTGTTTACTGTATAACCACTGACAGCACAATTGCTTATATGTCTTCTTGGCTATCAATAGGCACTTCTGTACCTGCTCTGCTTGCTTTGGGTTTACCTGGTAGAGTTTCAGGTTCCCGCCCCCCCCCCCCCCCCGCCCCGGGGTCTTCTAGGCATATTTTGTTATCTGATATTTACTATGGGCTAGTTATGGTTGATTGTACTGCATTGTCATTTTCACAGCTACGGTTTGGTGGATGGGCAAAGTATGACGGGGCATTGTGTATGAAAGTGTTGAATGTATTTCAAGAAGTCAGCAACTTGGTCAAGAGAGATGTGACCTGTAGTTGCAGGATGAGACATGGCGCCTATTAAGGTTCTCTCTTTAAATATTAAGGGTATAAATAACCCTATAAAGAGGAAGAAAATTATCCTGTATGGCAAACATGAAAAAAGTGACATCTTACTCCTTCAAGAGACTCAGTGGGAAGGAGTCGCTTAAATTAAGTATCAAACCTTTTATGCTTTTAGCCTTCTCTGCTGCACAGGGCAAGCGTAATGGGGTTGCTATTTTAGCCCGTAAGTCTCTTAATGCTGTTGTGCATAATGTCAGGGCTGATCAGGAAGGGAGGTGGGTCAAAGTGTGTGTGAAAGTGGGGGCTTTGGATTTGGTTTTAATGAATGTGTATGCCCCTAATAGAGACTGTCCGGATTTCTTTCGCACGATAGCGGAGGAATTGCATGCAGATTCTTCATCCCTGAAAGTGCTGGCTGGGGATTTAAATCTAGTAATGGATGGTCTGGTGGACAGGAAACCATTGAGAACTCTGGGGCCTACTAGGGCACAGAAGGTTCTAACTTCTATAATGGGAGAAATGGGGCTTATGGATGCATGGCGTATGTTGCACCTTAGTGATTTGAAATTTACCTTCTTTTCGCCTCCTCACCAATCCCTGTCACAAATAGATTATATCCTGATATCGAAGCCCCTGATACCAAATATGGTGGCGGCTGAAATTCATCCGATGCATATCTATGATCATGCTGCAGTATCGGTGGTATTGCAGGATGGGGTGTTGAGCTCCTCAACCTCTGGATGGTCTTTCGATAGAGCGCTGTTGGACAATGAGAGCTTCTGCTCAATGATTCGAAAGGCCATTCAGGAGTATTTTGTCTTTAATACCCCACACTTGACTAAAGGGTGGGCTAGGTGGGAGGGGCTGAAAGCTTCCCTGCGAGCCGTTATTACCAGCTTTAGCATTGGACAGGCTAAGCAGCATGGAGAGCAGCTTAAGGCATTGGAGTCGCAAATACAGGCCGGGGAGCGGGTATTGACTAAGCGATCTGACCCCTGTATATTGTTGAGGTAGCAAAGGTTACGCTATAGATATAATCAGCTCCTTACATCAGAGGCCTCGCAGTGCATTAAAGCCCAGGAGAGTATGTACTATAGCGAAGGGAATAAGTCCGGCAGGCTGCTTGCCAACGCGTTGAGAGCCCGTAAAGAGGCTGGCAGAATTGCTGCTATCAGAGATCAGGGAAGCTCGGCGTTGTTGTTAGACGACTTAGACATTGCGGAGTCTTTTAGGTCCTTCTATGAACAGCTGTACACCTCTGAGACGGGGTGCTCACCGGAGGCTTTCCTGCAGTTATTATATGAGACTCAACGACCAATGGTAGAACCAGAGGTGGCAAATTGTCTTGATGAGCCGTTGTCTCTGGAAGAGATACAGAAGGCAATTGCCTCCTTAGCGACTGGGAAGGCTGCGGGGCCGGATGGGTTGCCAGCGGAATTTTTTAGAGTCTTTGCAAGAGAACTGGGACCATTTCTACAGCAGTACTTCCTGGCGTTATTGGAAGAAAGTCCTCAGCTGGGCTCTTTTGCTTCGGCAAAGGTGATTATGATTGAAAAGGCGGGGCGAGATCCGCAGCTGGTAAGCAATTACCGGCCAATCTCTTTACTTAATGTGGATTATAAAATTTATGCGACAGTTCTGGTGCGGCGCCTTGCGGGAGTGCTACCCCTTTTGATACACCCAGATCAGTGTGGTTTTGTGGAAGGAAGATCTACTGCGGATAACGCCAGACTTTTCTGTCATGTCCTGGCCGGGGCAGAGAAGGTGGAGGGCCCGCTGGTGGGGCTGTCGTTAGATGCCGAAAAGGTGTTTGACCGGTTGGAATGGTCATTTTTGTTCTCTACTCTTAAGTGGTTTGGATTCGGCCCTGGTTTTATTAACTTTATTAGGCTGTTGTACGCCCGTCCATTAGCGAGTATTTGCATGAACAACACTCAATCCCGTGAGCTCTTGCTGGGCCGAGGTTCGAGACAGGGGTGCCCCTTATCCCCAATGCTGTTTAATATCGCTTTGGAGCCTCTTGCCTTGTTGCTACGGCAGAATCCTAGGATTCAGGGCTTTACTACTTTGGGTATGGAGATTAAGCTTTCGGCCTATGCCGATGATCTTCTCCTGTTTACCACCCCTGATTCGATTTCCCACATCCTTGATCAGATTGGAAGATATTCAGTCCTGTCGGGGTACAAGATCAATTGGACTAAGTCTGTAGCCTTTGCCCTTAACTCTTCTGCCTACAAAGATATGCTTTCGGAGTTTCCCTTTGTTTGGGTATCAAACCCGGTGAAGTATTTAGGTGTTCACTATTGTTACCCCCTAGAAGAAGCGGTTAGCTTTAATGCCAGTTCTCTAATTTCGACCATACAGTCGATGACTACAAAATGGTCTCCATTGCGATTAACATGGTTGGGGCGACTAGAGACCATTAAAATGGCAATAGTTCCTAAAGTAACTTATACTTTGGAGATGTTGCCATTGTTCCTTCCGGCACAGACATATCGACAAATGGAGAGACTTTTGGTCTCGTTTTTGTGGAATAATAAGCCCCCCAGAATTGCCCTCCATAAGCTTAAGGTGAAAAAAAAAGATGGGGGCGTGAATTTTCCAGACTTCCGGCTTTATCACAATGCCTTTTTAATGAAGCAGGGGGTGAGGTGGTCGGAGCAACAGTGTGCCCAAAGCCCGGTTTGGCTTAGGCTTGAGGAGAAATCGGCAGCCCCCTTTCCATTGTCCTTGCTTTCAAGTATGGTATTTAGTGATGTATCCTTAAAGCCTCGAATGATTACGGACACGCAAAGGGCTTTTCAGACTTTAATGAGTGTTAGTTGTCCAGAAGATGTGCTGTCGGAGGATTTGTCTTTGTGGCTCAACCCACTTTTCAAGATACAGCGTAAATCCTTTGCGTGGAAACCTTGGTATAGTAGGAATATATGGACAGTTGGTCAGTTAATTGATAAAGGAGAATGGAAAAGTTTTGGAAAGTTGCAATGGAAGTTCCATCTTCTGGGCTCGGCCTATTTCCAATGGCTCCAGTTGCAGCACTGTGTTGGGAGAGTTCTTGGTGACCTTCGGCAGCTGAAAGCCATGGGAAAGCTGAATGCCACAACTGAGCAAGTTCAGGGCATGACGGGGAAGGCCTCCTTTTTGTACAAAGTGCTGAAGCAGGCTAGCCCTGGGCCTCCTGGTAACATGGGAGGTGCATGGGAAAAAGACACCGGGGTAGACCTCTCCCAAAGTGGGTGGGGGAAGTTTTGGTCTTCTCATGTAAGGATTACTAAGTCTGCCTCTGTTACCCAAACGTTATTTTTCTTTGCCCATAGAGCTTATATTACCCCTATACGCCTTAGTAGGTGGGACAAAATGGCAAGCAATAAGTGTTGGATTTGCCAAAAAGAAATTGGCACTTTTAGGCATGTTGTTTTTGACTGTCTCAATGTCCAAACTTATTGGTTGCAGGTCTGGGAATGTATCCAAAAGGTATTAGGCTTCAGTACTCCCCTCACATGGGAAATCTTGGTTTATCGCTCTGTCTCAGATATCTTGTTAAAATGCAGTAAGGATGGCTTCCTCTTAGATTTTTTGTTAGGCGTTGCTATATGTTGTAGGATACGGAACTGGAAAGAAATTGCCTCCCTTCATTGGCAAGCATGGTGGGGTCTCGTATGTGATTACATAAGAACATAAGAACATAAGATATGCCATACTGGGTCAGACCAAGGTCCATCAAGCCCAGTATTCTGTTTCCAACAGTGGCCAATCTAGGTCATATGTACCTAGCAGTTTCCCCAAGGGACACAGGTTCCACAATGTTTGTATTGGTTCAAGCATTGATATCCTGGGTCCCTTCTTAATAATGGTTTATGGACCTTTCCTCCAGGAACTTATCCAAACCTTTTTTAAACCCAGCTACACTAACAGCCTTTACTACATCCTCCGGTAACAAATTCCAGAGTTTGATTACACGTTGAGTGAAAAAATATTTTCTTTTATTAGTCTTAAATAGTTTACCCTGTAGCTTCGTTGCATGTCCCCTAGTCTTTCTATATTCTGATAAGGTAAACAATCGATCTGCGTTTACCCGTTCCACTCCGTTCATTAATTTATAGACTTCTATCATATCTCCCCTCAGCCGTCTCTTTTCCAGGTTAAAGAGCCCTAACCTTTTTAGCCTTTCTTCATAGGAGTATCCTTCCATCCCCTTTACCATTTTGGTGGCTCTTCTCTGAACCTTTTCTAAAATCGCTATATCCTTTTTAAGATACGGCGACCAGAATTGCACACAATATTCAAGGTGCGGTCTCACCATGGAACGATATAGAGGCATTATAATATCTTTTGTTTTATTTTCCATTCCTTTCCTTATCATACCTAGCATTCTATTTGCTCTTTTGGCCGCTGCTGCACACTGGGCCGAGGGTTTTAACATGGTATCCACAATGACGCCTAAATCTTTTTCCTGGGTGGTGGTTCCTAATGTGGAACCCTGCATCGTGTAACCATAGTTTGGGTTGTTCTTCCCTAGGTGCATAACCTTGCACTTGTCCACATTAAATTTTATCTGCCATTTTGATGCCAAGTCTTCCAATTTATCAAGATCCTCTTGCAATTTTCCACAATCCTCTTGGGTTTTAACAACTTTAAATAGTTTTGTGTCATCTGCAAATTTGATAACCTCACTCGTTATTCCACTTTCCAGGTCATTTATGAATATGTCAAAAAGCAGCGGACCCAGCACAGATCCCTGGGGTACACCACTATTCACTTTTCTCCATTGGGAAAACTGGCCATTTAGCCCTACCCTCTGCTTTCTATCTTTTAACCAGTTCCTGATCCACAATAGTACACTGCCTCCTATCCCATGACTCTTTAGTTTTGCCAAAAGTCTCTGATGAGGGACCTTGTCAAAGGCTTTCTGAAAGTCCAGATACACAATATCAACTGACTCACCTTTGTCCACCTGATTATTCACTCCTTCAAAAAAACATAACAGATTAGTAAGACAAGATCTTCCTTGTCTAAAGCCATGTTGGCTGTCTCCCATTAGGTCATGACTATCTACATGCTGAGTAATTTTATTCTTTATGATGGTTTCTACCATTTTTTCCCGGTACTGATGTCAGGCTCACCGGTCTGTAGTTTCCTGGATCACCCCTGGAACCCTTTTTAAAAATTGGTGTTACATTGGCGATCCTCCAATCTTCGGGTATTAGAGATGATTTTAATGATAGTTCACAGATTACTAATAGCAGGTCTGCAATCTCATATTTCAGTTCTTTCAACACCCTTGGATGTATACCATCCGGCCCAGGTGATTTGCTACTCTTCAGTTTATCTAATAGTTGTAATACATCTTCCCAATGTATCAATATTTCCTTCAATTCTTCCGCACCTTTAAATACCACTTCAGTCATGGGTAACATCCCTACATCTTCCTCAGTAAAGACTGAAGCAAAGAATTCATTCAGTCTCTCCGCTATTGCCTTGTTGCCTCTTAGTGCTCCTTTAACCCCTTTATCATCTAATGGACCAACTGACTCTCTCACAGGTTTTTTGCTACGAATGTACTTGAAAAGGTCTTTACTGTAAATTTGAATTAATGCCCCGGTGGGGAGAACAAAAATCATCCAAGCACAGGGAAAAGTGGAAAGCTTTGTTGGAATTTGGGGAGGCGGCCAAGTGTTAGATGCCCCCAAAGCTGCGAAATTATCCTGAGTTAGCAGTCTTGGGTTGGTAGTAGCATTTTGCCCATTAAAGGGCTGTAGCATATGTGTTGACCTCGGGGGCGGGGGAGGTGGGAAGGTTGGGAGGTGTTATTGGAGACCCAACTTTAAAAACTCTTTATGTGGTGATTTGACCCCTGATGAAGGCCTTTGGCCGGAACATTTAAAGTTGGGTCTCCAATAAAATTGTTTTTTATCAATTTTGTTTGGTTGGCCGTGGTTTTTTGCCCTCCGCTGGTTCTGTCTTTGTGTTTTTCTGCGGAAGGCCTCTTCCTTGTTCCTTGGTTTTGGACTTTTATGAAAATTAAAGACTGCCTACACAATCAATTTGCTGCTTTGAATAGAAATAGTATCGCACCAGAATAGTTATGGGATGACATCAAGGAAGTTGTGCTTGAAGAAAGTGAGAAGTCTCTACAAAAGGTGAAAAAACAAAAATGGTCAAAAATGGATGACCGAAGAAACTCTGAAAATTGCCCAGAAATGCAGAGAAGCTAAAACCAGAAGAGAAAGAGAGGCAATCGCAGAACTAAACAGAGATTTCCAATCTGCAGCAAGATGAGACAAGGAGAATTACTACAATGACATATATAAGGAAATAGAAGCAGAGACTATTAGCTTTCCTAATGCTACAAGTGTTAAAGAAAAACGTCTATCCTCAAATTGGAATGTTAAAAGATGCTCAAGGATCAAATGATGCTGAGAAGATCAAGATAAGGTGGAAAGAATACATAGAGTCATTATACCATAAAGATCAAGTGGACCAACAGTTGTTTCAACTTATACCTTATGATCAGGAACTGTTGGTGATGAAAGAAGTTGCTGAAGCAGCAGTGAAAGCATTATCAAAGAACAAAGCACTGGGCATTGATGGCATTTCCACAGAAGTATTATAGCACTCTGATGCAGCTGTTACCATACTTACAAAGCCCTCCCAGGAAACTTAGCAGACAACATCATGGCCAACTGGTTAGAAAAGATCTGTGCTCACAGAAATTCTGAAGAAAAGTGATCCGACTGGCATTGGAAATTATCACACAATTGCACTTGTCCCACATGCTAGCAAGACTCTACTCAAGATCATTCAATTGGAGACCACAACAATGGAGGCAGTGTATGTAAATCAATTTCATGCATATTCATTTTTGGAATCCTGAAAACCTGCCTGGCTAGATGTGCCCCGAGGACTGGTTTGAGACTGACTGAGTGGAAAGGAGGAGGGATTGCAGACTTGAGTGTTTCTCTTCTTTCAAGAGTTGCTGAAGACATTCTCTCAGGAACAAATGGGTAGATTGTTTTACACTTTTCTTCTATGCCTAAGTCCCATTTCTGTTTTTTCAAACTTGCTGCACTGTTTGCCTGGAACAGAATTCTTGAGTCATAATCCCTCTGTGGTCATATTCAAATCCAGACTAAGACAATATTGAGTGCCAGTGGCTTGCAAAGTGGCTTGCCATTGCTGATGAACCGTGATCATGGATATTCAATGTTGGGGCCATATTTGGCCACCGACATTGAGTATCCAGGTTGACCAGATAGTGTCACAGCTAACTGGGAAACAGCACTATTCAGTCACTGCCCAGTGATCTCAAGCAGCAAAAGTTAGGTGAACCTTTCAGGTGCCCAACATTTGCTGCTTTGGGATAACTGGCTAGTGGCTGAATATCACTGCTAGCCGGTTATCCCCAGGTGCAGCCTCCTCTCCACCTCTAGAATGCCCTTATACTAGTCAACTAGTGTCAGGGTGTTTAGAGGTAGCAGTTGCTGAATATCCCACTGAGAGTCACTTAGGTGGTTTGCACAACTTCAAACCACCTAATGGCTTTGAAAGTCCCACTCTCCTAAGCTGTTGACTTTGCTTTTACATCTTGACCACTTCTCTTTAATACATTCTCCTAGACTCTCGTGTTTATCTATGAAACAGGGACTGTCTTTTATATGTGTGTGTCCAGCACTGCATATGTCTAGTAGCGCTTGAG
Organism: Ichthyophis bannanicus; assembly: GCA_033557465.1. Classification (NCBI taxonomy): domain Eukaryota; kingdom Metazoa; phylum Chordata; class Amphibia; order Gymnophiona; family Ichthyophiidae; genus Ichthyophis; species Ichthyophis bannanicus. The sequence goes on along the minus strand of CM066032.1, from coordinate 870,528,123 downwards.
ATAAGATGTGGAGTGGCAATATTTGAAGAAACCAGCATCTCCACTAAGTCTCTTTTTGCTGGTTTCAAAATATATTTATGTTTTTTGGTAAATTATCTGTGCCACGCTTTAAATTTCAAAACCAAGATAGAGCAATTGTGCTCTTTCAGTCTCAACTCTCTGTGTAATGCTGAATGCACCATGAAAGCAAATGTATTTGTTAAAGTTAATGGAGCTGCAGAATGTGTCATTCTTCTAATTCTGCATTTATTTTCTTTCTGTTCTCCCAACACAGCTCCCACTTCACCTGCTATTGTGACAGCGCTTCAGTACTCCAAGGCCCTGCTTATTGCAAGAATGAAATGGCATATGGTGGAGGCAGGACATTGCCTTTATTAGCTTGCACTTACTGTATAAGCAGAAGGTCAACATAAGGCAGAAGGGACGTCAATTCTGCTGCTGGTATATACATATGGTGGCAACAATAAACAGAAACTTTGACTGCCAAGTTTGCCAAGCCAGCATCTACTTGTCATCTGCCAGCTGATCCATTAATGTAGTCGGTGCTTTCTCTGCATCATCTCTTTATTTACCTAGTCTAGAGATTTCTGCCACTGGTGAGCCATCATTTTTAAAAAACCCTTTTGCAAGACTGTGGCTGTGTCTCAATGGTGTATAAGTATGGCAGCTGTTCAGTAAGGCACATAGTGCTGGTTTTCACAGATATATGATACTGTAAGGCATGCAGATGGAAATATAATTTGCAAGTGATGATCTATCGCAGCTCCTAGAGTATTAACTGAGGAAACAAACAATAACATTTTGCCTAGAAAGTTCCAGAGAGAAATAGAAGAGAAACAGAATGACAGAGAGGTAATATAGTGTAGATATTGATTTGTGCCTTGCACACTGGGGCTACAGAGGAAAGGATTCACATTTACAGAGGAATACGAATTTAGGCCACTTTTTTGACATGCAATGTAAATCATAAGGCTTAGCACCGGCCTGTCTCCTATGGCAAATGGTATAGTGCCATTAGCCACTGGAGGATTACTAGGTCATATGATCTCCTCTGTTGGGCGACTCATCCTGCTCATTTCCCTAAAGTTCTACGTTAAGCTCCACAGTCCATTAAAGGCAACAGAATTATATCTTGAGCATGCACGGTAAGAATAGTGGGGCGTCAATGAGGATGCAACGAGCACGGGGCGAGTCTTTGTTCTAGCTCTGTGGCCTATTGTTTTGGAATGAAGATGTTTCTGGAACTGATTTCTTCTTAAATCTATAAAGCATCTTAGCTTGCCTAATTTAGCTAATTGAACAGCTGGCCAACACCTGTCTTGGCTGCATTTTGCCTTTAAAGAGTTGCTTTGCATTAGTTTGTCTCAGGAGATGAAGACGATAAGACTGCTAAATGGAATGTAGAGGGAAGATTATAATATATGCATGTCTATCATTTTAAGAAATAACTACCGTTTTCCAGATACCAGTGTAGCCCCTTTTCCGTACCTTACTTCAGAATACAGGCTCAGAAAACAGAGCAGGATTTTATCTTTTCCTTACTCTTGCTTCTCCAGTCTTCCCCCTTTTGTCTATTTTCTCTCTCTACCTAGACTCACTGGACTCTAAGGATTCTTTTTGTTACCCGACTCTCTCTTCTCCTCCTCTGGACTCCATGGAAAATTTAGCTATAAAACTAAGTGGGTAGCTTTATCCTTCTCTTTCTTAAACATTTTTGGAGATTGGACTCCAGACCAATAGCAGCAATTAGAAGCACTCCTGCAAACGTCTCTGCTGAATTCTCTGATTCCTCTGTGACAGAGATTTAAAATCAAAGAGAGGCTCTCTCCTTCTCTGGGTCCTTTGTCCTCCTTTGTGGTACAAGGTAGACTTCTCCAACACACTGCCTGGAAAATACTCCATTCTGTCTGGAGAAGACAAAGGATATACCACTGTTCACCCTTCTTTCCACAAATTCCTGAAACTTCATGTGGACACTGACCACTGGCTGGATGCTACCATATACAGTCACTTCTGTGGAGATGTACTGTATTATATGGAATAGTTTAGTAGTCCTTTCTGCTCTCACTCTACTATAGCATATTCCATATGCTTCCCAGCTCAAAGGGGAGAAAGGCTAATAAATACTCTTTGAAGGAATGCTAATAATATTCTTTGAAGTCCCAGCACTTCTGAGCTACTAGTTAGTGGGGCAACCTAGGAGCCAATATTTTCAGAGCTTTATAATGGCCTACAAACCTCAGAAACATCTGCCATCCCAAGAGGCTCTCATTACAGACTGAGGTAATTTTTCTGCCTTTTTTTAATATTAAGTACTCTCCGTGATTTCTTTAAAAAAGGAGATTTTTATTACAATTTTAGTTCCATCACTTTTACTGTGAGTTCATACAACATCCACTTATCAGCAAAACCAATTCACATAAAAAATAGAGTTCTGTATTGCTGGGTTAGATTGGATTATTTTTTGTTGATGTATTATAAAGGGTTTTTAAGGAGCTTACTTGTTTGCTTTAAGGCTTTCTTTTTATCTCTAGTTCAAAGGGGAGCAAGGCTAATATTCTTTAAAGTCACAGCATTTCTGAGGTATTAGTTCATTCTCTCTTCATTGCAATTACACCCACTTCACATAACAAATCTTAATATATATAACTACTCACCAATTATCTGGTTGAATTAGATAGAAGTGTTTTGTATTGGTTAGAAGGGAAAATATAGGAATTAACCCTGGAATTACCGAGATTTTTTGCACACACTAAATACCGTTGGGGTCATAAATGACCCCACAACGAATTTTAATTGTTAACCATGAAAAATTTAAACTAAACAGACAAAATATTATTCTGAATTAATTATTTATTATATGAAGGTTAAATGTTTTGAAATTTAATGCTTTATCATAAAATTAAATGAAGAAGAATTGCCATGAAAGCAGTTTTTGCATGCACTTGATGAACACAGTAAAGTACTACAGTCATTTGCATGAGACACCGACAATTTCTGAATGTTCTTTGCAAACATTGCGCATGCAGGAGGTGCAAACTATGTTGCTTTTCTTGTCTTTTTCTCTGGAACAGCAGTGACACCTTGCCCTTTTCTTTGGGATCCTGACATTGCAAACAGCATCAGTGGCTTCTTCAATGCTGGAAGAAGTCTCGCTGCAATTACTCTGAAGCAGCTGCTTTCCTAATTCCAAGAGGAATAGACGATGTCTGTGCTTTGACTTGGACTGCCATTCTGGATTTAATGACATCCAAACAATGAAGGCGTTCAAAGCACTGATGTCCAACATGTTGTAGAAGATTGTCACTGGCCAGCGTCTTGTCATTTGTTTTGTGGTATATGTGTGCAACATTTGATCTGCCGTATCTATTCCACCTTTACTAGAATTATAATCCAAGATCATGCGTGTTTTTTTGTCTGGACGTGTGTTATCTACTTCTTCTTGATCATGCAAACTGTTCAGAAGAACAACCACTTTTCAAACAGTAAAGTGAATACCTCTCAGCCCTTTGCTGTTGCAAATTCTGGAGGCAATTCTTTTCTGTTCTTTCGAATTGTCCCCAAAAGTGTCATTTGTTTTTCTAGAAATTTCTGTGACAGGGATAAACTGCAGAAGAAATTGTCAACAGTAACATTTCTGCCAGATCGCGTCAATCCTTCAGTGAGTTGCAGCACAACCCTTTCACCCTGATTCTGTTCCCTGTTTTGTCCGAGTTCCCTTCCTGTATATACTTTAAGACGCAGAACATATGACATTGCACTGTCACACAACATCTATAGCTTTATGCCATATTTCCAGGATTTGCTGGGAATATATTGTCTGAATGGAACACGGCCACGAAATGTAAGCAGTTGCTCATCCACGGTAACATTTTCACCAGGAACAAAGGCGTCACTTAAAGTTGCTTCCCAGGTATCAAAAACATGTCTGATTGGAGCAAGCTTATCCACGCTTCATTGTTCACGTCTGTTGGTTGCATCATCAAATCTGAGAGCACAAGAAATTTGCTGAAAACGGCTACGGGCCATATTTTTGCCGAAAACAGAACGACCATCTTCAAGGTTCCACAACTGAACTATGGATTCATTTCATGACTTGTACACGCCTGAGAGGATCAGAAGTCCAAGAAAATGTTGAAATTCTCCGTCTGTCAAATCTTTCCAGGTGTCATCATAAATGTGTCTGCCTTGTTTGCTCGTCCACATCATGATTTCATTCAATAAGTTCTTCCTCATGAACAAGTGGAATGCTGCGAGAGGGCCATCAACATTTCGTACAGCCTACCTTGAAGGACCTTGTTGTACGGGCATGACATTAGCTCTGGCGTATCTTCCAGCAACTTGCTTTATAGGTTTCCTGTTCCATGATGTGGCATCCATAGATACATAGGCTTCAATGGCATAATTTGTGCTTATAGTTGATGACCTCTTAGCTCCTCTACGACCACAACTAAGATTCCTCACAGATGATACTGACACTGAGGACTCCTGCCTTCTTCCCCGTCCAGCACAGCCTCGACCTGTAACTTGACTCTTTGCTGCAGGCGATGTTACCGGCTCAACATCAGTATCACATTCACTTGGCGACCAACTGCTGTCGCCATCTCAATCATAGCTGTCATCATCAGATTTATCGCCCGAACTTGGCTGATATGCTTCTTCGCTTGCTGAATATGCTGCATCATCAGACGACTCAGAGCCGTCATTCTCAGCATCTCTTTGCAATATTTCTCTTACTTGGGCAGCTGAATACTTTCGTTTTGACATCATAAACAATAACCTAAAATAAATAAACAAAGATAAAATTGAATAAAACGCAAAGCAGTTTTACTATAGGTGTACAATAATCATGATGAACAAGCTGAGAGCCTTTAGATTTCATCGTAAATAATGAGAGAACGTATGATATCAATTACAGAAAATGTGTAATTTTCATAAAATAAGAGTACAAAAAATAAATGATACATAATTAATGATAAATACCTTTGTCAGATCAAAAAATTTACAAAATTGCAAATTGTATCACGATCCAGACCGGACGTAAGCAACTGGGGTCAAAAATGACCCCACTGGTACTCTGTGCTGCAATTTATCACTAGCGTCACCTAGCGAATGAAAATTTTTCCTCTCATGGCACAATATAAAGAGAATATTGACATGAAAAGTCATAAAAAGATTGCATTCTTGAACAACTAGTTTCCGAAATACGCGTTGTGAAACTTGCAATGGGGTCACCTTTGACCCCATCAGTACTCTGAGGGTTAAATAGGTCAATTTTTGGTTATCTGCTAAAAGTGAAAAATTCTTAATATTTCAGGGGGCTTTAGATAACACAGGTACACTAAAAATTTTTTTTTTTAAACTGCCTCTAATGTTTCGATTGATTTTTGGTGCGCTGAATCCAAATCTGGTAACCAATTTGCTCCATCACGTACAGATTTTTTGCTACATTGGGTTAGCAGTTTGAGGTGAACGTTTCAGATTGAGTGCGATCGAGATAAAGGTTTCTTGGATGAATTCTTTATACTAATTGTTTAGTAGTTATTCAAATAAGAATAAAGAAAATTGTAACAAGGCAGCACATAAGAATAGAGTAATGTCAACAAAACACACTGTGATGGTAGCAAAATTGTCTGCACTTAAAACAGCCACATACATGTGCACAAACATTGAGCATATAAGAGCGAGGTTAGACACAAGGCAAAGCAAAGAAATGTGCAAAAAATGTTGTACAGGTATGTATGTAAGAATAGAAAACGCAAACCGCACCATTGCAATACATGAAGACAAACACCCGATGGTGTGAAAATAAAATTCTAATAAATGAGATCCGACACTGTGGTAATAACTAGCAAATTTTTATTTCAAAGTTTAGTAAAAACACGATATTTGTCAACACAGTTTAGATTTTAAAGTCATTCTTGGGTCAATCAATCTCCTGGTGGGCCTGTTTCTTCTTCCCCCGAATGCTTCTGTTGGTGCGCTGCTTGGCGTATTTTTCATCTGGGGTTTCCCGCAGCAGCAACCAGCAGAAATCAGCCATCATAGTGGTGTTCCATCTTCCTTGGTACCTTCTCTCTGCATCCTTGATGTCCTGGTGAAACCTTTCACCTTGTTCTTCACTGTACGCCCCCAAGTTTTCGGGAAAGTAGTTCACATGAGAGTGCAAGAAATGGACTTTCAGGCTCATGTTACAGCCTTGTTCTTTGAAGGCATTGAGCATCCTGGCAACAATATCCTTATAGTTCTCATCCCGCCTGTTCCCCAAGAATTTGAGAACAACATCCTTGAAGGAATCCCAGGCTTCTTTTTCCTTCTCAGACATCGTTTCAGCGAATGCTCCATCTGAAATGAGTTTCCTTATATCAGGGCCAACAAACACTCCTTCCTTTAGCTTTGCTTCAGAAAGTCGGGGGAACTTTGAGCAAAGGTACCGAAAGCACTCACCATCTTTTGGAAGGGACTTGATGAATTGCTTAATGAGACCCAACTTAATGTGGAGAGGTGGTAATAGAATTTTATCACGAGGTACCAAGCTCTCATGAAGAACATTTTTCTCACCGGGTCTCAAATACTCCCGAATTGGCCAGTCTTTTTTCCCCCAGTGTAGGTCGCGGGCCCGGCTATCCCACAAGCAAAGGAAGCAGGGATATTTGGTGAAACCGGATTGCTGCCCTAATAGCATGGATAGAATTTTAAAGTCTCCACAAATCATCCACTTATGCTCATCATAACGAATCTTCTGAAGAATCAGGGCCAAATTCTCGTATTTTTCTTGGAGAATAACAGAGTGAGCAATAGGAACTGAAGCGAATGTGTTGCCATTATGAAGAAGAACACCTTTTATGCTGTCTTTTGACGAATCAATGAACAGCCGCCATTCAGCAGGATCATACTTGAGTTTAAACTTTTCCATCACTCCGTATATATCGTTGCAAAATACCAAATCTTCCTCTTTGCTGAAATACTTCAAAAATTGTGTCTCGCGGTTGCGGTACCAATAAAAAGTTGTTCCTGGTGACAATAGATTTTTCTGTTTAAGCCGAGAACCTAGCAGTTGGGCAGCATCTTTTGGGAGTCCTAAATCCCGGACTAAATCATTCAATTCAGCTTGAGAGAAAAGTTCAGGTTTCGGATCTGGTTCAGTTTCAAACTCGGAAGTACTGGACTCATCGGGAAAAGCCATCTGATGAGTCTCATCATGATCAGAACTGTCCACACAAATATGATCCAAAGATTTTGGTGGTTCAGGCACAGGTACTTCATTGCTATGAGGCATAGGCCTAATTGCTGAGGGAAGGTTGGGGTAACTTATTACGTTCTTATTTTTTAAGTTGTATCCCTTCACAATGCAAGAGCAAAAATAGCAGTCACTGCTGTGGTCTCTTTGTTCACGCCACATCATAGGTATTCCGAAACGAAATGCTTGTTTTTTACCTTTCATCCATAAGCGTAGATCTTCCTCACATGTCTTGCACACTTTGTGAGGAGCCCACGGTTTGTCTTGATCGCCTAACTTCAAACCGAAATAGGCGAAATATACTTTTTTAATAAATGCAGAAATGTTCCTCTGCCGCTTTTTCACGGTATATTCCCCACAAATAAAACAAAAACTGTCCGGAGAGTTGACGCAACCTCTGGCTCTGTGAGCCATCACAAATACACAGCACTGCAAACTACAACTGTAGTGATCCACTTCGGAATAAAGCTGGATTACGACTGAGCAAACAAAAGGTAATAATGAACTTGCAAGAAACTGAAATTTGACAGGAACGTTCATGTCGCAACCACCGTGTTTGAGCGAGTGAACGAGGCGAGGCGAACAGGAAAGAACATGCGCCAGCGCGAGTACTGGATTTAGCCCCCCGCCTCCCAATTGTCCTGTTAATGTATAAAATGAATACAAAACACTCTAAAATATCATGAGGGAGTGTTTCTAGTTAGTTAACCATTACAACCTCTATTTTGGGCCAAGAAAATAAACTGCAGTCGGCTAAAAGAAATTATGTGAACATTCCTTATATGGGTAAGAAATCTAATTTTGCAAGAAAACGTGACGTGATGGAACATTTTGGCTATTTTTCCTGGATTCAGCACCCCAAAATCTATAGGAATCAGTTGCAAAACTGGAGGCAGTTTTTTGGTAGTGTACCTGTGTAATTCTACAAAGGGAACATAGTGGACTATACACCTCAGATACATAAAACACATTTTAAGTAGTTTAAGGGATAAAATAAACTGCTGCATACCACAGTAATGGGTGAGCAAGCAAGCAGGACTATACACAGGTAATGAAATCAGAGGTATTACATTTCCAGTGGTGTACCAAGTGTGGAGCGGAAAGTGGGGTTCATCCTGCATGCCAGCCAAGAGGGAGGTGCTGCCTCCAGGCCCTTGCGGAGGAGGCGCACATGGCAAGCATAACTTTTACTGACTTGCCACGCTTCTTCCTCTCCACGCTCGGTGGCTATTCCCTCCTAGCTGAAGTCTTGCGAGAACAGCACATGACTTTGGCCAGGAGGGTACAGCTGCTGGGCGTGGAGAGGAGGGGGCACGGCAAGCCAGAAAAAGCTATGCTTGCCACGTGTGCCTCTTCTGTAAGGACCTTGTGGGCAGAAGGAAGGTGTGCTGTCTGGGAGGGGGGCATTGTCTGGAAGGAAGCTCACCCAGTCTGGGCATCCAATAACATTGGAACGCCACTGTAGATCTCACATAAAAGGAGTCTTTTTTAAAGGGGAGACATAAAGATATGCATTATTTCTGAGCATAAATAATCTATGTTCAAGGATTTACATGCATGAATGGGTATTACGCACTTACTTTACCAGATGCTATTCTATAAGTGTGTGCGTAAGATCGATCCTGCATACTTTCACTGTGGGTATGCATACTGGCGGAACTTGAGCAGTAGCACAAATTTAAATCTATAAGTTATACAATTCTATAACTTACAGTATGTATATTATTTAGTAATCTAGGTGCAGACATTTATACCAGCCCTAGGGTGGAAATGCCCACACCTAGATTAAACATGTGTTTTCGGACACTTCTGTCCCTATTTGATAAAGAAAAATAGGCACCTGCTTTCTTTATATAATAGGCTTAAGAAAGGTGTGTTCTGGGTGTCTAAAACTAGGTGCCCAGTTATGCAATTACCCTCAAAGAGGTAAGCTGCATTTTGGACTTACAGGATAGCTGAGGAAAACATGGAGACTTTAGTAGGTCTTTTTCTCATTTTCAACAGGTACTAAAGCTCCTGCAACTGAGATATTACTGGTAACGTCATGTTGCCAAAGCTATTTCCCTCATTATAGCTTCTGCCTTCATCCAGACGGACGGATTGGTCCCAGGCAAGGGCCTGGTTCCATGTGCAAAATGCCTACAGTTGAATTCCTCATGAAACATGGAGGAACAGACAAAGGAGGGGGTGATGCTGAGAAGCATTGCTGGCAGTGAGAGATACCTTGATGAAATAATTCTTGAGATGTCAAAGATCTTCAGAAAAGGGGAAAATGAAATGGTACTAAAAAAGGACATTTGGGCATGAGTCACTAGAGCAGTGGTTCTCAACCTTTTTTGTACCGTGACCCCTTTTACCGTTGGTCAACTTGTGGTGACCCCCAATGATAAAATCAAATGCGTCTCTCTTCCTTTACCGTTAACGCATTGTCGCTGTAATCATTTGTTGAATTATTAATATATTATAGGCCTTTGCAATATGATTTTATTTAGAAAATACTTATTTAAATAATCAAAACAACAAGTAACAATATTTGATTTCAAAATTATGATGATTTTGTAGTCAAATCACTAATATGAAATAAAATTATTTTTTCTACCTTTGTTGTCTGACCAATTTATTCTCTGATCATGCTGGTCCCGATCTGAGGCTTCTGCTTTCCTGTCTTCTCTTAGCTCTCTTTCTGTGGTCTATGGTCCATCTGCCAGTTCTTATCTCTTTTGTTTTCTTCACTTCTTTCCATCAGCCTATTTCCAGTCCCAGTAATCCTCCCCAGTATCAGCCCCTTTCCAGTCCTCACTCCCAGTACCTTCCAATGTCAACTTGCATTCCCATGACTGCCACTGGTGTCCATTCCCTTCCAGTCCCCCTCCTTCCCCACTGATCAGTCCCTTCTAGTACAAATACCATGGCAGCCCCTCTCAGATCCACTCCCTTTCAGTTCCATGCTCCCATCCCCTTGTATCAGCCCACTTGTAGCCTTAGCCCCCAGTTTTCTTCCAGGGTCAGCAGCTCTATCCTCCCCTCCCCACAATCAGCCCATTCCCAGTCAAAGCCCCCTAATCAGCTCACTTCTAGTGCTAATCCCCCTCAACCCCATTACCAGTCCTACCCCCCCCCTAATCAGCCCAATACCAGTCCTACCCCCCATCAGCTCATTTCCAGTGCTAGTCCCCCCCCTCAACCCCATTACCAGTGCTAGGCTCCCCTAATCAGCCCATTTCCAGTCCTAACCTCACTGATCAGCTCATTTCCAATGCTAGACCCCCATCAGTCAATTACCAGTCCTACCCCCCCTTGATAAGTCCATTCCCAGTCCTAGCCTTCCCTAATCAACCCATTACCATTCGTAGCCCCCCCATCTGCCCATTACCAGTGCTAGCACCCCCATCAGCCCATTATAATCCTAACCCGCACTGTCTCTCGCCTCTGTCCAGCATTTATCCCGTCTGTCCAGTATGTCCCCATGTCTCTCCCCTTTGTCCATGCCAGCCTACTCCCTCCATGTCAGCCCCCCTCCCTCCATCCATCCATATCAGCCCCCTCCCTCCCTCCCTCCATCCATGTCAGCCCCCATCCTTCCATCCGTCCATGTCAGCCCCCCTCCCTCCATCCATCCCTCCATCTCAGCCCCCATCCTTCCATCCGTCAATGTCAGCCCCCCTCCCTCCCTCCCTCCATCCATCCATCCATATCAGCCCCCATCCCTCCCTCCCTGTCTGGCCCCTCCCTCCCTCCATCCATATCAGCCCCCATCCCTCCCTCCCTCCCTCCCTGTCAGCCCCCTCCCTCCCTCCCTGTCAGCCCCCATCCTTCCATCCGTCCATGTCAGCCCCCCTCCCTCCATCCATCCCTCCATGTCAGCCCCCATCCTTCCATCCGTCCATGTCAGCCCCCCTCCCTCCCTCCCTCCCTCCATGTCAGCCCCCATACCTCCCTCCCTCCCTCCCTGTCAGCCCCCTCCCTCCCTCCCTCCATCCATCCATCCATCCATATCAGCCCCCATCCCTCCCTCCCTCCCTCCCTCCCTGTCAGGCCCCTCCCTCCCTCCCTCCATCCATCCATATCAGCCCCCATCCCTCCCTCCCTCCCTCCCTGTCAGCCCCCTCCCTCCCTCCCTCCCTCCCTGTCAGCCCCCATCCTTCCATCCGTCCATGTCAGCCCCCTCCCTCCATCCATCCCTCCATGTCAGCCCCCATCCTTCGATCCGTCCATGTCAGCCCCCCTCCCTCCCTCCCTCCCTCCATCCATATCAGCCCCCATCCCTCCCTCCCTCCCTGTCAGCCCCCTCCCTCCCTCCATCCATCCATATCAGCCCCCATCCCTCCCTCCCTCCCTCCCTGTCAGCTCCCTCCCTCCCTGTCAGCCCCCATCCTTCCATCTGTCCATGTCAGCCCCCTCCCTCCATCCATCCATATCAGCCCCTCCCTCCCTCCCTCCATGTCAGCCCCATCCTTCCATCTGTCCATGTCAGCCCCCCTCCATCCCTCCCTCCCTCCCTCCATGTCAGCCCCATCCTTCCATCTGTCCATGTCAGCCCCCTCCATCCATCCATCCATATCAGCCCCCTCCCTCCATGTCAGCCCGCTCCAACCCTCCCTGTCAGCCCCCATCCTTCCATCTGTCCATGTCAGCCCCCCTCCCTCCCTCCATCCCTCCATGTCAGCCCCATCCTTCCATCTGTCCATGTCAGCCCCCTCCATCCATCCATCCATATCAGCCCCCTCCCTCCATGTCAGCCCCCATCCTTCCATCTGTCCATGTCAGCCCCCTCCCTCCATCCCTCCCTCCATGTCAGCCCCATCCTTCCATCTGTCCATGTCAGCCCCCCTCCCTCCATGTCAGCACCCCTCTGTCGATGTCAGCCGTGTTGCAGGTTGTCTGCCTCCCTTCTAATGCAGCCGCGGCTCTCTGCCTCTTAGGGAACCGCGGCTGTACCTGTAAAATCATTGCGGAGCCCTTCCTGTCTCGATGGGCTCCATGCAGCATTGTCCCGCCTCCAAAGGAAGTTGTTTACCACTTCCTTTGGAGGCGGGACAATGCTGCACGGAGCCCGTCGAGACAGGAAGGGCTCCGCAACGATTTTACAAGTACAGCCGCGGTTCCCTAAAAGGCAGGGAGCCGCGGCTGCAGAAGAAGGCGGTGAGTTTGCTGCTGCCGAGAAGCGGACTCGGCAGCGGCAGCAACTTGTGCACATCTTAATTTTTTTTTTTAAACTTGGTGGAGGCTAAGCGACCCCCGCTAAATCCTGTGGCGACCCCCGTTGGGGTCGCGACCCACAGGTTGAGAACCGCTGCACTAGAGCTTAATGCATCAACATTCTGACTCTACTTTCCTTCATACTAAAGAACCAGTATGCAGACCTGGAAGTGGAGGAGGCAAAAACTTCCGAGGAATAAGAGGAACCAGATCTCAAAAACCACAATATTGCTGGATCAATACCTTTCAAAAGTGAATGGTAGTGATGATTGGTGACTCCATTCTGAGGGATACAGATGTGTCTATCTATCGACCATGCATGATGTCCCATAAGGTGTGCTGTTTGCCGGGTATGAAAATCTGAGAAATTACAGAGAGTTTGTTGAGACTCATCAAACCTACTGACTATTATCCAATGCTGCTCATCTATGTTGGCAGAAAAAGGACTGCTAGGTATTCCTCCAAATGTATGAAGAGTGACTTCATGACTTTGGGAAGAGAGAGTGAAGCAGATAGGTACACACATGACATCCACATGCAAACTAAGACTTTCAGGCCAGAATGTCTGAAAAAAGGTTCAGGCATAATTTCACAAATGTGGAGATGACTGATATGGACATTTGTAGTGGGCTAGGAGCAGAAAAGCCAAGGTTCAAATCCCTGCTGCTATCATTGTGATTGTGCAGAGAACTGGGGATGGTGGAGTGCCATCTTCTCTACATCCTTTGGATGTTTTACAGCCGAAACAAGCACTTTCTGGATGCTTATTTGTGCCTGGAGCAGGTCTATACTTAGATGGGGTCAAAGAGCCCCCAACATTTCTGAAATCAAGTGGAGACATCTAAGGCCATTCTACTGCCCTAGACACACCTCTGCCATGCCCCCTGCCTACCTAGACATTCCTGCACCAGAAACATCTTTAAAATAAATTTGTTAAATGACTCTGGGGATATCTCTGTGATTCGGACATCTGCATGGACGTTTTCAGACATCCACATCATGACCTGAGGCTTTTAAAATGACCTCCATAGTGTTCTCAATATTCCATTGAGGGTAAAGTCTGAGACAGAGCAGGCCCCATCCTGGAGATGAATGCATGGCTGCATGGATGTGTTATCAAAAGCACTTCGGCTTCCTGGACTCTGATTTTCCAAGGAATGCTGAGCAAAAATGGTATCTATCTATCTATCATAGAAGGGGTGAAGTATCCTCTGCAGCAGGTTGGCTAACCTTTTGAAGAGAGCTTTAAACTAGGTTTGTTGAGGATGAGTAAACAGAGCCCCCAGGTATGTAAAACATTAAATATCTGTGCAGAAATAGGAAAAAAAGGCAACATCTTAGAAGCTATGTGTACTAATGCCCATAGTATGGGAAATAAGATTCTGGATCTAGAGTCTATAATGGAAGAGACTGCCTTGGATTTAGTGGAAGTCATGGAGATGTGGTTCATGGGAATCATAATTAGGATAAAATCTATTCAGGAAGGACAGGAAAAGAAGAAAGAGAGGAGTGGCATTCTATGTGAAAAATAATAGTAATGCAACAGAAATTGCTGGGTTATGAGATAAGGAGAACATGTATTTACAATGGTGTAATATGAAAACCTTCTTTCTTGCCAGAAGTGGACAGTTTAATTGAACACATTAATAATATTGTTATGAAAGGAGGTGAATTGTTGATAGGTGATTTCAATATACAGTACCAAATTCTTAGTGAGAAATCCCTGGTGCAGTTTGTCTAGAAGTATGGAGATCCTAAATTCCCTACACTGAAAACTATATCAGCATGTAGGAGGGAATCATACTGGATCTATGTCTTACGAATAGAGGGAGTGTTTTGGATGTGATAATGGGTGATCATCTGGTATCCAGTGATAGCCATATGATGTGGTGCAGTACTGGGACACAGGTGGAACGGGGTTCATTAAAAGTGAAGGTCCTATGCTTCAGGAAAAGCAACTTTAACAAGATGGGGAAATACCCCCAAGGAGTCTTTAGTTGGATGGGAACATATGGAGGACAACCAGGGGCGGCCTAAGAGGGGTGCGGGGCCATGTGCGGAGACTCGGTGCGGGGCCTCATTTGCATAAGTGGCCTTATTTGCATAAATATTTGCATAATGTTACCATACACTAACTTTTAGTAAACATGTCTCTTAATAAGTGTATGGATAAAGAAAGACTAAAAGATTTCTACATTACTATAATCCAGTGCCAACCGCCAGGCACATTAGGAACTACTACAAACGCTGCCCATTTAGAACCCATAGCAAACCCGCCGTATCCTGACAGCACTACCAGGACTCACAAAGCACCATACCCTACCTATCAAAAGGCAACACTGCAAATATTAAACCAATACATTTCAGAGAATACTGGGGAAAGAGAACAAGTGGCAATGTCAAATAGGAATTACATAAACAGAATACCTCAGCTCAGTTACACATGCAGAACATAGACCATCACCAAACAAGGAATCACAATTTAGAAACAGGAAGGCAATAATTAAACTGGGAACCCCAAAAGCCAAACGTGGAATGTACAACAACACTGTAGAAATAAAACTATAAATTAATTTCCTCTTGTACCAAACAAAGCACAGACGTTAATGATGCACATTTCCCAGAGCTTTCATATTCCAGTTAATAAATTCAAAATAAAGAGATATCTTTCTACCTTTTGTGCATTTTTTTTTCAGTTGCAATTGGTCCAGCCACTTTCTTCTGGTTTCTTCATGTTTTCTGCTAACTCTCCATCATCTGCTATCCATTTGTCCTTTCTTCTCTCTTCTAGTTTTTTTTCCATTCTCTCTCTCTACATCTGCTTTAACATACTAATCTTTCTCCTTTTGCTCTTTCCTCATTCCTATTTCATCCTCACAAATTTTACCCCTCCATCCTCAATCCCCACTTACTCTCCCAATACCCGGCCAATTATAGATTTTTCATCCCTCCCACACAAAATATTTTTCCCCTCTCCATTTTACTCTCCCAGCCCCATCCCATTCTAATCCTCCCCCAACATCAGCTCCCTTCTAGTTCCAGTCTCACCGAGCATCCATTCCCTTCTAGTCCCTGCATCAGCCCATTTCCAGTCCTAGTCCCCCATCAGCCCATTTCCAGTCCTAGCTGCCCCATCCATTTCCAGTCTGAGTCCCTTCATCAGCTCATTTCCAATCCTAGCCCCCCCCCCATCAGCCCATTTCTAGTCATTTCCTAGCCCCATCATCAGCCCATGTCAAATCATAGCTCCCCTCCACTCAGTCCAATTCCAGTCCAAGCCCCCCCATGAGCCTACTTCCAGTTCTAGCCCCTTCATGAGTCCATTTCAATTCAAGCCCCCACCACAGCCCATTTCCAATCTTAGCTCCCCCCAACAGCCCATTTCCAGTCCTATCCTAGCTGCTCCATCAGCCCATTTTCAGTCCTAGCTCCCTTCCCTCACAGCCCATTTCCATTCCAAGCCCCCTCCCCATCAGCTATTTGCAGTTCAAGCCTCCCCTTCCGCTCAGCCCATTTCCAGTCCTAGCAACCCCCCCACCCATTACCAGTCCTAGCCCCCCGTCAACAACCTTCCAGTCCTACCCCCCCTCACCCCATTTTCAGTTTAAGCCCCCCATAACCCATTACCAGTCCTAACCCCCCATCAGCCCACTTCCAGTCCTAACCCCATCAGCCCATTTCCAGTCAGCCCCCCATAGCCCATTGCCAGTCCTAAACACCCCATCAGCCCACAGCCCATTACCAGTCCTAACCACATCAGCCCACCTCAAGTCCTAACCCCTCCCCATCATCCCATTTCCTGTCCTAGCCCCCCCATATCCCATTATCAGTCCTAACCCCCCCCCATAGCCCATTACCAGTCCTAATCCCCCATCACCCCATTTCCAGACAGCCCCCATCAGCCCACAGCTCATTGCCAGTCTTAACTCCCCCATAGCCCATTACCAGTCCTAACCCCCCCATAGCCCATTACCAGTCCTAATCCCCCATCACCCCACAGCTCATTACCAGCCTTAACCCCCCCATAGCCCATTATCAGTCCTAACCCCCATCACACCCATTTCCAGACAGCCCCCATTAGCCCACAGCCCATTGCCAGTCTTAAACGCCCCCATAGCCCATTACCAGTCCTAACCCCCCATTACACCATTTCCAGACAGCCCCCATCAGCCCACAGCCCATTGACAGTCTTAACCCCCCCATAGCCCATTACCAGTCCTAACCCCCCATCACCCCATTTCCAGACAGCCCCCATTAGCCCACAGCCCATTACCAGTCTTAACCCCCCCCCATAGCCCATTACCAGTCCTAACCCCCCCATCAGCCCACAGCCCATTACCAGTCTTAACCCCCCCATAGCCCATTACCAGTCCTAACCCCCCCATCAGCCCACATCCCCTTACCAGGATTAAACCCCCCCTTAGCCCATTACCATTCTTAACCCCCCCCCATCAGCCCACAGCCCATTGCCAGTCCTAACACCCCCCCCCCCATCCCCATCGGCTCATGGAAATTAACATTAAAAAAAGCTGGCCGCGGCAGCATGGAGTGTCCCGCGGGGCCCCCTCTGCCCGGCTGAACTCTCCCGGCACGGCTAAAGCCCTCTGCTCTGGCTTGCAGATACGCGAAGGGAGAGTGTCTCCCTCGCGTCTCTGTTAAGCCCGCAGGGGCTGATGGGAAGCAGGGGCAGATGGGAAGGGAGAGTATCTCCCTGCGGGCTTAACAGAGATGCGAGGGAGATACTCTCCCTTCGCGTATCTGCAAGCCGGAGCAGAGGGCTTCAGCCACGCCGGGAGAGTTCAGCCGGGCAGAGGGGGCCCCGCGGGACACTCCATGCTGCCGCGTCGGCAGCGGCCCGTTTTTTTTTTAAATTTCATTTTAAAAAAAAGCAGAATGTTCTTTGCGCGGGGCCCCCTGAAACGTGGTGCCCTGTGCAAAAAACATTCTTGCTCAATGGACGGGCCGGCCCTGAGGACAACAAACCTTATTTTTGAAAGTAAATAAAAGTACCCTCACTTGGTTTGCAGCTTGTTGCACTGCGAGGGCTTGTGTGCATCAGTGAAGCTGAGAGCTAAGCTGTTGGTAGCTTAAGTTGCCAGACTGAGACAAACCACCCATCTGGGCAGAAGCAGAATGGGATGGTATTGACAGCAGAGGATCACATTTCTGTGACAATGGCACTGCATTAGCTGCACAGAAGAAAGGCCTGACAATCTACTTCTGTATCTTGCCATGAAAACCCAATGGATAGTCACAACAAAAGAAATTGCACTATAGTGCTCGAAGATGAGACTCTCAGGTTAGAAGACACTCAACTGGCTACTGGGAATCAGCTGAAGACTTTTCAGAGTAAAGCCAGCATTTATGATAAGGTTGGCTCAAAGCCCTTGCGACATCTGACTGCTGATGTAGCTGTGCATGAAATGAGAGTCAGAAGCTGGAAAGATGTCTTACATATTGGGATATAGAATGTACGAAGCATGAACCAAGGAAAGTTGGAGATGGTCAAGAATGAATTGGAGGTGTATAACTTGATCTGTTGGGTGTCAACAAACTGAAATGGGCTGGCATCGTGCACTTTGCATCTGATGTCACATGGTCTACTATGCTAGAAATGAGATACAAAGAAGAAACGGTGTTGCATTTATAATTAAGAAGAAGCTTGCAAGAACTGTAATGAAATGCAGTGCAATCAGTGAATGCTTAATTTCTATACGTCTACATGGAATGTTCATCAAAATAACTATTATTAAGGTATACGCCCAAACAATAGCTGCAGAAGAGGATGAAGTTGATGACTTCTATGAATAAGTATAAGCTGAAATTGACAGAACATGCAAAGAAGATATCCTGATAGTCATGGGTGAATGGAATGCAAAAGTTGGCAACTAAGATGGCAAAGTGGTTGAAAAATATGAACTTTGCAAGAGAAATGAAGCTGGAGAAAGATTGATAGAATTCTGCAACAATCTATTCATCTCAAATACCTTCTTCCAGCAACACAAGCAGAGACTGTACACATGGACTTCACCTAATGGACTGTACAAAAATCAAATTGACTACATCTGTGGAAGTCAGTGATGGAAAAGCCCAATAACATCAACAAAGACAAAACCTGGAGCTGAATGTGGTACAAATCATCAAATACTAGTATGCAAACTCAAGCTAAAGCTGAAAAAGAGCAAGCCACTCATGAATGCAGCAAAATATGACCTTGAGAATATACCACCGGAATTTAAAGACTGCTTGCAAAATCGATTAGCTACTTTGGATGCAAATAACAGAGTACCGGAATAGTTATGGGTTGACATCAAGAAAGTTGTGTGTGAAGAAAATGAGAAGTCTCTACAAAAGGTTAAAAAGCAAAAATGGCTTAAATGGATAACCTAAAAAACTCTGAAAATTGCCCAGGAACACAAAGAAGATAAAGCCAGATGAGAAAGAGGCAATCACTAAACTCAACTGAGATTTCCAACACACAGCAAGATAGGACAAAGAGAAGTATTACAATGATGCATGCAAGGAAATAGAATCAAAAACAATCAGAAGAAGATTAAGATCGGCTTTCCTAAAGTTATAAGATTTAAAGAGAAATTCCAGCCTCAAACTGGAATGCTACAAGACGCTCAAGGATCCATGTTGAATGATGCCGAGAAAATCAAGGAAAGGTAGAAAGAATATAAAGAGTCATTATACCATAAAGATCAAGTGGACCAACAGCCTTTTCAACCTGTACCTTATGATAAGGAACCACTAATGATGAAAGAAGAAGTCAAAGCAGCATTAAAAGCCTTATCAAAGAACAACGCACCAGGCATTGATGGCATTCCCATTGAAGTATTACAGCAATTGGATGCAGCTGTTACCATACTTACAATACTCTGTCAGGAAATTTGGAAGACAATATCATGGCCAACTGACTGGAAAAGATCTGTGTTTATGCTCATACTGAGAAAGGTGATCCAACTGACTGTGGAAATTATCGCAGAAATGCCCGAGGCCACCGGGCCGGGTCCCGCGGCCGACAGTAACCTGGGCCCAGGCCCGACCTCGGCCTCCGGCACGTGACAGAGGCTCAGGTGTGGGGGGGAGGGAAGGATGACGGAGCTGCGCAGCAGTGAGGGAATTGCTCCTCAGCATTGGGGAGCGATTCCATTGGACGCAGCAGGGAGGAGGCGGAGCTTGGTCTGGCGAGGAGCTGCGTGGCTCCCTCTTTTCGGCGCGGCTCCTCGGCAGGAGAGGACATGTTTTTTGCCGTCCTGTGTGTGAGGCGGAGGCCCGGGTGTCTAGGACCAACGTCTGGGGCCCTGTGAAGGCCACCGGGTGAGTGTGTGCGCCGGGAGGAGGGTTGGTGTGTTGCGGCTACATTGCTGTTGGGGGGGGGGGTTGCTAGAAGGGGCTGTGCATAGGGTTTAAAAAAAAAAAAAAGGAATCCAGCCCTTGAGTAAATTTCCTTCCTTTGGGTTTGGGTGCTGCAGCATGGTGCGTGCTGGGAAAGGGCCAAAGGGGCGCCAGGGGGGGGTTCAAGCGTAAAGTCCCAGAAGAGGGATGGGGGGGGTCTTGGGGAGCCGGTTCGTCAAAGGGGGCCAGGGCAGGAGGTCAGAATGCCTGGCGGGCAGCCCGAGTGGACAGCCCAAGGGTTAGGGGAAGTAGAAGTGGTCCAGTGGGGACGGATAGCGGGGTTTCAGGTTCAGGGTTAGCTGGTGGGGTGACTTCAGAGGCTCTAGGCCTAGAGCAGGTGGGGCGTGGGTTTCACTAGGGAGGTGGGGTGGAGGGGGGCAGGTCGGAGGTAGGAAGAGCCCTTGGGCAGGGGGGTAGCATGGGCGAGATGGAGAAAAGGGGGGCAGGGTCGGGGGGTGCGCAGGAGGCGGCCTTGTGCCCAGTGAGGGTCCCATTCAGTGTGCCAGGGGCGGGTATGCATGTTCCATGGCGTCAGGGTGGGCAGCTGATGCAGTATGCGCCAGGGGGTGGGTTGGTGAATGTGCCTCATGGGGCAGGGCAGCCCATGATGGGGGAGGCCATGGGGATCCGGCTGGGGGGAGTGGGCTGGTGCAGGGTTCCCCAGTGGGGGAGGGCAGCTGGCGTGGGAAGGGCTTCATTGGGTGGCGGGAGGCTTAGGCACTTCAGCATGGCAGCAAGGGGGGGCCGGTTTGGGGAGCGGGGCAGTATGGGATGGGTCCTGCTGCTGTTGGTACTTCTCTTCCTCTGCAGGTTCCGGTAAGTGGAGTTGCAGCGGCCGGGGGTGCGGGTAGCAGTCAGCCGGTGATGGCCAAGAGTGTGGAGCAGGCCGGTCCGGCCTCGGCAGCGCCAGAGCCCAGTGAGCGAGTCACGGAGGGTGAGTGTGTGGTGGCTACGGGTAGCCTAGGCAGTGAGAGGGCACCGGGAGGGGAGGCGGTTGCTGCGGGGCGCAAGGCCAAAGCTAAGAGGAAGCACGGGCATCGCTGTAGGCGTAGTTCGTCATCGTCCTCCTCCTCGTCCTCTGCGAGTTCGTCTGGTGACTCGGCAGCAGCAAGGGGGAGAGGGGAGAGGGGAGAGATCAGCGTCTTCTGTGGTATGTTGTGCGGAATTGTGGGAGAGCGTTCCGCGAAAGTTGAGGCAGCGGATTCGGAAGCAGAGATACATTGATATCTTTCGGCTCTTGGAAGGGAGGAAGCGCTCGGGGGACAGTAGGAAGAAGCGTAAGGAGGATAAGAAGGCGTGGAGGGTGAGGAAGGTCTCCCGCAATACCTTGAACTGGACACAAGGCTTTTTGCGATTGGCGAGTGTTTGTGGGCATTCAGACCCGGATCTGTATGGGGAGTTATTGGCATATACGGATGCCATCCTGGCAGCGTTGCAGGCGCATGAAGGTTGGGCTTGGCTCAATTATGATGAAGAATTCCGGGACATGATGGAAGAAAATATGCAGTTGTCTTGGGGAATGAGGGATATTAACTTATGGCTGACACAAATGTCTGCCAAGAAAGGGAGCGGTGGTAGCGGCGGCGGCCAAGTGAAGGCTAGTGGGCAAAATTCGGTGGTGGGCGTGCGGTCTTTTCGTGCGACAGGCACGGTACCGGGATCGCCAAAAAGTGGGCCAGGGGGAGACCTCTGTTGGCGCTTTAATAAATCTTCCTGTCCCTTCCCGGACTGTAAGTTTCGGCATGCCTGCTCGATCTGCGAAGGAGGTCACTCGGCCACGAACTGTAGTAGGAGGGGAGTGTCTGGAGAAGTGGGGGGGGGGGAGCAAATGAGGGGGCGAAGTGGAGGTTGGCACCTACCCCCCATCAAAATGCAGGCGTTGCAGCTGTGGCTAGAGCAGTATGGGGGGGGGGGAGACACGGCAAAGTGGGACAGATGTTGTGGTTGGGCTTTTTGGAGGGATTTCGTATTCCGTATCAGGGTGAAGTCTCGGAGGTAGTGGCCAGCAATTCTAGCTCTGTGCGTCTCATGGTGGAGGTGGCCCATAAAAAGGTTGCGGCCGAATGCACCTTGGGCAGAGTAGCTGGTCCATTCGACCATCCTCCATTTTCGCCTTTTATTGTGTCACCCTTAGGGGTTATCCCTAAGAAGGAGCACGGTCGTTATCGGTTGATACACAAGTTGTCCTTCCCGCCGGGGGACTCTGTGAATGACCATTTTCCGCGTGAGTGCAGTTCTGTGCGGTATGCTCCGTTTGATGCAGCAGTGGATCTAGTGTGCCAGTGCGGGAAGTGTGCCTTGATGGTGAAGGTGGACATCGAATCGGCATTTAGGCTTCTACCAGTTCACCCATTGGCATTCCCGTTGCTGGGATTTCAGTTGGATGCCCAGTTTTATTTTGATAAGTGTTTGCCTATGGGTTGTGCGATCTCCTGTGCCTATTTCGAGGCCTTCAGTTCATTCTTGCATTGGGTTCTGTCGCAGCGGGCGGGTTGCCGTTCTATTGTGCACTACCTGGATGATTTTTTATTTGTGGGTCCAGCGCAGAGTGCAGCTTGTGCAACCTTGTTGGGGTCATTCCAGGCGATGGCTGCGGAATTTGGGATTCCGTTAGCGGTGGAGAAAATGCTAGGGCCGGTGACGTGTCTTTCCTTCTTGGGGATTGAGATAGACTCGGTGGAATTAGTGGTCCGCTTACCGCTGGATAAGGTGGAACGGCTGAAGAGGTTGGTGGCTGCGGTGGGGTCGGCCTCGAAAGTGACGTTGAAGGAATTGCAGACGCTAGTCGGTCACTTGAATTTTGCATGTCGAGTGATTGCAATGGGGAGACCATTTGCACGGCGGCTGTCCCTAGTTACGGCGGGGGTGCGACGCCTGCATCATCGCATTCGAGTGACTTCGGGGATGCGAGCGGATCTGTGGGTGTGGGACACTTTTCTCACAGACTTCAACAGCTGCTCGATGTTGCAATCGTCGGAGTTGTCGAATGTGGATTTGCAGCTCTTCTCGGATGCGGCGGGCAGTTCTGGGTTTGGATTGTTTTGTCAGGGTTCTTGGTGTGCGGCGGCTTGGCTAACATCTTGGGCAGAGTGTGGGTTGACGCGTAATGTGACATTCTTGGAGTTGTTCCTGATAGTGGCAGCATTTTGGGTGTGTCCTGAGAGGTTGAGAGATAGGAGGGTGGTGTTCTGGTGTGATAATGCGGCGGTGGTACAGGTTATTAATAGGCATTCATCCAAGTGTCCGAGAGTGGCGGCACTAATGAGGATATTGGTGCTAGCCTGCTTGCGTATCAATGTCACGGCTAGGGCGCGTCATGTGCCGGGTTCACAAAATTCCATTGCTGATGCTTTGTCTCGTTTTCAGTGGGCACAGTTCCGGGCATTGGCCCCAGGAGCAGACGAAGCAGCAACGGCGGTGCCGGAGCACCTTTGGCAGATTGGGACTCTGGAGTGATGGGGTTGTTGCGGTCCTCGGTGGCTCCAGGTATGTGGGCAGCATACAGGCGAGGCTATGCCAAGGTTTGGGACTTTCTGAGGGTGAACGGCTGGAGCAGCGGGAGAATAGATGACCGGGAGGGGGGTTCGTTCATAGTTTGGGCGAAGGGGCAAGGCTGGTCGTGGTCGTCAGTGCGGGCAGCATTGGCGGGTTTCTCCTTTTTCAGCAAGGTAGCGGGCTGGGGTAATCCTAGTGCATCGTTATTGGTGAAGCGGCTGTTGGCGGGGTGGGCAAGAGAAAGGCCACAGGGGCGGGACTGGCATCGCCCTGTATCTCATGAGCTGCTTTTGCGGATATGGGGTGTGTTGCTGGAGGTGGCGGTGATGGAGTTCGAGGCAGTTTTGTTTCGTGCTTTGTTTGTGACTGCCTTTTTTGGGGCTTTTCAGGTTAGTGACTTAGTTCCAAGGTCGCAGAGGCGGGGGGATTTGGGCGGCTTGGAAGTTCAGCATGTGGTCCTGGAGGAGACATCCGTGCGGATTTATCTCAAGCGCTCAAAGTCTGATCAGAAAGGAGTAGGCAGAAGGGTGTTGCTGAAAGCGACTCCGGGGTTGTGTTCATGCCCGGTGCGGAATTTGAGGTCATATGGGCATCTGCGGCCGAGGCTACTTTTTTCGTCACGCGGATGGGAAACCGGTCACACAGTTTCAATTCACAGCGGTGTTGCGTCTGGCGTTGCGGCGGTTGGGGTATGCGGAGCGGCAGTTCGCATTGCATTCCTTTAGGATTGGGGTGGCAACAAGTGTGGCGGCAGCCGGGCTGGTGTGTGAGGCGATTCAAAGGATTGGCCGATGGCGTTCAGGGGCTTATGCGGGTTATGTCTGGCTGGAGCAATTGTGAAGGGTGACTGTGGGTGGGGTGTGCAGGGGGGTGGGGGGGTATTAACGATGTGTTTCATGTTTCAGGGTCGCAGCCGCGTCTACACCCCCGGGATGGAGGTGCGGGCGAGTGCCCAGCTGACGAGTGGTGGATTATCGGGCATTACCTTGTGTACTGGGCGGAGCAGAGGGCCTTGCTGCACCCATTAGGAGTGCATCTGGGCCTGGTAACCCGCAACATTCGGTTGCTGTGGATGGGGGAGCGCGGCATGCGTTGGTGGCAACTTCTTCCGGTGGTTCGACGACAAGCGGACCGGCGGCAGCGTCCGCTGGGAGAGTTGATACATTTGGGCGGTAACGACCTGTCCAATTGGACTTGTCGACAGCTCATTCGAGCGGTGCAGCGGGACATTCGAGTGCTGCAGGAGGACTGGCCAGGAGTGGCGATTATCTGGTCCGACATTATCCCGAGGCTGACCTGCCAGTCTCAGCGGAGTTGGTCGAGAGGACTAGCAAAAGTCAATTGGCAGATTGGGCGTTGGGTGCAGCAGGCAGGTGGCTGGCAGGTGCAGCACCCTTGGGCGGATGCAAAATGTGTGGGGCTGTACCGCACAGATGGGGTGCACCTATCTCCTGTGGGTCAAGACCTTTTATTAAATGATTGGCAGGAGGTGCTGGAGATGTGGGTTGGTCGCAGCTTTATTGGGGTGGGTCGGTGCAAGGATAGGTAACAACCTCGCACCAGTGGCGGGGTAGAGAACCAGCGCTCGCCGAGGCGGCAGGGCTTTAACTGATTTAGGAGCTGTGGGGGAGCGAAGGGCTCCCCGGGGTGGGGTGAGACATCCCAGTTGGGGGTCTCGGCCCGGTATCGGGGTGTGGGGGCCGGCCTTTGCTATTAGCATGGCGAGGCAGGCAGCGGGGGGGTGGGGAGGAGGATGCTCCGCCTTGCTAATAATATGACGTGTGGGGGCATCGTCCGGTGATGGGGTGGGGGGCAATGTTGGGATGTTGAGTATGTTTGGCCTATGTTGGGCGGGTTGTTATACGTGTTAAATAAAGCTGCGACCAAAGTTGTACCATAATACGGTCTCTGTGGTGTTTGGCGTGAAAAGGGGAAGAAAGGGTTGGGGGTAGGAGGTGTGATAGAGGGCGAGGAGGGCCTCCGGGTTTCCAGGGTTATTGCTCTAATCCCACATTTATTAATAATAAATGAGCTGGTAGCATTGACAGTAGGATAGGCATTATGTCCTCCATACTGTCTGCTCCCTGACATTGAGCCTCTACTCCTATTGAGCACCCCTCCAAAGAGGTTGACAAGGGGAAACACAAAAAGAAAATGCATAAGAGCAAATGCAACTTTAAAGAGTAAGCGCCTCAAGAGGCTGTCAAGAAAATGAAAAGCACAGGGAAATAAATTCCTGTTCCTAATTTACTGCACCCAGACTTGCCATCTGGAAAGTGTCTTCCCCTTCAAAAAACAACTATGCTGCCTAAAGCAAGGCTTCAACAGCAGTCACTGGTCTATCCTCAGCTACCTGAAGGTAACAGCTCATGCAAAACGTCCTTCAGCAGACTACAGTCTACCACTACCTGAGGATCTATCTCTGTGCCTTTGTCAGAGATTTAACAGCCATCTGACCTTATAAACCAGTTTGACCCTGTGGGAATTTCCCCCCAACCTCCTCTGGAGGAGAATAGAATTCTCCTGATAGATACTCGGAAGAGCTTCTCCCTTCACAGCAGGCAAGATTTCAGAACAAGACCATATCCAGTATAATGGGACCATTTATTGACAGAAACATAGAAAAATGACAACAGAAAAAGACCTCATGGCCTATCTAGTCTGTCCTTCCATATTAACAACTGCAACAGTCCCCTTTTTTCCTTTAGAGATCCTCTGTGTTTGTCTCATGATTTTTTGAATTCAGATACTGTCCTAAATTAATCAAATACAATATTATGCAGCTAAAATTATTTCTGTAAGAATACCACCAACCAGAGTGCAAGGCCAGAAGAAAATGAGAACAATAACAATTCCTCCTTGGAAAAAGCACATTGAAGGAAACATACAATCATTGCATGCAGAGGTATCCCTAATGGATTTATTTATTTATTGCTTTTATATACTGTGCTCTTTAAAATCAGTGCGGTTTACAGATAACATTTATGCATCTCAAAGTGTCTGTTATGCACTTACAGTGAACGGGAGATACAACTTGGATTTCTATCTAGGGGAACTATTTACAGTATGTACAACTATGTACATTATAGCTATGAGTTGTCTTGTGGCTTATCATTGTTTAGCTGGGTGTAAGGTGGCTAAGGTTGGGCTGTGAGTAGTGTAGGAGAAAGAGGTGGTGCTTTAGTGCTTTTCTGAATTGAGCAATATCAGTAATTGCTCGAATGGAGGTTGGGAGCGCATTCCAGCAGATGGGAGCATAAAACTTAAAAGCTCTGCTCTTCGTTGTTTGGGTGCATTTGGTTATTTCATTGGGGGTCTGAAGGATATTGATGGCGAATGATCTCCTCGCTCTGTTTGCTGGGGTAGAGTGGATCAGATCCGTTAGGGAGGAGGAGGACATGTTGTTGATAGCCTTAAATGTCATCAGGACTACTTTATATGTGGTCCAACAGTAGATTGGCAGCCAGTGTAAGTCCTTTAAA
This sequence comes from Ichthyophis bannanicus, assembly GCA_033557465.1. NCBI lineage: Eukaryota > Metazoa > Chordata > Amphibia > Gymnophiona > Ichthyophiidae > Ichthyophis > Ichthyophis bannanicus. The sequence goes on along the minus strand of CM066032.1, from coordinate 870,501,306 downwards.
ATCGGGGTGATGTGGTCTCCTCTGGAGGCCCCGTGTAGGAAGCGTGCCACGGTATTCATTGCTAGTTGTAGCGGGCTTAATGTGTTCTTGGGTAGGCCATGAAGGATTGCATTGGTGTAGTCAAAGTGGGGGGATCACAAGGGCCTGAAAGACTGTCCTGAAGTTGCCTGGTTGCAGTAGAGGCCGGAGATGTCTCAATGTTCATATTTTATGGTGGATCTGCCTGATGATGTTGCTGATGTGCATTTTGAACTCAAGCTGCTGATCTAATGTGACACCAAGGTAGTGGATAGTGGGTCTACTTGTGAGCTCAGCGTCTCTTGTCTTTAGTATCAGTGGCAGGGAAAAAGATTGATTTCTTGTAATGAAGAGTACGTCTGTTTTGCTGAAATTTATCATGAGGCCCTGTGCGTGGAACCAGTCCGTTACAGCCTCGAAACATTTTATTAGTGGGGAGAAATCCGGATTGTCAGTCGAGAATGGGATGAAGAGTAGTACATCATCAGCATAGATCAGACATGAGACGTTGTAGGAGCGGATTACTTCACATATGGGTTGCATGTATATGTTGAATAATAAGGGGGGAACAAACGGAGCAAGAGACGTAGGTTGGTAAGAGACTGCTTTATTGATGATAGTCCCTATGCGTTTCGGCAAACGCCTTCCTCGGGGGACATACAGCAGTGCTATGTCAGATGAGGTGTCTCTTTAAGACAGTTTGGTCGGACTATAATGCAATAGCTATACACAGTACATTGTTGAGATTGTTGTCATAATTTCTACACTGTCTGCACAGGACCAATCATCGATAAATCTTGTTCTTTCATATTTTAGCTATTGCATTATAGTCCGACCAAACTGTCTTAAAGAGACACCTCATCTGACATAGCACTGCTGTATGTCCCCCAAGGAAGGCGTTTGCCGAAACGCGTAGGGACTATCATCAACAAAGCAGTCTCTTACCAACCTACATCTCTTGCTCCGTTTGTTCCCCGTTTGTTCTGCAAGAGCGACGCTCCTCCCCCTTGATATATGTTGAATAATAAGGCAGAGAGTGAGGAGCCTTGAGGTACACCATGTTTTTGTTGGAAAGGTTCCGAGGTTTTAGAACCTGTACGAACCTGCTGCCATCTGTCCATTAGATACGATTTGCACCATTTAAATGGATTAAGATCATCAAAGATTTTAAGGAAGATCCAAACATCAAGCTGAAGCATGCTGCATTAACAGAAGACCTGAAATTTATATGTTCTAACAATAAATTGAAAATAGCGGCAGAAGCTCAAAAACTTTGAAGATATGAAGAAAATAAGAAAGAAAGATATCAGAATAAACTATTTAGAGAGAACCCAAAACAATTCTACAGAGAATTGGGGAAGAGTATTAATATGGTAAAAGAACCTCCGACCAAAGCCGAAACTGAAACCTTCTGGAGAAAGCTATATGAGAATCCTATACAGCAGAATCACAAAGCAGAATGGTTAGCCAACATACAGAAGTATTTAGAAACAACAAACATCAAACCTATGGAATGGCCTGTAGTAACTAAGGAAAGCAGATTTTATTTATTTAGGCTCAAACAGTTAACATCACTCCACCAAGACCTGGCGAACTGTAAAAATCAATTGTTTGAGCAACTGGACTTACTACAGGAAGAACGTTTTTCCTTCTGAAGGAAGCTGTTTACTGCGATAATGCAGACCGAAAATACATTCACATTGAGCTCAATAACATCATGGCGATAGAGCAAAAGGGCAATAAGAGAGGAGCATATGGAACCAAAGACTAAGAAAGGCAGAAATCTCAGTATATCATGGATTAATTATAAGAAAGCTTTTGACAGTATCCCACACTTTTGGATACTACATTGCCTTGAAATGTATAAAATAAATTCTGGTTTGATAGAGTACATTAAGTCCACTATGACAATGTGGCAATCCACATTCTTTTTGAGATATGAAGGTAGTCAGTACATCATTCCTAACATTAAGATCCAGCGAGGAATATTTCAGGAAGATTCCCTGTCACCACTTCTGTTTTGTTTGGCGCATAATCCAAAGAGTGCTCTCATCAACCTTTTAAGGGTATGAATTTAGCCTGAATTCTAAAGACAGTACTAACCCAGAAGCAACTTCCCATCTGCTATTTATAGATGATCTGAAGCTCTACAGTTCTAGTGACCAACTATTAGCAGAGCAACTGCGTCTGGTGAAAAGCTTTTCTGATGACATCAGGATGACGTTTGGCCTTCACAAGTGTGCTAAGGCAACCTTTAGCAGAGGAAAATTGAGCAAAACTGAAAGCATCTCCCTTGCTGAGGACTGTGACATCAAGGACTTTGAACAAGAAGGCATATTATAAGTATCTCGGAATAGAGGAAGGAATAACACTCGAGCAGAAACTATTGAGAGAGAAGATCAGTAAAGAATATTACAGATTAAAACTGTTATGAAAAGTGCTTTAACATCACAAAATAAGATACAAGTCATCAATCAGCTGACAATTCCTGTACTCTCATATAGTTTTGAGATTGTGGATTGGCCTCATAAAGATATTGAAAAACTGGATGTGCGAACAAGAAAACTCCTCCATGCTCATGAAGTAATTTACAAGAATTAGTGTATGCCAAGATTGTACATTCCTAGAGCTAAAGGAGGGCTAGGACTTATAGAGATTGAGCACAAAGCTACTATCATAGGCCTCCAAGCCTATCTGACAGCATCATCAGATCCAGCAAAAAGTGCTGAAATACAAAAGCAAACATCCAGAATCTGTCTCCATCATCAAATTTGGACAAGCGTTTTGATGATTAGAAGGAATGAGTGAGAATCCACAGGCATGCATGGGAAAGGAAGTAGAAGAATTTGCAAAACAAGAGAAAAATCTCTTTAAAGAGTTAGATTAGCAGGCAAAGAAAAACAAGTGGCAAATGCACAAATACAATGGAAAATACAGAGTGTTACTCCAAGAAACCTTTGTCAATCAAGAATGGACACATGGTTGAGGAGAGGTGACCTGAAACCAAAGGATGAAAGATTGATAGTTACAGCCCAGAACAACAGATTATGGATGAGATGGTTTATGGCAAGTATTGAAAAAACTGGCACAACAGACATATGCCAATTCTGTAAGAATGAGCTGGAAACAGTGACTCACCTAAAAGCAGGCTGCGAAGTTCTGATAGTGGAAAATTTCTATACAGAAAGGCACAACAAAGTAGCATGCCTCCTCCACTGGAAACTCTGATAATAGAAGTGTCAGTACCTAGTGATTACTCCGTAAATCGCGTGAAGAGGCAGAAGATCTTTAAGTACCAAGAAATGCAGTCAGAGAGCAAGAAAATGTGGCAGAAAGATGCAGAAATATTTCCTATTGTGTTGGGAGCCACAGGCTTGATAAAGAAGAATTTTCAAGCACATCTTGACAAACTACACATACATGTTACATCTTACGAACTCCAGCAGGATGCTTTATTTGGCATGATGCAAGTATTACACTGAGCATTAGCAGTAAATTTAAGAGACTAAGGGGCATGTTTACTAAAACCCCGCTAATGTGCGGGCCGCGGTAGTGTGCGGGTGCCATATAAGGAGTGGGCGTTCCGTCCTGAAATAGAAAATCCAGAATTTACATATGCGCTAAGGTGCGCGGCGCCCATGTGCGCCCCGCACATTAGCGCATGAGATAGCTGCGCGGAAGGCATAAGTGGCGCGCTGATGTACACACAGAAGAACAGAGCCACAGTACAATGGTTAAGGCACTTGCCAATGGTACAGAGATCAGGGGTTCAATCCCCCACAGTGCCCAATGAAGACAGCTGGCTGAAGCATTAATTTATGAGGCACTTAAATAATGGGCAGCATAAGGCAGCAAGCTGATGGGCATTAGGAGGTGTGCTATTGATTTAGGAGGCTTTTTAAATATTAAGGCATAAGGCGGCGCGCTGATGCATAAGCCCTGGAGCAGTGTCACAGCACAATGGTTAAGACACTGACCAATGGTGCAGGAATCATGGGTTCAATCCCCCACAGTGCCCAATGAAGACAGCTGGCTGAGGCATTTAAGTAATGGGCAGTATAAGGCAGCACACTGATGGGTATTAGGCGGCATGCTATTGATTTAGGAGGCTTTTTTAATATTGGGCAGCATAAGGCGGCGCACTAATGTGCAAGCACAGGAATAGAACCACAACACAATGGGTAAGACACTGACCAATGGTGCAGGGATCAAGGGTTCAATCCCCCACTGTTCCCAATGAACAAGGCTGGCTGAGGCATTACATATTATGGGGAAGATTGCTTTTGGAGTCATTTTATGTTTATTTTAATTATCACTACTAGCAAACACACTCTCAAAGCGTGTTAACATAAGGCGCCCTATAAGGCACATTTTAAAGTGCTCTGTCAGCCAAGGCACCCTAGAATGTTGCTTATAGTGCGCTTTAGAGGGTGCCGTATGAGGTACCGCAAGGTCAGAGTACTGTTTTTTATGGCAGCACTGTGCAGGTTAAGGAATGAAAAGCATAAGTAGGTGCGCTGACAGGCAAGGACAAGCAGCAGTGGAGCACAATGGTTAAGGTACTGACTGCTGATACAGGGGTCATGAGTTTGTTCCCCAGTGTGCCTAATACGTAAGGCTGGCTGTGGCATCAGCTTTGCATTGTACATATTTTTTCCTGCAGCACTTTATTTTTATTTTATTAATTGCTGCCAGCAAACACGCCCTCACGTGCCGTAATTGAAGGTGCTGTAGAAGGCACCCTATAAGGCACTCCATAGGGCACATTATAAATTGCACTGTCCGCCACAGCACCCTAATATGTCCCCTATAGGGCACCCTATAAGTTGCGTCACAGGATAATGTATAGTGCACCTTATATGGACGGGAACCATAAGGTGCCCTATAGGGCGCCCTATAAAGCAACCTCAGAGGCACCTTATGGGTACAGTACGCTGAGGGTGTTTTTGCTGGCATCAAAATATGTACATTAAAAAACAGATAATGTGTTGGACAACCCTATTAAATAACCCCACTGTGGGTTGAACCCATAACCTCTGACTTCACAGGCAGTGACGTAACCATTGGGCTAAAGCTCTACAACTGCTAGCAAGCCCCTGGCTGGCTGCAGAGAGCCTGCACGTCACCACACAGACAGTCTGCTGTGGTCACCAGGATAGGGTTAGCCCACACGTACCCATGATGCAATGCACATGCAAATCAACTGTCCACAGATGAACACAAGATGGTGAATGCACCCCCACAGCACCTCGGCCTGGTAGGGGAAAGTGACCGTGTACACCCACACAGCACCTCGGCCCGGTTGGGGGTACTGACCGTGTGTTTTACTGGCACAGAGTAGCTACACACCGTCACATTGTGCGGGTACTGTGCTCACCCTGAGGGTGCAATGAGGCGCCCAAGACCAGGTCCACAACACCTTCCATGGCTGAAAGAGGCCATGCTGGAGGTCCAAAGTAGTGTTAATGTGTGAGATAGGTAGCTTTTGCACAAACACCTTGGATATCTCTGTCTGTTTCAGTCAGGTGTAGTCCCCATGCACCACCACCACCCCCCCCCGGGCAGCAAGCAGGGCCCCTCCATCAATAGATCCACATTCTACCTCTCTACAAAGGTGGCAGTAGAGAGGACCATCAACCCTGGTCGGGCTGAGGAACAGACACCCCACAGGGCAGTCAATGCAGCTCTATACACATCCATAACATAATAGCAGACAGACATTAGGCCTGGATATGGTAAGCTGCACCCCACAACTATCTGATATTCTCCTGCAGCAAGTCATCAGCCACTGCACCCTGCAAGCCACTCCATCAAGACACATACTAGCTGCAGTCTGCTAGTTAGTCCATAATGCATGTTCCCAGTGGAAATGCATGCACCCAGAACTGGGATGCCAGCATACACAGTAAGCAGATAAATCAGTGACTGGGCCCCAAAGAGAAACCCATATTTATCACATGAGAGAAATACTATATAGCACTATGGGGGTGCCTAGCCATGCTGTGGTCACTGCACAGTCAGGGTGAGAGTGATCTCTCAGCAGGACATACTGAGGTCACCCTGTCTGTGTAGGTGGTGGCCGGGCACTAAAATGTCCCAGTCAGTGCCCTATGCCCTGTGCAGATGCACCCTGGCCAGGACACCCTGTCCGGCCTATACCCATGGTATCTTGCTCCTCATTATGCACATTGGCAGCCCAATACTGGCAACATTGCTGGCAGTGTGGGCTGTGGAAGGTGTTTGCAGAAACCACACACTGGATAGACAGACAGCCACCCCCACACCTATGCCAGCATTGTGCTACTATAGAGGAGTTCAGCAGCCATACCCACCACACCAGTCCTGGGCACAGTACAGGCATGGATATGGTATGCAATACTGTTGGGGTTCACTCCCCAGGGTGGTAAACACTGTCAGAGATCAGACCTGCAGCACACACCGCAGACATCAGAATGATTGTTATGGTGGAGCTCAATGAGCAAAATGTGCTTAACGTAGGAATTGATATCTGCCAGTTATCATAGGAAACGTTTGATAGCTGTGTACCATATACCCAGGTGTAGGGTGGCATTGCTAAGGTATTCAACTTCTAGTATTGGGAGATACAGGCAGGGCCCAATGTCCTGCCTCTCCAGGAGGCATTGGCCAATGGGGCCTGTGTGTGTGTGTGTGTGTGTGTGTGTGGGTGTGTCTGGCCCTGTTGGCTGCTGCTTTACGGCAGAGTTTCCCAACTCCAGTCCTGGTTTTCCAAACACTGTTCGGGTTTTCATGCTGTCCCTCATAAATATGCATGAGCCACATCTGCATACCATGGGTGTGGTGCATAGATATGCAGCATAGGCATCTTTATTAGAGGCAGCATGGAACCTGAATGGTGTGGGGCCCTCCAGGACTGCATTTGGGAGACTCTGCTCTAGGTAATGCGCCTGTTTCTGGTGTCTGTGTTTGGTGTGGTAAAATATAGGCGTATTAACCATGCGTATGTTCTAAGCAATAAGAGTTTGTCCTTACTATCACGGTTTAGTTGTGGGAAAAATATGTGGATAGGATTGGCAGTAGCCCCAGCTGGCCTTTGAACCTGTGACCTTCTGTTCTTGCACACACTGTCTGTGTGCACTGCACCACCATGTTGCCGTCCCTGGGGAGTCCATGACTGTACATCCAACAGAGCCTGTCTGTTGCGGTGGATGGTGACAGCCTGCACAGGCCTAGGCCACTGTCTGCTGTGGCTTGCAGCCACTGCCCCCTCCACCACCTGTACCCTTCCGCCAACATGCAGACATGTCCTTATCTGGGAACAAGCATATGACCTGATTGAGTTGTGGCACTCCAGGACTGAATTTGGGGGTCTCGGCTGTAGGTAATGCCCATTGTTATGGTTTGTGTGTGGTGTAGGGTAAAATATGGGTGTTTGAACCATGCTTATGTTCTCTGTAATAAAGGAGTGTCTTTACTATCACTGTTTAGTGGTGGGTAAAACTATGGGGACTGGGTTGGCAGGAGCCCCAGCTGGGATTTGAACTTGTGACTCTCTGGTCTTACAGGCACTGGCTGTGTCTGTTGCACCACACTGTGGCCACAGAGACAGTGTAGTCCCTGGAGATAGGAAACCTGGCCTGACGAGTCAGACACCCTGCTCTGCACAATTTTACTGTGGGCTCATTTACCTTGTATGGAGACAAAAGTGCAAATAAACCTCAAATATGACCTCGGAAAAAGGGGCAAACACCCATAACCAAGCTGGGCAACAGTGATATCACTGGGCAACATTAAAAAACAATCCCAGGAAAGCTCCAATAAAATGAAATGATTTTTGAAAGGGTCTATGGAGCGTAGACCCTTCCAAAAATCATTTCTTTTTTTGGGGCTTTCCTGGGAGTGTTTTTGATTGTTTACCATTGCTATCACTGTTGCCCAGCTGAATTATAATTTTTACAATTTTTCTTGTGGTCATTTTAAAGTTTTATTTGAAAGTTTGTTCTGTGCACATGTATCACACTGCTCACGTTTTGCAGGTTTCCTCGGTTTTGCTGTACATTGCTGACGGAAATGGTTTCTCTTCCCTTTAAATATTCTCTAACGCGAGGTTTTCACTCGCGGTATTTTTTAGGTTGATTTACAGCCCCGCTCCTGTGCGGGGAGCCTCTCCCCTCCCACTCTCCACCCATTGACCCCGTCCCTCCGCCCCTCCGGAGCCTTCCTCCGCCCTCGGAATGCCTTCCCACGCCCCTAGCGCACATCACCGCGCCGCGCACCTGTGCGGGCCCATTAGTGTGACGTGCACGTGTGCGGGGCACAAAAACGCACTATTAGTGTGCGCTAAGGTACCTTAGCGCACGCTCAAGTGCGCTCCGCATAATTGCGCGGTTTAGTAAACATACCCCTAAGATAATACTTTACATACCCTGGCTTAGAAGTGAGGTTCACGATTGCCATAGTATGTGCAAAACTAACCTTAAACCGCTCTGATGCTTCGGCCTGAGCGGTATATCAAATGTAATTAAACATTAAACCTATTTGGAGAAACTACCTCAAGTCAAACCAATGTGCCATGGCACAGTGGTTGAAAATCGCTGGTCTATAAGATTTATATATGGGTGAGGTTATAAATGCAGCCGGGGCGGCTCTATAATGAGGCCAAGTGAGGCGGTGGCCTCAGGCGGCAATTTTTTGGGGGCGGCAAAAAATGCCCCCATAAAGGCCGCCTCACTCAGCCTTCAAAATCAAAACAAAACAAAAAAAACTGGATGGAGAAACTTCTGCTGCTGCTGCAGTGGCAGAATGAAGTGCCCTGCATCCCCATGCCTCCCCAGAAGAACCCTGTCATTCTTATCCCTGCACTGGCTCAGCTTTGCAGATCCGCGAAGGAAGAGTGTTTCCCTTTTCCGCGGCTCTGTTATGTTGAGTCCACCATTGCTGATGGGAAACAGGCATTTCCTGTTCCCATCAGCGCCGGCAGGCTCAACTTTAAGACATGGCAGCACTGTTGCACAGTGCCATTACTTAGATATTTTGCATGCCTGGACAGGATGGGTGCTATATCAGCAGCAGCTATAGAGTGTGCATTAACTTCTTGCTCCATATCTGTGGGTGCAGATGATGCAGGGGATGGCACCACTGCCAAGGGGGTGATGAAGGAAACCAGATGATCCTAGAGTCATAGATGGGTTCATCCGACAAAAGTGATACTAGCAGTGAACTATGCTCAAATGAAGCCTCTAAGGACAGAGATTGAGGAAGACAACAGCAGAGTTGGTGATATTCAGCAACTAGATTCAGAGGAGGAGGGGAACACAAGTGAGGATGCTATATTGCTGCCTCCATATTCCCCCTACAATAATGGTGATACACATGTAGAGGATGCTTAGGATACTATGGAGGAGGAGAACCATGTCACCAGTCAGTGGAGCCAGAAGCCACTGCATTGTTGTGAAAGGCTGCTGCAGCAAAATGCATAACACCTGTAGCAATGTGGGGAAAAACGTGAGCTCTTGCGTCGGTCGTTTATGCTCCATGAGAAATAGCTAGAGGTCATACATACTCTAATCACTGAAATCAGAGGGCTGCAACAGGACCTGCAGATTCTCTTCAGGGACTGAAGTCATCTTCCAGCACTGTGTAACCTCCTGCGTGGTCAGCAAAGTTGTGGGCATCTCCTCGATCATCCTGCCACAAAGGTGGCACAGACTGCTCAGCCACATAGCCCATCCAGCATGTCCTTTCCCTTTCTAATATCTTAGGATCAGTGCTTCACAGCTCTGGTGTCCCTCTACACTTTCCACAATTGCATGTTGCCTCTCAAGGCACTGAGGAGCAATATGATAACTCCTCCAGTTTCACAAAAAGTAGTGTGGCGTCCTCCAACAAGCCATACAATTCTCAAGTATCTGCACAGGGGTAGGGTGTGAGGGGTAAGAGCCCTTGAAAAAAAGGGGACAGGCAAACATAATAAGTGATACACCCCACCAACATGTCAGGTAATGAGGTGTAGGGAAGGGCATCAGTCTTAAGTTTGGGAATGTGTAAAAGGAGACTTATATAGGCTGTTTTGTGGGCATGCATTGTATGATGTGGGCATGGGGGAATGTGTGAAGGAGGACACAAAGCTCTGGGGGGGTTACTTTGGTAGGCACAGCTGAGTGTGTTTGTGTGCGTACCACTGAGGGGGGGGGGGGGGATTATGGGATGGTTTCACATATGCTGAGTATGTGGGCAATTGGAGAGGTGGTGGAAATGCAAGTGAAACCAATCCACGCTGAATGTTACAACTTCTGAAATAAAACACATTCCGTCTCATGAAATGCCTTTGTATGAAATCTTTTCTGACTGCCAGGTCCTGCCTGTATGGCTGCTCTGTCTCCTCATGCCTCAGTGCTGGTCTCTCCTCTGTATCTATATCCACACGTTCCTCCCCAGAAGACAGGGGCTGTTACCGTCTCGGTGCCAGATTGCACAATATGCAGCACTGCATGAAAATGTGGCAAACCCTGGTAGGACTGTATAATAGCTGTCTTCCTGATCTATCCAGGCACCTGAAGTGGCCTTTCAGGTAACCAAATACCCTCTTAATGATGGTTCTGTTGTGTCTATGGGCCCGTTATATCGCACCTCTGCCTCCTTACTTGAGGAATAGTCATTAGTCAGCTCCTTAATGGATATCCTCTGTCACCTGCAAGGGGTGGTGGTGGGAAGGACAGAAAGAGAATGGCAGATATTCCATACCTATTGTTAAGGCTGGCCCCAGGCTGCTATAAGGCTGTGGTCACCCTAGGCACCCCCAGCCTTACACTGCCTCCCTATCCCCCAGATGCTGATGATGACATTCAGCAATCTTCATAATCTGCACAGTACCCTTCCATCCAGCCTCCTGTCAAAATGCATACTTGGAAATATTACTTAGCAATATTGCTTGGTATGTCTTTGTGTTATTGCTCTTACTGCACATAGAGATCATGCTGTTGGCTTTTAGAGTTTGTGGGGCTATCAGGATCTCCTGTATTGCTTTTTATGCTGTTGGTTTTTGCTGCCCCCCCCCCCTCAAGAAAAAAAAGCCTAAACACAAGGCAGCTGTCTAGTTGACTCGATGGTTATGCTGGGCCTGTATAGGTTTGGTGCTTTCTCTCCCCTAATGGCCAAGTCAGTTTTTCTACCTCCAGAAGAGGAGGTGGATTGTTGACCTGGCCCATCATTCAGTGGGGTAGTAGTGGTATTTGAAGTTCTCACCATTGACCGAGTAGGGGCACCTATATGTCACCCCTGCTGCATGCTAACTTGAAGTACACTGTGTTAGGACAGTGTTCTGGTGCTGCTGGTTATTAGATTGGGAACCCTTCCTGCACATTGGGCATCTGTGGCATGGCATGTCAGGGCAGTTACCTAGCAGCCAGCTTCCAGAGATCTGTTCACTCACAAAATGCTCATATACCCCAGAGTGAGCTAGGATAAAGGAATCATGGCAGGAACCTGAGAACCTTGAGAAGATGTCTGTGATCTCACCCTAGGCATTGCAGACTACTTTCATATTCGTGGAGTGGAATGCCTTCCTATTGCAGTACGTGGCTTCTCTCCTTTTTGAGGTTTGATGACCACATGTGTACAGTCAATTACCCGCAATGCAGCAGGAAACCGCACAACATCATAGAACTGCAGCATGCCTCTGCTGCATAGTGGAGGGGGAGGCTATGTAGTCAGCCGTGTGGATTAGAAAGGCTGATAGGAACTGCAAGATGCAGAGTGACACAACTCTCTGGTTAAGGCCTGCAGTGGCTGCCAGCACTGATTGAAAGCTATACATGGTCAAGAATGCAAGGACTGTGGTGACCTTTAAGGCCTTTATGTCATAGGCTGCCTCTCTGTGTGGAGGAGGGGATCCAGCCCCTGACATAAATGGTGAATGACAGCCTTGTCAAATCTGAACCAAGTCAGACGCTGTTCATCAGTGAGGTCCAGGTACTGAGTCCTGGGCTTGAATAACCTCTGGTATGGGTGCCTTCTTTTCTTCATCCTTTGCTCCCTGTGGAACTCATGCTGCAAGGCCAGGACAAACCATGTGACTCAGCACCCATGGCTCCTGAATTCCACCACTAGCACCAAGTTTCACTCACCACCAGCACCCAGTGCACTGATATTACTGCACCACAGACAAACACGCACACACGTACACTCTACCACAGGCAACAATCCCGCTGTCTCCAACTCTGATCTTCCTCGGCTTCATTCCTGATTCCATTCAGGATTGCATCTTCTCTGATGCCAACTGCGTCACACTGAACACATCTGGCGGTGTGATCACACTGCCTCATCCCTTGTTGCTTTCCAGGAGGCGCATGCTACTTATTGTCATGTTATTTTAGCAGCCAAACAGGTTTACTATGCTCGCCTAATTTCTATAGCTCATAAATTGACCAAAACATCTTTCCTCTCTTGTTTTACATCTTTTTTTCTTCATCCTCATCCTCTGTGGCGTCTACTACCCTTCATCCTCTCTCACTGCTGAACAGCTTGCTCAATATTTCACTGAAAAATTCATTCTTTCCAGAAGAATCTTGCTTCATCCATTTCAGTGGGTTCCTCTCACTCTCAGCCCTTGCCTTCTATTGAGATTGTTGATTCCTTTTCTGAGACAACCATTTCTCACACTTGGGTGCACTTTAATTCCATTACAATGGCTAGTCTTTCTAAAGTTCTTTCATCGTCCTCACAAACCACCTCACTAGGGAATCCTATTCCCTCAGCTTGGGTCTCAAAACTTTCTTTGGACCTTCTTCCTTTCATGCTAACACTATTCAACACCAGCCTCTCATCATGCACATTTTCCCAATGTTGGAAGTCAACCATTGTTCATAGAAACATAGAAACATGACGACAGAAAAAGACCACAAGGCCCATCTAGTCTGTCCTTCCATAACAACAACTACAACAGTCCACTTTTTACCTTTAGAGATCCTCTGTGTTGGTCCCATGCTTCTTTGAATTCAGTTACTGTCCTCATCTGCACCACCTCCACTGGGAGACTATTCCACGGATCCACTACTCTTTCAGTAAAGAAATATTTCCGCATATCACTCCTGAATCTATCTCCCTTCACCCTCATCCCATGTCCCCTCGTAGCAGAACTTGCTTTCAATTGAAAGAGGCTCTCTCCCTGAACATTTATGCCACAGAGTATTTAAACATCTCAATCATATCACCTCTATCCCGCCTTTCCTCTAAGGTGTACATATTAAGATCCTTAGGTCTGTCCTCATATGCTTTATAATGAAGCCCATTAATCATTTTAGTAGCAACCCTCTGCACCGACTCCATCCTGTTCACATCCTTTTGAAGGTGCGGTCTCCAGAATTGCACACCATACTCCAAATGAGGTCGCACAAAAGACTTATACAGAGGCATTATCACCTCCTTTTTTCTGCTAGCCATTCCTCTCCGTATGCACCCAAGCATCCTTCTAGCTTTTGCCGTCGCCTTTTCTACCTGTTTAGCTACTTTAAGATCATCAGACACAACCACGCCTAGGTCCCACTCTTCTTTAGTGGACAAAAGTACTTCACCTCCTATACTGTATTGCTCCCTTGGATTGCTGCAGCCCAAATGCATGACCTTACATTTTTTAACATTAAATCCCAGCTGCCAAATTCTAGACCATTCTTCAAGCTTAGCTAGATCCCTCCTCATGTTATCTACACCTTCCTGGGTGTCTACTCTATTGAAGATTTTGGTATCATCCGCAAAGAGGCAAACCTTACCCGAAAGCCCTTCCGCTATATCACTAACAAAGATGTTAAAAAGAATCGGACCAAGGACAGATCCCTGGGGCACACCACTGGTAACATCCTTCTCCTCAGAGTGAGCTCCATTTACTTGTACTCTTTGTCGCCTCTCACCCAACCCATTTCTAACCCAAGCAGTAACTTTAGGGTCCATCCCTAGGGTGCTCAGTTTGTTTATAAGTCGCCTGTGAGGAACAGTGTCAAAGGCTTTACTGAAATCTAAATACACCACATCTAGAGCTCTCCCTCGGTCCAACTCCCTGGTCACCCAGTCAAAGAAATCAATCAGATTTGTCTGACAAGACCTGCCTCTCGTGAATCCATGCTGCCTCGGATCCTGTAATCCGCCGGACTCCAGAAACCTCACTATTTTCTCTTTCAGCAGCGTTTCCAATAATTTACTCACCACCGAAGTTAAACTAACCGGCCTGTAGTTTTCAACCACATCCTTACTTCCGCTTTTGTGTAAAGGCACCACATGAGCCTCTCTCCAGTCCTTTGGCACCACTCCCGACTCCAACGAGGCATTGAAAAGGTCAGTCAGTGGAGTTGCTAGAACGTCCCCAAGTTCCCTCAGTATTCTAGGGTGTATCCCATCCGGTCCCATCGCTTTGTCTACTTTAAATTGAGCTAGTTTCTCACGAACACAGTCTTTTGAAAATTGTTCAAGATGTCCCTCGCTTCTGTTCCTATTTGTGGGTGTTTTCTGAGGTCCTGCTCCTGGTTCTTCATCTGTGAACACAGAACAAAAATATTTGTTAAGCAATTCCGCTTTATCCTTATCAGCTTCTACATATTCCCCCCCTGCACCCTTGAGTCTGACAATACCACTTTTGCCCTTCCTCTTCTCACTAATATATCTGAAAAATGTCTTATCCCCCCATTTTATTGCATTGGCTATTTCCTCCTCCTTTTGAATCTTTGCCTTCTTGACTACTTTGCTAGCTTCTCTAAGTTTTTCCAAATACAGATGCCTGTCTTCCTCTCTCTGTGATCTCTTGTATTTCATGAAGGCCTCCCTCTTTTTCTTCACTTTTTCAGCTACTTCCTTCGAAAACCATAGCGGTCTCCTGTTCCTTTTGCCTTTATTTACCATTTTAACAAAAAGGTTGGTTGCCTTTAAAATACCCCCTTTCAGTTTTGCCCACTGTTTTTCTACATCCCCCAGCTGTTCCCATCCCACTAACGACTCCCTGAGGTATTGGCCCATCTTTGCAAAGTTAGTTTTCCTAAAGTCTAAGATCTTCACCTTGGAATGGATTCTAACAGCCCTAGTCCTAATACTGAACCACACCATCTGGTGATCACTGGATGCAAAATGATCTCCCACTACAACATCAGAAACACTTTCACCATTGGTAAGCACCAAGTCCAGTATGGCCCCTTCACGTGTGGGGTCTGTTACCAATTGCCTGAGTAGTTCTCCCTGTAGAGAATCCAGGATCTCCTTACTTCTAGATGATACTGCAGCAGGAATGTGCCAATCAACATCTGGCATATTGAAATCTCCTAGCAGTAGCACTTCCCCTTTCCTAGCAATGCTGCGTATGTCTTCAATTAACTCTCTGTCCACCTCTTCCTCTTATGAGGGAGGTCTGTATATCACACCAATGCAAATAGATTTCTCTTTCCCTCTTTCTAGTTTAACCCACGATGCCTCCTCTCTCCCTTTTAAGCTCTGTAATTCCAAAGCCTTAATAGTAGTTTTTACATATAGTGCCACTCCTCCTCCCCTTCTTCCTACCCTGTCCTTTCTGAATAAAGTATAGCCAGGTATAGTTACATCCCAGTCATGGTTTTCTGTGAACCATGTTTCTGTAACTGCCACTAAATCCAAGTCAGCCACTCCCACCAAAGCTTCAACTTCAGGGATCTTATTTCCCATGCTACGGGCATTAATACACACTGCTTTCCATATATTACCCCTGTTACCCATTTCCATAAAAGTATTTAATGTATCACCTACCTGGGGGCTTTCACTTACCTGTGGGCTTTCTTCACCCATCCCCAACGAATCTAGTTTAAAGCCCTCTTCAGTAGATTAGCCAGTCTACTACCAAAGATGTGTTGACCTTTCTTGGACAGATGGATGCCATCTCTGCTCTGTAACCCTTGGAAGAGCATCCCATGGTCTAGGAAACCAAAACGCTCTCGAAGACACCATCCACGCAGCCATGCATTCATCTCCAGGATGCGAGCCTCTCTGCCTTGGCCTTTACCCTCAACAGGGAGGATTGAAGAGAACACCACCTGTGCACCTACCTGCTTCACCCTCTGTCCCAGAGCCATGAAGTCACTTTTGATATGTTCCGAGGTATACCTGGCAGTATCATTTGTTCCAACATGGATTAGCAACATTGGGTAATAGTCAGTGGGCTTGATGAGTCTCGGCAAACTCTCCATAACATCTTGGATCTTGGCACCAGGCAGACAGCATACCTCTCTGGACATCAAGTCTGGTCGGCAGATGGATGCCTCAGTACCCCTCAGAAGAGAGTCTCCAACCACCACTACCCTTCGTTTCCTTCTGGTCACTGATTCCGCAACTATGGGGTACTTGAACTCTGGTTCTTCCCTTTCCAGGGATGCTTTCACCTCCTCCACTTCCAGGGCTGCATAATGGTTCTTCAATTCAAGGGCTGGAGAAGTTGGATTGGTGATTTTGCAGGCTCTGGTGACTTTTGTCCAACCATCGACATTCTGTTGGCACCCATCTTCTCCTGTGCTGGAGAGCCTGGTTGCTGCAAGAAGCATCTCATCAATGTACTTCTCACTGTCTTGAATGCTCCTCAGCCTCTCCACCTCCTCTCTGAGTTCCTCCACTTGTTTCCTCAGAGCTTCAGCATGCAGGCACCCTGCACATGGAACCGGTTCTTCAACTGGCATTAGGACCTCTGTCTGGACCGAGGCAGAAGCTGTAACGGGGGCAACAGCTTTAGCAATACGATTTTTCCCAGCCATTGTTCTGTTTGTGGAGCTTAGGTATCTGTTAAAGCAAAAGAGAGAGATCTACCAAGTACCAGCTGGTTTCGCAGCTGTCCTTTCAGAGAAAAAGCAGTTAAATCTCTTTAATTATATTCAAAATGTGCTGGTCCAATTCACTGTGATTTGTTAAAGAGGGAGGTGCCCTATAAAGCAAGACTGCTCACTAGGGGTGGGTGGGAGTCGGGGTGAGTAGGGAGGGAACTAACACCTGATTAGGTGTTAGCAGTTTCTGAACCTGAGGAGGTTACAGAGTTCAGCAACCTTCTGTGCTCAAGTAAAGTTCCCCTAAAACAGCAAAAATGAAAGTAACCTTGCTTTTAAAAAATATACACAAAACCCTTTTAAGAGCTCCCAGTCAGAGAGCTAGCAATGTAATAAAAAAACCAAACAGAGAAACCCTCAAATCCTTACCTTTATTGAAGAACCTGACTTGATTCTTCTATTCCTGCTAATATCCGGCCTGTCTCTAACCTACCATTTCTTTCTAAAGTCATAAAAAAATTGTTTTTTCTACAGCTTTCCAGTCACTTAGAACATACTAACTACCTTCACCCTCGGCAATCAGGATTTAGACAGGGTCAAAGCACTGAAATTATCTTGCTTTCTGTTCTGAATGAAACTTGGATCTCTTGGGAAAAGGATAATATTTCTTTGGCTATCTCTTTGGATCTTTCAAGCGCTTTTGATTTGGTTGATCACTCTCTTCTGTCTTATCTTTCATCTAGTGGTCTTAATGCTACTGTGTTACACTGGTTTCTTTCTTTTCTTTCTGCCCACTCTTATACAGTTTTGCTTCAAGGCTCTTCTTCTTTTCTCTTCCCTTTATCTTGTGGTGTCCCTCAGTCAGGGGCGGCCCAAGGGGAGTGTGGGGCCATGTGCGGAGACTCGGTGCGGGACCTCATTTGCATAATGGGCCTCATTTGCATAAATATTTGCATAATGTTTCCATACACTAAGGGGTATGTTTACTAAACTGCGTTAGTGCAAATCGCGTTAGGAGCCACGTTAGTGAAAGGAAAGCCAAAAAAGGACATGGGCGGGACATCCTAACCACTAACGCGCGTTCCAAAAACTAACGAGCGTTACAGGGCGCCGTGGCACGTTACTGCGCGTTAATCATATGAAGGCGTACAGACACAAAGCACTGAAACAGAGCTGTAGCACAATGGTTAGTGTACTGACTGCTGTTACAAGCAGCATGGGTTTGAGTCCCCAGTGTGCCTAACGCAGAAGGCTAGCCCAGGCATCACCCTGTACATTACATAGGGAATGAGGAGGCATGTTTTTCTTTACGTTGAGTAGTGGTGCCAGAAACACACCCTCGCAGTGTGCCTAGCCACGTGCGTGGCTGCGTGCATTGGTGCGTGCGTACAATCGTGCGTGGGTACGTGTGTTTTTACCAGCGTGGGCACCTAATATTACAGACTCTTTAGGGTGTCATGCACCTATGCATTATGCTAACAGATGTACGTGTGATGGCCTATGGTGTATCTGAGCCTGTGAGCAGGTGCCGGATTTACCCAGGGTTGGATTGTGCCAGTCACACCCATGATGCACTGCACATGCAAATCAGCCATCCACAGATACACACCATGGGGAATGTACCCCCACAGCACCTCAGCCTGGTAGGGGGGAAGTGATCAGGTGCACTCCCACAGTACCTCGGCCTGGTAGGGGGTACTGACCATGTGTTGTACTGGCACAGAGTAGCTACACACTGTTACATTGTACGGGTACTGTGCTCACCCTGAGGGTGCAGTGAGGCGCCCAGCACTATGTCCACAGCACCGTCCATGGCACAGGTCCAAAGCATTGTTAATGTGTGAGATAGGTAGTTTCTGTAAGA
This sequence comes from Ichthyophis bannanicus, assembly GCA_033557465.1. Classification (NCBI taxonomy): domain Eukaryota; kingdom Metazoa; phylum Chordata; class Amphibia; order Gymnophiona; family Ichthyophiidae; genus Ichthyophis; species Ichthyophis bannanicus. The sequence continues at coordinate 870,482,688 of CM066032.1, read as the reverse complement.
ACACCTTGGACATCTCTGTTTGTTTCAGTCAGGTGTAGCCCCCATGCACCACCACCCCCAGGGCTGAGGGTGGCAAACAGGGTCTCCTATCAAAAGATCCACAGTCTACCTCCCTGCAAAGGTGGCAGTAGAGGGGAACATCAACCCCAGTCCTGCTGAGGAACAGACACCCCACAGGGCAGTCAATGCAGCTCTGTACACATCCATAACACAATAGCAGACAGACATTAGGCCTGGATATGGTATGCTGCACCCCACCACTATCTGATATTCCCCTGGTGCAAGCCATCAGCCACTGCACCCTGCAAGCCACTCCATCACAACACATACCAGCTGCAAACAGTCTGCTAGTGCCCAGTGGAGATGCCTGCAGGCAGAACTGGGATGTCAGCATACACAGCAAGCAGATACATCAGTGACTGGGCCCCAAAAAGAAACCCATATCTATCACATGAGAGAAATACTAGATAGCACTATGGGAGTGCCTAGCCATGCTGTGGTCACTGCACAGTCAGGGTGAGAGTGATCTCTCAGCAGGATATACTGAGGTCACCCTGTCTGTGTAGGTGGTGGCCGGGCACTACAATGTGCCTGTCCCTGCCCTATGCCCTGTGCAGATGCACCCTGGCCAGGCCACCCTGTCCGGCCTATACCCATGGTACCTTGCTCCTCATTATGCACATTGGCAGCCCAATACTGGCAACATTGCTGGCAGTGTGGGCTGTGGAAGGTGTTTGCAGCCACCACACACTGGATAGACAGACAGCCACCCCCACACCTATGACAGCATTGTGCTACTATAGAGGTGGTCAGCAGCCATACCCACCACACCAGTCCTGGGCATAGTACAGGCATGGATATGGTACACAAGACTGTTGGGTGGTCACTCCCCAGGGTGGTGAACACTGTCAGAGACCAGACCTGCAGCACACACCGCAGACATCAGAATGATTGTTATGGTGGAGGTCAATGAGCAAAATGTGCTTAACGTAGGAATTGATATCTGCCAGTTATCATAGGAAACGTTTGATAGCTGTGTACCATATACCCAGGTGTAGGGTGGCATTGCTAAGGTATGCAACTGCTAGTATTGGGAGATACAGGCAGGGCCCAATGTCTTGCCTCTCCAGGAGGCATTGGCCAATGGGGCCTGTGGGTGTGTGTGTGGCACTGTTGGCTGCTGCTTTACGGCAGAGTTCCCCAACTCCAGTCCTGGTGTTCCAAACACTGTTCGGGTTTTCATGCTGTCCCTCATAAATATGCATGAGCTACATCTGCATACCATGGGGGTGGTACATAGCTATGCAGCACAGGCATCTTTATTAGAGGCAGCATGAAACCGGAATGGTGTGGGGCCCTCCAGGACTGCATTTGCGGGACTCTGCTTTAGGTAATGTGCCTGTTTCTGGTGTCTGTGTTTGGTGTGGTAAAATATAGGCCATGCGTATGTTCTCTGCAATAAAGGAGTGCCTTTACTATCACTGTTTAGTGGTGGGTAAAACTATGGGGACTGGGTTGGCAAGAGCCCCAGCTGGGATTTGAACCTGTGACCCTCTGGTCTTACAGGCACTGGCTGTGTCCGTTGCACCACACTGTGGCCACAGAGATAGTGCAGGCCCTGGAGATAGGAAAACTGGCCTGACGAGTCAGAAACCCTGCTCTGCACAATTTTACTGTGGGCTCATTTACCTTGTATGGAGACAAAAGTGCAAATAAACCTCAAACAGACCTCCAAAAAAGGGGCAAACACCCATAACCGAGCTGGGCAACAATGATATCATTGGGCAACAATGAAGAACACTCCCAGGAAAGCTCCAATAAAATGAAATGCTTTTTGAAAGGGTCTATCAAAAGGCAACACTGCAAATATTAAACCAATATATTTCAGAGAATAACAATACATGACCTACTGGGGAAAGAGAACAAGAGCAATGTCAAATAGCAGCTACATAAACAGAATACCTCAGCTCAGTTACACATGCAGAACATAGACCATCACCAAACAGGTAATCACAATTTAGAAACAGGAAGGCAATAATTAAACTGGGAACCCCAAAATTTTATTTATTTATTTATTTATTTATTTATTTAACAGCTTTTATATACCGCGCTATTTGTCATCAGTGCGGTTTACATTGAACAACATTACACTCAGACTTAGAGAACTTGTCCGAGTTTACAGGTAACAAGGGAATAAAAACAAGTATTAACTGGGGAATAGTATATAGCAGTTAAACATTTAACAGAGGCAACTATTTACAATGATTTATCATAGGTTGAAAAGATATTTCTTCATCGAAAAAGGACTCTATTTTGACATAGTCCGAGCTATATGCTACAAAGAACTACTTGCTTAACCATAATTACTGGTTTGGGTCGTGGGGGGGGGGGGAGAAGGGGACATATTGATGTGGGAGAAGTGTTGTAAGAAGAGGTGGGTTTTTAGAGCTTTTCTATATTGTGATATATCTTTCATCAATTTGATGTTGATAGGCAGCTTGTTCCAGCATCTGGGGGCGAAGGCGCTGCTTTTTGAAGCGGTGCTCCTGCTGCCCCAATTGGGCAGCACTTCCTGGTGGGGGTGGCCTGGTGCTTCGGCCCGCTTGATCCCCGCTGGGAGAGCAGCTGGAGGGCCGGAGTGCTGGGCTGGAGAGGGCCGCACGCCTGAAGGCGCTGCTTTTGAAGCGGTGCTCCTGCTGCCCCGATTGGGCAGCATTTCCTGGTGGTGGTGGCCTGGTGCTCCAGCCCGCTCGATCCCCGCCGGGAGAGCAGCTGGAGGGCCGGAGTGCTGGGCTGGAGAGGGATGTAAACTTGGAATGTACAACAAACTTGGAATGTACAACACTGTAGAAATAAAACTGCAATTTCCTCTTGTACTAAACAAAGTGCAGACGTTAATGATGCACATTTCCCAGAGCTGACATATTCCAGTTAATAAATTCAAAATAAAGAGATATCTTTGTACCTTTTGTGCATTTTTTTTCAGTTGCAATTGCTCCAGCCACTTTCTTCTGGTTTCTTCGTGTCTTCTGCTAACTCTCCATCATCTGCTGTCCATTTGTCCTTTCTTCTCTCTTCTAGATTTTTTTTCCATTCTCTCTCTACATCTGCTTTAACAAACTAATCTTTCTCCTTTTGCTCTTTCCTCATTCCTATTTCATCCACTCAAATTTTACCCTTCCATCCTGAATCACCACATACTCTTCCAATAACTGGCCAATTGTAGATTTTTCTTCCCTCCCACACAAAATAATTTCCCCTCTCCATTTCACTCTCCCAGCCCCATCCCATTTTAATCCTATCCCAAAATCAGCTCCCTTCTAGTTCCAGCCCCACCCATCATCCGCTCCCTTCTAGTCCCCGCATTATCCCGTTTCCAGTCCTAGCCCCCATCAGCCTATTTCCAGTCCTAGCTCCACTGTCCATTTCCAGTCCTATCCGAGTCCCTCCATCAGCTCATTTCCAATCCCAACCCCCCATCAGCCCATTTCTAGTCCTTTTCTAGCCCCATCATCAGTTCATGTCAAATCCTAGCTCCCCTCCACTCAGACCATTTCAATCCAAGCCCCCTATGAGCCTACTTCCAGTTCTAGCCCCTCCATGAGTCCATTTCAATCCAAGCCCCACCACAGCCCATTTCCAATCTTAGCTCCCCCCAACAGCCCATTTTCAGTCCTATCTTAGCCCCTCCATCAGCCCATTTCCTGTCCTAGCTCCCCCCACTCAACCCATTTCCAGTGCTAGCTCCCTCCCCTCACAGCCCATTTCCATTCCAAGCCCCCTCCCCATCAGCTATTTGCAGTTCAAGCCTCCCCTTCCACTCAGCCCATTTCCAGTCCTAGCAAACCCCCAACCCATTACCAGTCCTAACCCCCCATCAGCCCATAGCACATTATCAGTCGTAACCCCATCAGCCCACCTCAAGTCCTAACCCCCCCATCAGCCCATTTCCAGTCCTAGCCCCCCCCCCATAGCCCATTACAGTCCTAACCCCCCATCAGCCCACAGCACATTACCAGTCCTAACCCCATCAGCCCACCTCAAGTCCTAAACCCCCCCATCAGCACATTTCCAGTCCTAGCCCCCCATAGCCCATTACCAGTCCTAACCCCCCCATCAGCCCACAGCATATTGCCAGTCCTAACCCCATCAGCCCACCTCAAGTCCTAAACCCCCCTCCAGACCATTACCAGTCCTAACCCCCCTCCCTCCCTCCCTTCCATCAGCCCAGGGAAAATTAAAACTTATAAAAAAAAAACTGGCTGCTGCCACCACCGCGGCAGCGGCAGAATCGAGTGTCCCGCGAGCCCCCCCCCCCCTGCCCGGCAGAGCACTCCCTCCCTCCCTGCCTGTCTGCTTGCCTCAGTCCCTCTCTGCTTTGGCTTAGAGCCGCGAAGGGAGAGTTTCTCCCTCATGGCTCTGTTAAGCCTGCTCGGGCTTATGGGAAATTTCCCATCTGCCCTGACAGGCTTAATAGAGTCGCGAGGGAGAAGCTCTCCCTTTGTGGCTCTGAAAGTCGAAGTGGAGAGGGACTGAGGCAAGTAAGCATGCAGGGAGGGAGGGATGGAGGGAGTGCTCTGCCAGGCAGGGGGCCCCACCAGACACTCGATTCTGCCGCTGCTGCAGTGGCGGCAGCGGCAGAAGCCAGCTTTTTTTTTTTTAAATTTACTTTTAAAGCGGATGTTCTTTTCGCGGGGCCCCCTGAAACGCGGGGCCCTGTGCAATTAAACATTCTTGCTCAATGGACGGGCCGGCTCTGCCCTCAGTGTTCAGTGTTGGCTCCCTTCCTCTTTAATGTTTTCCTGGCTCCTCTTGCAACTTTGATCCAACAGCAAGGCATCTCTGCATATTTCTAGGTGGATGACATCCCGTTGTTGTTTCACACTTTCACTGTCATGCTTGATCTTATAGTTGTAAACTATTGTCTGGATTTAGTCGCCTCGTGGCTCCGTACCAATTGTTTGGTGCTCAATCCTGTGAAAACCTCCACTATTTGGTTATCAGGTTCTTCCTCTCCCCCTTCACTTACTCCTTCTATTAATGGTCTCACCATCTCATTAGTTACATCTCTGAAGTACCTCAATGTTATTTTAGACCCTTCATTCACTTTCCATTCTCATATCAGTTCTGTAGTGAAACGATGTTTTTTGCACTACGTCAGATCCAGTCCATACCTTCTATTCTCCCTGCCTCTTCTTTAATTACAGTACTTTACTCTTGTCTCTAGTTATTTTGAAATTGGATTATTGCAATACCATCTATTCCAGTCTCCCAAAATACCAAATACAGTACTTACAGTCTATTCAGTATACAGCAATACGGTTATTACATCATGCTACTAGTGTAGATCATGTTACTCCTCTGCTTGTCAAATCCCATTGACAACCTATTGCTTTCCATCACGATACAAGTTGCTCATCCTTATTCAGGATCCCCTGCTTATCTTCACTCTTGTCTTATTCCCCATGTCCCTCCTCATGTCCTACGTTCTGTGCATGCTAACCGTTTGTACCTCTCCCCTCCTTCACAGGCATATCTCGAAAGTACCAGACATTCTGCTTTCTGTTTTCTTGCTCCTCACCTTTGGAATTCCCTTCCATCCTCCTTACATCTGGAATCTTCTTTTCCAAAGTTTAAAGCTGCCCTGAAAATCCATCTTTTTCAACTGGCGTATGACCTCTCACCAGTGGCTGTCTAGGATTTCTTGCCCTCCGGATTTTCTCTTTTCCTTCTTTCCCCCTTTCTGTCCTATCAAGTTTATGGTGTTCTTTTCTATATTTTATATTGATGTGTTTTGATTTTACTGTAAACCACTTTGATTATGAGAGAAGCAGTACATCAAGTTTTTCAATAAACCATAAATCATAAAACTCACAGATTACCTTACCTCACCTCCACACTGGAACACCCACTCACATTCAGTTTCACAGCTAGGCCACACACAGGAGGGTGAGGGGGGATTCACAGTAGTTAGGGTCAGAGAGAGGTGGAGGGTGAAAATGGGATGAGTTTTGGCACGTAAGCAATGACAGGGGGCTGGGATGCATAAAAGAGAAACAGGAGGGTCGCTACACAGACTCCTAGGTGGAGATGCCAATCAGTACAAGTTCCTCTAGACACAATCGCAAACCACGGTCAGCATGGATAACAAAGTCCCATAGCTATTCGACATTTATAACCGGTATAGCAGGAAGCTTTGTAAGCCACTCCCTGCATGTCCTCATAGCTATACGGAATATATCCTGAACGTGCAATCGCATGTGCTGCTCTAACCACACCCATAAATGCCCAAAGAAATTCTCCCTTTGGGACATTCTGATACAGATGTGGTCACTGCTGGGACATGCAAAATGGACCATTTTTGAAAGAGCATTCTGCACATCCCTACCTTTTCAACATCCTTCTCTGATGTATGGCATGCCCATCTGCCAAATAAGGCTTCTAAAATGGCCCCCATAATATTTATAACTTATACCCTACCTATTCTCTGCCCAAACTCAGTCCTTATGCACGCACACACTGAAAGTACGCACAATCAAATTTAGGTGCACACCTACAGAATCGCGGCTACCTAAAGTGCACATGCAAGTACCCATGCACATGTGTAAGTCCTTAAAAATAGGAAACACGTGCATTAATGGTGCGTATCTTTACACCGCTCCTTATAAAATCTACCTCTTTATGTCTGCAAAAATGTTTTTTGCATGTCTCTAAAAAGCAGCATATGACTCCAACACTAAAGGTGCCTCTGCTGATGAAATCTCTGTCAGGATAGTGGTTCTGTCAGGATAGGAAAGTGGCTGTGGATAGAGAAGTTGCAATTATCCAGTGCACTGTCTACTAGAAGGTCATTCTCCTCTTGATAAACCTAAGATTTCACAGTCTGCTCCTTTTCTGCAAAGTGTGTATGGCAGATTTCCCTGCTGAGCGAGTCTTAGGTTTTAATTTTACTTTAATTTAATTACAATTTGATATCATATGCTTCTCGTGAGCAGTGAAGTAGTTTACAATAACCTACTTGATAGGAAAGAAAAGGTAGACTTTAGACACAAACAAAGCTGAACTGATGGACACTATGAAACCACAAAAGGGGGCAGAGGTCTGATTGGGTATAACGAATATCAAACAATCCTGAAGTTTTAAGAGGGGAGGTGAAAGGCTGTCTGAAATAAATGTATTTTGAGTGGGGCTTTGAATTTAGGATAGGAGGGTTCTAGATGGAGAGCTGGGGGGGGGGAGGGGGGTATTCCCGCTGTTCTCCTGTCCCTGCTCAACTGATTTCTCTTGCCACTTGGATTTACTGTCACAGATCCCTCCTCTCCTTCTCCTGTCTCCTCTTCTGCTCTCTATTCCTCCCCCACTAATCCATACCATCTCCTACCTCTCCCCCCACCATTTCTCCACAATTGTAACACAGTAAATGTACAAACCGATATAAACAGACCAACACATGGGGACAAACTTTCACACACGCCCACATATGCGAATAAATCACACAAAAGACAGATGGATAAAAGAAGCAGAACAAAAAGCCAAAGATACTGAATTCATAACTCATATAAATCACAATAAAATACTGACCTTCGATCTTCTGCCCATCTTGTCTCTCTCGCTCCTCTTTCTCCTAGGCTTTAAATTTGCTAATTTTATAGCCAACTGAAAATCTCACTCATTTATCAGAAAATGTGCATGCACGTACTGGACACATGATTGAATTAGCACAAGACATGAAGCTTTGCTTATTGGCACTACTACTCACAAGTTTTAAACTTGTACTAATGCAACAATATTTATCAGAATTTATATTAATAGGATTCAGAAGTCCAGGTATTTATCCAAAGCCAGTTATTTTCGTCATGCATTTAAATAGGTATTTGACACGACCACTATTCTGAAAGTACATGCATTGGGCAATCACACACACTTTCACTGTGGATAAGTACAGGAGTGGTATTCGGACAGAGCATGAACAGAGCACACCAAATATGCACACAAATTATAAAATGCAATCCTGCACGCATATTCTGTACAAATTTTGACAAGGACATTTACACCCGCTCTAAGGTTAGCATAAGTACTTGCGCCTTAAATTAATGCATCATGCGCTTTAAACACACTCACAATCCCTAGAGCAATAACAAAATGTTCCCAGACAGCAAGGAATAGAGCATATGTATATTACGCACCTACACTCTGGAATGCCCTCCCAACTTTCATCCGGGCAATAACTGATCTCGCCCAATTTCGAAAGGCCCTGAAGCACCACTTATTCCTCCTTCATTACTCCCTGCCCGGTGAAACAACACAGTCAAGCGTACCCCCCAACCACCATAATGACACCACCGTTACACCCAGGGCACGATAACATACCCACTGTCTGAATATAACTGCCCAAACTTGTATATAACCTAATATGTAATCAGCTCAGAGAGTGCCTGTGACAGACATGTTGACGCACAGCTCAGTTGTACATAGTGTAAATAGTTGCCCTGTTGAATCCAAGTTGTAAAAACCTGTTCTCTGGAATGTACACCGCATGCCTGCTGCTTTGTACAATTTGTTTGTGTCATGTAAACCGCGCTGATTTTAAGAGCGCGGTATAGAAATAATATAAATAAAATAAATAAATAAAATAAATGCATGTTTTGGACAACTTTTGCTTCTATTTTATAAAGTATGCACCCTCCAGGAGGGTAGTTTTATAAGAAGCCACTTAAAGTTACATGTCACTGGGAATAAGCAAGCATGCATCAGTCAGGTCAGCAACGCTCAGGCCTAAAGTATGTGCTCACTCCCTGCATGATAGAGAAAAGGAGAATGCCACAAGTCGTAATACTGCTTTATCATGTACCTAATGCAGTGAACATTGCAGCCTGAGCTTTGTAAAAGACATCACAGAGGGACATTGACAACCTTGATCCTCTAGAGGTTATGGAGGACCACATGATATGACCTAGGCTACCCAAGTCTGTGCCCCAACAATGAGGCTGCATCTTCAATAACATATCTATGTAGAACTTGATATCATGAGATGCTGTCACTGAATATGTCAATGCAGGAACGACTTCTACCTCCTTGTGGTGCATGATATGATGGTCCAAATCCAGTGCTCTGTTGCAGAGTCAAATGTTGGCCTGATCTGCTTGTGGTGGCATTGGTATGAGTCTGAAGTATAGTAGGCTATCACAATACAAAACTGAAGAAATACCCTGAAAATATACCTAAAAGTATGTTTTTTGGTTGCCAGAGAACATTTTGGGTCTACTACTCAAGCTTCAGTGCTGTCAGATAGGTCCTGCATACAGAAAAATTAATTGTATATCAAAAAAGTCTAATTAGACAACAAATTCTATTTACCTGTTGAGATACTATTACTTGATGATAATCTAGAGTTTCATAAGAAGCTAAAAGCGTATTATTTTCGTCAGGCTTGTGGCTAAGAGTAGTTTTTATATGAAGATTCTGTTTTTGGTATGTCCTGTTTTAGTTCTTATAATATGCTTTTAGTATGCTTGATTTATTTGATGTATGTTAATTTTATTTGATGTATATTTTTGTTATTTTTTGTTTTATTTGATATATGTTAATTTTATTATTTCATATATTATGCTTGTTTACTACAGAATATGCAACAGATCTATAGTTTATAAATAATGATAAATAAATACATGTAAATTCTATTCAGGAGACACATCCAGGTCAGAGATTTTGAACAAGGTCCCAAATATTCTCTATTAGGCTTGTGGAAGGTAGTTTTTTAAGGGGACTCCTAGTTAAAACATGTAATAACACACCAAAATTAAGCTTATTTTTTAAAGGAAAGTAGGCGGCTATTTGTCTTTATAAAATACTAGCGTAAGTTGCAGAGAATGTGCCTTAAATTAAGGCAAAATCACTTACACCGGACTTAGAGCTGGTGTAAATAACCGTGTCTAGATTTTGAAACTACGCGCATATTCGATTTTATAATCAACCCACATACTCACTCACACCGCCCATGTTCCATCCAAACTCCATTCCCTGTGCATGCCCACAATGAAATGCATATAGTTTTATGATAGTCAGTATTTTATAACAGGTCATTTACACACGTATGTGTCTATTTACATGTATAAAATACTGGCATTTGCACGGTTTCTTAGTGCCTAAAATCTCCTTATAAAGGTAATTTTATAACAACGTAGATTGGAAGGCACCTATTTTATAAAGACATATAGTCGCACAATCTCTGCAGGATTTCTGCTGGTCAGCTATTTGTCTTTATAAAATACTAAGGGGTATGTTTACTAAACTGCGGTAATCGTACATAACGCGCGTTATGTAACGTTAACGATCGTAAGCGCAGCATAACGCACGTTATGCTGCGCTTACGATCGTTAACGTTACATAATGCGCGTTATGATGCGCTAACGATCGTAATGCCCGGCGGCGCAGTAAAACACAGAGGAAGGGGGAGAGAGGGCAGAGAGAAGGGGTCCTTGGGCGGAGAGTGGGCGGGGAGAGGCTCCCTTCACACTAACGCGCTGATCTGAAGAGCTGAATTCCAACGCGAATGAAAACCTGCCATTAAATGCACATTACAGGGGAGAGAGACCATTTCAGCGTCAGCAATGTACAGCCCAGGCAGGGAAACCAAAAAAAAGTGATAAGTGTGATACATGTGCACAGAACAAAAGGGCACAGAAACACTGAAAATGACCCCAACAAACTGGAAAAAAAACCATAACAAAGCTGGCCAATAGTGGTATCAATGAGAAACATCAACCCCTCCCCCCCGAGTAAGCTCCATAGCAAAGATATAAATCGTGGAAGGGTCTATACTCTGTCCCCATACAAGGTGAAGGAGCCCACAGTGAAATAGCGCTGCTCAGGGTTTCCCCCACAATCGGACAGGGTTCCTATGGCGTGCACATGTCCCGCAACATCAGGGCGGACATGTCAGAACGGCAACTGGACAGATTTATTTATTTATTTTATTTAACAGTTGCTTATATACCGCTACCTTCCACAGATCAGGTGCGGTTTACATTGAACAAGGAATGAACAGATTTACAAGTCTGTTTTACATGGAACATTTGTTAACTAGGTACAATTTAGCTGTTTTACATGGAACATTTGTTAACTTGGTACAATTTTGCTAAATACATTAATCATGAATGACTAAATATGGTAAAACTTGTTAAATAACAGACAAACTTATTTACATATTTTGATCTATTACATATATCTATTTACAAGATTTACAAGTAGTTATTTAGTCGATTTTAATTGTAATTGTAGTTAGCTAGGAGAATTAGAGTTGGTGTACCCTAGGTTGCTATTAACCATTACCTGTCAGAGGTAAGGTATTTTCAAGTGTGCCAAAATGGGAGGTGAATAGATAAGTCTTTAATTTCTTGCGGAGTTCCTTTGCATCATTTAATGCCCTTATTTCTTCAGGGAGGGAGTTCCATAGGGTGGGAGCTGCATGTGAGAACGCTTTTCTATTAGTAGTCTTTTTAGCAGTTGTGAATTCTTTCGGGATCCTAATTCTATTCGTGTGGCCTCTCCGTAGCGTAGTTTGGGATGTGTCTTTGGTGATAAGTTTTGTTAAGGGGACTGGGGCCATTGTATTTAAAGTCTTAAATGTGGTGATAATCAATTTGTGATTTATTCTGGATTGAATTGGGAGCCAGTGAAGGTTTGCTAGTATAGGGGTAATGTGTTCAAATGGTGGAACCTTCATTACAATTCTTGCTGCTGCATTTTGGGCAAGTTGGAGTCTTTTAATGTTTTGTTTTGTTGTTCCTAGTAGGGTGAGATTTGCGAAATCAAAGTGTGGTGTGATGATGGCCTGTACAATGCTCAGAAAATCATGTAGAAGTACAAGAGGACGTAATTGTTTTAAAATTTTGAGTTTAAAGTAGATCTTCTTAGTGATGTTTCTAATATGTGTGTCCATACTAAGGTGTGAGTCAAGGGTGACACCCAGGTATTTCACTTCATTTTTTATAGTAATGTTGTGATTTTGGAGAGTGATGTGTGTTGGAGGTATGTAGGATTGATTTTTAGTCACTATTAATATATACGTTTTAGAATGATTGATATGGAGATTGTGTTCTTTTAGCCAGGTTGTTAATTCAGAGAAGCATTCTGTTAACAGTTGTAGTGGGAGTGTTGGGATTGTGAATGGAATGTACATCATCATGTCGTCTGCGTATATGTGGTAGTGGACTTTAAATTTCTTGAAAATGTCACAGACCGGTTGGATATATATATTAAATAGGAGGGCAGAGAGGGCGGAGCCTTGTGGGAGACCAATTTCCTGTTTGTATGTTTTAGAAGTTTCTGTGTTAGTTCGGACGGTTTGTGTTCGATCAGTTAGATATGAGGTGAACCAATTTTGTACAGTTGAGTGGGTTCCTATTTGTTCTAGTCTGTTAAGCATTAGAGCATGGTGTACACTGTCAAACGCTGCAGAGATGTCTAGAAAGAGGAGAATGAAAGCTTGTTTAGGGTTATCAATGCCTCTTATTAATGTATCGAGATGCCGGAGAAGGGGATACAGAGGGCCGCAGGCGGCACATGCTGTGGTGGAGCTGGGCCACAGTGCAGACAAGGGTGATGACTAAGAGGCCCATACGAATGCTGAAACAGCAGAGCAGCCAGATAGCAACTGCTGAAGGCCCAACATGGGCATGAGCGTGTTTCCCACAGTGTCACAGGGGATAGTACCCAACATCTACCCCCAAGGGCACGGAACATTGGCAGGTGGGGCTGGGGGGAGCGTGGACGTCTATGCAGGCACCCCTACCCCAGAACCCGCACCATAGGCAGCCGCCTACCTGCACACTGGATGGCCTGACACTGCGCACCACCAGCACCACCAGCAGAAGGGCATGTCAGCATGGTGGCTGAGGGATACTGGTGGTGGAGGGGCAGTGGCAGCTGCCCAGAGTAGACCGTGGCTTAGCCCTGTGTAGGTGGGTGCCGTGTACTGCAATAGACGGGCCCCGTCTGACGGACAGTCATGGTATCACCAAGGAATGTACTGACTCTGTGACAACAAGGTGGTGCAGTGCACAAAACCAGTGTTTTCAAAAGCAGAGGGTCACAGGCTCAAGTTCCTGCCAACCCAGTCCCCATATTTTACCCACTACTACAACGTGCTAATACAGACAGCACCTATATTGCAGATGACGTAAACATGCCCAAGACACCTACATTTTACCCTACAGAGCACGGACACCATAAACATGCACATTAACTAGAGCAGAGTCTCCCAAATGCAGTCCTGGAGGGCCAAACACCATTCCGGTTCCATGCTACTTCTGATAAAGATGCCTGTGCTGCATTTCTATGCGCCACTCCCATGGTATGCAGATGTATCTCATGCATATTCATGAGGGACAGCATGAAAACCCAAACAGTGTTTGGCACCGCAGGACTGGAGTTGGGAACCTCTGCCGTAAAGCAGCAGCCAACAGGGGCAGACATACCCGCACCCACAGGCCCCATTATCCAAAGCCTCCTGGAGAGGCAGGACATTGGGCTCTGCGTGCATCCCCCAATACTAGCACTTGCATACCTTAGTAATACCACCCTAAACCTGGGAATATGGTACACATCTTTAAAAAGTTTGCTATGATTACTGACAGATAGCAATTCCTAGGTTAAGTACAATATTCTGAGTGAGCTGCATCATAGCAACCTTTCTGATGTCTGTGGAGTGTGCTACAGGTCTTGTGTCTGACAGTGTTTACCAACCTGGGGAGTGACTCCTACAGTATTGCGTACCATAGCCATGCCTGCACTGTGCCCAGGACTGGTGTGGTGGCCTGGGCTTCCCAACACCTCTATAGTTGCACAATGCTGGCATAGGTGTGGGGAGTGTGTGTCTGTCTATCCAGTGTGTGGTGGCTGCCAACACCCTCCACAGCCCACACTGCTAGCACTGTTGCCAGTATTGGCCTGTCAATGTGCATAATGAGGAGCAAGGTACTGTGCGAAAAACCTGGATAGGGTGGCCTGGCCTGGCCTGGCCGCATCTGCACAGGGCATAGGGCAATGGCTCGGACATTGTAGTGCCCGGTACCACCTGCACGGACAGGGTGGCCATAGCATGTCCTGCTGGGCGGTCACTCTCACCCTGACTGTGCAATGACCATGGCATGGCTAGGTTCCCCCATAGTGCTATATAGTATTTTTCTCATGTGATATATATGGGTTTTCTTTTGGGGCCCAATCAGTGACTTATCTGCTTGGTGTGTATGCTGACATCCCCGTTCTGGGTACATGCAGCTCCTCCAGGACCATGCACTATGGACTAGCTGGTGGACTGTCTGCAGCCAGTATGTGTCTTGCTGGAACACCTTGCAGGGTGCAGCAGCTTGGAGGCTTGCTGCTGGAGAATGTCAGATAATGGTGGGGGGGGGGGGGGCAGCTGAGCATTTCCAGGCCTGTTGTCTGTCTGCTATTGTGTTATGGATGTGTACTGCTCTGTCTGTTCCCCAGCAGGACTATTGCAGGGAGGTAGACTGTGGATCTATTGGTGGGTGTTCCTGTTTCCCACCCTGAGCCCCAGAGATTGGGTTGCATGGTGGTACATGATCTGCCCATGGGTCCATATACACTCCCCCCTCCTCCTTCACCTACAGCAGGTAACCATGGCACCAACACAGGATATGCACTATTCTGGGTGCATCATAGCCCATAAGGACTAGACATGACTGAGACATACAGCAGGGCACAGATGTATCCTAGGTGTGTCTAATGGAACTACCTATCACACACTGATGGGGACCTGCAGCATGGCGTATTTCAGCCACGAAAAGTGCTGTGGATCTGGTGCTGGGCGCCACACCTCAACCTCAGGGTGGGCACAGTACCCGCACAATGTGACTGTCTGTGGCTACTCTGTGGCAGTACCACACACGGTCTGTTCCCCCTACCTGGTCGAGGTGCTGTGGGGGTGCATACCCAATCTTGTGCCCATCTCTCGACTGCTGATTTGCATGTGCAGTGCATCATGGGTACGGGTGGGTTAACCCTATCCTGGTAACCACTGCAGACAGTTTGTGTGGTGACGTGCAGTCCTGCAGCCAGCTAGGGCTTTGTTCACAGCCTTATAAGGTGTCCTATAGGGGACATTATAGGGTGCCTTGGCAGACAGTACACTTTATAATGTGCCCTATGGAGTGCCTTATGGGGTGCCTTATGCAGCACCTTAGGTTATGCCACCATGAGGGTGTGTTTGCTGGCAGCACAAATTAAAATACATGTCACATGCCTCAACAATCACTACTTAAATGTAAAGGGTGCTGTCTTAGCCAGCCTTATACATTAGGTCCACTGGGGAATCGAACCCATGACCCCTGTACCATCAGTCAGTGTTATAACCATTGTGCTACAGCTCTGTTGCTGTGATTATATGCCTGCGCGCCTTCTTAAGATTAACACGCGGTAACGTGCCCTGTAGCACTCGTTCATTTATGGCGCCTTGTAGTGCGCGTTCTCGGCAACGATGTACCGCCCATGTCCTTATTTGGGGTTTCTGTCTCTACTACGTCTCCTAACGCGAATCGCACTAACGCAGTTTAGTAAACATACCCCTAAGAGAAATCCTGCAGAGGTCATGCCTACATTGATGGCATGGCCATTACATCTGCTTGAGAAACTTTTAGTACTTGGAGATTTTGTCATTAGAGGGATTAACTTGGGAACACAGTCCAAACCAAATTCTTGGCGTAATCAATGCAGAAAGTGAGCACTTCAAAAAACGGGGTTACTTACCTGTAACTGGAGTTCTCCGTGGACAGCAGGATAAGTCAGCCACACCTGGTGATGTCCTCCGGGCGGCGCCATAGTACGGAAGTGCTCTCTAGAGCTCAGATGAGACTTTCAGAGCCCACCCAGGTAGCCCACCTCACCGCTCCGCCCCCTAGCCACCAGTATTGTTCCAAGCTAGTCCACAGGCTAGGGAGTGGTCCCTTCAGGAGGGCCTCCTCCAGGGGAGGCGGGTGGGATTGTGTGGCTGACTTATCCTGCTGTCCACGGAGAACTCCAGTTACAGGTAAGTAACCCCGTTTTCTCCAAGGACAAGCAGGATTGCGTCAGCCACACCTGGTGTCTCCCTAGCTTGATATGCTGGGAGGAGGAGGCCCAAGTTGGCGTAGAACCTGGGATGTTAATTAGATCCTTAGTCCAACAGATCAACAACTATATGTCTTTTATTAGGATCAGATGAAAGTGCAACCGTGCTACAGTAACAGGTTAGTGCACTGAGGTGCAAGCAGCATGACAGTATCAACAGTGCAATGACAATAACAGTGCAACAGAGCAAACAGTGCGAACAGCAATTAGGCAGTGCAAACAGTGCAACAGTAAAGTCCATTGTCCCATGTAGCAGAGCGCTAGAGCAGCTGCATACAGGTGACACGACCAAGTGGTCGGAGTCCGTTCCTGATAGTCGCTGCCCGAGTTGGGAAGAATCAGTGCTCAATCGCGCCTGGTGGCCATGGAGAGGACGGCTGTGCCGAGAGCACAATCCTCCTGGGAGCGGAGGTCAAGGCAATAGTGTCTCTGGAACGTGTGTGGGGAGGACAAGGTGGCCGCCCTGCAGACATAGGCCAGTGGCACTGCGCGGAGATTGGCAATTGAAGTGGCCAGAGCCCTGAGATGGTGGGGGCCCACTCTGGGGTGCTCGCTGGTGCCTGAGGGATCAAGGCAATAGGAGACACAGGCGGAGACCCAGTGGGACAGTGTCCTCTTGTTGACGGGTCTTCCGGGTCTGTTTGGGTCGAATGAAATGAAGAGTTGCTCGCCCTGCCGGATAGCTTGCGTTCTTTGCAGGTAGATCCGGAGGGCTCTGAGACAGTCGAGAGTGTGCAGGCGTCGTTCCTCGTCCGAAGAGTGAGGTTCCGGGAAGAAAGATGGAAGCTCTATGGACTGGTTAACGTGGAAAGCTGAAGACACTTTCGGCACGAACTTGGGATTGGTCCGTAGGGAAGCACGGTTCTGGTGCAGCTGTGTGTAAGGGGGATGTGCTACTAGAGCATGCAGTTCGCTAATCCTCCTTGCGGATGTGATGGCCACAAGAAATAGCGTCTTCCAGGAGGCGAATTTCATGTCGGTTGACTGGAGGGGCTCAAAGGGTTCTTGTGTCAGGCGTTGTAGGACCGTGTTGAGATCCCAAGGCGGTACAGGTCGTCGGATCGGAGGTTTCAGATTCGACAGTCCCTTCATGAAGCGTGATGTAAGGGGCAGTGCCCCGATGGAAGTGGCCCCTGTTGGTGGTGAATGGAAGGCCGCTATTGCGGAGAGGTGTACTCGGATGGACTGCATCTGCAGGCCAAGGTTAGACAGGGACTTGAGGTACTGCAGGACATTGGGAAGTGGGCACATGGTGGGCTCAAGGCCTTGGTTTGCACACCAGTGCTGAATCTTTTCCATTTGAGGCCGTAGGACTTCCTGGTGAAGGGTCGCCTGGCCGCTAACACCACGTCCTGCACATCGGAGGGTAGCTGGAGTTTGGACAGGCTTAGCCGCTCAACCTCCAGGCAGTGAGAGACAGGGCTCCGAGGTTGGGGTGTCGTATACTGCCCTCGTCCTGCATCAGCAGGTCCGGTCTAAGAGGTAGTCGCTCTGGGGCTCCATGCGCTAGGCGCAGTAGTAGGGCAAACCACATCTGGAGCGTCCAGTGGGGAACTACCAGGATGGCGTTGGCTTTGTCCTGTGCAATCCACTGCAGCGTCGCTGGGATGAGAGGTGTTGGCGGAAAAGCATACACCAAGAGACCACTCCCCCCAGAACACGTCGAATGCATCCGCCGCCAGCCTCCTGGCTGACGGGTGCCTGGAGCAGAACAGGGGGCATTTGGCGTTCCGTTCTGTGGCGAAGAGGTCGATGTTCGGGGACCCCCAGTGCCGAAAAAGATCGTCTGAGACCTCCGGGTGCAGGGTCCATTCGTGGGGCTGGAGTTGTCTGCTCAGTCTGTCTGCCAGGACATTCTGATCCCCTGGGAGATAGGACGCCTGAAGGTAGCACTCGTTTCTCAAGGCCAGGGTCCATATCAGTGTAGCCTCCTTGCAGAGGGAACGTGAGCCGGTGCCCCCGTGTTTGTTGATATAGAACATGGCCACCTGGTTGTCCGTCTGAATGAGGATTGACTTCCCGCACAATTGCGGGAGAAACACTTTCAGAGCATATCTCATGGCCCTTAGTTCGAGGAGGTTGATGTGCAGAAGCTTCTCGTGCTGGGACCACTCCTCTTGAGTGCTTAGGGATCGCGTATGAGCGCCCCAGCCAGTGTTCGATGCATCCGTAGTGAGAACAACCTGGTGATCGCGGGGGTGGATGTTCTTGCCCACCGACAGGTTGACTGGTACCGTCCACCAGCGGAGCTGGGTCTGGATCTGAGGGTTCATCGTGATTATGGTGGAAAGAGGTTGACAATGTTGATTCCAGTGAGTGCGTAGGTGCCATTGAAATGGGTGCATCCGCAACCTCGCCATGGGAAGGACCGAAGTGGCGGCCGACATGTGTCCCAGGAGGCGCAGGATGGATCTCGCTGAGGAAGTCGCCGCCTCGGACGCCCTGCATGCCAGCGTCGTGATGGCAGACAGTCTGCGTTCTGGAGGTAGGCTTTCGACACCTTGGTGTCGATCACGGCCCCTATGAATTCCAGTCTCTGGGTCGGAGAGAGGTGTGACTTGCTGGAGTTGATGACAAACCCCAGGGAGGATAGCAGTGCCATAGTTGTCTGAAGGGCCGCCTGCAGCTCCGGGGCTGAAGGGGCCGTGAGAAGCCAGTCGTCCAGGTACGGGAAAACTGCTATGTTGTGTCTGCGGAGGTGGGCTGCCACCACGGCCACACATTTCGTGAAGACCCGCGGAGCGGGGACAGGCCGAAGGGTAGTACTCTGTACTGGTAGTGCTGGCCTAGCACTTGGAAGCGGAGGTACTTCCTGTGCAATTTGTGGATGCGGATGTGAGTGTACGCGTCTTGCAGATCCAGTGACGCCATCCAGTCGCCGGGCTGAATCAGGGGAAGGATGGCGTTCAGGGAGTACATCCTGAATTTCTCTTTGTTGATGAACAGGTTGAGCCGGCGTAGATCTAGTATGGGCCGGAAGCCGCCAGTCCGTTTGGGGATGAGAAAGTACCTGGAGTAAAACCCCGAGTCCTTCTCGGGCGAGGCGACTTCCTCTATGGCCCGAGAGTGCAACAGATGTAGCAGTTCCGCGGCCATAGCCATGCGCAGCTGTTGAGGCGTGTCGCTGACTGGATGAGTGTTCTGGTGGGGAGGGGCTACAAAGCATATGCGGTAGCCCTCTCGAATGACCCGCAAGACCCAGGAGTCGGAGGATATTCGCTGCCACTCTGGTAAGAAATAAGTCAGGCGCCCCCCGATCCGGTGGGTTGCCTGAGATCTGGCGTCAAAAGGAGGGCCCACCTTTGTTGGTGGGCGCGTTGGTCTTCTTTTGTTTCCGGTCCCTCTGCGAGTTTCGCTGGTGAGTGGGACCCTGGTAGGAGTTGCTCTTGTATCTGTTGTTCTGCCATTTGTGATTTGAAGGGTACCTCTTGCTGGAGGAGTAGTAAGGTTTCCTCTGGAATTTGTTTCTCTGAGTGCCGCTGTGGCGCTCAAAGCTGTCCTCCGCCAGGGTCTGTAGCGTGATACAGTGCTCCTTCATATCATTGACAGTGTCCTTTGTCGCCGAAGAGGGACTCGCCGGAACAGGGTGCATCTGCGATCCTGTCATGGGTGTCGTCGCGCAGGCCGGAGGCCCTCAGCCATTCCCATCGCCTCACTGAAATGGCCGTGCCAGCGGTTCTCAGTGCTGTGTCGAAAGAGTCAAATGTAGCGCAGGCCAGGTACTTGCTGCACTCGGACATGTCGGCAAGTGCGCTGGACGCCAGAGTCTGGGATTCCCTCGGGAGGGACGCTATAGCGGTTTTGAGTTTTGCCATGCATGTGTCCTGGAAGAGGACTTGTTGGAACTGGTGCGCCGGTATTTTTGCATTAAGGATGGCTCCTTTGAAAACTTTTTTCCCAACATCGTCCAGGAGCTTATGATCCTGACCGGGCGGGCTGTTGGCGTGTGTGCGCGATGATTTAATGCGCTTGAGAGCGGAAGATACCACAATGGATTGGTGTGGCAGTTGCGGAGATGAGAATCCTGGGACTGGTTGTACTTGGTATTTAGTCTCGAGCCTCCTGGGAAAGGGGCGGCCGGACGCTGGCGTCTGCCACAGCCTTAAGTGATTGTCCCTGAGTGTCTGGTGTATAGGCAGCGCGAAGGCGGGCTTCGGGGTTGTGAGATACTTTAGAACCTCCGGTACCGGCTCCTGCTTTTCGTCCAGGCCTTGCAGGGTCAAGGCGGAGGCAAGCTTTGCCAAGAATTTGGGGTAGGAGAGATCCTCTGGAGGGGGAGGTTCCTCCGGCTCTGGGGAGCGTCTTTCATCAGGGAGAGTCTGTTCGTGCTCATGTGCCACTGACCCCACAATCGCCACCCCGAGATCGTGCTCCTCCGTAGTGTTGTCATGAGACGGATTACCCGGGGGTCTGTTACCTGGGGTGGATGCCCGCTCATCAAGGATGGGTGGATCAGCCTCCCGGGTGTGGTGATCTGCAGAGGGAGGCTCCTGGGGCACAGGCGAAGGGGGTACAGCGGATGAAGACTGCCGCAATAGCTGGGACAGCAGATTCACAATAGCTGTGGAGCTAGATGCAGACTTACTGCGGTAGCTGTGCCGAGGACTGGAGGATGTGGACGGGCTTCTCCTGTGCTCCTGGCGCCGAGACCGATGGCTACCGCGGTGCCGTGAGTGGCGGCTGCTTTTCTAGCGCTTGGAGCGTCGTTGTCGGTGGCAGGAAGAACTGCTGCTGCAGCTGCTGCTTGAATCGCGTTGCCTCTTGCTCCTGTGTCTGCCGTGCCGTCTGTGCCTCTGGTGACTTGAGGAGCTGCTGCCGCTGCTGCTGGAGGTGTCGCGCTTATGGTCCTTGCGTCGGGCTCTCCATCCGGAGCCGGCCTCGCTGCGGGTGCTCCGTCGGCGCCGGGGAGATCCGGCGCCGAGCAACGAGGAGGCGTCGTCACGGCTCCTTGGCGACGCTAACTGGGAGAGAGGCTGGTGGGCGGGGCTTGGGGATCGGCGCCGGCAAGCCTCCATCTCAACAGGCGTTTGCAGGGGCTGCACACTGGAAGGCCTGCTCCCGGAGTGGGCGGGCCCGGAGGACCGAGGCCCTGGCTGGGAGGACCGAGGGCGGCTGCCATCTTCAGAGCCCACATGGCTTCCCGGGGCCTCTGTAGCAGACCGGGAGCTGGCAGGCGTTGTGTCTGCCGCCGGGAGCAGGCGAGGCGGCGAAATCGCTTCAGTCAAGGGCTCAACACCGCGGCAGGGGACGGAGGCCGCAGCGGGCACGTCCAGAGCCGGGCTTTGCCGAGGGGGTGCTGCAGGAGCTGGAGCAGCAGGTATGGCGGGGTAAATAGTAGGAGTACTTGCTTTTTGTGATAGAAAGTCCTGGAGATTGTAGCCCCGTATTTTCATTGCTCGAGGGGACATCCTCCCGCAGTGAATACAGTCCTCAGGCTTGTGCTCCGGTCCCAGGCAACGCAGGCAGATCTCGTGGGTGTCCGTGACACTCATTTTTCTTTTGCATTGGCAGCATTTTTTAAAGCCAGGCTTGGTCATTTCTTCTTCCAGCTGGGTTGCAGGTGGTAAAAAACAAAAAAGGAGATTTTTTTTTATAGAAAGAGGTAGAGGAGAGCAGGGTCCGTCTTGCTGGCAAGGCGGAAGGAAGACTACTGGTGGCTAGGGGGCGGAGCGGTGAGGTGGGCTATCTGGGTGGGCTCAGAAAGTCTCATCTTTCTGAGCTCTAGAGAGCACTTCTGTACTATGGCGCCGCCCGGAGGACGTCACCAGGTGTGGCTGACGCAATCCTGCTTGTCCATGGAGAACTAATGTTATCATCCTCTTGGGTACAATGACCTGGCTAGAAACAGTACAAAGGGACTTCCAGATTCTGGGAGAGAAACTCGAAACCATTGTTAACACGCCAAACCTAGTGCAAACAAGAAGGATTTAGATATATAGGCAACTGGGGAAATAGATGGAACAAGAAGAAGCTTTACTGTGTTGATGACAGGGAAAAGGATCCTAAGTGAAAAATTCAGGCAATATGTGGACAGTTTAAATTTCTGTCCACATTGGGGTGCCCTAACTGCCCTCTTTTGTTAGTGGGTGGGAGATGGACAGGAGGGGAGGGACTCATACAGGGAGTATATACTCTTCTCTGCTATTCAGTGCTGCTGCTGTGTGCTCCCTATTCCAGCTTCTCCACAATGCTGCCTGGTTTAACAGGAACAAGAGGGAGATGTTGGAATGGCAAGAAGGAGATTTGAAACACGTTGACTAGAGACTGAGTAAGGGCCCAGGGGAAGGATGATTCTGGGGCTATGGGTACTGTATCTTAGGAAAGTCTTTCCCAAGGCACAACAGCTGAGTGGACAACAGGCTAGTATTTCATGCATTTGAATGGTATTAAATTGCTGGTAGCAGTGCACTTTAATCTAGCAGTATAATTCCTCACAGTGCCACTGTGGAAAGGGGACAAGACTAAGAATTAGACCTAAAAGTCCTGAAGGGTCTATACATAGGGTCAGCTTAATAGACAGCTAGTGAGGCAAGCAAAAGGGTGCCAAAATGCCTTTTCTAGGTCCCTCTTAATTCCACATCAAACATCAGGGATAGGACACAGATGCTGTGTGTATCTGCTCCAAACACCCCCCCCCCCCCACACACACACACCAGAATGCTATGTCTGAATCCCAGCATGACATGCACAGCTAAGAAAAGGCAGAAGGTCTTTCAGCAAGCTTTTCCACAGCCGGCATGTTTCTTTGCTACTACTGAGGCTGCTTGCTAGCTGCCTTTGCTATATGCCACTGCAGTAACCCTCCAAAGATTTGAGTGCACCAGTCCCAGGTATGATGGGAGACTTATCCTGCCTAATAGCCCAGGCAGGAAAAACATGCATGGATGCAGGGTCTTGGTCCTGACTTCATCATGTCCAAGTTGCTGGCACTGAGGAAAGCTTAAAATGATAGAGGGGGTGAGGGAGGGGACTAGGAAGCTGTTAGGAAAAGAAAAATGTTCTTGGCTGGAGGGAAGGATAAGTAATGTTGCTGGTGTTGGCGGTTGCGGGAAGGAAAAAGAGGAAGGAATTTTCCTAGGGGCTGGGTGAGGGAGGGAGTGAGGGAGGGGAGGAAATGTTTCTTGCGGGAGAAGGAATGCTCCCTGTGGGCTGGGGGAAAGGAAGGGATAGGAATATTCTTTGGGGGTTGGGGAAGAGACAGAATGATCCTGGGGACTGTCAGGGAGGGAGAGGAGAGAGTGTGAAGGTAATGTTCCTGGGGTTGTGCTTAAAGAATGTGCTTTTAGATAAAATGATGGCTTCCTTTCTGTGCCAGGCTAGTCTTGTAGTGTGAACCCTAGATCTGTTTGGCTCATTCTATGAGACTGACTTCAAGATGGGGGCACAAAAGCAAAGGTTGGCTCTGGACATCACAGTCTCTGGAGCTGCCCAGTCTACACAACACAGCTATTGTTTCCTGTTTTGAGTCTACACTGTCCTATTAGCCTATTCATAGCAGCAGAATACGGCATTCTATTGTACTCTCCAAGGACTAGGAACCTCCCTCCCAACCAAAATTACAGAACAAGTCTCCCATATTAAAAGTTTGCTGCTGCGCACACTTTTGATGGGGGACATATATTTGATGGTAGAGAAATGCATGGAGTCTTTCTCCAGTGCAGCTCTTCATTCACACTGCCCAGTGATATCTTTTTTTTTTCTATAGTGTAGTCTACTTTCTGTTAAAATGGAACATTTTGTTTCTTATTACTCTACCTCCTCAGCACAGTCACTCTTTTCTCCTCTCACTGAAGATTTTAGAGAACTAATTTTCGATCTCCTAAGCTGAGGTGCCGTTAGCCTGTCTGACCATTGCATGCTTGCAGATGCTGCACAGATAGGCTTCTACCTGATTGACAGTCTTCTTCTCGAGTTACCGGCATTACTCAGCTGCTGTAGCCCATCTGAAATCCACTCAAAGATCCAATTTTAGATGCTGCCTGGCATCTAAATCTGTGAGGTGTTTGCTTTTAAAAAAAATGTGAAGCCTAAGGCATGCATTCCAACAACGTAACTATCAATACCAAATCAACAAATGTCAAACCACCCAACTGTGTCACAGCAGTAGCAATGGAGAAGAAATTAAAGAATGTCATTTGAACATCAGAGATTAAAATTAGGATTCTTTAAAGAGCAAAATATTTTCAGTGCACCATTACTTTTGATCGTGAAATATCACATTACATTTACACATATTCTATTTTTAATGGATTCCACTGCCTCAAAGATTTTCCCAGACTTAACTGATGGTGCTACAGTTTTAAACACTGCTCTTGATCCATCTGGCAGATACTTTTTTTTGAACATTTCCCAATATGCAATCAGTTGGAGAAGCAGGGGAAGATCTGATGTGCTTGTGTGAGGAATGTGACTACTACAGTGCTCTTGCTCTTTGGGAAATTCTAGGCACATAATAGCATTCCCCTGGGCCCTCAGATACCAGCAGATTATTTTCAGACATGTACTCTAGTACAGCACACTGTTCTGGTTCCCATGAGTAATCTTGTACTGGATAGCCTGAAACATAAGGTTACCCGATGTCCCCGATTTTCAGGGTTGTCTCCAATTTTAGAGCTGTGTTCCCAACTCTTCCACCTGTTTGGCAGCTTCCTGTCCACAATTCCTTATATGGAGACAGAAGGGGTAAAAAACATGCATTTTATTTTCAGTTTAGCAATTGGAATCTGTCTGTTTTTAGAATTTACATCCATTATCTTTATGTTTTGCACATTTCATGGGATCACTATTTCTATTTCTCTATTGATTTTTTTGCTTGGAAGTGATATTGTTGCTGTCAAGGGATGGATGTGTGGGGGGCAGGGCCGGATTTACCTTGAGTGAGGCCCTACGCCAACAAAAATTGTGGGCCCCCAGCAGGAGCGGCCCAAGGGGGGTGCGGGGCCTCATTTGCATAAGGGGCCTCATTTGCATAAATATTTGCATAATGATACCATATACTAACTTTTAGTAAACGTGCCTCTTAATGAGTGTATGGATAAAGAAAGACTAAAAGATTTCTACATTACTATAATCCAGTGCCAACTGTCAGACACATTAGGAACTACTACAAACACTGCCCATTTAGAACCCATAGCAAACCCGCCGTATCCTAACAGCACTACCAGGACTCACAAAGCACCATACTCTACCAATCAAAAGGCAACACTGCAAATATTAAACCAATACATTTCAGAGAACAACAATACATGACCTACTGGGGAAAGAGAACAAATGGCAATGTCAAATAGGAATTATATAAACAGAACACCTCAGCTCAGTTACACATGCAGAACATAGACCATCACCAAACAAGTAATCACAATTTAGAAACAGGAAGACAATAATTAAACTGGGAAACCCAAAAGCCAAACTTGGAATGTACAACACTGTAGAAATAAAACTATACATTAATTTGCTCTTGTACTAAACAAAGCTCAGAGTTAATGATGCACATTTACCAGAGCTGACATATTCCAATTAATAAATTCAAAATAAAGAGATATTTTTCTACCTTTTGTGCATTTTTTTCAGCTGCAATTGCTCCAGCCACTTTCTTCTGATTTCTTCGTGTCTTCTGCTAACTCTCCATCGTCTGCTGTCCATTTGTCCTTTCTTCTCTCTTCTAGTTTTTTTCCATTCTCTCTCTACATCTGTTTAACATACTAATCTTTCTCCTTTTGCTCTTTCCTCATTCCTATTTCATCCACTCAAATTTTACCCCTCCATCCTCAATCCCCACTTACTCTCCCAATACCTGGCCAATTGTAGATTTTTTATCCCTCCCACACAAAATAATTTTCCCTTCTCCATTTTACTCTTCCAGCCCCATCCCATTCTATTCCTCCCCCAACATCAGCTCCCTTCTAGTTCCAGCCTCACCCAGCATCCATTCCCTTCTAGTCCCTGCATTAGCCCATTTCCAGTCCTAGCCACCCATCAGCCCATTTCCAGTCCTAGCAACCCCCCAACCCAATACCAGTCCTAGCCCCCCATCAGCCCACAGCCCATTACCAGTCTTAACCCCCCCCCCAAAGCCCATTACCAGTTCTAACCCCCCCAACAGCCCACAGCCCATTACCAGTCCTAACCCCATCAGCCCACCTCCAGTCTTAACCCCCCAGCCCATTTCCAGTCCTAGCCCCCCCATAGCCCATTACCAGACAGCCCCTATCAGCCCACAGCCCATTACCAGTCTTAACCCCCCCAAAGCCCATTACCAGTTCTAAACCCCCCCAACAGCCCACAGCCCATTACCAGTCCTAACCCCATCAGCCCACCTCCAGTCTTAACCCCCCCAGCCCATTTCCAGTCCTAGCCCCCCCATAGCCCATTACCAGACAGCCCCCATCAGCCCACAGCCCATTACCAGTCTTAACCCCCCCAAAGCCCATTACCAGTTCTAACCCCCTCCAACAGCCCACAGCCCATTACCAGTCCTAACCCCATCAGCCCACCTCCAGTCTTAACCCCCCAGCCCATTTCCAGTCCTAGCCCCCCCATAGCCCATTACCAGACAGCCCCCATCAGCCCACAGCCCATTACCAGACTTAACCCCCCCATAGCCCATTACCAGTTCTAACCCCCCCCCCAACAGCCCACAGCCCATTACCAGTCCTAACCCCATCAGCCCACCTCCAGCCTTAACCCCCCAGCCCATTTCCAGTCCCAGCCCCAGCCCCCCCAATAGCCCATTACCAGTCCTACCCCCCCCCCCCCATCGGCCTAAAGTAAAATTTAATAAAAAAAAAAAACTGCTGTCTGCCGCCGCGGGGCCCCTTCTGCTGCCGCGGCAGCATGGACTGACCCGTGGGGCCCCCTCTGCAAGCTGAATCAATCGGTCCGTCCCTCCCTCCCTCCCTCCATGCAGGCTTTGAGAGGCGCGAAGGGAGAGTGTCTCCCTCACGTCTCTGTTAAGCCCGCAGGGGCTGATGGGAACTTTCCCATCAGCCCCTGCGGGCTTAACAGAGACGCGAGGGAGACACTCTCCCTTCGTGCCTCTCAAAGCCTGCATGGAGGGAGGGATGGACCGATTGATTCAGCTTGCAGAGGGGGCCCCGCGGGTCAGTCCATGCTGCCGCGGCAGCAGAGGGGGCCCCGCGGCGGCAGCCAGCAGGTTTTTTTTAAAATTTTATTTTTAAAAAAAGCTAATTTGTTCGATTTTTGTGGGCCCTTGCCAGCTGTGGGCCCTACGCCACGGCGTAATGGGCATATAGGTAAATCCAGCCCTGGTGGGGGGTACAAGGTAATGACACCTCGTGCCTCCTCCACGCTTTGTTGCTTAAGCTTGGTATTAAAGGGGTTTGTCTACGAAAGGGTGTTTGCTGCTACCACAGGCTAATGCAGGATTGTAGCAGCTAACCCACGAAAAAATCAGATATCGCAGGCAATTTTTTGCAATATCTGATTTTCACTTGGTGGATATCACTAGGGATGGGATCGGGGTGGGGACTGAAGCTGGCTGCCAAAATCAGGCTGAATCACGGCAGCAAATAATGCCACCTTAACGTGGGCTTTGCCCGGCAGGCGATTGGGCTTCCCCCCTCCACAATATTGTTGGTGCCATGGTACTGCAATCTGCAACACCAATAATATAAAAAAGAAAATTGCTGATCCCCGCAGCACCGATTACCCCTGAACAGCTCCCAATCCCCATTGACAGCTGTCCAGGAATGATCGGTACATCTTCTGATGTTCAAAGTGCGCTGGCTAGCCAGTCAAGTTAGGCACCCCTCCCTCCACCCTCCAATGCACACTTGATAGGGTGGAGGGCCCCTTGGCCCCCTTCCTCTCCGTCTCACCTCCTGGTACAGAAAACACATCCCCCCAGACTCCCACCCTCATATACCTTTATCTCCTGGTGATCTAATGGAAGAACGGGACAGGAATGATCCTACATGCACCTGCCCCATCTAGCAGCCAAAACAAAATGACCGCCATCATGAGGCACTGCCCTCTAGCCTTTTGCTAGGGGGCAGCTCTGCAAGATTGCAGTCATCCTTGTTAGGGCCTATGAGAAGGGCAGGTATGTGTTGGAGGGGCCTGTGGGGCAGGAGGCAAGGGGCCACAGGCCCCCCATGCCGGCTAGCTAGCCGGGGTGTGTTTTTTGTAACGGGAGGTGGGAGGGAGATGAATGGGGGCCATGGGTTCCCCCCCCCCACCCTTTCAAGTCTGTATCGGAGAGAAGGGAGGGATGCTAGCTGGTACACTTCAAACATCAGGGAGTGCATTAATTCCCCCTGGGCAGCTCCCAATGGGGATCGAGAGCTGTCCTGTGAGGATCAGCCACCAATTGCAGGGGGCCACCAATTTGCTTTTTTATATTGTCAGTGCCATGAATCGTAGCACCTCAGCATCAACAATATTGGAGGGAATTGGGGGAATATTTGGGGAGCAATTTGGGGGCATGGTTGCAATAGGGCATAGAGCTGCTGACAGCTGTGTGTACCCGATCGCTAGCATCCATCCCCATGGATTTACTGTGGAGACACGTGGAAACTTCTTCAGCAGGCACTGCAGGACATTTCCAGCTGTATCTGCCAAGACACGTAGCATAGTTTATGTGTGGGAAATCCAAACCTCTGGGATTTCTGTAGGATCTCCCCTGAGAATGCCCCCTGCAGATACAATGGGTAGAGCGGGGGTGACTCTGTGTGTGTGTGTGTGTGTGTGTGTGTGTGTGTGTGTGTGTGTCTGTGCATGTGTGTGTGCCTGGAGGTGGGGTGATGGGCTGTGTGTGTATGCATGGGGGTCTGAGAGGCTGTATATAGATTGTATTCCTCTTGGCATACAGGCATTTTAACCCCCTTTCCCCTCATGCACTGAAATTCTCAACTCCACCACTCTTTACCAGTCTTCCTTCCCCTCCACCCCTTTCCCAATACTCTTTTTCCCCCCTTTCCTCCAGTCCTTGACTCCCCTTTAACCCACCTTATCCTCTTCTACTCGTCACTCCTCCCCCTCCTACTCCCACTCTAGCCCCTCTTCCCCTCCCATTTCTACTCTGGCTCCCTGTGTTCCCTTTCCTTCTCATTTAAAAAAAAGCTTGCCATGGAATTCTATTTCTTTTTGACCACAGCTGCGGTCACAGTCAGGAAAGTCTTGAAAACATATTTATTTCAGGAGGCATCAATTTTTATGTATGCTATATATTACATTTTATTTTTATTTTCTGTATCTTCAATTTTAAATATTGTAATCCACTCTGAAATTGCTGTTGTAATTAAAATTTGGACTATAAATGTCTGGAATTAAATTAAATTAATTTAATTAAATCCCCCCCCTTCCCCCTCAACATTGCTGCCATGTGGCTCTTGGCAAACCTTTGTTTGGGCTCCTCATTTGAATTTATGCCACTGGGCAAAGGGATGTAGTATGGAAAATACATGGTCTGAGTGATCTATGATATTTTCAAAACAGCATCAAAGGCATCCTCAATGGGTAATAGAGGCCAGAGGCTCTTATGGTTATGCGCCTCAGACCTGCATTATGATGTACAGGAGAAGCTTGCTGACATGCTGTACTATGGATAGAATCTCTTAGAAGATAAGGTGCAAGAAGTTGCACCTTTAGTAAAGTATCATAGTGACACCTTTGAGACCTTCTTCAGGCCCACATGGAACTTGGCCTCCTCACTAGAAGGTTTCAGTGCAGGACAAAGAAGATCTTATTACTCTCTTAGACCTAGGTATCCTCCTCTTTCACACTCTTCCCAAACCAGACGACTTTCCTGTTTTCCTCAGCAGAGAGCCCAGAAGACCCAGTCAGTTCCTTGGCCAGAACCAGGTGTGGGGTTTTGACTGTCTCCAGAAGAACATAACAAGTAATCCAGTGTCTGTACTAGAAAACCTACTAATAGGAGTAAGACTGTAGCTTTGTGCAGACCACTGGCCCCTCATAACCTCTGATCATTGGGTATTAAACATTGTTGGGTTAGGATACTCTCTGCCTATTTGATGTTTCACCAAATTATCCACTGAGAGTGCCGTTCTCCACATCAGCTTATGTCCCTCTTAAAGGCTTGGGCTAGCCCATTCCACCAAGGGAAAAATGGAAGAGAGTCTACTCCAAGTATTTCCTGATCACCAAGAATATGGGGAGGATTTAATCCCATCCTAGACCTAAGGGACCTGAACAACAAAAGTTTATGATAGTTTCCCTAGACACCCTCATCCATTTCTCCAAACAGGAGACAGGCTATGTTCTCTGGGCTTAAAAGATACATACACCAACACACAGATATATCCTAATCACAGGATGTATCTCAGATTTGTACTAGGCAAACACCACTACCAGTACTGCATACTGCCCTTTGGCCGTGTGTCAGTATCGCACATCTTCACAAAATGCCTTACAGTTGACAGAGCATATTCATGCAGACTGGGAGTGCATGTGTTTCCCTATCTGGACAACAGACTGGTTAAAAGCACATCTCAGGAAAGGGACCAGCAATCCCTGTACATAACCATTTTGGTGCTACAATTACTAGGGTTCATCATAAATTAACCCAAATCCCACCTAAGCCCTTCATCTCAATTGCAGTTCGTAGGAGCTTTACAAGAGACAACTCAGGCAAAAACTTTCCTTCCACAAGAGAGGATAAGGAGGAAAGAGTCAGCAGATATCAGCACTGAGCATGCTGAGGACGTTGAGCCACATGGCTTTAACAGTACAACAAATCTACTAAACCAAAACAGCCCTGTCAGAACTCAAACAGCAACAACCCAACCTATGAGGCATAGTATGAAGAGCAAGAACATGAACATACCTCCTTTCAGAAAACTGCTACTTCTCTTTTTCCAGTATTGTATGGATTATAGTCTGGCTCTTGCGGTTTCCATTTCATTTTCACCTGCTTATTTGTTTCTAATTTTTGATCTCTTATACTGTATCAGGTGAGGGTCTGCCCATATTCAGGATAGGCAACAAAGATAAAGAATTCTGCTAGTGTATTGCTCCAATGTAGGGATCCCTAACAGGTAAAAATGGCCTTTGTCCAGCTGCAGCACCTCTCCCCATGCTCTTGCCTGCCCTGCATGTATCTGAAGCATCTTTCTCCAAAGTCAAGCAGGGGGATGCAGGCACACTCCATTGGTGATGTCTGCCGACAGAACTAATGCCGGCTCGTCCCTTCCCACCTCAGGGTCCCGGTCTCCTCAGTTTATTTCTACTGCTCTGCCAGTCTGCCGCAGCTCTCCTCAACTCTGTCAAAGTTCAACCGTTTTCACTTTATTTCTTTGTTTTTGGTCTTTTCTAAGTGGCGGTGGTTTTCGTGACAGCTCAGACTTTTAAAAAAGAAGAAAGAAGTTAGTCGGCTATCAGCTGCCGTGAGAGCTCCCATGCTGCATGGAGCACTTCTCCTCAGCCGTTGGCACATGCTATTTGTAAAAAAACAACAACCTGATTTTTCAACTTCTCCAGAGAAGAGGAGCATATCTCTTTTTAAACAACAAAACCAAAAAAAGGACTTCTCCACAACAGTGAGCCTTCTTTACATGGCCAGTCTGTGAGTACTTAAAAAAACAATAAGGGAAACAAAACTTAAACTGGACTTAACAATATAATTTCAGTTGAGCAACAAACTCCTGAACATCAGAGTGACAACTTCGGAGCAACCATCAATTCCAGTGAGTACATGGCAGTGTCTGCTCTTTCATCTGCCCCAGTCCCATCGTACCCAGACAAGGCATGATTGGGAACAGAGGGAGCTGCCATGTGACTGGAGGCAGACCTCCTACAAGCACTGGCATCACGGAAATCAGCCCAGAGCCTTAAACAGCAGATCAGAGGCTCCACTCCTTCTCCTCCTAACCTGGAATCAGGAGGACTCTCTGTGAGGGCTGACCACTATGTGGAAGCTGCAAAGCATAAGTCCAAATCTAAACATACCCAGAGGGAAGTCCCAGGAGATACCAGCAGCCAGCAGGACAGTGAACTCATAAATGAAAAGCAGAAGTAGGTTCAACGGGAACATCATCTCACAAGTCTAAATGTAGGAGATATCAGATGACTGTCATGCCATCTTAATCCCCATCAACTTCCACAGCAGGAGGGAGATCCTCCCTCAGTGACCCCCTCCTTCAGCTACTTCAATGATTTGTTCAGAATAGTGCAGCACTGCTGGGAACTACCTTGTCTGGCAACCATGTTCCCTCCCTGGAGGGCCCAGTATTCAAGCTTCCAACTGACACTTGCCAGGATCCTCCTCCCATCATAAATTGGAGAGCTCCTCAACCTTTGGGCGAGGATGCCTATTCTTCAGCTAATGGTCCCTACTCCCACCATTGGTACCCTAAGCCCTCCTTCTTGGGAGATGTTCATGTTGCTGCTAAACCTTCCCCAAATCACCTGTCAGGGGAGAAACCTTCTGAAGATTTCTCCAACTGAAGTTTCTGCAGAAAGTATCCCGAGCCCTCACTCTCAGTGATTCCCAAACTTCCACCAACAAGAGAGATTTTCAATGTATTCTGCATGCGTGTAATACTCCTAAAGAGATTCTAGCACTACCGGTTCCCCTAATCGTGCAAGACCTCCTTGCATCGGTCTGGAAAACACCAGCCTTGATACATGCCACCTCCAGGCATCTCAACCTCAAATACAAGGTGCTTCCCATGCTGGGTTTCAAGCACCAGCAACTGCCTCACCAATCTGTGGTTTTCAAGCCGTCCTTAAAAAGTCTGCATTAGCCAAGTCTAGTGCCCAAATCTTCCAGATAAGGATCAGTGTTGGGAGGAAATCTTTCCAAAGTGGAGTTCCAGTCAAGAAAATCCTGGCTCACCAGCTCCAAATCCTTCAGTACCATCATGACCTTCTGTTACATATGGAGGACCCCGCTACATTAGCAGTGGAGGACAGACAACCCCTTCAAGATAACCTGCAAGAATCCCTTTACCACATTATTTGGGCCACTTATGATGCCTTTGGCTTGGTAGCCTGCTCAACGTCCACATCAGTTTTTACCCACCATACGGCATGGCTCAGAGTCTCGGGCCTGTAGAACAACCTCCACAACTGCCTTGCTGATGCTCCTTGCCAAGGAGATAGTCTTTTTGACACTAAGGTGCAGGAGGTTGTTTCTGAGGTTAAGGATCATTCCTCCAGGGTTCAGGAACTTTCAGCTCAGCAGCAAGAGCCAGCCAAGCAGTCTCACCAGCCTCAATACCCTCAATATCGACATGTGTATCACTACCAGTATTTCCATCAGTTTTACCTCATTGGCGTTTTCAACCTTACTCCATACCCCCAGTGCAGCATCTAAGGGGTATGTTTACTAAACCATCTTAATGTTCCCAGCGCTAGCTCCAGCGATATTGTGAAGAATGCCATATAAGGAGTGGGCATTCCGGTCCTAAGGTAGCAAGAATCGGTATCGCGCCATGGCATGTTAATGTGCGTTAACCCTAAGTTAATGCCAGCGCAGTGTCAGAAGGATTAAAGATGTAGCCCACTGATTATGGCAATGTCTGTAGAGGCAGAGGTCATGGGTTTGATTCTGCAGTGGGGTTATGTAAGAAGGCTGTCTGATGCATTACTCTTTAATTTAAACCAGTGCCGTCTGAGGCATTTTCTTTTTAAATTTAAATTAGTGCTGCCAGCAAAAACACCCTGACAGTGCCATCACCTAAGGTGCCACATAAGGTGCCCTATAAGGCACTCCAGAGGGCACATTATAAAGTGCACTGTCCACCAAGGCATCTTATAATGTTCCCTATAGGGCGCCTTATACGGCACTTTATAGGGCGCCTTATGAGGCAGCTTAAGGTTACAGCACTGTGAGGGTGTTTTTGCTGGCAGCACTAATTTAAATTAAAAAAGGAAATGCCTCAGACAGCCTTCTTACATAACCCCACTGCAGAATCAAATCCATGACCTCTGCCTCCATAGTCAGTGACGTAACCAGTGGGCTACATCTCTATAGCTGCTAACAAATCCCTGGCTGGCTATAGAAAGACTGCAGGCCACCACACAAACTTGTCTTCTGTGGTTACCAGGATAGGGGAAACCCACCCATATTCATGATGCACTGCACATGCAGATCAGCAGTCTACAGATGATCACAAGATGGGGTATGCACCCCCACAGCACCTCGACCTGGTAGGGGGAACTGACCGTGTATGTTACAGGCACAGTGTAGCTACAGACCGTCACATTATGCGGGTACTGTGCTCACCCTGAGAGTGAGGTGGGGTGCCCAGCACCAGGTCCGCAGCACCTGGCTTGGCTGAGATAGGCTATGCTGCAGGTTGCCATCAGTGCTAGTGTGTGATAGGTAGTCCTTGTGGATACACCTGTGTCCATCTGTATTTCCAAGTCACATCTAGCTCTTGTGTACTATGATGCACCCAGAATAGTGCATATCCTGTGTGGGTGCCATGGTCATATGGTTTAAGTGAAGGGGGTGTTTGGACCCATATGTGGATTATGTAGCACCACCCAACCTGACCGCTGGGGCTCAGGGTGGGGGACAGGATCTCCCACCAACAGATCCACATTCTACATCCCTGCAAGGGTGGCAGTAGAGGGGACCATCAACCCCAGTCCTGCTGGGAAACAGGCACCCTACAGGGCAATCAATGCAGATCTGTATGCATCCATAAGGCAATGGCAGACAGACAGTAGGCCTGGAAATGCTCAGCTGGCCCCCACTACTATCTGACATTCTCCAGCAGCAAGTCTCCAGCCACTGCACCCTGCAAAGTGTTCCACCCATACACATACTAACTGCAGACAGTCTGCTAGCTAGTACATAGTGCATGTTCCTGGAGAGAATGTAAGCACATACACCAAGCAGATAAGTCAGTGATTGGGTCCCAGAAAAAAGAACCCATAAATATCACTTAAAAGAACTACTATCTAGCACTATGGGGGAGCCTAGCCATGCCATGGTCACTGCTCAGTCAGGGTGAGAGTGACCTCCCAGCATGACATGCTGTGGCCACCTTGTCCATGCAGGTGGTGGTCGGGCACTACAATGTCCCAACCATTGCCCTATGCCCTGTGCAGATGCATCCTGCCCAGGCCACCCTGTCCGGGCCATAACCACAGTACCTTGTTCCTCATTATGCACATTGGCAGGCTAACACTGGAAACAGTGCAAGCAGTATGGCCTGAGTAAGGTGTAGGCAGCCACAACACACTGGATAGATAGACACACACTCCCACACCTATGCCAGCATTGTGCAAATATAGAGGCTTTTGGCAGCCCTGACCACCACACCAGTCCTGGGAACAGTGCAGGCATGGCTATGGTACGCAATACTGTTGGGGTCACTCCCCGGGGTGGTAAACACTGTCAGAAACCAAAACTGAAACACACTCCACAGATATCAGAAAGGTTGCTATGATGCAGCTCGATCAGCAAACTGTGCTTAACTTAGGAATTGTTATCTGCCATTAATCATAGCAACCTTTTGATATATGTGTAAAGTATTCCCATTTAGGACGGCATTGCTAAGGTATGCAAGTGCTAGTATTGGGAGATGCTGCTGCGTGCAGGGCCCAGCAGCCTGACTCTCCATGAGGCTTTGGATAGTGGAGCCTGTGGGTATGGGTGTTTATGCCCCTGTTGGCCGCTGCTCTAGGGCAGAGGTTCCCAACTCCGGTCCTGGTGGGCTAAACACTGTTCAGGTTTTCATGCTGTCCCTAATGAATATTCATGAGATACATTTGCATACAATGGGGGCGGCGCATACTAATGCAGCACAGGCATATTTATTAGGTACAGCATGAAACCTGAATGGTGTTTGGCCCTCCAGGACTGCAGTTGGGAAACTCTGCTCTAGGGATTGAACATGTTTATGGTGTCTATGCTCTGTAGGGTAAAATATAGGCGTTTCAGGCATGTTTATTTTATCTGCAATAAAGGTTCTGTCTTTATTACCACGGTTTAGTACTGGGTAAAATATGGGGAAAGGGTTAGCAGGAGCCACAGCTGGGACCTGAGCTCATGGCCTTCTGCTCCTGAACACACTGGCTGTGTGTACTGCACCACACTGTTGCCACAGGGATAGTTCATTCCCTGGGGATACCATGACTGTTCGTCAGACAGACCCTGTCTGTTGCATTGCATGGCACCCACCTAAACGGGGCTAGGCCATAGTCTGCTGTGGGCAGATGCCACTGCTCCCTCTGCCACCAGCACCCCTCCGCCACCATGCTGCTGTGCCATTATGCCAGTGGTGCTGGTGGTGCACAGGCCAGCCTATTCAGTATGCCGGTAGGCAGCTGCCTATGGTGTGGGTTCTCGGGTAGGGGTGCCTACATGGACATGCGCGCTTCCCCCCCCCCCCCCCCCGCACCGCCAATGTTATGTGCCCATGGGGTTACCTGCTGGGTAATATCCCCTGTGACACTGTGGGACACACACTCGTGCCCATGTTGGACCCTCGTCAGTTGCTGTCTTGCTGCTTTACAGTATCGGCATTCCTATGTGCCACCTAGGCATCTGCCTAGCCCGCACTGTGCCCCAGCTGGACTACAGCATGTGCCGCCTGCAGCCCCCTGTATCCCATTTACAGCATCAGTACAGTTGCCCTTTCCTACGTGCCCACTCTGCTGTAGCTGCACATGTGCACACCACAACAAACCTGCCCAATCTAAACGACAGAAACCCTGATCAGCGCTATTTCAATGTGGGATCATTCACTTTGTAGGGGGACAGAGCATAGACCCTTACAAACATGATATCTTAATTTATACATTTTGTCAGTAGTGTTGCTTTATGTCTATCATTAATATCACTATTGGCCAACTTGGTTATTGGGATTTTAGATGTGGTTCTGGTCCTTTTATATGTTTATTTGCCTTTTTGGTCCCTGCACATTTATCTCAACTATCACTTTTCTGGGTTTCCCTGTCTTTGCTGCACATTGCTGACTGAAATGGTTTCTCTCTCCTGCAAATGTGCCTCTAGCACGAGGTTTTCACTGGTGCTAATTTTCAGACCCTGATTTCACAGCGTTAGTGTGCATGGAGCCTCTCCCCGCCCACTCTCCGCCCATTGACCCCTTCTCTCTGCCCTCTGGGAAGCCTTACTCTGCCCTTCAGGCCCGGATTTCACAGTGTTAGTGTGCCTTAACGCCGCCACTTCATTATCGCCGATAAGTGACGTTATCGCGCGATGACATCAATTATTGCGCGATAATACCACCGCTGCAACGTTAAGACGGTTTAGTAAACATACCCCTTAGACAGTGTGACAGGAAACAATATGTGGCTGCCATAGCCCATTTGGCCAAGGTAGCTCCTAGTTTTTGACTAGTTTTTGACCAGCACTTCCTGGATACCTGGTGGTTGATCACAACAGATCCATGGGCACTCAGTGCCATCTAAGAAGACTACAAGCTCATCTAACTGTTGCTCCCCCCACCCATGCCAAGGCCACCCCCAGCCAGCAACATTCCTATGCACCACCTCCACCTCCTAGCTCAGGAGATTGAGATCCTGATACACAATCATATTATAGAGAGAGTACCTATGCAGGGCTTTTACTCCCGATTTTGCCTCATCCCCAAGAAATCCGGAGGCCTCCAACTGATCTTTGACCTCTGCAAACTCAATCTCTGTGCGAAAAGGAGAAGTTCAAAATGTCTTCCCTAGCCACTATCCTACCACTGTTGCAGCAAAATAACTGGATCACCTCCCTGAAGAACACCTATACCCATATCCCCATCCACCCTCACCATTGGAAATACCTTTGTTTCTGATTCAAGACAGATCATTACCAGTACAAAGTTCTACCTTTCAGCCTCTCCTTTGCCCTGCAGGTTTTCACAAAGTGCCTGGTGGTGATGGCTGCACACCTCCATAAATGTGGTATCTGCATTTACCCTTATCTGGATGACTGGCTCTTCTCAGGCTCAAGCAGAGTTTCAACCTTAGTCTCAGTCCACAGCACCTCAGACCTCCTCCAAGAGCTCGGGTTCATTGTCAACTTCTAAAAGCCACAGGGCCGGATTTACCTATACGCCATGTACGCCATGGCGTAGGGCCCACAGCTGGCAAGGGCCCACAAAAATGAACAAGTTAGACTTTTTTTAAAAATAAAATTAAAAAAAAAACCTGCTGGCTGCCGCCGCGGGACCCCCTCTGCTGCCGCGGCAGCATGGACTGACCCACGGGGGCCCCCTCTGCAATGTCGATGCCTCCCTCCCTCCCTCCGTGCAGGCTGTGAGACACGCGAAGGGAGACAGTCTGCCTTCGCGCCTCTCACAGCCTGCACGGAGGGACCGACCGACATTGCAGAGGGGGCCCCCGCGGGTCAGTCCATGCTGCCGCGGCCGCAGAGGGGGCCCCGCGGCGGCAGCCAGCAGGTTTTTTTTTAAATTAAATTTTACTTTAGGCCGACGGGGGGGGGGGGAGTAGGACT
The DNA here is from genome assembly GCA_033557465.1 of Ichthyophis bannanicus. NCBI lineage: Eukaryota > Metazoa > Chordata > Amphibia > Gymnophiona > Ichthyophiidae > Ichthyophis > Ichthyophis bannanicus. The sequence continues at coordinate 870,444,155 of CM066032.1, read as the reverse complement.
GGTAATGGGCGATTGGGGGGGGGCTGGGGCTGGGGCTGGGGCTGGGACTGGGACTGGAAATGGGTGGGGGGATTAAGGCTGGAGGTGGGCTGAGGAGGTTAGGACTGGTAATCGGCTGTGGGCTGTTGGGGGGGTTAGAACTGGTAATGGGCTTTGGGGGGGGTTAAGACTGGTAATGGGCTTTGGGGGGGTTAAGACTGGTAATGGGCTGTGGGCTGATGGGGGCTGTCTGGTAATGGGCTATGGGGGGGCTAGGACTGGAAATGGGCTGGGGGGGTTAAGACTGGAGGTGGGCTGATGGGGTTAGGACTGGTAAAGGGCTGTTGGGGGGGGGGTTATAACTGGTAATGGGCTGTGGGCTGATGGGGGCTGTCTGGTAATGGGCTATGGGGGGGCTAGGACTGGAAAGGGGCTGGGGGGGTTAAGACTGGAGGTGGGCTGATGGGGTTAGGACAGGAAATGGGATGTTGGGGGGGATAATAACTGATAATGGGCTTTGGGGTGGTTAACACTGGTAATGGGCTGTGGGCTGATGGGGGCTGTCTGGTAATGGGCTATGGGGGGGTTTAGAACTGGTAATGGGCTTTGGGGGGTTTAAGACTGGTAATGGGCTGTGGGCTGATGGGGGCTGTCTGGTAATGGGCTATGGGGGGGTTTAGAACTGGTAATGGGCTTTGGGGGGTTTAAGACTGGTAATGGGCTGTGGGCTGATGGGGCTGTCTGGTAATGGGCTATGGGGGGTTAGGACTGGAAAGGGACTGGGGGGGTTAAGACTGGAGGTGGGCTGATGGGGTTAGGACTGGTAATGGGCTGTTGGGGGGTTTAGAACTGGTAATGGGCTTTGGGGGGGTTAAGACTGGTAATGGGCTATGGGCTGATGGGGGCTGTCTGGTAATGGGCTATGGGGGGGCTAGGACTGGAAATGGGCTATGGGGGGGCTAGGACTGGAGGTGGGCTGATGGGGTTAGGACTGGCAATGGGCTATGGGGGCTGACTGGAAATGGGTTGATGGGGTTAGGACTGGAAGTGGGCTGATGGGGGGTTAGGACTGGTAATGGGTTATAGGGGGGGCTTAAACTGAAAATGGGGTGATGGGGGGTTAGGACTGTAAGTGGGTTGATGGGGGCTAGGACTGGTATAGGGTTGGGGGGTTGCTAGGACTGGAAATGGGCTGATGGGTGGCTAGGACTGGAAATGGGCTGATGCAGGAACTAGAAGGGAATGGATGCTGGGTGAGGCTGGAACTAGAAGGGAGCTGATGTTGGGGGAGGATTAGAATGGGATGGGGCTGGAAGAGTAAAATGGAGAAGGGAAAAATATTTTGTGTGGGAGGGATAAAAAATCTACAATTGGCCGGGTATTGGGAGAGTAAGTGGGGATTGAGGATGGAGGGGTAAAATTTGAGTGGATGAAACAGGAATGAGGAAAGAGCAAAAGGAGAAAGATTAGTATGTTAAAGCAGATGTAGAGAGAGAATGGAAAAAAAACTAGGAGAGAAGAAAGGACAAATGGACAGCAGACGATGGAGAGTTAGCAGAAGACACGAAGAAACCAGAAGAAAGTGGCTGGAGCAATTGCAGCTGAAAAAAATGCACAAAAGGTAGAAAAATATCTCTTTATTTTGAATTTATTAATTGGAATATGTCAGCTCTGGTAAATGTGCATCATTAACGTCTGCGCTTTGTTTAGTACAAGAGCAAATTAATGTATAGTTTTATTTCTACAGTGTTGTACATTCCAAGTTTGGCTTTTGGGATTCCCAGTTTAATTATTGTCTTCCTGTTTCTAAATTGTGATTACTTGTTTGGTGATGGTCTATGTTCTGCATGTGTAACTGAGCTGAGGTGTTCTGTTTATATAATTCCTATTTGACATTGCCACTTGTTCTCTTTCCCCAGTAGGTCATGTATTGTTGTTCTCTGAAATGTATTGGTTTAATATTTGCAGTGTTGCCTTTTGATTGGTAGAGTATGGTGCTTTGTGAGTCCTGGTAGTGCTGTTAGGATATGGCGGGTTTGCTATGGGTTCTAAATGGGCAGTGTTTGTAGTAGTTCCTAATGTGTCTGGCAGTTGGCACTGGATTATAGTAATGTAGAAATTTTTTAGTCTTTCTTTATCCATACACTCATTAAGAGGCACGTTTACTAAAAGTTAGTATATGGTAACATTATGCAAATATTTATGCAAATGAGGCCCCTTATGCAAATGAGGCCCCGCACCCCCCTTGGGCCGCCCCTGCTGGGGGCCCACAATTTTTGTTGGCGTAGGGCCTCACTCAAGGTAAATCCGGCCCTGGAAAGCCATAATACAAGCCTCAGCAAGTCCTCGACTTCAGCGGGGCTTGGCTAGACACCAGGATTTTTCGAGCTTTCCTACCAGATAACAGAGCAGCTGTCCTCCAGCAGCTCAGCACCAAACCTCTGCAACTGTGAGCTGCTTCAGTCGGCACCGTTCTTCAACTCTTGGGTCACATGACTGCTCCAGTCCATATTGTGCAGTTGTCTCTATATGCACCCTCTCCAATGGCATCTCAAACTCAATTGGAATCAGCATACGGGTGCCCTTGTCAGGAACCAACCTTCTTAAACTGTGACAATCCCTCCATTGGTGGACCATTACTTCTAGTCCCATGTGCGGTTGGCCCTTCCTAGATCTGCCTCACCAGCTCACCTCAACTACAGATGCCTCTTATCTAGACTGGGGAGCCCATCTCCTCTCTCTTACTACTGAAGGGAGCTGGTCTTGGTTGCAGGCCTCTCCTCACATCAACTTTCTAGAGTTGTGAACAGTCTTCTATATCCCTACAGCTTTTCAAAATTAGATCTGCCAAAAGTCTCTTTTGATACAGATCAACAACCAAGTCACCGTATTCTACATCAACAAACAAGGGAGCTCCGGATCCCTTCGGCTCTGCTGCCAAGTGACCCGCCTCTGGCAATATGCTGAATCCCGGGCTTTCTACCTTCTTGGATCTCAAAACCAGCTAGCGGACTCTGTCAGCTGACATCTCAACCTGCACAAATGGTCTCTGGATCCAGATGCCCTGATACCCATCGTAAAAGTGTGGGGGATACTAGAAGTGGATCTTTTTGCTTCAGAAAGAGAATGCAAAATGTCCCCTTTTTTGCTCCATTCATCACAGACCGCATAGATGGGTGCGATGCCTTTCTCATTTCTTGGGCTCACTGCCTCTTCTATGCGTTTCCTCCATTTCCACTCATACCTCAGGCCCTCCTCAATGCCAGGATGGGCAAAACCTTGTTGATCCTTATCGCACCCCAGTGGCCCAGAAAGATCTGGTATCTGTCCATTCTGGCTGTTCCTTCTCACACAACAGAGGGACACCTTCTGCACTCCAATCTATAGTTGCTGGCCCTGGCCACATGGAAGCTGAATGGCTAATAGACACTGATGACATGATGCCACCTGCTTTCCAAGCTGTTCTTCAGGGGACTGTTGTAATGGTTGATATGGAAGGACAGATTAGATAGTCCATGCGATCTTTTTTTTTTGTCGTCATGTTTCTATGTTTCTATCTTGGAGGCCTTCCATTCAGCACTCCTACCAATGGAAGTGGTGTTGTTTTGCCCACTGGACTTGACTTCGAGGACTTGACCCAATCTCAGGCTCCCTCAGTCACATCCTCATCTATTTGTATACCTCTCTGACTCCGGTCTCCAAACCTCCTGTTTTTGCCACCATCTTTCCACCATTTCAGTGTCCATTAACATGAAGATGGGAACACATCTCCATGCACCCACTTGTGAATCATAAGAACATAAGAACATAAGATATGTCATACTGGGTAAGACCATGGTCCATCAAGCCCAGTATCCTGTTTCCAACAGTGGCCAATCTAGGTCATAAGTACCTAGCAGTTTCCCCAAAAGACACAGGTTCCTCAATGCTTGTATTGGGTCAAGCAGTGATATCCTGGGTCCCTTTTAAAAATGGTTTATGGACCTTTCCTCCAGGAACTTGCCCAAGCCCTTTTTAAACCCAGCTACACCAACAGCTTTTACTACATCCTCCGGTAACAAATTCCAGAGTTTCATTACACGTTGAGTGAAAAAATATTTTCTCTTATTAGTCTTAAATAGGTTTCCCTGTAGCTTCATTGCATGTCCTCTAGTCTTTTTATATTCTGATGACATAAACAATCGATATACGTTTACCCGTTCCACTCCATTCATTAATTTATAGACTTCTATTATATCTCCCCTCAGCCGTCTCTTTCCAGGTTGAAGAACCCTAACCTTTTTAGCCTCTCTTCATAGAGGTATCCTTCAATCCCCTTTACCATTTTGGTGGCTCTTCTCTATACCTTTTCTAATAACGCTATATTTTTTTTAAGATACAGCAACCAGAATTGCACACAATATTCAAGGTGTGGTCGCACCATGGAACGATACAAAGGCATTATAATATCCTTTGTTTTATTTTCCATTCCTTTCCTTATGATACCTAGCATTCTATTTGCTCTCTTGGCCGCCGCTGCACACTGAGTGGAGTGTTTTAGCATGTTATCCACAATGACGCCTAAATCTTTTTCTGTGGTGGTGGTTCCCAATGTGGAACCTTGCATCGTGTAACCATAGTTTGGGTTGTTCTTTTCTAGCTGTATAATTTTGCACTTTTCCACATTAAATATTATCTGCCATTTGGATACCCAGTCTTCCAATTTATCAAGATCTTCTTGCAATTTTCCACAATCCTCTTGAGTTTTAACAACTTTAAATAGTTTTGTGTCATCTGCAAATTTGATAACCTTCTTCATTATTCCCTTTTCGAGGTCATTTATGAATATGTTAAAAAGCAGCGGACCCAGTACAGATCCCTGGGGTACTCCACTATTCACCTTTTTCCATTGGGAAAATTGGCCATTTAGCCATACCCTCTGCTTTCTATCTTTTAACCAGTTCCTGATCCACAATGGTACACGGCCTCCTATCCCATGACTTTTTAGTTTTGCCAAAAGTCTCTGATGAGAGACCTTGTCAAAGGCTTTCTGAAAGTCCAGATACACTATTTCAACTGACTCATCTTTGTCTACCTGTTTATTCACACCTTCAAAAAAGATAACAAATTAATAAGACAAGATCTTCCTTGTCTAAAGCCATGTTGGCTGTCTCCCATTAAGACATTACTATCTACTTGCTGAGTAATTTTGTTCTTTATGATGGTTTCTATCATTTTTCCCGGTACTGAGTCAGGCTCCCCGGTCTGTAGTTTCCCGGATCACCCCTGGAATCCTTTTTAAAAATGGGCGTTACATTGGCAATCCTCCAATCTTCAGGTATTTTAATGATAGTTCTCAGATTACTAATAGCAGGTTTAATCAACACCAAATCCTCGCTCAAGTCTCCTGTTCTAGAGTGGGACCTCAATGTTGTCCTTTCCAAACTAATGAAACCACCATTTGAATTTCTCGAATTGGCTTCCTTGAAGCATCTCACCTGGAAAACCATCTTCCTCGTTGGCATCACCTCAACACATCAGGTGAGCGAACTACAAGCTCTAGTCCACTACCCTCCATACACTCATTTTCTTCATGATAAAGTTCTTCTCCGTAGCCATCCCAAGTTCCTTCCCAAGATCGCCTCCAGTTTTCATCTCAATCAATCCATACTGCTTTCCACCTTCTTCCCAGCAGCACAATTGGACTCACCTGAGCATGCCTTGCATTCTCTAGATTGCTGGTGAGCTTTGTTCTATGACCTGCAGGCTACCTAGCAACTTCAGCAGGCTTTACAGCTCTTTGTCACCTTTAATCCCAACAAACCAGGGAAGCCTGCATCCAAGCAGACTATCTCCTCCTGGACTGCAGACTACATAACCTTCTATTACCGTCAGATGAGACACACTCCTCCCGGACATGTGGGAGCTCATCGCCTCGACACCACAGTGATGACTGTCACCAGTTTGCCCTCCATTCCTCCTCGGAACAACTGAGAATCTACCAGCAGACAGATGTACAAAACTTATAGATGGCTATAGATAGCATTGCCAAGGGTTGTGCAACCAAATATTAGTGAAGGATGCCATTAATCCTGTCCAGGTCATATTTTGTTTTTTTTTTTCAGAAATTAATATGTCTAAGTTGCACAGATATCTTTTTTTCTTGTATACCTTTGAAATAGTATGAAAATATTATGATGACATACAGTTGGAATATTTCCAATTATGTCTCAAGATATTGTACACACCTAAAATGCAAGGATACCAATAATGCTGAACACAACTGCAAAAAAAAAAAACACATTACAAGACATTACAGTCTGAATCATTCTTCAGCCAGCGACAAGGTCTTTGGACAGGCTGTCCTGCCGAACCTTTTTGCTTAATTCCTTCCACCTCCCAAATGAATTCTCTGAGCTAGTGAAGAGCTGGCACTGGTGCTGTCAACAAACATCACCAGTGTAGTGTGGCTGCATACCCCTGCTGTCTACGGTGAACCCCCATTACAGGTAAGCAACTATGCTTTCTCTTCCCACCCTTGTCTACCCGGTGACCAGCTGAATTATTGTTTCCTCCCCTGTACCTGCCCTGCATCCAGCTCTCACTGCAGCTCCCCCCATTGTTCAGTTTTTTACACCCTTTCCTCCATCCAGCATATTGTGCCCCCTCCCTCTTCCCCCTTCCTGTATCCAATATCTCACCCCTTCATGCTCCATTCCTGCACCCAGCATTTCACCCCCTTCCTTGCTATCCCCTTTATTTATCCAGCATCTCACTCCACTCCTGTCCTCTTCTTGTGCCCAAAATTCCTATCCCACTCCTTTTTTGCATCCAGCACTCTTCACGTCACCCTTTTCTTGCATCCAGCACACCTCACCTTCCCTCTTTTTGCATCCAGAATCCATTCCTCCCCACCTCTTGCATCCAGCAACTTACCCATCTCCCCTTTCACGTGTTCAGCATGTTCCCTTGCTCCCCTTCCTTCCCTTTATCATCTCTCTCTCACTCCCTCTCATTATCCACTGATGGTTGGTCTTCTGGTATCAATAATTGGGCAAGGAACAGGCAAGTTCAAACCCAAGCTTACTGCACTGAGGGAAGTCAGAGAGGCGAGTCAGCAGAAGTTCTGACTTTTTTCTCCACTCCTCTGGGCTGCAGTGCCAGCATAACACAATAAAGACAGTGCAGCTCCTGCTCCACTGGAAGTCTCTCTGTTCTGTCTCCCTTCAGCAGGGCCAGGATAGCATGTGAGGGGAGATTCAGCTCAGAACTCTCTGCAGGGGAGAAAGCAATGAGCTGAGTCTGCAACAGATTCTGGCTCTATTTCCTTTGCTTTCTTGGCTCCTCAGGAAGTGAGACATGGTGCTATCACAAAGGTAGGCAGAAAGACAGTAACTCCTGTCCCACCTGTAGCCTCTTGGTTTTACTTCTCAGAGTTGGCCAGGATGAACTGAGTAGGTAGCAACCAGGGTGCATCAGGGGCAAATGCAGATAATGCAACAATTTTCTGTACTATCTGCAGAATGCATTTTATCTGCCTGAGTGGATGGCATTATGGCACAGAGTGGGTTTGTCTGCAACACGCAGTTACCACAGGCCTCACCAGCACTTGGTAACCATCAAAATCGCAGACAGCACATGTGCAGATAATACCACCTCAATGGTGCAGTGAGGTATCTGCTGGGGAAATGCTGTGCATGCTCTCAACAGATGCCACATGGCTTTTACAGCTTATGCAGTGCTATTTGCACTAATGCACCACATTATCTGCAAAACCTTAATGCAATTTAATAAACATGCCCCAAAGTATACAGCTTTTCCATGTAAATTTGCATAAAGTTCACATGCTGAAAGTGCTCATGCAGTTGTGGCAAACATTATTGGAACTCTTGCAGATCAACTTCTTAGTACAATATGTCCTAAAAAAAGTGTCCCTTGAAATGGCTTTGGACTATATATGCATACATATTTGACATCAAAGAATTAAATAAAACAAGACCAATTAAAAAAGGAAATAATAGGAAATTTAAAAACTGGAACATTGCCAGGGCATGATTACTCTCACCAAAAGGTGCACATTTACTGATATCCTATACTACAAGTTCAAATCCCCCAATTATAACGAACAGTAATATCACTTATTTTTTGTCAGATCGCCTACCATGAGAGTGAGAAAACATTCTCTTGAAGTAGGCCCTCCATTTTAATCAATTCATAAAAAATAGCCAAACGGCCAAAATGCGTGAGACTACTCATTTCCAAAAGCAAGCCCCCGCAACAATAAAATTTACTGTCAAACACAGCTAGCATTCCACACTTACTGCTATAGTTATAAAATGTCAAAAAGACTTTTGCAACTCAAAACATTGGTGCAACACCACTAAAGTACTCATCTGCATGAACTGTGGAGCCCTCACAAAGCCAAAAGCTAAGACTATAATTTTTTTTTCTTATCTCTGCTGGTTTATAACTACCAATATAGAGTTTAACTGTCTGTTTTGGGGATATTGCTAATATAAAGTTTAACTGTGGCTATACATTAAGCTCGGGGATATTCAGCCTACTGGGACCTGAGTATCCAGATAACAAAGGTTTAGTTCTGTTGCTCTGTTGGAGAAAGCTTGCTCTCAGGGAGGGGGTGAAAGTTTGCTCTCAGGGAGGGGCTAATTGTAGACCATCTTACACCTGACCACACATACCGGTCTGAGGCAGTCTGCATGAGCTGTGGAGCCCTCACAAAGCCAAAAGCTAAGACTATAATTTTCTTTCTTATCTCTGCTGGTTTCTAGCTACCAATATAGAGTTTAATTGTCTGTTTTGGGGATATTGCTAATATTAAGTTTAACTGTGGTTATACATTAAGCTTGGGGATATTCTGACTGACTGACTGCTTTCCTGGGTAGCCTTGGAGCAGATATCTGTGGGTGCCCCCAGTTCAAGAACAGCCTACTGGCCAGAGACACCTAGGTCCCCACCCACCCTACCCCTCACCCCACCCACCACAGGGGCTGCATTGCCTATATAGTGATCCCATACATTGCCATCTATCCTTTTAAGTTGGGTTAAAGCCCACATCTTCTTCTTCCTTTCTTCTTCTTCTTCCTCTTCTCTTTCTAGGACTGCTTATTCAGCATGTTGTGTATTCAGTGCAGTAACTGCAGTACATTCATCCCAAGACGAATCATTTGGAACCTAAGAGCTTGTCCTCTGTGCCTCAGGTCAGCTGTCATGCATAAAGAACTGACTCTACTAAGGGAAGACCTAGCTGCCATGCATAAAGAGGTGACCCTACTGAGGGAGGAACTGGCTGCAATGAAGAGCACCTCTTCTAGGATACAAACTGAACAATGTCCACCACCACTCCCGCAAAGAATCAAACACCCCAGGGACAAATGGATCACAGTGGGTTCTGGTAGATTGCATCCTGTAATGCACAGACATTCTATGCATCAAGAGATATCCCTGCATAATGCCTTCTCTACCTTGACTAATGAGGACGAGGAACTGAGGGAGGAAATGGCTGCAATGAAGCACACCTCTTCTAGGATACAAACTGAACAAAGTCCACCACCGCTCCCACAAAGAATCAAACACCCCAGGAACAAATGGATCACAGTGGGTTCTGGTAGATTGTGACGTGTGACACAGAGACATCCTATGCATCAGGAGATATTCCTGCATAATGCCTTCTCTGTCTTGGCGAATGAGGATGCCCAATCCAAAGAAACTGAAGGGCCCTTAAATGAGACAGACAATGCCCAATCTCCTGCTGAAGGACCAAATATGAAGAAAACCTCACCAAACAGCAAACTACTAATACTTGGTGATTCCATCATCAGTGGCACCAACTTGGGTACACAGTTCAAAGGAGAGAAGATAATCAAGTGCCTCCCAGGCTCTTTAGCCAGAAGGAATACAAACCAAGTTGTTGAAGTACTTAGTGCAGAACGTGAACACTCCCAACTTGATGTTGTTATCCACTTGGGCACAAATGACCTGGCTAGAAACAGTGTCTCTACAGTCCAAAGGACTTCTAATCTCTGGGAGAGAAACCCAAGCCCATTGTTAACACTGTTGCATTCTCAGAGGTTCTACCTGTTCTTAGTAAGGGGGCAAAAAGGCTGTATCACATTAACAGCTTTAATACATGGCTCCAGACCTGGTGCAGACAAGAAGGATTCAGATTTATTGGTGACTGGGGTAACAGATGGAACAACAAGAGACTATACTGTGCTGATGTACTACATCTCTCTGTCGCAGGGAAAAGAATCCTAAGTGAAAAATTCAAGCAGTATGTGGATATGCATTTAATCTAGAAAAAGGGGGTGATGGATGTGGAAAGTCAAACTCTGGATGTCACCCCCTGCAAAAGCAGATTAAAATCAGAAACAGCCACACTTTTAAACCACACATCAAAAACAAGTGGGAAGATGTGGGCAGAACAAAACCAATACAAAATACACATAAACCAGTTAAATGCTGGAAAGCAATGAGCACAAATGCTCGAAGTTTAGCCAACAAAGTTCCGGACCTGGAAGCCCTAATGGTGGAAATAGATTTGGACATTGTGGCCATTACAGAAACATGGCTTAATGAATCGCATGATTGGGATATAGCCATAGCTGGATATAATCTATTCAGAAGAGACAGAGAAAATGGAAGAGGAGGAGGAGTAGCCTTGTATGTCAAAAGCAATATTAAAGCTACTGAAATGCAGGGGGCATGGGGAAAAGAATAAACGCTCTGGATTGTGTTGGAAAGAGGAGATGGCACTGTCATCCATACTGCTGTAGTCTACAGACCTCCGATACAAATTGAAGAGATAGATAACAAATTGATTATAGATATTGCCACGATAGCCACAAAGGGTGAAGAGATCATATTGGGTGACTTTAACTTGATGTGGATTGGATTACTCCTTCTGCAAATCTGGAAAGAAGCAAAAAAAATTATGGATGCTCTCCAAGATGCGTTACTTAGACAAATGGTGATAGAACCAACCAGGGAAAGCTCAACACTGGATTTAGTGCTCACCAATGGTGATAGCATGTCAAATGTCAGTGTGAGTGCCCCTGTGAGCAGCAGCGATCATCACACAGTATGGATTGAGATAAAAACCATGGTACAGGCCAATCATAGCAAGCTCAAAGTCCTAAATGTCAAAAACACTGACTTCAATAAAATGCCTGAGTACCTAAAGAAGGAGCAGACAGGGTGGAAGGAGATAAGGAAAGTGAAATTGTAATGGGCTAAACTAAAGGAGGCAATAAAAGGGGCAACAGATAAATACGTAAGAAAAGTAAACAAAAACAAGAGGAGAAGAAAACCTATTTGGATTTCCAAAGAAGTAGATACTCAAAAGAAAGCAAAAAACACAGCTTTCGCAAAATTCAAAAGCTTACAAACAGAGGAAGACAGAAATGAATACAGGATCAAACTCAAAGAGACAAAGAGAGAAATAAGGATAGCAAAATCAAAGACAGAGGAAAAGATGGCTAAAGATGTTAAGGTATATTCGGGAAAGGAAGAAGATTAGAGGTGGAATTGCAGTACTCAAAAGTGCTGGGAACGGACTCATGGAAAGTGACATGGAAAAAGCGAAATTGCTAAACGAATACTTCTGCTTTGTTTAGACTAAAGAAAGTCCTGGAGAAAGACCACCTGTGACTCCCAAATAAAAAAATGGGAATGAAGTAGATACCACACCATTCACAGAAGATGAAGTGTTAGAACAACTTGCAAAACTGAAAGTGGACAAGGCCATGGGACAGGATGGGATACATCCCAGGATACTGAAAGAGCTCAGAGAGGTTCTTGCAGGGCTGTTAAAGGATGTTTTCTACAGATCCTTGGAAACAGGAGAGGTTCCTCAGGACTGGAGAATGGCTGATGTCATACCTCTGCATAAAAGTAGTGACATGGAAGAAGTGTCAAACTACAAGCCGGTGAGCCTTACCTCAGTGGCGGGAAAAGTAATGGAGGTGCTCCTGAAAGAGCTAATAGTGAACTTTCTCAAAACCAATAGGTTGCAAGATCCAAGGCAACATAGTTTTACCTAAGGACGATCTTGCCAAACAAATCTGAGTGAGTTCTTTGACTGGGTGACCAGGGAACTAGATCAGGGGCATGCGATGGATGCCATTTACCTGGATTTCAGCAAAGCTTTTGATACTGTTCCTCATAGGAGGCTTATCAATAAACTCAGTAGCTTGGGGATGGATCCCAAGATGGTAAATTGGATCAGAAACTGGTTGACTGACAGATGACAGAAAGTGATGGTAAATGGAGCTCACTCGGATGAAGGGAAGGTGATTAGCGGGTTGCCCCAGGGGTCGGTCCTGTGCCCAGCACTGTTCAATGTATTTGTGAGTGATATTGCTGAAGGACTGAATGGAAAAGTCTGTCTTTTTTCAGATGACACAAAAATTTGCAACAGAGTGGACTCCCCGAGGGAGTGGTTAACTTGAGGAAAGATCTACAAAAGCTGGAAGAATGGTCTAATGCTTGCAAATTAAGATTTAATGCTAAGAAGTGCAGAGTCATTCACTTGGGTAGCAGAAATCCAAGGGAAATGTACGCGATAGAGGGCGAGAGGTTGGTGTGCACGGATCAGGAGAAAGACCTTGGTGTGATTATTTCTGAAGATCTCAAGGTGGCAAAACAGTGCAACAAGGCAGTGGCAAAAGCCAGAAGGATGCTGTGTTGCATACAAAGAGGAATTACTAGCAGAAAGGAAGAGGTACTTATACCACTGTACAAGTCACTGTTGAGGCCTCATTTGGAATACTGTGTTCAGTTTTGGAGACCATATCTTGCAAAGGATGTAAAAAGACTGTAAACTGTTCAGAGGAAAGCGACCAAAATGATTTGGAGCCTGCGTCAGAAGCCTTATGAGAAGAGAATTGAAGACCTAAACATGTACACTTTGGAGGAGAGGAAGGACAGGGGACATATGATTCAGACCTTTAAATACTTAAAGGGAAATAATGGACAAACAAACCTCTTCTAAAAGCGGGGAAGCTGTAAAACTAGAGGGCATAACAGGAAGCTGCAAGTTGGTAAATTGAAAGGCAATCTCAGGAAATACTTTTTCACACAAAGGGTGGTGGATGCTTGGAATGCCCTCCCGATGGAAGTGGTGGGGGCAAACACGGTGACGGAATTCAAAATGGCATGGGACAGACACAGTGAATCCCTTTACAGCAACAAGATAAAATCAAAATAAACTGAACCATCTAATTTCTCAACAAATAAGGGTGTCCTACATGGAGTGGTGGGTTCATCCCTAAACAAAGACATCGGGAGGGGTGGCCTGCACAGAGCGGCAGGTGCACCTACTCTTGCCATCGTACTGGGCAGACCAGATGGACCATACTGGTCTTTATCTGCCGTCATTTACTATGTTACTATGATGCCGATTAAGGCTTGTGGAATGTTCCATAAGTCCTTGGGATACTACAATCCATCAGTCCGTTGGGTACTGTCACTCAAACGTTCATGTTTCAACATTGTTTGCAATATAAGCATTCTTTTGAGCACTTGAGGTGGCTCATATTGGATATGGTCCCTCCACTTTTATGTGGCGGTGATCGTTTAAGCCAGTTATGTTATAAAGAACAGCGATGGATCTACACACTTTATTCCACTAACCCGGGGATTGAACACAGAGGTAGAGTGGTGGTCCTTAAACTAGGTATTGTCACTATTTTGTGATTTTTTTTTTCTTCAGATCTGTTAGTTGAATACAATCCCAGGTGATGTAATCGTATAAATACCAGAACAGGAAGTTAGGATTACGTTGCCTGAAGAAGCAGGGGCAGCACAAGGGGGGTGCGGGGCCATGTGCAGAGACTCGGTGTGGGACCTCATTTGCATAAGGGGCCTCATTTGCATAAATATTTGCATAATGTTACCATACACTAACTTTTAGTAAACGTGTCTCTTAATGAGTGTATGGATAAAGAAAGACTAAAAGATTTCTACATTACTATAATCCAGTACCAACCGCCAGGCACATTAGGAACTACTACAAACACTGCCCATTTAGAACCCATAGCAAACCCGCCATATCCTAACAGCACTACCAGGACTCACAAAGCACCATACTCTACCAATCAAAAGGCAACACTGAAAATATTAAACCAATACATTTCAGAGAATAACAATACATGACCTACTGGGGAAAGAGAACAAGGGCAATGTCAAATAGCAACTACATAAACAGAATACCTGAGTTCAGTTACACATGCAGAACACAGACCATCACCAAACAAGGAATCACAATTTAGAAACAGGAAGACAATAATTAAACTGGGAACCCCAAAAGCCAAACTTGGAATGTACAACAACACTGTAGAAATAAAACTATAAATGAATTTCCTCTTCTACTAAATAAAGCGCAGACGTTAATGATGCACATTTCCCAGAGCTGACATATTCCAGTTAATAAATTCAAGATAAAGAGATATCTTTCTACCTTTTGTGCATTTTTTTTCAGTTGAAAATTGCTCCAGCCACTTTCTTCTGGTTTCTTTGTGTCTTCTGCTAACTCTCCATCATCTGCTGTCCATTTGTTCTTTCTTCTCTCTTCTAGTTTTTTTTTTCCATTCTCTCTCTACATCTGCTTTACATACTAATCTTTCTCCTTTTGCTCTTTCCTCATTCCTATTTCATTCACTCAAATTTTACCCCTCCATCCTCACATACTCTTCCAATACCGGGCCAATTGTAGATTTTTCTTCCCTCCCACACAAAATATTTTTCCCCTCTCCATTTCACTCTCCCAGCCCCATCCCATTCTAATCCTCCTCCAAAATCAGCTCCCTTCTAGTTCCAGCCCCATCCAGCATTCGCTCCCTTCTAGTCCCCACATCAGCCCATTTCAAGTCCTAGTCCCCCCCATCAGCCCATTTCCAGTCCTATCTCCCCTGTCCATTTCCAGTCCTATCCGAGTCCCTCCTTCAGCTCATTTCCAATCCCAAACCCCCCATCAGCCCATTTCTAGTCCTTTTCTAGCCCCATCATCAGCCCATGTCAAATCCTAGCTCCCCTCCACTCAGCCCATTTCAATCCAAGCCCCCTATGAGCCTACTTCCAGTTCTAGCCCCACCTTGAGTCCATTTCAATCCAAGCCCCCACCACAGCCCATTTCCAATCTTAGCTTCCCCCAACAGCCCATTTTTAGTCCTATCCTAGCCCCTCCATCAGCCCATTTCCTGTCCTAGCTCCCCCCCCCCACTCAACCCATTTCCAGTCCTAGCTCCCATCCCTCACAGCCCATTTCCATTCCAAGCCCCCCTCCCCATCAGCTATTTGCAGTTAAAGCCCCTCCTTCCACTCAGCCCATTTCTATTCCAAGCCCTCTCCCCATCATCTATTTGCAGTTCAAGCCCCCTTCCACTCAGCCCATTTCCATTCCAAGCCCCGTCCCCATCAACTATTTGAAGTTCAAGCCCCCTTCCACTCAGCCCATTTCCATTCTAAGCCCCTTCCCATCAGCTATTTGCAGTTCAAGCCCCCTTCCTCTCAGCCCATTTCCATTCCAAGCCCCCATCCCCATCAGCTATTTGTAGTTCAAGCCTCCCCTTCCACTCAGCCCATTTCCAGTCCTAGCAACCCCCCCAATCCATTACCAGTCCTAACCCCCCCATCAGCCCATTTCCAGTCCTAGCCCCCCATAGCCCATTACCAGTCCTAAACCCACCCCTCACATCAGCCCACAGCACATTACCAGTCCTAACCCCCCCATCAGCCCACAGCACATTACCACTTTTAACCCCCATCAGCCCACAGCACATTACCAGTCCTAATCCCATCAGCCCACCTCAAGTCCTAACCCCCCATCAGCCCATTACCAGTCCTAAACCCCCCCAATCATCCCACAGCACATTACCAGTCCTAACCCCCCCATCAGCCCACAGCACATTACCAGTCCTAACCCCCACCCCAATCAGCCCACAGCACATTACCAGTCCTAACCCCATCAGCCCACCTCAAGTCCTAACCCCCCATCAGCCCATTTCCAGTCCTAGCCCTCCCATAGCACATTACCAGTTATAACCCCCATCAGCCCACAACACATTACCAGTCCTAATCCCACCTCAATTCCTAACCCCCCATCAGCCCATTACCAGTCCTAAACCCCCCATCAGCCCACAGCACATTACCAGTCCTAACCCCCCCCATACGCCCACAGCACATTACCAGTCCTAACCCCCACCCCCATCAGCCCACAGCACATTACCAGTCCTAACCCAATCAGCCCACCTCAAGTCCTAACCCCCATCAGTCCATTTCCATTCCTAGCCCCCCCCCCATATCCCATTACCCCATAGCCCATAAGTGATATTACTGTTCGTTATAATTGGGGGATTTGAACTTGTAGTATAGGAGATCAGTAAATGTGCACCTTTTGGTGAGAATATTACAGTGGTGTCATTATTAGGGCTTTTTGTAGTTAGGACATGATTACTGGCGCCCTTATAAACAATTCAAATCAGTTTGAACAGAAAAAACACATTCCCATTGCAGGAAAATTAGACACACCTGTGATCAACTGTCAATGTTCACATTACTTGAATCAACCAATGAATGATGGCTTTAATGTTTAAAATGGCCACATTCACCCCCCGTTCCATTTTCACAATGGTGAAGACAACAGAGCTGCCTGAGACCATCAGAAAAGCCATTATCACTAAACATCAAACGGGGTACAAGGCCATCTCCAAAGACCTTGGGATTCCTGTGTCTACAGTTTGCAATGCTATTAAGAGGTTTTCTGCTCATGGAACTGTCAAGGACGTGGTGGATTGAGGAAAATTAAACAAAGAAATCTTCAAAGGTTACTGTGAACTGTTGGAAAAATGCCATATAGAAAGAGCTTGGAGCAAACTGGAGTGGTGGTTTGAACCCGCATCATATGTCACACACTAAAAAAAGAAGGAATCCATGTCTGAAGACCAAGGAGGACCCTACTGCTCAAAGACAGACATAAAAAGGCACACCTGATCTTTGCCAAAACCATAATCCTTCAGGGAAATTTTTATGTGGACAGATGAAACCAAACTTCAGGTCTTTAGTAATGCAGACCAGCAATACATTTACAGGTGAAGAAATGAAGCTTATAAAGAAAAAAATACCCTAAAAAAACAGCCCTCCTACAGTTAAATATGGTGGAGATTCCATAA
The DNA here is from genome assembly GCA_033557465.1 of Ichthyophis bannanicus. Lineage (NCBI taxonomy): Eukaryota > Metazoa > Chordata > Amphibia > Gymnophiona > Ichthyophiidae > Ichthyophis > Ichthyophis bannanicus. The sequence continues at coordinate 870,427,011 of CM066032.1, read as the reverse complement.
TGTTGTGGGGCTGTTTTGTTGTCTCAGGAACTGGATGCTTGGAATGTATAAAAGGAATCATGAAGTCAGAGCATTACCAAGGTATTTTGGAGTGAAATGTGCTACCTAATGTCACAAAGCTAGGTCTGGGTCAAAGGTCATGGTTCCTCCAGCAGGACAATGACCTAAACATATATCCAAAAGTACAAAAGAATGGTTAGAAAGATAAAAATGGACTGTTTTAAACTGACCAGCAATGAGTCTTGATCTCAGTCCAATCAAGAACCTTTGGAAAGAGCTGAAATTTGCCATTAGTAAAAGGAATATTGGAAACATTCATAAGCTGGAACAAATCACAGTTGAAGAGTGAGAGAATCTACCAGCAGACAGATGGACGAAACTTATAAACGGCTATAGATAGCATTGCCAAGGGTTGTGCAACCAAATATTAGTGAAGGATGCCATTAATCCTGTCCAGGTCATATTTTGTTTTTTTCTCAGAAATTAATATGTCTAAGTTGCACAGATATCTTTTTTTTCTTGTATGCCTTTGAAATGCCATGAAAATATTATGATGACATACAGTTGGAATATTTCCAATTATTTCTCAAGATATTGAACACAACATACCTAAAATGCAAGTATACCAATAATGCTGAACACAACTGTATAAATGAAAGTGTGTGGACTGTTTGAAGATTGCCCTTCCAAACCCAAAAGTCAGTTCTACTATGATCTGTGCCTGTGAATTCTAGGATATCCAAACCTGAGATAGAAACTGGTTCTCCCATCATGGGAGGCTTCAAATTGATTATTTATTTATTTGTTTAGCTGCACTTATATACCGCTGATCTACAAGTCTAAGCGGTTTACATATAACAACTTGGCCAATAGGGCTTATAGGTAACAAAGGTAATTAAGCGAATAATAGAACTATGAGCAATGAACAATAAACCAACGAACTGTATAGGTGAAATATCAGTCACTTGAGCACATTGAAGTGCTGGATGTTATTGATGGGAGGTGGGGGGGAGGAGGATCTGTGGTAGGAAGGTACATTGGCAGAAAGTTGGTTATGTTGTTTCTAATGGGGAAGTGTTCAAGGAACAAGTGAGGGTTTAGGTTTTTCCTGAAACTGGAGTTATCATTTATGGTGCAGAGATGGTCTGATGTTGAGTTCCATAACGTTGGTGTGCAGAGTGAGAATGCTCTCTTAGGTGGAGTTGTTTTTTCTATTTGAAGAAGATATATGGAGCATGTTGAGGGAGCTGGTTCTTCTATGTCTGTTTCTAGGAGGTTTCTCTATTAGATCTTGCAGGTAGTTGGAAGATAATCTGTGGAATAGTTTGAAGATTGTGTGGATGGCCTTGTAGTTAATGCATTGAGTGTTGGGCAGCCAGTGCAAATGTTTGAGTATTGAGGATATGTGTTCTATTTTAGGAATACCGCAGAGGATGTGTGCTGCTGTGTTCATGGCCAGCTGGAGTGGGTGGATTGTAAATTTGGGTAGGCCTTGTAGGATTAGGTTACAATACTTGAAATGCAGGAAGATAAGCACCTGAAGGACTGTGCGGAAGTCATTTGAATCCAGTAGTGATCTGAGATGTTGAACCGCCTTGAGCTTGTGATAGATGATTCTTGTAATATTGTTCATGTGGGGAGATAGTGTGAGGTGCTGGACAAGGATAATTCCCAGGTAGCGGACTTGGGGTTTGATTTGTAGTTTGGTGCCAGCAATGGTAATGGGTGTGTGGGGTGAAATTGAAGTCTCTGAAGATGTATAGGACTTCAGTTTTTCTGTAGTTTAAGTTCATGTTGTGATAAGTAAGTCAAGCTATAATGGCGGAGAAGCATTTTTTCATATGGGTGATGGTTGGATTGGTGGTATTTATTTGGGTGTAGACCATGATGTCATCCGCATATAGGTGGTAAAGCAGGTTATATGATGCAGCAAATTGGTTGGAGGAAGAAGTTGAATAAAAGCGATGATAGACCAGAGCCTTGGGGGACTCCTTGTTGTTGTGAGTATGGCTCAGATGTCTTGTTGCACATTTTGATGCGGAGATGATGGTCTGACAGGTAGGATGTGAACCATTGTAGTGTGGTGTCTTTTAGTCCAATTGCTTGTAAATGACGAATGGCCAAATTGTGTGGGATAGAGTCAAAGGCTGCCTTGATGTCTAGGAATATGAGTACTTATCCTTTGCTTGGTTTGTCAGTTCCTTTGATGATGTTGTCAATTAGCGCAATTAAGAGGGATTCTACTCCATGTTGAGACCTGAAGCCATATTGTTGTGGGTCAAGAGGATAGTGAGCCTCTGTATGTTCTTGGAGTTGTAGGAGCATTCCTTTCTCTATTATTTTTGTCAGAAATGGGAGGCTGGCTATTGGTTGATATGAAATGGACAGTTCAGGGTCAGATGAGACCTTCAATGTTGGGCAAATGGAGGCTAGTTTTAGTTGGCAGGCATATATCTGTGTTGCAGGGAAAGTTGTTTGATTCTGAGAATTATGGGTAGTAGCTCAGTTTGTGCAGCCTTAATACAGCTGACTGGGCATGGGTCAAAGGGGGGCATGGTGGAGTTAATAGTAGTGATGATTTTGTCCAAGTGTTCGAGGAGATGGTTGAAAATGAGCCCCAGGTGATATTGGGGTTTGTGTAGTGCTGAACTGGATGAACTGCTACTGTGTGTGCCTGGATTCCTTTGGGTTGCATCAACACCTGGAAGTGGTCTGTCATGACTTGTGTGGTTAGAGCTGTGAGCTCTTGTTTTTGTGTGGGATCCTTTACTAAGGTTTTAACTAAATCAAAGAGTTCTCTGGGACAGTTTAGGGACCTTTGAATCATTTTGGTATATTGCTCTCTCCTTACTTGGTTTGTGACTGCTTGGTATTTGTGGAGCTTGGTTAGGTAGGCATCATGGTTGTTGGTTGACTTGTGTTGCCTCCATTTCCTTTCTAGTGCTCTTAGGTTGTGTTTCATGTTCTTGAGTTGTGTGGAATACCATGTGGCTGTGATCTTTCTGTGTTGCCTAGCTGTTGTAGGTGTTGGAGGAGGTTTTGTTGCTCTAGTGCTTATGGTGGTGTTTCAACTGTGAATAAGTGAGTCTAGGTTTTCAGTGGTGATCTGGAGGTGTGGGAGAATTTTTATTAGGAAATCTTGGGTTTCCAGGTGTTGAAATCTGTGTGTAGCGACTTGAGAGGATGTTTTGTCTTGAGGGGGGAGGGGTGTGCAGTAATTAGAATGTTATTGTCCTGTGATCGGACCATAGGACAGAGGTTAGAATAGGAAACACAAACAGGAGCACCTGCTCGCAGAGGAGACTCAAAAGACACAAAGGGCGAGCAGAGTTAAAGGTCACTTGCGCTTTATTGAAGTTGTAAACCCCGACGCGTTTCGGCAGATGCCTTCATCAGGGGGCTAGAGGACTGCAAACAAATACAATACTTATCATAAAAACAATAAAATTGAAAACAAATTTACTCATTAATATTAAAAACAAAATATTAAAAACAAAAAAAGTAAAAACAAAATATAAGGACATAGCTACATATAAATGACCATGCATAATATGAAATAGGACAAACATGAATAAATATACTGTAAAGCAATCATGTTGTACTTACAAATTGTATGTATCAATATACTAGACGAAGCGCATGGAGGAGTATAAATATATGGCACAGAACCAATCGTATGGTTGATAATGCTAAAAAACAACAATACCATTAATAAACAGAAGAAACAATATAAATAAACAAACAGTGGGAAACCCAGACCCAACCCCACCAGAGGTATAAAAAGGGAGATAATGTTTAAAAACATTTAATTGAACAAACTATACGCATATGATGTAACTCTCAAAAAAAGGGGATAAAAATACACTATGTAGGTTGTGATGGATACTATTTAAAAGGCAAGGCGCTCATTAAAGAACATGTGTAAAATATCAACATTGGCCAGTCTTATAATAATACAGCGTTACCAAAATGTGTAAAAAATGCATTATTCAAACACCTAAGTGTTTAAGTGAACCATCGCTAAAATGCAAAGCCATTTTGAGGAATGCGAACAGCTCAAAAATAAATAACCGTAGCTGGTGCCTAGCAGACCCGACCATATGTCTGAAAAAAAACAATGAACGTAAAATTTAGCAGAAAATTGAACACCAGACTATCGCTAAAATGAAAGCCGTTTTGAGGAATGCGAACAGCTCAAAAATAAATAACCGGAGCTGGTGCCTAGCAGACCCGACCATATGTCTGAAAAAAAAACAATGAACGTAAAATTTAGTCTGGTGTTCAATTTTCTGCTAAATTTTACATTCATTGTTACATCATATGTGTATAGTTTGTTCAATTAAATGTTTTTAAACATTATCTCCCTTTTTGTACCTCTGGTGGGGTTGGGTCTGGGTTTTCTACTGTTTGTTTATTTATATTGTTTCTTCTGTTTATTAATGATATTGTTGTTTTTTAGCATTATCAACCATACGATTGGTTCTGTGCCATATATTTATACTCCTCCATGTGCTTCGTCTAGTATATTTATACATACAATTTGTAAGTACAACATGATTGCTTTACAGTATATTTATTCATGTTTGTCCTATTTCATATTATGCATGGTCATTTATATGTAGCTATGTCCTTATATTTTGTTTTTACTTTTTTTGTTTTTAATATTTTGTTTTTAATATTAATGAGTAAATTTGTTTTCAATTTTATTGTTTTTATGATAAGTATTGTATTTGTTTGCAGTCCTCTAGCCCCCTGATGAAGGCATCTGCCGAAACGCGTCGGGGTTTACAACTTCAATAAAGTGCAAGTGACCTTTAACTCTGCTCGCCCTTTGTGTCTTCAGAGGTTAGAATGGGCCACTGTAGGCTGTGGTCTATGAATATGAGTCAGAGAAAGAAAACCATGTCTCGGGTGTCTCCCTTGTTGTGTGTGGTAGTAGTATTAGTGATTAATGATTTGCATATGTTCAAGAGCATCCATCGTATCCAGGAAAACTTTTAAGGCAGATGTAAGGTTGAAGTTGCCCAATATTAGTAGGTGGTTGGAGTTAGAATTGTGTTTACAGGCTATCTCCAATATGATATCCAGGTCAGCCAAGCTGGCGTTAGGGGATCTGTATACTAGGAGGAGGGTTATTGTGCCATTAGTAATGGTTAGAGTATCCAAGCATCTGCTTGTGGTGTTGCTTAAGGGTTGGAATTTAAGGTGTTTTTTGGTCATGATGATGATCCCACCACCTCTACGTTCAGTTCTGATGCATGTGAAGTGTGGTAGTAGTGTGGTAACATGAGCTGGTTCATGAGGATGTCGGAGTTTGTAAACCATAATTCAGCAATGCACAGAATGTCCAATTGATTATCCATGAGGTTATCAGAGATTAGTTGAATTTTGTTGCGGGCCAAATGGACGTTAATGAGGAACATTTGAGGTGTGGAAAGTTGGGGGTTGTTGTCGGTGTGTTGTTGCTGCACTTGGATGGAGTCAGATGTGTATCAGGCATTTGTTAATTCTGGACCTGTTTGCGCAGTAGTGCGATGCGGTGAGTGGGTATGAGTGCCTGATGGGGATGTTAGAATGTGTTTGGGTTAAAGAGGAGCTAAGCTTGAGGAGGTATGTCAGGCAGAGAAGGGTGCACAGGAAGCTTGTGGTGGTCATGATGTATTTTGTTGAGAGTTTGTTAAGGGATGGTTGAGGTGGAGGAGTTTGCTGCAGAGTGTCCTCAGGTATATAGGCAGGGTGGAACTCGTGTGATTGATTGTGTGTTGAGGCTGGTGCAGTTGATTTTGGATTGCTTTGTGAACCTTGGCCAGCATTGAGGTAAGTTGGGGTTGTTGTGTGATTCACTGCTTGGGCAGGGCTAATGATGGTGACTTTTGTGAAGATTGGCTTGCCGGTGTCAGTAAAGTCTGCTGTGTGTTGGAGGTTGGTGGAGGACTGCTATCCTCTATGTTTTGACCTTAGTAGCAGTGCTGGGGTACGTTGCTCGCTGTGATGGTGTTCTGCAGTGCGTGATCTTCCTGCTTGCATTGTCTTGTACTAGTTTCTTCTGTTCCATGCCTACGGCCTGCACCAAAGGGCCCTGGCTAGGCCTTCACACATGGGCCTGCCAGGCACAGGTGTGCCCAGGAGCACTGGTGTTCATATCTGGACTGCTGTTGTACTGATTGGGCCAGCCGGTCATGAGCAGAGAGGAGCTTACCTTCCCGCTCCCTTCAGGGATGTCCAATCAGTGCAAAGTTGGAGTGAGGAGCCTCTTGGTGCACTGATGTTCAAATCTGGGTGAGCCTGCTGGTGGGGAGTGGGGAGGAGCTTATCTTCCCATTCCCTGCACCCTTGCTCCCTAGGGATGTCCAGTCAGTGTGGCGGTGGAGTGGGAAGCCTCTTGGCATGCTGGTGTTCAAATTTGGGCTGCTGCTGTGCTGATTAGGCCTGCTGGTGGGGAATGGAGAGGAGCTTACCTTTCCACTCCCTTCAGGGAGGTCCAATCAGTGCGGTGGTGGAGTTGTGAGCTCTTGTTGCGCTGGTGTTAAAATCTGGGCTGCTGCTATGCTGATTGGGTTTGCAAGCTACTATCAAAAGCCTCCAGGCCTGCCTAACAGCATCATTGGATCCAAATATGCAAAAAGTGATGAAATATTAAAGTAAACATCCAGAATCTGTCTCCATCATCAAATTTGGCCAAGTGTTCCAACGACTAGAAGGAATGAGTGAGAATACACAAGCACACACAGAAAAGGATGCAATAGAATTTGAAAAACAACAGAAAAACTCTTCAAAGAATTAGATCAGCACATGAGGAAAATCAAATGGCAAATTCACAAATACAATGGGAAATACAAAGTGTTACTCCAGGAACCCTATGTTGCTCAAGAACAGATACCTGAATGTTAAGGAAAGATAAGCTTAACCGAACAACAATGAGAGAATGAGAGTTGCAGCCCAGGACAGTGGATTACGGACAAGATGGTTTACAGTGATCATTGAAAAAACTGGCAAAACTATGTCGATTCTGTAAGAAAGACCTGAAAATAGTATTCACCTCATAGCTGGCTGTGAAGTTCTGATGGCGGAAACTTTATATACGGAAAGGCACAATAAAGTAGCACGCTTCATACATTGGAAACTCTGTAAACATTACCACATAACAGTGCCTGAAAAGCACTGGTATCATGATCCTAAGAAAATTATAGGGAATGAAGTGGCTATGATCACCTGGGACATTCCCATTCCGATGGATACAAAACTGAATGCGAGGAAACCGAATATAGAGATAAAGGAGAAAAACACCAGAATGTCATTGATAATAGAGGTGTCAGTTCCAAGTGATTTTTCTGTGAATTGCATGGAGAAGAAGAAGATCCTGAAGTAAATACAGCCAGAGATCAAGAAAATATGGCAGAAAGATACATAAATATTTCCCATCATATTGGGAGCCACAGGCTTGATAAAGAATTTCCAAGCACATCTTGACAAACTACCCATACATGTTACATCTTATGAACGCCAAAAGGAAGCTCTCTTTGGCACGATTCAAGTACTATGCTTAGCATTAGCAGTAAATCGGAGAGGTTGAGATCATATTCTACACACCCTGGTTTAGAAGTGAGGTTCATTTCTGTCATGGTATGCGCAACACTAACCCATATGGAGAAACTGCTCTAAGAAACTCTGCAACTTGGACCCAGCAATGTAGATTAATTTGGCACTATTGCTGAAAGTCATTCAAGCTCTGGAGAATAAGATTGGTCAGCAATTTGGTTTAATGGACCCAAAATTAAGATCTAATTCTGAGACTGTCACAAGACTTGCTGTGGAAGTTATAGGATTAAAACAAGAGATGGCCTTGGTTAATCAGCAGCAAAACACTATGATGGCTGTGATTAGTGCACTGATTAAAGAAAACTTACAGAGACAGAAATTAAATGTGAGCTAATAAAATGAGATCTAATGATCTAAGGATAATTGCCTTGCAGAATGGGTTAAAGAAACTTTCTAGGTAGTCTTAGCAATAACATCATTTTTATTTGATGTTACAGTAGATAACAAATATTGAATTTGCTACAAATATTACATGAGTAAAAGATATAGAAGTGTTTAATTTCTGGTATTGACAAGTGCAGAGGATCTCTGAGGGAGAGGAAGAGACTGTAGAGCTTAGTAGTTTGCATGGATGGGCAGAATGACTAGGGCCATATTATCATTATCCATTGTTACTTTCTATGTTTCTGTGCAATACTAAAGAAAAATAATGTTGAATGATGTATCCATTAATATTTAGTAAGCTAGATTAGATAACAATAAATAGAAATAGGGAAGAACTTTGGAACTGATCCATCCTCCTTCTTTTGTTCTAAGTTATTCACATTTTGCCAGATAATAACGGCTGCAAAAGGGTCTCTGAGGAGATACATAGGGTGTTCATAGCACTATTTTGTACAAACTTTGAGGGCACAGAAGGAAAAGTCATTATGGATGCTCCTTCAATGCTCCCAAATCCTCCCAAAAACTACAGTGTAGGTCACAAGGGATAGTCACGCACGTGCTTATACCCTTAAATCTAAATTTACTCCAGCTCATGGAAGGAATAGCTATGAAAGATTTCTGGTTTAGTTGCCAATATAAGAGCAAATTTCAGAAGCCGTAGGTGCTTACACTTATAAAAATGTTTTTATACTTGTATGATAGCATATGAGGGTCATTTTAAATCATTTAGATGTGATTTGGATGTCCAAAATGTGAACGTGGACGTCCAAATCCCATGGGCTGAGGGGGTTGCTCTGTTAAGCCCACTGGCGCTGATGGGAAACAGGAAATGCCTGTTTCCCTTCAGCACCGGTGGGCTTAACAGAGCCGTGAGAAAGGGAAACTCTCCCTTTGCGGCTCTGAAAGTTGACACTGAAGGAACGAATTCATGGGGGGCTCTGCCGGCCAGGTGGGGGGGCCACGGGACACTTGATTCTGCCGCTGCCACAGCGGCAGCGACTGCTTTTAATGCAGAATGTTGTTTGCGCGGGGCCCCCTGAAATGCGGGGTCCTGTGCAAACAACCTTCTTGCTCAATGGACGGGCCGTCCCTTGTTTTTAATCATCTTCTAAATAGGTAGGGAGTGTGACAGAAGTGTGTCCAAGGTGGAGCCAAGGACATAGGCATCCCTGATCAATATTAGAACTCTTGGGGATGCTTGTGCCTGCATCCAAACTTAGACCTGCTCCAGACACAAATAGGCATTCGAAGAGTGCTTGTTTTAGTACTAAAATGAGTATGTTGAGAAGTTGGCACTACACTATCCTCAGTACTCTTCACAATGACAATGCTATGTTGTGTGTTTTGGGTAAATTTTGTTTTGGGTTTGCATCATCGCTGCATGTCTTGTAGACATCCTCACTACGAAATATTATACCGGGGACGTCTATGTAGATGCCCCTATAAGGCACGTCCATGTTTGTGAAATAGTGCCTCAACTGGGACGTGTTTGCTGATTTTAGGGACATTGAGGCTTAGACATCACAATTTGCATTTGGATGTTCTTTGTAAAATGTGTCTTCATATATATATACATATAAGCAGTCATTTTAGAAAATACACAACTTATATGTACAGTATATATGACAATACTCAGGGATTTAAAGGATGCTTGCTCTGGGCATCTTGGGCAGTTCTCAATAGCAATACATGAATACGGAGGTACTTTTACCCACTGGCATTTATATCTGCTGTGATCAGTTCTCTCATCAGTTCCTAATCAGAAACTCTAACTTAAGCAAGTGCATCATTTTACTCTGTCACATGACATGAGAAGGAAAGGTCACAAAACCTTCTGCTGGGAATAAACTGCTGTCTACATTTTCTTATGTCAAAAACTAATTTTAAAGAGACAGTATTGCTCTCTGCTTATCATATTATTATTCTTATCATCATTTGTACAGCACTACAAGGTGCATGCAATACTTCACAGAAATACATAAGAGAAAGCCCCTGCTCTTTGGAGTTAATATCTAGTCGTGGAAGACAGACACACAAAAAACAAATAGGGAGCTCTGAATTAAAATGGCCACGCCATAATATCATGGCATTTGTCTTTTTGCCAAGCCCTATATCAGAGCTTCCCAACCTGTCCTGAACATCTCATATCCAATCAGGTTTGCAGGATGTCCATAACAAATATGCATGAGATAGATTAGCATAGCCAGGGTTTTCAATATATGCCATCTTGTGTATATTCACTGTGATATTAATGAATACCCAAATGACTTACGGGGCCCCAAAGAAGGTTTGGGAAACCTGCACTACAAACTACATGTCTGGCCTAACACTTTCACTTAATAGGTAGCCCTCTCCTTTTCAATCATAACTTATCTTCATATGCTCTTTCTCATGTATGTTTTCACAGTACACATTCTGCTTACATACTCTTGAAATCATACCCAGCAGCTATATCTACAAGGGAGGCTGCCATGCCACATGCAAGACTGATATACAGCTGAAATTTCTGCTAAAATTATTATGAAAATACAATTAAAATGTTGCTGTAATCTTACAGTAAATACAGTTTCTTTCTTTCAGTTCTCCCTTCTGGAAGTATGCATTTTACCTGAGCAGCAGGGCTCATATCTGTTTCTTTTGGAGAATATTGGGTTGCAATGGTCTTTTTCATTTTTCTCCCTCAGGGTAACCAGTGCCTCTTCTGGCTGGGATCATAGGACCACCCTGGAGGGTTTTCTTTTAGCTCTATTGTTTCATGATAGGTTGCTATCTAACTACTTGAATGGACCCAGAGTTTTAATTCCTTAAAAAGAAAAGTAGAACTAGAAATCCATCTTTATATGGGGAGTAAATCCAGGATTTAATCAACTCAGAAAAATATAGGGACTGCACATAATTTAAAACTACGATCTTGGAAGCTCAGACCAGATGTATTCCATGGTTTAAGAAAGGTGTAAGGAAGGCCAAACAATAGCCAGCATGAGTTCAGAGAGGCTGTTATAGCCAAGAAAGAATCTTTCAGAAAATGGAAAATGAATCAAATGAATCAAATGATGAAAACAGGAAACAAGTACTGGCAAGTTAAATACAAGAAATTGATAAGACAGGTAAAGAGGGAATTTGAAAAGAAGCTTGCTATGTAAGCAAAAACACATAATTTTTTTTTAAGTACATTCATAGCAAACCACCTGTGAGAGTCAATCAGACCATTAGATCATAGCTGAAAAACTGAATGAACTCTTTGCTTTGATTTTTACTGAAGAAGTAGGAAACTTACCTATATCAGAAAAGGTATTTAAAGGTGATGTAATCAGAAGAATTGAAACAAATCTCAATAAACCAGGAAGATGTAATACAGCAATTTGATGAATTAAATAGTAGAAGATCACCTGGACCGGATGGCATATATCGCAGGATGCTGAAAGAACTGAACTATGAAATTGCAGACCTACTTTTAGTAATCTGTGAACTATCATTAAAATCATCTGTAGCACTTGAAGATTGGAGAGTGGCCAATCTAACACCAATTTTTAAAATGGGTTCCAGGGCTGATCCAGAAAACTACATACTTGTGAGTCTGAAAATCAGTATATGGCAAAACAAAATTGTTGAACATGTAGATAGTCATAGTGTAATGGCAGAAAGCCAACATGGCTTTAGCCAAGGAAAGTCTTGTCTAGCCAATGTCTTATATTTTTTTGAAGGTATGAATGAACAGGTAGAATAAAGGTGAACCAGCTGATATAGTGTATCTGATTTTTCAGAAAGCCTTTGACAAGGTCCCTCATGAGCAACTCTTTGGAAAATTAAGTTGAAATCATGTTTATTGAACCACACCAAACAAGCCATACAAACAGCATTTCCTGGCCCGTGGTGACTCTTACATGGGTTCCGGGAACTAGCAACAAATTTTCAAACAGTTTCTTTAAAAAGTCATGGTATAGGAGGCAGTGTACTATTGTGGATTAGGAAATGGTTAAAAGATAGAAAATTTGCTAAATGGACAACTTTCTCAATGGAGAAAGGTGAATAGTGGAGTACCCCAAGGATCTGTGCTGGGGCCGTTGCTTTTTAACATATTCATAAATGACCTGTAAATGGGAATTATGAAAGAGGTGATCAAATTTGCAGATGACACAAAATTATTCAAAGTTGTTAAAACACAAAGGGATTGTGAAAAATTGCAAGAGGACCTTGAAAAATTGGGATACTAGATGTTCAAATGGCAGATGAAATTTAATGTGGACAGGGTGCAAAGTTATGATCTTAGGGATGAACAACCCAAACTATGGCTACATGATGCAAAATTCCAAATTAGGAATCACCACCCAGGAAAAAAAATCTTGGCGTTTTCATGAATAATACATTCAAACCCTTTGCCCAGTGTGCAGCCATGGCCAAAAAAGCAAATAGAATAATAGGAATCATAAGGAAAGGAATGGAGAATAAAACCAAGGATATTATAATGCCTCTGTATCGGTCCATGATGTGACCTCACCTTGAACATTGTGTGCACTTCTGGTCACCATATCTTTAAAAGGATATAGCAGAATTAGAAAAGATACAGAGATACCTCATGAGGAAAGACTTAAAAGATTAGGGCTCTTCAACATGGAAAAAAAGCAGCTGAGGGGAGATATGATAGAGGTCTATAACAAAATGAATGGAGTGAAACGGATAAAAGTAGATTGATTGCACAGGTACACTAAAAAAAATTTTTTTAAACTGCCTCTAATGTTTCGATTGATTTTTACGTTTTTTGGTGCGCTGAATCCAAATCTGGTAACCAATTTGCTCCATCACGTACAGATTTTTTGCTACATTGGGTTAGCAGTTTGAGGTGAACATTTCAGATTGAGTGCGATCGAGATAAAAGTTTCTTGGATGAATTCTTTATACTAATTGTTTAGTAGTTATTCAAATAAGAATAAAGAAAATTGTAACAAGGCAGCACATAAGAATAGAGTAATGTCAACAAAACACACTGTGATGGTAGCAAAATTGTCTGCACTTAAAACAGCCACATACATGTGCACAAACATTGAGCATATAAGAGCGAGGTTAGACACAAAGCAAAGCAATGTGCAAAAAATGTTGTACAGGTATGTATGTAAGAATAGAAAACGCAAACCGCACCATTGCAATACATGAAGACAAACACCCGATGGTGTGAAAATAAAATTCTAACAAATGAGATCCGACACTGTGGTAATAACTAGCAAATTTTTATTTCAAAGTTTAGTAAAAACACGATATTTGTCAACACAGTTTAGATTTTAAAGTCATTCTTGGGTCAATCAATCTCCTGGTGGGCCCGTTTCTTCTTCCCCCAAATGCTTCTCTTGGTGCGCTGCTTGGTGTATTTTTCATCTGGGGTTTCCCGCAGCAGCAACCAGCAGAAATCAGCCATCATAGTGGTGTTCCATCTTCCTTGGTACCTTCTCTCTGAGTCCTTGATGTCCTGGTGAAACCTTTCACCTTGTTCTGCATTGTACGCCCCCAAGTTTTCGGGAAAGTAGTTCACATGGGAGTGCAAGAAATGGACTTTCAGGCTCATGTTACAGCCTTGTTCTTTGAAGGCAATGAGCATCCTGGCAACAATATCCTTATAGTTCTCATCCCGCCTGTTCCCCAAGAATTTGAGAACAACATCCTTGAAGGAATCCCAAGCTTCTTTTTCCTTCTCAGACATCGTTTCAGCGAATGCTCCATCTGAAATGAGTTTCCTTATATCAGGGCCAACAAACACTCCTTCCTTTAGCTTTGCTTCAGAAAGTCGGGGGAACTTTGAGCAAAGGTACCGAAAGCACACACCATCTTTTGGAAGAGACTTGATGAATTGCTTAATGAGACCCAACTTAATGTGGAGAGGTGGTAATAGAATTTTATCACGAGGTACCAAGCTCTCATGAAGAACATTTTTCTCACCGGGTCTCAAATACTCCCGAATTGGCCAGTCTTTTTTCCCCCAGTGTAGGTCGCGGGCCCGGCTATCCCACAAGCAAAGGAAGCAGGGATATTTGGTGAAACCGGATTGCTGCCCTAATAGCATGGATAGAATTTTAAAGTCTCCACAAATCATCCACTTATGCTCATCATAACGAATCTTCTGAAGAATCGGGGCCAAATTCTCGTATTTTTCTTGGAGAATAACAGAGTGAGCAATAGGAACTGAAGCGAATGTGTTGCCATTATGAAGAAGAACACCTTTTATGCTGTCTTTTGACGAATCAATGAACAGCCGCCATTCAGCAGGATCATACTTGAGTTTAAACTTTTCCATCACTCCGTATATATCGTTGCAAAATACCAAATCTTCCTCTTTGCTGAAATACTTCAAAAATTGTGTCTCGCGGTTGTGGTACCAATAAAAAGTTGTTCCTGGTGACAATAGATTTTTCTGTTTAAGCCGAGAACCTAGCAGTTGGGCAGCATCTTTTGGGAGTCCTAAATCCCGGACTAAATCATTCAATTCAGCTTGAGAGAAAAGTTCAGGTTTCGGATCTGGTTCAGTTTCAAACTCGGAAGTACTGGACTCATCGGGAAAAGCCATCTGATGAGTCTCATCATGATCAGAACCGTCCACACAAATATGATCCAAAGATTTTGGTGGTTCAGGCACAGGTACTTCGTTGCTATGAGGCATAACCATAATTGCTGAGGGAAGGTTGGGGTAACTTATTACGTTCTTATTTTTTAAGTTGTATCCCTTCACAATGCAAGAGCAAAAATAGCAGTCACTGCTGTGGTCTCTTTGTTCACGCCACATCATAGGTATTCTGAAACGAAATGCTTGTTTTTTACCTTTCATCCATAAGCGTAGATCTTCCTCACATGTCTTGCACACTTTGTGAGGAGCCCACGGTTTGTCTTGATCGCCTAACTTCAAACCGAAATAGGCAAAATATACTTTTTTAATAAATGCAGAAATGTTCCTCTGCCGCTTTTTCACGGTATATTCCCCACAAATAAAACAAAAACTGTCCGGAGAGTTGACGCAACCTCTGGCTCTGTGAGCCATCACAAATACACAGCACTGCAAACTACAACTGTAGTGAACCACTTCGGAATAAAGCTGGATTACGACTGAGCAAACAAAAGGTAATAATGAACTTGCAAGAAACTGAAATTTGACAGGAACGTTCATGTCGCAACCACAGTGTTTGAGCGAGCAAACGAGGCGAGGCGAACAGGAAAGAACATGCGCCAGCGCGAGTACTGGATTTAGCCCCCCGCCTCCCAATTGTCCTGTTAATGTATAAAATGAATACAAAACACTCTAAAATATCATGAGGGAGTGTTTCTAGTTAGTTAACCATTACAACCTCTATTTTGGGCCAAGAAAATAAACTGCAGTCGGCTAAAAAGAAATTATATGAACATTCCTTATATGGGTAAGAAATCTAATTTTGCAAGAAAACGTGACGTGATGGAACATTTTGGCTATTTTTCCTGGATTCAGCACCCCAAAATCTATAGGAATCAGTTGCAAAACTGGAGGCAGTTTTTTGGTAGTGTACCTGTGTTGTTTACTCCTTCAAAAAGTAGAAAGACTAGGTGACGTGCAATGAAGCTACAATGTAGCACATTTAAGACTAATTGGAGAAAACATTTTTTTCACTGAACGTGTAATCAATTCTTGAATTCAATACCAGAGGATGTAGTAAAAGCTGCTAATGTACCCAGGTTTAAAAGAGGTGTGGACAAGTTCCTGGAGGAAAATCCATACATCACTATTAAAGAGGACTGGGGAAATCCACTGCTTACCCCTGGGGCAAGCAGCAGGAATTTGTATACCTTTTGGGAACCTGACAGGTACTTGTGATTTGGATTGGCCACTGTTGGAAACAGGATAGTGGGCTTGATGGACCCTTGGTTTGGCCAAGTATGGCAAATCTTATGTTCTTATTTTCTAAGCGCTATTTGCAGCTCAGTCCCATGTTATTCAATGAGATCTAGCTATAATTAGTGAGTGCTGTTATTCCAGCTTAGTAAACATGTCCCATAGACACAAAATATGTTAGACCTCTGTAGGTGATTAAGAGTGGCTGCATTTCCATCTTTGCAAAATGGCTCAGATACATGTGTACGTAAATACGGACATTATACATGCACATTATGAAATGCCTGAACTTGCGTGTCTAAGTTGTTGGAGTTCCCCCGTTGATCTGTCCAACATGTACATTTGTAAAATAGCTCCTCCCATTGTAAGTGGATATACATCCTGCACCTCCGTATTAGCATTCTAGAAATGACTCTACCTATCTAAGATTTGCCTTTATACCATTTTCTCTCCAATACATTCTTGTTATTCGTGGATAGATTATTTTCTGATATCCAAAAATGTAATGGGTGGATAGGGCAGAAATACACAATATTGTGATGTCGGACCATGCAGCTATCACTCTTTTTCGGGGGGGGGGGGGTGTCAGCAGAGGGCTAAGAGAAATGTATGGAACTTGAATGTGGTTTATTAGATAGTGAAGAGTTTAGCAAACAGATGTGTAAGGTAACCTATGAATATTGCAAAATGAAGGAAATGAAAACAAACAGTGATGTGGGATGCCTGTAAAGTGACCACTAGAAGGGACATATTAAGTTATACTATTCAGCAAAATTAAAAAAAAAAAACAGGAGGAACTCACCCTGCTGGATAAGGAAATTAAGGACAGAGGAAATCAATTGATGCAGCACTTTGATTGGCAGGTGATGGCAGTATTGCAAAAACTTAAATATATATAATGTTATCCTGAGTGAACAAGTCAGAGCGATTACCTTATCAGAGTATTAACATAAGAAGTCCAGAAGACAGCTGAATGTTTTAGATCATATAATTCAACATTATATACATCTGAAATCCTAAATTCAGTTGGGAGTGTGGAAGAGTTTCTGCAGCCCCTTTGAGGACTAATGAAGATAAGACATACTCTATTGAAAGAGATCACCACGCTGGTGGTACAGTCTGATGCTTCCAGTCTCGCTAAAGGAAAGACACTTGTCCAGATAGGCTTTCAGTGGAATTGTTAACTGTTTTTAGCAGTAATATTGCCAGAGGTTCGATAGAAGATACTTTGGCAAAGACCATGACAGCAGTCATCTCAAAACCTAGGAAAAATCCCCAGTGTGCTTCCAATTACTGACCAATCTCATCGATGAATGTAGTTTAAAAAATATATCAAAAAGCACAAAGTGGTGATGAAAAGCAAACAAAGGGTACAAAATAAATGTGATTTTAATACATTCACCTAAAAACCATGAAAGGATAAAATATAATGTGGCAAGGTCAGCCATCCAGAACATGGGGGAGGTGAGCAGCATAAGCAATTCACCTTAATCAAGGGGCCTCTGTTAGGTGTTCAGGGTCAGAAGGCCAGAGCCACGTTTCAAAAGCAGAAAAACCCCAGCTGGAATAGGTTTCAGGAAATGCTTGATAGAGTAAGAGGGGGAGATTGCAAGTACGAGGACCAAAGCCCTTACTTTAACAAGTACACTGATTATTCTAAGTTCAGAAGGCAGGGAGATTACAAACACCTGGGAGAGAAAGAGGTGAGGTTGGATCCCAGTGAGTATAAACCCTGGTTAGATTGAGGAGCAGAGGAAGAGCAGCGGAAGGAGCAGCAGAGGAAGCAGAAGAAGCATATGGGGAGAGGAACAGAGTCCAGAGCAGCAAGGACGATGGAATGCTGGAGAAGCCAGAGCAGGTGCTAACTCCTGGAGAAGGGCTGAACTACCCAGAGCTGAGAGAAGTGTTTTCCCTGAATCAGGTTGACAACAGGGGTGGAAGCCAGGAAGTGGAGAAGCTTTCAGAAGACCAGAGAGATTGTCAGCTGAGCAGTCTGATCAAGTGAGTGAGTCAGAGCCCATGCAATTGGGAGAACCAGAGCCAGAGGCAGGGGAAGAAGATATGTTTATGGATTGTTCTTTATGTCAAGCTTTAGAATTGAAGTGTTGAAGAAGAGCCAGCCTTGAAAGAATTGTTCCTCCTGCAAAGGTAATCTTAAAGCATTAGCAGTAAGGGGGTAAATTCCTGTGTGTTTTGGAAAGGGAATTTACTGCCACATAAGCTTGTAAAAGAAGCTGCGTTTCATGCCTGATTATCAGCTGTGTTAGAACTCTGCAACAGCAAGAAAGCTAATTGGCTGCTTTAAGAGTTTGTGCTTTGCTCCTGTTTTATATGAAAAGCCTGCTAAGAGTTGTGAGGACATTTGGAATGCTTATTTCATATTCACCTGGAAGTACAGCCCAGAGAATTGAGGCTGAGTGAAGAAAAACTGCCATAGGAGAATTAACCTTGTTTTCTTTGCGCTATGATCAACAAAGGACTATAAGAAAAGTGGCACACTGTTATCTGTGAGAAGGCTAAGCTTCTACATTTAAGAGGACTTTGAAGAGCCATTGTTGAGTTCTGTTTGTTTTTGCCACCAGTTTGCTGAACCTTAAGCAAAAGCCTATAATTTATCCTGTTAATGGAACCTTGAACCTGATCTGTTCTCTTGTGTTTAAAATAAACTTTTTCTGTCATAAGCCTTACCCTTGGTTTGCCTCAACTACAATCCTTTTTACTTGAAGCATAAATATAGCTGATAGAGGAAGGATACATCAACCACCACACCCTCAACAACTAGAGACTAGTGGTTTTGGCATTGTGCATGTAACAATAAATACAAAGATAAATAAATATGCATCAAAATGCCAAAATACAAATGTTAAATGCAGCCTAATATGTTTCGGCTAATCATCTGTTTCAGGGCATATCTCAAAACAATTTGCAGAGGATCGAGGTACAACCTACAACATGAGTGAAAATGCAAATGCAAATGAGAAACAAAATCATATAACAATAATGAAAATCCATATAAATACCAATCTGACACCAGAAATTATGACACAAAAGAATATATTTATTTGTATTTATTTATTTATGAAGCTTTTCTATACCGCCCCCTCCCAAGATCAGGAACAGTTTACAAAGAATGAACATTGTACATCGAACATAGGTCATATTATATCAAACATGGGTATGTAGAATGGCTAACAATGACAAACTATATACATGAGTAACTATTTACAAGATTTACACAATTTACAATATATCAGTTAATCAGAAAGCATAGATCATAAAGCAGTGTCAGTTTTGCAAAACTTCATGGATAAAACATTTGATAGCATTGTTAAAGCACATTCTGTAAGGTGCCCTTAGGTTGGGAATATGCCATTTTTTCCAATGTTGCTGCCATAATACTCAGTGAATAGGTATGTTTTAATTTGCTTTCTGAATGTTTGGAGGTCTGCAATGGTTCTCAAGTTGTCAGATAGAGCATTCAATAGAGTAGGGGATAACATATCACCAATATCCTGGGGGCAGCCCGTTGCTCTTCTGAAGGCCGATCAAAGACCGCTACCACCCACAAGAAAGAAAGGTGGACACTTTTCTTTGTCCCATTACATAAAACTTTGAAAAAATAAATGATTAAAGATTTTTTATAGTGAAAGTAAGAATAACACAACTTACTGGTATTGATCCTGAGACTATCACACCAAGGGAGAGCCACTTCTAAAATACAAAAAGGTCAATGCAGCTCACATCTCACTACAGTATCATCAAAAAACAATGTCGGTAACATTAACACATACCGCTGATATCAGGGCTAAAAGGTACTACATCTCAGAACTATATGCTACAAACATAAGAACATAAGATATGCCATAATGGGTCAGACCAAGGTCCATCACGCCCAGTATCCTGTTTCCAACAGCGGCCAATCTAGTTCACAAGTACCTAGCAGTTTCCCCAAAAGACACAGGCATCCACAATGCTTATACTGGGGCAAGCAGAGGATATTCTGGGTCCCCTTTAATAATGATTTATGGACCTTTTCTCCAGGAACTTGTCCAAACCTTTTTTAAACCCGACTACACTAACAGCTTTTACTACATCCTCCTGAAGCAAATTCCAGAGTTTGATTACACGTTGAGTGAAAAAATATTTTCTCTTATTAGTCTTAAATAGATTACACTGTAGCTTCATTGCATGCCCCCTAGTCTTTCTATATTTTGATGGCATAAACAATCGATCTAGTTTACCTGTTCCACTCCATTCATTAATTTATAAATCTTTATCATATCTCCCCTCAGCCATCTCTTTTCCAGGCTGAAGAGCCCTAACCTTTATAGCCTCTCTTCATAGGGGTATCCTGACATCATGCTCACTTGTCTATAGTTTCCCAGATCACCCCTGGAACCCTTTTTAAAAATTGGTGTTACATTGGCCATCCTCCAATCTTCAGCTATTACAGATGATTTCAATGATAGTTCATAGATTACTAATAATCTGTCTGCAATCTCATATGTCTGTTCTTTCAACACCCTTGGATATATACCATCTGGTCCAGATGATTTGCTAATTTTCAGTTTATCAAATAGTTGTAATACATCTTCCTGGTGTATCAATATTTCTTTCAATTCTTCCACAGCATCACCTTTAAATATCATTTCAGTCATGGTTAACATCCCTACATCTTCCTCAGTAAAGACCAAAGCAAAGAATTCATTCAGTTTCTCCACTATGGCCTTGTCCCCTCTTAGTGCCCCCTGTTCTCCTCTATCATCTAATGGTCCAACTGACTCTCTCACAGATTTTTTGCTACAAATGTACTTTAAAAAGTCTTTCTTATGCATTTTTGCTTCCACAGCAAGCTTCTTCTCAAATTTTCTCTTTGCCTACCTTATCAATGCTTTGCATCTAACTTGCCAGTGCTTGTGTTATCTCCTGTTTTCATCATTAGGCTCCTTTTTCCATTTCCTGAAAGATGCTTTATTGGCAACAAATGCCCCCCTGACTTCATCTTTAAACCATGCTGGCAGTTTTTTGGACTTCCTTCCATTTTTCTTAAAGCATGGAATGCAGCTGGTCTGGGCTTCCAAGATAGTATTTTTAAACCACACCCAAGCTTGATGTAAATCTTTAACCTTTGAAACTGCTCCTTTTAGCTTTTTCTTAACTATTTTCCTCATTGTATCATAGTCTCCCTTTTGAAAGTTAAAAGGTAGTACTGTGGATTTCCTTACCCTCCCTCCTCCAATTATTAAATCAAATGTGATCATACTATGATCACTATTGCCAAGTGGCACCAACACCCTTATCTCTTGCACCAGATCTTGTGTGCCGGTAAGGACTAGGTCCAAAATGGCTTCCCTCTGGTCGATTCATGAGCTAGTTGCTCCAAGAAGCAGTAATTTATTTCATCTAGAAACTTTATCTCCCTAGCATGTCCTGCCATGACAATGACCCAGTCGATACCGGGGTAATTGAAATCACTCATTATTATTATTGTGCTGTAAGTTTTATTAGCTTCCCTGATTTCTTTGAGCATTTCATCATCCATTTGTTCATTCTGGCCAGGCAGTCGATAGTACACCCCCACTGTCATCGCCTTCCCCTTTCCCTTTTTACATGGAATTTCAATCCATAGAGATTCTACAGTGAATTTTGTTTCCTGCAAAGCTTTAATCCTTTGTGATTCAATGCCCTCTCTAACATAGAGCACAACCCCTCCATCAATTTGATCTGCTCTGTCATTATGATATAGTTTGTACCCAGGCATCACAGTGTCCCACTGGTTGTCCTGCTTCCACCATGTCTTTGAGATATCAATCATATCTAACCTCTCATTTAGTACTATATATTCTAACCTCTCATATCTAACCTCTCATTTAGTACTATATATTCTAACTCTCCCATCTTATTTTTTAGACTTCTAGCATTTGCATACAAGCATTTTAGAGGTTGTATTTTATTCATATTAATCTGGTTATAAGTAGACGTGGTAATTTGGAATCTTTAAGCTCTGTCTGCTCTGTATTTAAGGGCATTTGGGTTACTTTTGTCTTTATTGGAACCTCTCTGCTGATATGCCCTAACTTCAATCTTTTGCTAGTATCCTTCAAGGATACATTGTTCTAAACCATGCACTCTTGGGCGACTATCGGCTTTCCCCTATTATCTAGTTTAAAAGCTGCTCTATATCCTTTTTAAAGGTTAATGCCAACAGCCTGGTTCCATCCCGGTTAAGGTGAAGCCCATCCCTTCGGAAGAGCCCCTCCTTTCCCCAAAATGTTCCCCATTTCCTGACAAATCCAAAACCCTCATCCTTGCACCATCATCTCATACACACATTGAGACTCCGGAGCTCTGCTGCCTTTTGGGTCCTGCGCATGGAATGGGAAGCATTTCGAAAAATGCTTCCCTGGAAGTTCTGGATTTCAATTTCCTACCTAAAATCCTAAATTTGGCCTCCAGAACCTCCCTACCACTTTCCTATGTCATTGGTACCGACATGTACCAAGACAGCAGACTCCTCCCCAGCACTATCTAAGACCTTGTCTAGGTGGCACGTGAGGTCCACTACCTTCGCACTAGACAGGCATGTTACCAGGTGATCCTCATGTCCACCAGCCACTCAGCTTTCTACATGCTTAATGATCTATTCACAAACTATAATAGCTGTCCTAACCTTTCCCTCGTGGCCACATGGCCCTGGAGAAACCTCCTAAGTGCGAGAGGGTTTTACATCACCTGGAGGACAGGTCCTAGCTACAGGATCACTTCCTGCCGCACCACGGTGTTGCTCTCCTGCCATGTGACCTCTCTCCTCTATTGCAACAAGGATGCTGCCAGACTGGAGGTGGGGCTTCAGTACTATATCTCTGTGGGTCTCATCTACTGTATGTACCTCTCTGTCTTCCTTATGTCCTCCAAATCTGCTACTCTATCATCCAGAGATTGGACTCGTTCCCTGAGAGCAAAGAGCTCCTTGAACCTAGTGCACACGTAAGACCCCTCACCTACTGGGAGGAAATTATAATGTGACACTCATTAATCCATTAAACACAATACAACAAAAAAATCCTAAAAGAATTCCAGAAGGAGGAAAATACAATAAAAACAAGGGGCTTACATGAAACCCAACTACGGGGGCCATACAAACTCCACAGTGCTGAAGGGTTGACAGCCCTAGTGCACAACCTTAAACGATCTTCAAAACAGTGTAAAAAACAATTTAAGACATTCAGCGCTGCACTAAAACCTGCCAAAAACCTCCAAGAAATTTTTCTGGATTGCTATGGGACCACAGCATTTGAAAGAGCTGCAGTCGGACAGCGGACTGCTTTTAAAACAGCTTTCCCACCAGAAAATGGCTTGAGAGACAGTGCTGTTGAGATCAAGGCTTCATAATGCCGATTGCCATTCCAAATTAAAAAGCATGCAATCTGTACAAAAAAGCCAAACTTTTTTTTTAAAAAGGGGGAATACCATAAATCAGGGCAAAAAAAGAGAGTGAAAAAATAAGGCCCAAAGTACCCAGGAGGAGACTTAAAGCATACAATAAAGCATATAAGTACCATATTCTTTTTCCACATAAAACCAACGACACTGATAGAAATAGGACTAAAAATCAAAAACCAGAGTAAGGATAAAAGATCAGAATAAAAATCAAAATAAAAACCAGGTCGTATGCCCCCAGAAAACATCCTATAAGAAAACTGATAAATCTTCTTTAAGGTTCAAACCTTTGGATGCAAGGTCTCCAATCGTAAAAGCAACCTTTGTTCTTCTCTGAATAAAAGTCGATCTAAGTCACCCTCTCTCCAAGAGAGGGATAATACCTTAAGAATGCAACTCTTGTGCTCGGCAAGCGAGTCCTAAATTTTCTTTTTGTTTTTCCAATATACATCAAATTGCATGGACATTGGTTGACATACACTACTTTACAAAAGTTACAATTTTATAATGTCCGTAGTCTGAACACAGAATGGAGTCAGTCTGCACTAAAACCAGTCAAAAAACTCCAAGAAATCTTACCTGATCACATTTGGGACCACAGCATTTGAAAGAGCTGCAGTCAGGCAGCGGGTTGCTTTTAAAACAGAAAATGGCTTGAGTGACAACTCTGCTGAGATCCAGACTTCATAACTGATTGCCAATCCAAATTAAAAAGTGTGCAAACTATCCCAGAAAGCAACTCTTAAAAAAAAAAAGCTCTTAGAGGGTTTAAGGGTAAAGATCTCCTGTTTGCACATACTCATGGGCGGAACCTTTGTGATGCACTTGTCCCTTCAGCCTTGCCTTCAAGGAGCACCGCTGATGTTCATATTACCCCTGTTCTCAAATCTCTTCATTGGCTTCCTATCCATTTCTGCATCCAATTCAAACTTCTCCTGCTGACCTGTAAGTACTTTCACTCTCTAGTTCCTCACTAGCTTTCCTCTCTTATCTTTCCCTACACCCCTCCTTGGGAACTCTGCTTTTCTGACAAATTGTTTCTATCTGTGTCCTTCTCTTCTATTGCTAACTCCAGACTTCACTCCTTATGCCTAGATCAAACTCCCTGAGTCTGTACATCAGGCGCCTTCTCTGACCTTTTCAAATGCAGGCTGAAAACTCACCTCTTTGCCAGGGTCGGTGCTAGAGTTTCTAACGCAACCTATAAATCAGCCCCCTTCCGTCATTATTAGTAATGTTGGCTGCACCTTACCCTCCTTTTTCCCCAAACCACTTTTTGAATTCTTTTCAAGTGATATTAGTATTTCTCCTTCAAATCCAGTGTTGTAAGAAAATTGCAGCAAAAGAGCAAATGAAATAAAAATACTTACAGTAAATATTTAGCATCATACAAACAAGCTCTGATAGTCCAAAAAAAAAGAAATCTGATTCTGGTCATCTCACTAACAACAACATATACATTCTCCATTGCCAGGCATACTGTGAACTAATATAAAACACTGCAAAAGTTACTGAAAATCTGCAAAGTCAAATCTACCATACCATACCAGCATATAATTCCAAAACTCATACAATAAGGGGCCTACCCAGAAAAAAGCAGCACTACAAATACTGCAATGGGCCCCCTAAACATCCATACACCGTCAAATTATTATACTACAGACCCCTATGAACAAACTCCATGTTAACAGAACACCTGGCCTTGGTTACACACTCAGAACACAGACCCTCATCAAGTACAGAATAAGTGACCACAACCTGAAGTAAAATTAAAAATATGTAGACAAAAATTTAACTGAAACCCCAAGAAGCCAGACTCCACATGCAGTACCACACCAGATATGAGATGCAGTTCCCCATACTGTGTGAAATATAAAGAGTTAGCACAAAATCCAATCACTAAATTGAAAATAAAATTAGTTTTTCTACCTTTGCTGTCTGATGATTTTTTATCATGTTGGTCCTGATCTGAGGTTTCTGTTTTCCTCTGTCTTCTCTTAGCTCTCTTTCTATGGTCCATAGTCCATCTGCCATTTCTTGTCTCTCCTTTTGCTTTCTTCATTTTCTTTCATCAGCCTTTTTCTAGTCCCAGTAATCCTCCCCAGTATCAACCCCCTTTATAGTCTCCCCTCCCAGTACCTTCCAATGTCAACTCCCTTGCATTCCCAGCACCACTACTGGTGTCTATGCACTTCCAGTCCCCCTTCTTCCCCATCTCCAGACCCTTCTACTCCAAATACCATCCCAGGTTATCAGTGAACTTCCCAGTGCCTCCTCCCATGTCAGTTCCCTTCCAGTCACCCTCTCCTCAGTCCATCTGCCTTCCAGTGCCATCCCCAGTTGTCAGCTGCCTTCCAGTCCCATCCCCAGGTGTCAACTCCCTTCCAACCCCCAACTTCCCTCCAGCCATCTCCTTCCCCTCTTTTCTACTCCCTTCCAACTCCCCATGTCAGCTCCCTTCCATCCCCCATCTTTCCCCCTGTCAGATCTCTTCCAACCCCCCTCCTATTACCCAGACACCTTCCAGCCCTATCCCCAAGTGTCAGCTCCCTTCCAGCCCCCCCATGTCTGCTCCCTTCCAGCCCTCCCCCACCTCCCCTGTGTCAGCTACCTTCTGGCCCTTTTCCTTACCTTCCCTCCTTATCAGCTGTTCTCCCTCCTCTCCCCTCCCCTCACTGATTTGTCCTTCAGAAAAGAAGGCAGTCGCAGGAACATTTCTGCTGCTCTGCTATTTTTAAAACTGCTGGATTACGGAGTTTCTAAAGGCAATAATAAGCATTTCCTGTTCCTTACAAGAAACAGGAAATGTTTGTTACTGCTGGAAATGCCGTGTTCCAGAAGTTTAAAAGATAGCAGAGCTGCGGGAACAGAGAAATATTAACCGCGGCTGCTTTCTTTTCTGAAGTAATGGGTGTCAGGCAGCTAGCGATGGCACCCCCCCCCCCCCACCCCCCTCTGCTGGTGCCTTCCTGCCATGCTTACCTGGCTTACCAGGTAGCACTGGCCCTGCTCTTTGCTGTCACTTTTGGATCTTGACTCACCTGATGTCCTTTGTGTTTCTTTACCATTCCCCCTAGTTATATCCCAACTACTGTGTTGTCTGTCTCTATTAGATTGTAAGCTCTGACGAGCAGGGATTGTCTTTTATATGAGTCTGTGCAGTGTCGCATATACCTTGAAGCACTATACAAATGTTCAGTAGTAGTAGTAGTAGTGTTGCCCTCAGACCATTTTTGGTGTGGATGCTGTTTGCGTTGTAGCCAAATGATGCATACCAACTCCTATGGATATTTTTGAATTGTAACTCTTAAAATGTTTGTAATGTAGTGTATGTCAACCAATGTCCATGTGATTTGATGTATATTGGAAAAACAAAAAATAAAATTTAGAACTAGCTTAGCCAAGCACAAGAGTTGCAACAAGAGATAGATAGTTAAAGCAGTCTTATTTGAGTATTGTGTCCACTTACAACAAAATATCATAAGATATGCCATACTGGGTCAGACCAAGGTCCATCAAGCACAGTATCTTGTTTCCAACAGAGGCCAAAAAGACACATAGGTACCACAATGCTTTACTACATCTTCTGGTAATGAGTCAAGATCCAAAAGCAGCAGCGAAGAGGTGAGTTTTCAGCCTGGATTTGAAAAGAGCCAGAGAAAGTGCCTGGCATGCAGACACAGGTAGTTTGTTCCAGGCGTAAGGTGCAGCAAGGTGAAAGGAGTGAAGTCTGGAGTTAGCAATAGAAGAGAAGGGCACAGATAGAAGCAGTTTGCCAGAAGAGTGGAGTTCCTGAGGGGGGGGGATGTAAGGAGAGATAATAGAAGAAAGGTAGTGAGGAACTGCAGAGTGAATGCATTTATAGGTCAGCAAGAGAAGTTTGAACTGGATGCAGAAATGGATAGGGAGCCAATGAAGTGACTTGAGAAGAGGGGTAATATGGGCATGATGAGGCTGGCGGAGGATTAACTGTGCAGCAGAGTGTTGAACAGATTGAAGGGGGAGAGAGATGATTCAAAGGGAGACCAGCAAGGACTAGGTTACAGTAGTCAAGATAGGAGGTGATTAAGGAGTGGATAAGCGTCTTAGTGGTGTGTTCAGAAAAGAATCGGTGGATTTTGTTGATGTTATAGAGAAAGAAATGGCAGGTCTTAGCTATCAGATGAATGTGTTTGGAGAAGGAGAGAGAGGAGTCAAAGACAACCCCAAGATTGTGAGCCGAGGAAACAGGAACGAGTAGAGAGTTATCCACAGAGACTGAGGATGGAGGAAGAGGAGAGGAGGTTTTAGGGGGAAAGATAAGAAGCTCAGTCTTGGCCATGTTAAACTTCAAGCGGCAGTGAGACATCCAAGCACCAATGTCAGAAAGGCAGGCAAAGATCCGGATTGCCAGAGAGAATTCAGGTGTAGCAAGGTAGATCTGGAAGTCATCAGCATACAGATGGTACTGAAAGCCATGGGAAGAGATGAGCACACCAACAGACTGGGTATAGAGAGAGAAAAGGAGCGGACCCAAGACAGATCCTTGGGGTACACCAACTGAGAGCAGGATAGCAGAAGAGGAGGAGCCTCCAGAACTAACATGGGAGAGATAGAAGGAGAACCAGGATACTACAGAGCTCTTAAAACCAAGCAAGGATAGGGTATCGAGAAGAAGGTTGTGGTCCACAGTGTCAAAAGCAGCAGAGAGGTCAAGAAGGATGAGGACAGAGTAAAGGCCCTTGGATTTTGCCAGGAATAAGTCACTGGAGACTTTGGCAAGAGTTGTTTCAGTAGAGTGTAAAGGACGAAAGCCAGACTGCAAAGGATCCAGGAGGGCATGAGAGGAGAGGAAGTCAAGGTAGTGGCAGTGAACTGCACATTCAAGTAGTTTTGAAATGAAGGGAAGGAGGGAACTGGGTCGATAATTGAAGGACAGGTGGGATCAAGTAAGGGTTTCTTGAGGAGAGGTGTGACCACAGCATGCTTGAAGACTGCAGGGACAGTTGCAGTGGAGAGCGATAGGTTAAGAATATGAGAGATGTAAGGGACAACAATGGAGGAGATGGGGCTTAGGAGACATGTGGGGATAGGATCAGAGGAGCAGGTGGTGAGTTTGGAGGAAGGAAGAAGGTGTGCAGTTTCCTCTTCAGAGATCATAGGAAAGAAAGAGAGGGTAGCAGAGGTAGGGGGGAAAGTTGGGAGTGAAGAGAAGGAGGGGAAGTAGCTGACTTTGTAGGGAATTAGAGGGTGATCTTGTGGATTTTGTCATGGAAAATAGTCAGCCAGGGTTTAGGCAGAAAGGGAGGGCGGGTCAAAGGCGGAAGCACTTTGAGGAGAGAGCTGAGAGTAGTAAAGAGACAGCGAGGGTCAGAGGCAAGAGAGTTAGTCAGAATGAGATAATAGTCTTGTTTGGCAAGAGCTATGGCTGACTGGAAAGAGACAAGCATGAATTTGAAATGTAGAAAGTCTGCAAGGGAGTGGGATTTGAGCCAAGCACACTCAGCAGAATGGGCACAGGAACGTAGATAGCGGGTAGTGGATGAAAGCCAGGGCTGGTATGCAGAACGCCTCACAGTACGTGGCATGGGTGGAGGAAGAGCTTCCAGAGCAGAGGAGAGTGCAGCATTATAGGAAGCTACTGCCTCGTCAACAGACTTAGTCAACATAGTGGAGGAAAGAGATAAAGAAAGAGTGGTAGAGAGAACCAAAAGATCAATAGCATGAAGATTTCAAAATAGGTTGGAGGAGACAGGACGAGATTGAGGTGACGAGTGATGTAGATTGAAGCTTAAAAGGTGATGGTGAGATAAGGGAAGAACTGAGCTACAGAAGTTTGAGGGTAAGCAACTAGAGAAAAATACCAGATCAAGGCAGTGGCCATGCTTGTGAGTGGGGGCAGTAGAGCAAAGCTGGAGGTCAAATGAGGAGGTAAAGGAGAGGAGCTTTAAAGCATAAGGATCAGAGGGGTTTTCAACATGAATGTTAAAACCTCCGAGAATAAGAGTGGGGGAAGAGGAATCAAGAAAGAAGGAAGCCACGAGTCAAAGTCAGTGAGAAAGGTAGAAGTAGACTTGTCAGTAGGTCAATAAATAACAGCTACCTGGAGAGGTAGTGACGTGAAAAGGTGGATGGAGTGGACTTCAAAAGAGGGAAAGAGTGAGACTGAGGTAGCAGGAGGGGTTGGAATTGGCAGGAGGGAGAAAGTAGAAGCCCAACACCATCACCACCATGGCCAGTAGGACAAGGCATGTGGGAGAACTGATAGCCCCCATGGCAGAGAGCAGCGATAGATGCAGTATCATCTGGGAGGAGCCAGGTCTCAGTAAGAAGATGGAAAGCATTAGAGATAAAGAGATCATGAGCAAAGGCAAGTTTATTAGAGACGGAGTGTGCATTCCACAAGGCACATGAGAAAGGGAGAGTGGAAGGTGAAAGGCGAGGGATATAAATAAGATTAGAGGTGTTGCATGAAGATCTCTTTTCGGAGTGTGACAGAAGTTTAGGGGGGGCCAGGCTTGATATCTCCGGATGAGAGAAGGAGAAGGAGTACAGAGTACAGGACAGAAAGGAGACAGTATGGCGGAAATGAGGATGAGGTTGCCTTAGAGAGAGAAGAGATGGTTGAATGAGAGGGAGAAAGCAGTGAAGTTCATGAGCTGATGATAGGGTAGAAGACAGAATGGAGGGGGAAGTGAGGATGGTAAAGGGGAGATAAGGAGGGGAGGAGTGAAGGTGCTGGTAGGAGGGGAGACAGTTATAGTATGAAGAAAAGGAAGACAATGTGATGAGGATCCATAGAAGAGGAATATAGAGGATAACAAAGGTCAGAGGATAAAAAAGATGGGAGAGAGCCCAAAGGGATTAGGTGCACCTGTGTGTGAATTAGGTAATGAGCAGATGACAGCTACAAGAGACAGCGAGCCATGGGGTGGGTGGGTAGAGGGAGGGTATAAGTTATTCAGCTGAGAAAAGCTGAACAAAAGTGCAAAATAAAGGGGGCAGTGAGGTAAGGGAGCACACTAACAATGACAAATAAATACATATTTGGAGAGAGACAGACAGATAGAACTCACAGCAAACCAGCAAATTCACTCACAGGAGGTGAAATTCACCTTTCTAGCAGAGCTCTTAGGAGGGGCACTGCTCTTCCCAAAGGACAGAGAGGCAAACAGAGCCAAGCACACGTGGAAGACAGGCAAAGGGGCTAAATAATACTTCAGCAGGGGTGAGGGGTTTGTCACTCAGGTAGACTAAGAGCAGAGACAGGAAAACGTTTTAAACTCTGCAACAATGGAGACAAAGCAAGGATAGATATTGAATTGGATGTTGACGTGGCCAATACAAACAGGCCAGAAAGTTAAAGGAAGAAGAAAGGAAAGTTCCAGTTAGTTATGGAGAAAGATAAGTTATTCAGCTGAGAAAAGCTGAACAAAAGTGCAAAATAAAGGGGACAGTGAGGTAAAGGAGCACACTAATAATGACAAATAAATAAATTAATAAATATGTGGAGAGAGACAGACAGATAGAACTCACAGCAAACCAGCAAATTCACTCACAGGAGGTGGAATTCACCTTTCTAGCAGAGCTCCAGTTTTTGTCATTTGGCTCCTTTTTCCATTTCCTGAAAGATGCTTCTTTGGCTATAACAGCTTCTCTGACCTCATCTTTAAATTACGCTGGCAGTTTTTTGGACTTCCTTCTACTTTTCTTAAAGCTTTGACCTGGTCAAAAGCAGTATATAAGCACAGCTAAATAAATAAATTAATTAATAAATAAATAAAGTGTAGAATACATTTGGTCTGGGCTTCAAAGATATTTTTAAACCATGCCCATGCTTGATATAAATCTTTAACCGTTGCAACTGCTTCTTTTAGTTTTTTCTTAACTATTTTCCTCATTTTATGATGTCTCTCTTTTGAAAGTTAAAGATAGTACTGTGGATTTCCTTGCTGTCCTTCCTCCATTTATTAAATCAAATGCAGTCATGCTATGATCACTATTGCCAAGTGGCCCCAAAACCCTTATCCCTTCTACTAGATCTTGTGTTCCATTAAGGACTAAGTCTGTATGTCAGGCTTCATCTCTGGCCCTTGTCAAATCCAGGCTGAAAACTTACCTCTTTGCTGCCACTTTTGGATCTTGATTTGACTAATCCCCTCTGTGTTTCCTTACCATTTCCCCTAGATGTATTTTATGTCTACAGCTACTGTCTTGACTATCTTGACTAGATTATAATCTCTGATGAGCAGGGACTGTCTTTTACATGTGTCTGTTCAGCACTGCATACATCTTGCAGCACTATACAAATGTTCAGTAGTAGTAGTAGGTTCAAAATGGCTTCTCCTCTTGTCAATTCATGAACCAGCTGCTCCAAGAAGCAGTAATTTATTTCATCTAGAAACTTTATCTCCCTAGCATGTTCTGCCATGACACTGACCCAGTCAATACTAGGGTAATTGAAATCACTCATTATTATTACTGGGTTGTAAATTTTGTTAGCTTTCCTGATTTCTTTGAGTATTTCGTCATCCATTTGTTCATTTTGGCCTGGCAGTTGATAGTACACCCCCAATGCCATCACCTTCCCGTTTTTACATGGAATTTCGATCCATAAAAATTCTACAGTGTATTTTGTTTCCTACAAAGCTTTAAACCTGCACAACCCCTCCACCAATTTGATCTACTCTATCATTGCAATATAATTTGTACTCAGGAATCACAGTGTCTCATTGGTTGTCCTCCTTCCACCAGGTCTCTGAGATACCAATCATATCTAATCTGATTTTGAATGTTTAAAGTTTTGTATTCTTAATGTGGTATCCCTTTCTTTGAGAGGGGGTGACTTGGAATGACTTTTAT
Source organism: Ichthyophis bannanicus (assembly GCA_033557465.1). NCBI lineage: Eukaryota > Metazoa > Chordata > Amphibia > Gymnophiona > Ichthyophiidae > Ichthyophis > Ichthyophis bannanicus. The sequence goes on along the minus strand of CM066032.1, from coordinate 870,394,904 downwards.
TGAGAGAAGAACCAAGATTGTTTTTTCAGTTGAAGAACTTGCACCCCAAAGGTTTGAACCTTGAACAAGATTTATCGGTTTTCTTATAGGATGTTTTTTGGCAGGATGCCACCTGGTTTTATTCCAGTGTTTTATCCTTACTCTGTTTTTTTTTTGTTTTTTTTTAGTCCTATTTGTATCAGTGTCGTCGGTTTTATGTGGAAAAAGAATGTTATTTGTATGTTTTATTGGGTTTTTTTCTGTTTTTCTTTTTTCTTTTTATTCTTTTATGATGTTTGTTGGAGCCTTATTTTTTCACCCTATTGTTTGCCTTGTTTTATGGTATCTCCCCTTTTTGTAAAAAAAAAAGAGTGGCTTTTTTAGGATAGTTTGCATGCTTTTAGTTTGGATTGGCAATCAGAGTTATGAAGCCTCGATTTTAGCAACACTGTCACTCAAGCCATTGTCTGATGGGAAGGCTGTTTTAAAAGCAGCCCACTGCCTGATTGCAGCTTTTTCGAATGCTGTGGTCCCTTAGTGATCCAGAAATTTTTCTTGGAGGTTTTTGGCTGGGTGCTAGTGTAACACTGAATGGCCAGCACCCAAGGAGGACCATACCCACCACCACATCCTTGGTACACCACTGCTAATAACCACTGTAATTTCAAAGTTAAAAGCAAACTATAACTTCACAAAATAATCACACAGATTTAAATCAATATCATTAAGCATAACATAACTGTTGTCTATTAGATTTAGGAGCTACATGACATCATTACTCATGAATCACAAAGATGTCATTTACTGCACATTAGCATGCACTAATGAACATTGCCACATATTATCTGCCAGCATGCCCATGCTATTCACATGGACAAGATGGTAGACAGTGCATGCTAATGCCCATTAGTATATGCCAACATATAGTAAACAGGCCTAAAAGTCCCTTTGTCACCCACGATCAGTCATAATAAAATGCTTTATATCAACAACAATAATGTAATTCCCATAGAGGTACATTTCAGATTAAAGAACTCTTAAACCGCCATGCTGGTAAAAAATGTTTAAAGTACAAATTATTTTAAAAATTCTTAAGTCAAGATCTAGAGGTTGATTTGCTACAGCAAGGTAACCTATGCTTACATTAGCATGGAGTAATGAGTGCATTAATTGCTATGGTTCCTATTATTCCCAAAGGGATAAGCGACTAAATAGCGGGCCTCTTATTGTGCTTTACAGGACTTGCCTCAGAGTTACATTTAGGGCTGTTTTAAAAGGGCAGGATTTGATATGAGACTAAACATGCTTGAAGCATTTGCAAGGAACCTTCATATGATCCATCTTTATGCTAAACATGCTAGTGTGATCTTTGATGTATAGGATTGAACTTCCACACTTCTTTCATGTGTCTGATGTTGATTTAGCTACTTCAAGTGAATAGCAATGTGGAAGCAGAGCAAGTGTTTGTTTTTGACAGTTCCTTAATTCCTAATCTATTTATATAGAGCACGCCTGCTTTGCAAAATTTAGCATCAATCTAATCTGAGTAGATAAGAAGATGGTAAAAAGACATTTCACTTTAGCACAGGTTTGTTGACCTGTTGGAGAGAGGATAACTTAGGAAAGCTTTTCAAAAATACATTAAGTCAGCACATCTAACCTCCAATTTGTTTGCTGATGTTTATTGCATCATATGAAAGTGGGCTAACATAACAACTACAGTTCTCTACTTAGATACAGAAAACTGAGCCTCTAACCCCTGTTATCTAACAGCCAGGGAACAATTATCACTTTGGTGTTAATTGCACAGACATCATCTAGTCTCAGCATCCCATCCTTTTAGGGCGGAACTCCTAAAGTGACATACCCTTTGATGAAAATTGAAATAAACATTATAAGGATAATTTGACTGCTCCAAATTTGAAACCCCCCACAGTTACTTGCCAAATTCATTAAGAAGAATGGCAATAGCAACCTGGGATGCTGCTGGTCTGTTCCAAGGCTCTGCTATCGAATATGCTCTGAACTGATTTTATGTCTCGCATGCATATGCAACCCCTCCTGTCATGGCACTTGGCTGTAGGCCAGTGCGTTTTTTCTTTCCTTTAGCAGGACAGCTTGATGAAGGCCTGGTTTCAATTAATCAGCGGAACATCACAAGAATACATGCATTCTTCTTGCAGAGCGCCTCTTGATTGTACTGTAGATGTATGGCATCTGGCAGTACTTCCACACAGTGGGAAGTAGCAAGAGGCTGTGAATACGGGGATGTATATCAGCAAATTCTTTCTGAGAATGCATTTATAATTATAGAAGGAACATAGCACATAAAAAGCAAATAAACAGATTTGAATGAACTCATGGGGAAGCAAATATAACAGTAATCCCATGATATTATGGGCAACGATGTAGTTTTATTCTACAACCACCTGCCCTCCCCTGGAGCCTCTGTATGACCAAGAAAATTGTCTCTTTAAGGAATACTGGTATAGCTACCTAATGAGGTGGGTACTGGTATAATCATTAATGTTATGCTACGGGACTGGTCTTCAGCTAAGAGGCTGAATTGAGCACAATCCCTTTTCAGAATTTTACTGCGGCAATGTCCTTTCTCTAATGGAGCCAGGCTGCTTCCAAAGAGTTAAGGGTGGGCTGTTTGTGAGTACTTTCTATGGGGCGAGCTAAAATGCCTGGCCCATACTGATAGGATGCACCACTCAGGCTGGAGCTCTTAGGCCCTTTTGGTGTGCATATGTTAGCACTGGTCAGTTTGCAGCTTCCCTAGGCCTTGCTGGTGAGGATATGCTAGGACTGCTCTTTGCTAGCCCTCTAGTTGCTAGTTCACAGATGATTCTTCAACAAAGGATTTTGTGCAGTCAGCAGAGGTGCATAAATTGAGTTCAGATAGCAATTTAAGATTCCCCAATTGATAGCACGTAAGTCAAAGAAGTTTGAGGTTGTTCATAACCACTCATCCAAAAGGTTACATTAGAATTTGTCCCTTCTCCTACTGGCCTGAATCTTAATCCCTAATGGTCCTGCACAACGGGTTTCACTCTGCACTGCTCACAGGGAAAATTAATATCGGCGGTCAGGAAGCAGTAACAGATTTTTAAGCTGTTAAAGTAGTCTCTCAGGAAGCAAGCTGCTTGCTTCTTGCCAAGTATACAAATTTAGAGCCATCAAGTATGTCTTGAACTGAACTCCCACTGAGAAAGATTTCTGCAGTTTCTATTGTCACAGCATTCAGTGAACATCATGAAGGGGACTTCTTTCTCTTCCACACCTACAGGCAAATCTCTGTGTTTTAGAGGTCACAATACCCTCTGTCCTAAGCATTCCAATATGTCCAAACTCATTGTGCCTAACACAATTGAGATGCCAAGGTCACCATGTTTACAATTATGCCGGTATTTTAGAAACAGCTCTGCTAAAGGTGAAGCCATTTCTAAAATATGAATAAGGGGGTGTAGGTGTATATCCACAAATATACAGTACATGTGGAAAAAACTAATTGAAGAAACCCAGCAACTTATATACAGTATGTAAGTGCCTTCACAATGTACTTTCACCAAACTCAAAGCATCTTCACAATGTTTTGTATAAGACAATGGTTCCCAAACTGTGGGGTCAGAACCAAAAACTGGAGTCTCACCATCAATAAATGGGGGTCACAGAAACCGGATGCTCCCTCTAGCCCTTCAGTGTGATCTATGCCAAGTAGTGAAAGTCAACATATGACCTGTGAGTCAGTGAATGTTGAGAAGCCCTGCCTTCTCGTCTTGTGTGGGTTTCGAGTTAGACTGGAAATTTGTGCTCACTACTGGGGTCTGTGAGCACACACTGACACATGGGGCCCTTTTACTAACGTGCACTAGGGTTTGGCAATTAACACACATGCAGCAGTTGCAACAGCTGGGCACTAGCTACCAGGGGCATTGCCAGCTTGTTCCTGGCAATTTCAGCACAGAATGGCACTATAACTTTCAGCAGCAGCATGCACTATTACCATGAGTACACCGAACACTATTTATTGAGTTGGCATTAGGTAAACCCATGCTAATTGCATGAGGTGCAGGTAGCACGCAGTGTGTACCTGTGCACTAACTGCACAGTACTCACCACGCCCATTCTCCGCCCCTAACCTGCCCCTTTACCAGACAAATGCATGACGTGCTATTAATGCGCATATCAGCCCGCGTTGTTTTGACCTTAACCCTTAATACACACTGAAACATGCGCTGACTATGCAGTGCCTTATACTAAAAGGGCCCCATAGGAACCTGTACTGACTGCTCCTACTGTTGTTACCAGCGATGCTGCTGATCTCTTCATGCTTTGGATAAGCGGAGCCAGGAAGCATGGAATGGAAGAAGGGAGGGCACAGAAGGTCTGCTATTTTGTTTTCATCATCATGTAGGGTCCCGCAAATTTATAAGTGTTAAAATGGTGTCCTATTGGATAAATGTTTGGGAAGCACTGGTTTAAGAGATGAATTTCAATATATTTTTATTAAATAACAACTACAGGCAAGATTACTAAAAAAGGTAATACCCAGCAATAAAATTAGCCACATTATTTTAATAGATTAACTTTGGCTATTTAACCAAAGTTGCCCAGCTAAGGATGCAGATAATTATGCAGTTAAATCTAACTATATGAAACTTCCATATTTCAATTTTGGCTTGCTATTTTTCACCCACAATTAGGTAAACACATTTTGCCCATTAGCACTGATTATCATGTTAACCAGCAAATCTGAAAACCTCACCCCAAGCATGCACCTAGAGATTGAATATAAACAGATTTTAACTACAAGCAGGGGTGCAAGGGGCAAGGAGGGAAGAATCTCTTCCCCCTTACTACGCTATCCCAAAGCTTTGCTTCTTCAACTTCACTTTCCCTCCCCCATGCACCTACTTCTCATTTACTCCCCTCCAGCCTTACGCGCCAACCTCTTGGATTCCCTTCTTTCATCTATACCTGACCTGTCGTTGGCTTTCCCTCGTCTGCTCACTGCAGGTGACTTCAACTTGCATCTTGACCCCCCTGTCTCTACCAGAGACTATTCCTTTAACACTCTTCTCCACGACCTGTCTTTTCTTCAACATGTTCCTTTTCCAACCCACTCAGCCGGGTATACTCTCGACCTTCTTCTCTCTCCCTCAATCCCAACCTATCTTCTACAGGCTCTTCGTGCCCTCCCTTTGCCTTGGACTGATCATTACTGCCTTATTTTTCACTGTCTCCCCTCCCCCTCTGCTTCCCCCTCTTCCTCTTCATCACCTCGATTTCCTCCCCCCACATCCATGCCTTACACCCGTCGCATAACCCCTCTGACCCTTCAACAATTTCCTCCTGCATCTGACCTTTTTCCACCCGACTTCTCCCTTCTCTCTCCCTCCTCCCAAGCCTCCGTTTGGTTCTCCTCCTTCTCCACTACTCTAGATCATGTAGCCCCTCTCCGTCCCCGTTCCCTCTCCCGCCGGCCCTCACAACCATGGTTCCATTCTGGTCTTTATCTTCTTCGTTCACAGCTCTGCCGCACTGAGCGTCTATGGCGCAAAGCCCCTTCTTCCGCCGCTCTCTCTCACTTTAAATCTGAACACACGTATTACCGAACTCAACTTCACAAAGCCAAACAGAACTATTTCTCCACCGCCATCTCTTCTGCACCCAACCAGACACGTCACCTCTACTCAGTTCTCCAGTCTCTCACTTCCCTTCAGTCCAGCACCGCTCCTTCTCCCCCTCTTTCCTCTCCATCTCCCTCTCAGCTGGCAACTTACTTCAGCACTAAGATCCTTGACCTCAGGCTATCCCTGTCCCACTGTACTCCCCCTAATTATGATCCTCCTCCCTGCTCCCCTCCTCCCACTTCCCAACTGTCCCATGTCTGACATTCCTTTCACTCAATCACTTCTTCCGAATTCATTGCAACAATCTCCTCCTCCAAGAAAACCTTTTGCACCCTGGATCCCATTCCCTCCTCTTGGTTGCTCTCCCCCTCCCTAGCTCTCATTCCTCCTGCTCTTGCTTTTATCAACTCTAGTCTTTCCACGGGTGTTTTTCCTCAATCCTGGAAACACGCACTGGTTCGTCCCATTCTTAAAAAGCCCTCACTTGACCCTATGATCCCCGTTAACTATCGCCCAGTCTCCAACCTCCCTTTACTCTAAAATCTTGGAAAAGGTTGTATTCTCTCAATTATCTTCTTATCTCAACTCTACTCGCTTCCTTCACCCCCGCCAGTCCAGTTTCCGGCCTGGTCACAGTGTTGAAACGGTTCTTTTGGGCTTTTTGAACGAACTCCACACAGTTCACGACCCCGGCGATCTTTCGGTGGCAGTTACTTTGGATCTTTCTGCCGCCTTTGATCTCATCGACCACTCCCTTCTTCTGGCCCGCCTACGGGAGGAGGGTCTTTGCAACACAGTCCTTCACTGGTTCCACTCCTTTCTCTCCTCCAGATCTTACTCCATTCTTTCCTCTTCTACCCCTCTATCCTCCTCCGAGCCTTTTCCCCTCCCCTGCGGTGTCCCTCAAGGCTTAGTCTTGGCCCCCCTTCTCTTCAATATCTTTTTCACACCTCTTGCTTTACTGGTTCAGCAATACGGGACCTCTGCTTTCTACTATGCCGATGATCTAGTTCTCCTGCACCATACCTCCCCCCTTCATCCTGATCTCTCCCCTCTAGACTCCTGCCTCACAGCCGTTGCCGACTGGCTTACCACTCATTGTTTGCACCTTAATCTCACAAAAACCCTTGCCATCTGGTTCTCTTGTGGTAATACTCCTCCCCAGGTGTCCCCTTCCTTTTCCGGCTCTCCCATCCCCCTTGTCTCTTTATTTCATAGAAACATAGAAACATGATGACAGAAAAAGACCACATGGCCTATCTAGTCTGTCCTTCCATAACAACAACTACAACAGTCCACTTTTTACCTTTAGAGATCCTCTGTGTTGGTCCCATGCTTTTTTGAATTCAGTTACTGTCCTCATCTCTACCACCTCCACTGGGAGACTATTCCACGGATCCACTACTCTTTGCCACGGAGGTATTTAAACATCTCAATCATATCACCTCTATCCTGCCTTTCCTCTAAGGTGTACATATTAAGATCCTTAAGTCTGTCCTCATATGCTTTATAATGAAGCCCATTAATCATTTTAGTAGCAACCCTCTGCACCGACTCCATCCTGTTCACATCCTTTTGAAGGTGCGGTCTCCAGAATTGCACACCATACTCCAAATGAGGTCGCACCAAAGACTTATACAGAGGCATTATCACCTCCTTTTTTCTGCTAGCCATTCCTCTCCGTATGCACCCAAGCATCCTTCTAGCTTTTGCCGTCGCCTTTTCTACCTGTTTAGCTACTTTAAGATCATCAGACACAACCACGCCTAGGTCCCGCTCTTCTTTAGTGGACAAAAGTACTTCACCTCCTATACTGTATTGCTCCCTTGGATTGCTGCAGCCCAAATGCATGACCTTACATTTTTTAACATTAAACCCCAGCTGCCAAATTCTAGACCATTCTTCAAGCTTAGCTAGATCCCTCCTCATGTTATCTACTCCTTCCTGGGTGTCTACTCTATTGCAGATTTTGGTATCATCCGCAAAGAGGCAAACCTTACCCGACAGCCCTTCCGCTATATCACTAACAAAGATGTTAAAAAGAATCACTACTTGGGCATCTTCTTTGACTCTAACCTATCTTTTTGAGATCACATTTCTCACATCTCTAAAACTTATTTTTTCTTCCTCCGTCAAATCCGCGCTATCCGGCCCTTCCTTACTGCTCAGGCACTTACTACCCTTCTCGTATCCCTGGTTATGTCATGCATCGACTTCTGTAATTCCATCCTAGCTGGTCTCCCTTCCACGCAACTTCACCGCCTCCAACGCATTCAAAACACTGCCACCCGTCTCATCTTCCGTTCTTCTCCACGCGATCACATCACGCCCCTACTTCATCTTCACTGGCTCCATGTCAAATTCCGCATCCGCTTCAAAATCCTTGTACTGGTCCATTGTGTCCTCTATACCCACTCTCCCCCCCCCCCCCAAGTATTTGGCTGATCTCGTTCACTTTCATACCCCAGCACGCTCCTTACGATCTTTGAATCTCAACCGCCTACATCTCCCTTCCCCCACTTGTGCTCACCTCCAGGCTACTCGCTCTTCTGCTTTCTTCTACATTGGTCCCACCCTTTGGAACTCCCTACCCTCCTACATCCGGCTTGAGCAACAGCATACCACCTTCAAGAACAGTCTCAAAACCCACCTGTTTGCCCTTGCCTTTGACCTCCCTGATCCCTCTGTGTAATCTTACTCTCCCTCTCCCCCTCTCTCTCTCTTCCCCCTTGTCTCGTTGTATGACTCTGCTGGTTTGCTTTCCTATCCACTATTGTAACTTCCTTTCCTCTCCTCTGCCTTTTTGTATATGCTATGTAAACCGCTTTGATGTTATCGTTTAGTGGTTTAGTTAATAAACATAAACATAATATTTAATCATTTAGAATGATATGATTAAAGGCCAGTTATTGCAGTCTTGGGAAGATTGACCTCTATAGGTAGAGGGAACTTTGCTATATTACTCACAGCTTTCTGCACAGTCAAACTCCCGCTGCCATAGTTTCACTGGTATAAGGGAAAATACACTAAGGTTTCACATAGTGATAAAGATATTTTAAATTCACATGTATTATTGACCTATGAAAATTAGTAAATATTCCAAAATCGCCAATGCCCTGATTTTGAAATTCTTATCCGTTTAACTTGGTAGGAGTTCTGTGTAATATTTGTACATTTGGGAGATGAGTAAGTTCTGTTTTGCAGGAATATAGATGGCGATAACTTCATACGGGTTGTACCAGGGCTGTGCAACTGGTGCGGCCACATAGGGCACAGGCATGGAAGGGACAATGATGCCATCACTAGACTTCCAGAAAGTCCCTTAAGAGTGAGTTCCTGTGTGCAGCTGGGTGGAGGGGGGCACCAGATTTGCAAGTTGTACAGGGTATATTTCCATCCAGGCACAGTCCTCAACTTCATTATCAGACAACCAAGGTTGATTTCAGTGTTTTATTACACTCCTGGAGCTGTCAATCCACTTCATAGGAAGTGTTTGTGTGCGCAAGGGACTAAGAGAATGGGAAGATCATAGGGTTAACCCCAGGAAATCAGAACAAACTCAATTATCTGTTGACAGTGGTAACATCATTTCAGTGCTGCACTGATTGTTGACTCTGAAGGGAGAATTAAAAGCATGAACATTTTTAATGGGTACAATTATTGAATCATTTTTCTTGCACCCCATATGTTTTGGCGTGTTCCTGAGGCTAGAAAAAAAGTGAAAATGTTGCCTTGATTAGATAATCACATCGAATTGCTTGGATTTTCCCCTTCACCTGCTTTATTTTATTACTCACCATTTCTGCATTTGGACAAAAGCTTTGTGGCAATGTAAACTCTGAATAAGGAACAACCAGCCATTTGACATTTAAGGATCTAAAAGATTTTTTCCGTATTTTCTATCGATGGGAAATATGCAGGCCCAAGGGCAAACTATTTACTGAAATTGTTTAGCCTGCTGTTCAGGAACAAAAGAAACTTAGCTCCTGTGTATGAGAGAAAGTTTATTTTATATTCATGACCCAGCATGATGGGCTCTATTTACTTAAATGGGAGTAACCTGTGAAGACACATTTTAAATAGGACAGAGATTAGAATTGAGATACTGAGGTCACCGTGTTTACAATTGTGCCATGCAACAAGAGAGGCCATTTCACAAATATACATGTGGAAGACTCGGTGGAGGAAACGCTGCATCTTAGACGTGTAAGTGCCTTCCTGGAATTTCACAATATACATATATAAATGCCAGCACCTGCGTGCAGCTGAGCCATTCTGCAAATCGAGACATGCAAATGTTCTTAGCTAACTGCAGGGGACTCTATCATGACCTCATTTAATAAGCAATTAAGGCAGCTTTTTATTATATGTGTGGGAAGTGGTCACTATATAATTGGCGTGTGCAGGACATCTATATTCTGACCGCTAAGCAAGGCGATGGCTTGTTTATGTTTATGTTTATGCAATTTATTGATATACCACCCAGGCTGAAGGGTATCAGAGACGTTTACAACCACTACCAGCAGGTACTGGATATATTCCCTCATCCCCAAAGGGCTCACAGTCTACATGTGTACCTTTATCTTTCTTTGTTGTTCACGTCCAGTCCAGAGTAGAATGTCCAAAAATCGGGGGGAAGTTGCAGCAGTGAAGGGGGGTGCATATAAGTGCCTGCTGAAATCATTCTGTCTCCACCCCAAAAAATGAACATCCCTGTAACTGGTAATGGAGGCGGTCCCCATACAAGTTACAAGACCGTGCACATGCACGGGTGTAGGCCATTTCACAAATATGGATGTCCCTGAATTGCACAGCCTCAGAACTCGGTACTAGGACGTGCAGGCAGGGGTATTTGAGAAGGAGGTGGCTATGCTGTGACAATGCACATCCCATCCTGCCATTTCGGCGGTGGGCCAGTAATATATTTGGAGTTTGCATTTATGCTCAGGTTTCTTCGGGCAGGAAATACTAACTGTGGTGATGTAAACGCATTATGCGCTTTCCCCTGGAAGAGTTACATCCATGAATCAAGTACTTTTTTCACCTTATTTATGGTCAAGGGCAGTTATAGCCATGGACACCTCACCACCAGGGCCAGATATGCTTGTGCCATTATGAAATCACATTGCGACATACATCTCTCTTCCTCCACCCAGGCCATGCCTCCACCACCCCCTTGTGCTACATGGACATTCTTGTGATGGGGACATCCATATACCTGGCTTCTAAAATGGCTCCAAGGACTTCTTCATTCTTTGTACAAACCAGTGCCCTTTCTCAGACATCCAACTCATGAATAGGGCTTCTAAAATACTGCCCTTAGTGTATTGTTTTTAATTCATTTTAATTTTTGTTGTATTTTATATGCAATTTATTTATTGATAGAGAAGAGTAGCATTAGTGGGCTGAGATTCCAGGGGTATGTTCACCGAGAAGCTGGAATTCTCTTCCACCCAACATACGTGCAATCACTGACTTGGTCCAATTTAGGAAGGCAGTGAAACATTACCTATCCCTTCAGTACTACAAAATAGATGATGATACAGCAGTGTCACCCACAGTCTAAGATAGATATTATGTCTAAATCTACCCTATAAGACACTCATGAGTATAGCCTGTATAATATGAAAATCCGATGTAAATAGTTACCCTAAGTTAACCAAGTTTTATTTTGTTTCCTGTAAGCACAGTTCATTATATGCAACATGTATGTTTTATGTTTTATGTAAACCGCACTGATGTCAAGAAAGAAAAGAAATGTAAATAAATAAATATAAATAAGTTAACAATACCTCTGGAGCTGTTTCTAGCTTTCAATTAATATTATAGTTTCTTTGAGTCAATATTTTTTGCTTATTGTATTTTGATAACTTTTGGATTTTGCTTTTCAAATAATTATACTTGTGAATCTATTTAATTATGCAAAAAAAAAACCCCTGTCCAATCCTAACAGAGTCCATTGACTTGGCAAATGGTACTCCTCGCTGGTCAACTTGGGCTACTAGGATTGCTGTTCTTCTTACGTGCCATTGAGTCAGTGTCGACTCATGGTGACCATCTGGATAGTTGTCCTAAATTGTGTTTGGTCTTCAGTCAGGCGGCTCATTGTTGACAAACTCGATCCATTCATTGCTGACCTTCCTCTTTTGCATTGACCTTCTATCTTGCCAAGCATGATATCTTTCTCTAATGACCTCTCTCTTCGCATTATGTGTCCAAAGTATGAAAGTCAAAGTCTTGTCATCTGAGCTTCTAAAGAAAGCTTACGCTTGATCTCCTCTAGTACTGACTGGTTTGTTCTTCGGGCAGTCCATGGTATACACAGTATTCGCTACCAGCACCATAATTCAAAGGCATCAATTTTCTTCCTGTCTATTTTTTTCACTGTCCAGCTTTTGCATCCATATGATGTTATTGAAAATACCAAGGCTTGAACGAGTCGAATCTTTGTATGGAGAGAGACATCTCTGCTCTTAAGAGCAGAGGTTGTTGATTAGTCTTCTACCAATCTTCACATCTCTGTTGCCTTCATACAATATAGGGCATTGTATAGCCTGTAAAAGAAATACTTTTAAATAAATAAATAAATAATTTACCATTAGAATTTTGGTTTTGATGAGATTCAGAACTAGCCATGTATGTGCCAAAGATTGTTGGGCTCATTTTTGTTCATCAGAATATACCTAGTTGGTTAGTCTTCGAGAACAGAAACATTCATTCGTCCATCCTATTCAGGCCCATTAAAGTTTATAGGGGAAGTTATTTTGCAATGCAACAGGCTTGCCAGCTATTTTCGATCACATCTTCTTGATAGTAAAAAATTGCTAACAATACTACAATCCACCAAGAGTATCAAAAACCTCCCAGGGGCATCAGAAGAGGGGCAACGAGTATGGATAATGGCAGGATGAGTACCAGATACCACCATCAGAAGGGCAAAGTCATACAAAGAGAAAAATGACAGTAGAAGAGAGCAAAGGAGCACCAGAATTTGTGGAAGCACACCAAGATATTTTGAAGGAGTAAAATGGCAAGAAGACCAGTACAGCACCAGATTGGCTGCAAGACCCTAAATTATGCCTGCAGTATCAGGACAATACCCAAATTGGTTGGACGTCCTTAAATTATTTATTTATTTATTTATTTTACATTTCTTCTATACCGCGCTATTTTAGATCAGCGCGGTTTACATTCAACATCAACTATACAATGCAGGCACTCTGAGTTGTATTTACAATGAACGGGGAGATCAACTTGGAAGTAACTGGGGAAACTATCTACATCTTATTTACACTGGTACCTACTTTAGGCAAGGTCTATCAACATCTTATTTACGCTAAGTGTCTAAATTCTATTTCGGAGGGTACTGTTGGGAGACCGAGCTGGTTATCCTTTTTCGTGCTGGGTCTGATTAGTTGGGTGTAGCGGGTGATTGTCTGAGGAGCACCATGCATGTTTACTAAGGCTGGAATCGGGGTAGTATATAGTGAACAGATGATGCTTTAATGCCTTCCTGAAGTGTGTTAGGTTGGTGATGTTTCGCATATAAGTGGGGAGGGCATTCCATGCTCTAGGTGCATAAATCGTAAAGGCCCTATTCGTTGTCGCTTTTGTGTATTTTGTCATAGCTTTTGGGACCTCTAGAGTGTTTTGCATCGTGGGACTAGAACAGCACAACACCCAGATTGCCTGGGAAATTCTAAATTATGCCCGAAGGACCAGCACAGCACCCAGATTGGTTGGAAGGCCCTAAAACAGCAGAGGAAATCCAACACAACAGCAGAAGTGATGGCAGGATCCCAGACCGCAGGAGTAGGGTGAATTCAGCGAAGCTGTGTGCCTGCAAGTTAGAGTCCTGGCACTGAGGGCTTTGGTCCTAGCATAGGAACCTTAAGTACAGAGGAACAGCCCCCTGAGGTGGAAGAAGCATTCATGAACTGCTTAGATGACATGCTGTTACACTGGCTCCAACAGCCTAGAACAGCTGAGGAAGATCAATGTATCTGCATGATGGTCTGGAAGCCCCTATAATGAAAGGCTAATACTTGTGGCAAAAGATCAATAGTCAATAATTTGGTAATGGAAGATGGAGGATGGTGGATGTGAAGGCAATCTGCCACCCCATGTTAGCTAGTGTTAATCTTGTCAATGGTGGTAGGTTGCTGTGTCTCCCCACCACACTGGGTTCACTTTCTCCTCATCTCATTTGTAAGGAACTGCATGTAAAAGCTGGTAGCAGAACAGAGGTGTATAATAACAAGTCAAAGGGACTCACAAAATGCAAAACGAGGGGATGATGAGTGTCCCAGGAAAAGACAAAGCACACTGGTCGCAGAGCCACACAGCTAGAAGGGTGGAATGAAGAACCTAAATTAGCAGCACAGAAGTGGAAGGCAGCAGTGAGGCAAGTCATGAGAGCAGTACCAACAAAGTGAGGCAGGCAGAAGCAGCAAAGACAGGCAAGAAGAAAAGAGATCTTTTTATTTTGGTTTATGTTTTATTCCTTTCTTTAGTTTTATTTTATTTCTCTTATATACTGTGCTATTCTGCATCAGTGTGGTTTATATAGAACAAACTGAAATTACATTGAACAGGGCATTATAACTTGGAGATAACTATTTTACAGGGAACATGGGCTATGGAGGGTTAAGTGGCTTGCCCAAGACCACAAGGAGCACCTGTGGGACTAGAAACCCCAGTCCTTCTGGCCCAAGGTTGCTGTCCTCTAGTGGGATTTGAACCCCTGATCTTCTGGCCTGAAGTACCTTGCCCCAACATCTAGGCCACTCCTCCACTCCACTTTTGTCATGTGGGCCTAAACAGACCCACTGGTACAGAGCAGCTATGGAGGCAGGAGAGGGTTTGTATCCACTGTCTGTGGGTTTGGCTCTCATGAGCAGCACTAGTGGGCAACAAAGGAGCAGGCCATGACAGAAATGATGGGATAGTGAGGCTGGCACCAATAGCAGAAGAGGACTTTTTTCAGTTCTTTTGGTTTATTTCCTTTCTGTCTGTTGTAGTTTTTGCTGTTTTTATGTCTTGCTTTTTTCTTTTAAGTTCTTCATGGAAAGCCGAAAGATAGCCAGTGGAAATGGGCACCATCCCAGAGAGACTGCACTGTCAAAAAACACAGCTGGTAAAGATACTGAGTGTGACAGAGGGTGTAGGCAACGGCCCCTCAGTATATCTCTACACTCTTTCCTTCTGCCAATCACATGACAATGAAGGAAAAGCAAGCAAGGGGAGGCTTGTCTTCAGAAACACTAGCTTACACCAAGTCCAATGCTAGCCATGAACGATGGGCAGCCACAGTATTCCCTGCCTATAGAATATACATTCACTGGGCATGTTGGTTGCAAGGCAGAATAGGAAATGCTACACAATCTTGGCTAGGTCTCGCAAGACTGCCAAATTATGTGCCCTGTATGTCAAGGGATCTGTGTGCATTGCCTCGATCAGCTCTGCAAATTAGTGTGTCATTAAAATCCGTGAAGGAGTCCAACTTCTGGCAGGCTAATCTCTGCAGCTTAGCTTTGTAGCTAGGACTTCGATCACCAAAGATTGTCCCTGGCTGGGTCTTATGGGCTATGGGCATGAAAAGCCAGGGGGAAAGTGGTAGGTGATAGGGTAGTACTCATACCAGCAATAGTGCTTGTGATGTGCCTGGTATTTCCCCTGCTGTATCACCACTGCCACCACCCGCCCACCTTTTGGTGCTCTCTTTTCTCCACCTCAGACACCAGCTTTTCCTTCCAGTAAATCAGGGAGTTCCTTTCATTCTGTGGATCAGAAAGACCAGCTAGCATGTAAACATCCTCCTTCATAAGGAGTTCCAATTTTTTTCCCACTTAATCATGCAAAACGTCCATCATCATTAAAACCCCTGCTGTGAATCCCTGTCACTGCCCAAAACTCTCTAACTTGACCTGTAAAATATTCACTTCTGGGATGAAAAGGCTCAGGCTAGCCCTTGTGGAACTCAGTTCCCCTGTAGCATACTAAAGAGCTTTAGGACTTCCATCACCTGTGTGATGTTTGCCCAGTCCTAGTGGGGCCTCTTGATGACAATTTCAGTCTCCAGTGATATCTGATGTAGCCTGCCCATTGCTCTACTAACTTCACCAGCATATCATAAGTAGAATTCCACCCCATGCTAACATGCTGCTTGAGCTGTTGCACAGGTACCTCTGTTGCTTCCTGCTTCTCATGCAGCTCACTCCTACCCTTCACACTCCAGTGAAAATGCCAAGCTATTTTTCAGCAATTCTTGATCAGTTCCTTCAGAACAGGGCTGCTTGCCTTTCTGCCTAAGCCTACGGAATCTCTTGCAACCAGAGCAACAAGTGTGCAAAGCATCTGATCGCATGAAAGCCTCCCTCTTTCACTGCCTTGGCCATGTTCATCCTATCATCTTTTACGAAGAAAGCTGGATACCCAGTGCTATGTTTGCTTCCTATGTGCCAATCCTGCAGCATGGTCTTATTTCTACTAAGATATGGATTCACATATGGCTGTCATCCATTACCTCTGGCTGTGTGGCACAGCCAGTTGGTACATTCCTGCTGTTACTTCCCCATTAGTGGGGTTATTCTGAGCTACGAATAGCAGGGATGGACAACCCGACAGGACGTCCATCCCTGCTATCCGTGGCTTCTCCTGCCCCTGAATAACTGCCGGTTGTGCGGGGAAGTTAGATGGGGCTGGGGAATGGGTGGCACGGGGGCGGAGAGGGGGCGGGCAGTGGGCGGGCGCCAGCCCTGGATGTACAGGGCCGATTCTAATGTTGGTCCTGTAGGTCTGGGGCCGATGAAAAGTCCGGGGAAATTATTCCACCTTTGAGGTGGAATAACTTCCCTGGATGCTTTTTTTTTAAAGCTGCTGGGGCGCGGATGGGGCAGGGGGGGGCAAGGGTTTATTTCCCACAGCCTGACCCTGGCCTTAGGAGGCCGGATCAGGAGTTGGGCTGCAAGGAATAAACACTTTAAAAGGGCGGCCGGCATCGCGGATTTTAAATAGATCTATAGTGCCATGGCAACATGACACCATGGCTCCATTTAAAAGCCCTGACTGAGTTAGTCCCGGACTGCACGTACATTGCAAACGTGTCCCGCAGGATCAGAATCGTGATCCCCTCTGTGCATCCGGTTCAGACTGGATGCAAAGAGAGGGATCTATGTCCGGGACAGAATCGGGCCCTAGACCTGCAGTCTGTCCCTGCCTCTCTTTCATTTTCCATCTTCTCTTTCCTTCTAAAGTCCTGAAAAAAGCAGTCCATATACAACTTACTTCTTTTCTGGAAAAAGCACACACCTTATATCTATACCAGGTTGGGGTTTTTTGTACAGGTCACTCTATGGAAACTCTTCTTCTTTGTCTTCTTAACAAACTAAAGTGCAGAACTGACCATCATCAAACTGCCATCATTATTTCTTGCAACCTTAGCTACTATTATGCACATTGCTGGTTTATATGGATACATCTTTTACTAATGATATTCAAATAGTTCATTATACTGACCTGTCTTCACCAGATCTTTCCTTATTGATTTCTGGTCTAAAAGTTATTGCGTAATGAATAGAGATTCATACCATGAAATGAAATCCCTTTAAATCTAAAGCCATGTGGTTACATACCATCAACACTGCTCCTCCCTTACACCACTCATCAACAGTCTGTTCTTTTGTAAGATAGCCTTTCCATTCTAGGTTGTAAAATAGATTCCTCTCTTTCTTGTGAAATGTTCATTTTGGCAGGTCTCAAATTCACCTACTTTTATCTTATGAAAAAAAGCTCCATCAAACCTATTTTGGATATAGCCAATCTCAAAATTATAATTTTGCTTTTATTCTCAACAATTTCGACTACTGAAATTCCCGCTACCACAGACTGAGCCAATCTAATCTACAGAGACTTCATCTCCTCCAAAATTTTGCAGTTAGACTTCTAACAAACACTAAGGGGTATGTTTGCTTAAGACAGTTAAGAGCGGGTCATTTGCAAGCACAAAACGGCATCATTACGGGCCCCAACATGCATTAAAGGCCGGGGTGGGGAGTAGATATTCCGGTGGTAAGGGTGCTAGCGGCCAGTTATCGGGCAGTAACAGGACATTGGGCAGTAAGGGTTCCAAGTATGCATCTTAATGCCTGATAAGGCTGGTTGCCTTAACACAGGATAAGGCAGCCTATCTGCCAGTCACATTTGAGCTGCTGGATGGGAGCAAAAGTAATAGCTGATGGATATGTCACATCCATGTGTTCCTTACGTGTTAGACAGTGAGTGTGAGGATAATATGGGAGGCAGTTTAACTATCAGTGTGAGGTGCTCATGTAACCTGCAGTCACTTCAGTGTTTGGCATAAGATTGGGTAAAAGTGTGCCCTGGAGGTGCAAGCATGGCCACAATGTGGGCATCAAAAGAATGACTGGCAGCAGTGGTAACGTGCACATCAGCTGCAGGAGAGATGTGAGAGATACATCCTAATGAGTAAACTTTTACCATGTGGGCCATGGTGTAGCAACTGCCAGGAGAATACATGAGTGAACATGATGGATATATGCTGATGGATGGGCTGAATGATGGGCTGAATGATGGATAGGGATAGATGAGAGTGCTGTATGACCTTACTATCCCAATGTACCTGATGTGACCTCGCAAATGCAGCTAAACTCAATTGTAGCTACTGTACTTGCATGCTCCTGCTCTGGTCTACCATCTTGTAAAATGGCAGCACCTGGCCCCGCACGGCACCGAGCGAGGTTAGACTGCCATATAAGGCATAGTCTACCTTATATGGCAGTCTGACCTCACCCGGTGCATCCAAGGATGCACCCCATGGGGCCAGGTGTCAACAGTTTACAAGATGGCAGAGCAGAGTGGGAGTGTGTAGGCAGTGTTCCTGCCTATTTTAAGGTATGGGGGGTTGGATTTTTATTTTATTTTATTTTACTTGGGGGTGGGGGGTACAAGTGCCAATAGACAACCAGGTTATATTATTTTAGTGGTGGGTGGGGGTACAGGAGCCACTAGACCACCAGATGATTTTTATTTTATTTTATTTAACTTGGGGGTGGGGGTAGAGAGACCACTAGACCACCAGGTACTTTCTTTCAAGGCACCGGCCCCCGACAGTGTTTTGATGGCATCAGGGGCTTTTCACAATGCCATGATCGTCCCCAATGCCATCAAAATACTGTCGGGGCTGCTATGCAAATTAGCCACACGCTGCCTGGAGAGCAAGCCAAACTAGCGCAGACTTCTTGTGCGCATGTGTTTGGCTGTCTTTCCTAGTTTAACACTGCGGTGGTTCATTTACATGCCAATGGTTACCACAACATTAATTTGCATACCTATCCTTCCTGCATTGCACGTTAAAATGTGTGTATTGTCAGGAAAATCAATCCAGCATGGGTTTAGCAATGGCTGTCTGCATTAGCCTGAACATTTTCACCCAGAGGTCCGTTGGGCTTCAGTGTGGCATTAATCCCTGAGGCAGCACAACTACAGGGAGTGTGTTCCCTTGTGACCTGTTGTATACTTCAAGATAAGTACTTTTGCACATACACCAAACTCAAGCCTCATTCATGACCCATGAGGTCCATACCAGACCATCCTGCCCATGGGGCCATGCACACTTGCTCCTTCATCATATAAGACATGCAGGTATTGGGCAATGCTCCAGTGATCAGGGTCACCACTTTGGCTGCAATGTGTGCCAGTATTGGTTAGTCCCTTTATTTTTCAGGAACCTCACAGTCTGAGCACCTATATGCTACTTTTGCTTGGGGCAGTTTCTCCATATGGGTTAGTTTTGTTTTTACCATGACAGAATATGGTTGAGAAGGTGGGGGTTTAAGAGGCTGCTGCATCTTTTAGCTCCCACTTACAGAGTGCCCTAAAGGATAACTTTTAATAGGCAGGTGATCCCCAGCCTATATAATATGTTGCATCAACAGCAGCAGGAGTGGAGGAGTGGTCCAGTGGCTGGGGCAAGGTGCCTCAGGCCAGAAGGTCAGAGGCTCAAATCCCACTAGAGGACAAGCAACCTTGGGCCAAAAGGACTGGGGTTTCTAGTCCCACAGGTGCTCCTTGTGGCCTTGGGCAAGCCACTTAACCCTCCATTGCCCATGTTCCCTGTAAAATAGTTATCTCCAAGTTATAATATCCTGTTCAATGTAATTTCAGTTTGTTCAATGTAAACCACCTTGATATCATGAAAGGCAGTATATAAGAAATGTTAAATAAAAAACAGAGGTTGGTACTAGCACCCATTTCCCCACTGACATCTGGACTAGTCAGAACACTACACTCACCTACATCTTCTTAACAGTTTAGTTTATTCATGAATTTGATATACTGCTTTTCGATCTGAATGATTTTTTTAAACAGTTTACTACATAAATCAATGATTAAGGGAATTAAAGTCACATCTATCCAAGAAGTGAAAAAAGAGGTTTAAGGGCAACCAGGAGACAGGACAGCCAGAGAGGTTAAAAGAGGGGTTAGCTCCATTTTCATCCCAGAGGAATAACTAGTTCTTTGCTAAAAGCTAAGATAAAGAGGTGAGTCTTTAGTGCAGTTCTGAAGCAGAAACAATTTAGTATGCTTCTCAGGCGATGAGGGAGGGAATTCCAAAGTAGTGGGCCACAATAACAAAAAGTTGCTTCTGTGGTTATAACCAAAAAACAATTATAGGCAGTTGGTAATATTAACTGATTGACAGAGTGGTGACAAGTTGGTCATGTGGAGCTGTGTAGGATCAGAAGATCACAAACATAGAGAAGGGCATTCATATACAAGACTTTATGCACACTGAGACATATTTTGAATTGGATTCTAAAAGGAAATTGGAAGCCAGTGAATATTCTTTAAGGTGGGGGTGACTTGGTCAAAATTCTTAGGGTATGTCTACTAAAGACCTCCAAGGGTGCAAAGGTGCCCTGTGCGAACGTTATCAGCGCACACTAGCACATTATCGGAAAGCGCCGATAATGCGGGCTTAACATCCGGTAACCTGTTACGAGCCGGTAAGTTACAAAGGGGTGGTAAAGAGACATAACTGGGTGAGGCATAGGTGGAGACAGCATGCGTGCCCATAATGCCAGTTCTCTATTTCATGCATTATAGGAGCAGCAGCCAGGAACCTTAATGCCAGCTATAAGCAGCCATTAAGGGCTCTTTTTGAAGACAGAGAACAGTTTTCAGCCATTAAACACCACGCAGGGAGCCCATTCGCATGTAAGCAGTGTGCCACAACCAGATTGGAGCCCAGAAATTAGTGATAGTAGTGGTTTATTGACCGTCACAGCATAGTGCCCTTTCAATAAAGGGCATAATGTTGTTGATGCCAAAGTGGCAAAGATGGTGCCATGTGAGTGATTGAGTAGGACTGGTTAGTCTGCTAGGTGGACAAGGTGGCCACCTAGGATATACATCCACAATGTCTGTTGTGACTCTGCTGTGACTGCGGTGGCACACATACATGCTGCCGCTGTCACAAAGGAGGCATGCTACTACCACCACTAAGCTATGCTAGCAGTGTGTGGGGGTGGGGATGGCAGTGGCAGTGGCTTCTGTCTGGTGCAGAAGAAACCTTAGACCCTGCCCTGCATGTCAGGTGCAATGCTGCTTTGTCTACTGTCGGTGGCGTGGCAAGCATGTCACTAGCAGGTAAAGTGGAGCTCATGGTGATTCCTCCCTTCTGTGGTGGTGAGGCCACTCCTGCTCCCCTCCAACACTTCCGATCAGAAGGGGGCAGGAATGGCATGCTGTGACTAGCCACATGTGCACCACTGTTTAAGGCCACCCACAGCACTGAAGCAGTGGCTGTGGCATGTTTGCAGAAAGGGAGTGATCAGTCGGCATGAGGTCCAACATGATTGGTAGACCTAGGCACCCGTCTAGTTCACCTAGTGGATGCATCAGTCCTGGGTACTGTGAGCCATGAGCAGCTGAGTTAGGACTGACTATGGATTTCCTAATGAAAGGCAACAGTGTGTGGCGCTACCACTGTCCCGTCTGTGATTCAGGGTCCTATGGATCAGCATGTGGTAGTATTGCCACCAGTTCCCATTGCAGCACAAGATGTTTCGTTGTCTACCTCCGGTGCTTCTTTGAGTTCATTCGATAGGACTCCTCCGCCTAACCCTGGTTCCTCTCCAAATCCTGCTTTGGATGGTTCTTCTTCTTCAGAGTCGTCTGCTTCTGGGGAGGAGGATGAGCCTTCAGCTATTATTCATGTGTCTTCCAATGAGGTACCTTTGACTGACTCCATTTTGGCTGTTAGCCCTCAAGGTTTGACATCTTTGCCTTTAGTTACTAATGTTGACGATATTTCCTTGGTTGATATATGGAAACTTGTTTCTGCTACCCACTTCTTGTTGTCCCGGTTTATGGACCAAACAGCCATTTTTTCTTGTCAGGTTATTGATCGAGTTCATGCTGTGGACAGCACTGTTAAGAATTTGTCTCAACGTATGTCTCAGGTAGAGATGCTCGTTGGTCCTTTACAGGCCACGAGTGAATCTACTGTTAAGGATACCTTGATGTTATCTAAGCAGGTAGAATCTTTGGAAAACAGCTTGCGTGCAAAGAATATTCGTATTCTGAATTTTCCTAGAATTTGTTATATGTCTGCTGTTTCTTTGTTTAAACAGTATTGTACCAATATTTTGCAATTATCTGATGTTGAATCTATTTTGGTTGCTCATTCTTTCTATATTTTAGCTCGGGGGACCTCCGGGGATGGTGGCACTGTGGTGGAAGAGGCGCAGGACACTCTTAATTTGACTGATTTTTTGGAAAATTCACAAGTCCTGATCTCCACCCGTGCTACTTTAGTGGTTACTTTGGCCAATCTTGCAGATAAGGCCCTAATCATGAAGGCCTTTTTTAAGAAGAAAGATTCTTTTTTTTATGGCCATAAGATTTCCATTTTCCCGGATGTCTCCCGATCCACACAAAATCGGAGAAGGGCTTTCCTCCAGCTGAAACCTAGAGTTCTGGCTGGGGGAGGTACCTTTTTTCTTCGATTTCCATGCAAATGTTTGATTACCTTGCAGGGTAATAGTTATGTTTTTACAGAAAATCTTCAGCTTGTGGCTCTATTAGATTCATTGCAGGTTGAGAGGGAGGTTTAGTTTATGTTTTTCTAAATGTTTCTTTTTGTTTTTTAAGGTTAGGTGCAGTAGCCTTTATTGTGGCTCAGGTATGCTACAATGTTGTGCTCTTTGTGATGTGGACTAAATGGTATTTGTGAAGGAGTTTTTGTTATTTTGTGAAATTTTCTTGTTTGATGTGCCTTTTTATGTGATATCTTGTATTTGGAATGCATTAATAAAAAACCTATTAAAGAAAAAAAAAAAAAAAGAACAGTGTGTGACCCATAACCTGCAGTGTGAGAGAATGCATGGGCAAGCACAATTAATGGTGCCTATACATAACACACATGTGGCACCTGTAACACCCAGAGCCTGGGAAGTGGTGTCTGCCAATTGCTATCTCCTTCATGCCCTGATTGTGCATGTGGTATCTCCTGGCTACATCATCAGTCCCAAAGTGGTGCACAGGTTGCCTGTGTACACCCATGACCCCTATATCCTGCAGTACTCAGCAGTGTCACAGCACTTAAACAGAAGAGGGCTGGATTAGGATGCCTTTCACATGCACATATTGAGTGGATATGTACATGTGTGTATGTGTGTGGGGGGGGGGGGAAATAAGCTAGTGAGGCTGGAAGATTAGGAAATATGTTAACACTGCATCTCAGAGGAAAGATAACAACACTGCTTTCTCAGTTGCCAAATGATGACCATGATCTGTGTGTGAACCGGTGACCCTTTCATGAATATGCACTCATTTTGGTGGCACATCCATCAATTCACTATGGCCTGTCAACCTTGAGATTACTCCAGGGCTGTCCCATAATCACACTCCATGCAATAGTTATGTTGGCCACTCTGTTAGGTCACCCAGGGTCTTGAATGTACTGTATGTGTTCATGTAACATGCCCTTCCTCTTTAGCATGACAGATCCCATATGTAAGTAATGAACATCATTTTTATCAGCAGCATATCAATGCAGTTTTACATAGAAACCTAATAAGATGTCCCTCTCCCACAACAGCTTCCCGTACCTTGTCAGACAGGTATGGCACAGAGCCTGCAGAGAGCTACGCAAACATAGGCATACCCCAGCTCATGCCCTTATGCATCCTGACAATCTCCACTTTTACATACATGAATTGACGTACCCACGCTCCCATATGTGCCTCCAAACTCATGGCCTCTGTATGTGAAAGAAAAGGGCAACGGGATCAAGACCAGCCTGTGGATCAGCAATGATAAGTCCAGGTATGTTAACTTTATCCTATATTTCCAGAGCTGTATCAGCATGTGCAACACTCCCTATGTGATGCAGCATGAGTCCTCACACTCTGCTGCCACACTGAGAAACTGCACCAACACCAGCTGGATGGCAGAGCACGCTACTAGCATCAAAACACTGTGCAGGAGGCATTATGAGGGATGTGTGCAAGCGCTACTAGTGTGCTCACACACAGCGCTGGTGTTGACAAGATCTAAGCATTAAAGGAAGCCTAAAGGCCAAGTAAGAATGCCAACTGACACTTAATTTGGACAGTGGGGTTATTGTGTGTGTGTGTGTCCAGAGGACTGTGAGCTGTAGCAATGCATGTGATGCCCAGGCTTTATGGACCTGCGTGGAGCATGCTGCACGGTCAGTGAGCTAGCAACTCCATGAACTGTGTGAAACCCCATTTATGGACAGAAAGTTAGCTTGCAGTTAGTAGTTGCAACCTGTACGTCCTTGTGGGTGAGTGCTGTTTTTGGTGCTGATTCTGGGCTTGTGGTTGGGGTCAGAGGAAAGGATGAAAGGACAGTGGCATCCTCCTTGACTTCTACTGTCCCATCTACCTGTGCAGTTTGAATCTCTTGTTTCTGTGCTCTGATATAGCAAGACAAGCAGACCCCCGTACAAGTCCCTCCTTAATCGATCTAAGTCAGGTTTGAAGTTCTTTGTGTTGTCTCTCCTTTAAAATCCTCCATTGCACCCCAGGGATAGATTTCTCTGGCTGGCTGTCAAACATCTGAAGCAGGATTGACTCAAGTGGCTAGTGCTGGCTGTTGGTGACCCCTCCTTGAGCCCCCCCCCACACACACACACATTTGCTCCAGTGCACAACAACAATAAAGGGCCGATATTCAAAGGCACTAACATTTATTTATTTTATACCTGTATAAAACCTGTATATGCAGGTTAGCGGGATATTCAACAGCACTAACACGGTTATTACTGCTGAATATCCATAGATGCCGCTGCTACATGCCTTGATGCTACACGATTAGCACTGGGGTGTGTCACGGGCATTCAGGGATGAAGTGAAGGCAGGACCCATTGCTAACCAGTTAGCGGCCCATGGGTAAAATCAGGTGTAGCAAATGCCAGCCCAACTTTACCCACGGAAGCTACCTGGGCAGTGGCTCAATATCACCACTGCCTGGTTAGCCTCTGAGGTCTGTGCCTACCCAAGATATTCAATGTCGGTAGCCAAATATGGCTCCAGCATTGAATATCCAGGATTAGTCTTCAGCGGCAATGGCTGGATATTGGACCCAAAGTTCATGAATGGTGATTTATGCAAATTTCCCGAGCATGAGCACTCATCTGGTTGATGCTGGAATAAACAGAAAATTGGTATTTTGATACATGCAAATTCAGAACTAGCTCTGCCAGGCAGCTTGCTACTAGGTTTGGGATCTCACTCCACCAGCCATCTACTGGAATCACCAATTACATATCATATGCATATATACGATACCATATCCCTCACTTTCAGGACTGGCCCATCCATTATGCAAGCTAGGCGTCTACCTAGGGCATAAACTTCTGTTGTGAGGGGGAGGGGGGTAGTATAGAGCATGGCATTCAAAACTAAACAATAGATTTTGACAGCCAAGGGGAAAGTAAAGCGTAAGGTTTTCCTAGCGTAAGGTTTGAACCATCTCTGGGGCTGGCACTGCTCACTTTGTAAAAAGGGTGCCAATTAGATTCAAGAAAGCATTAAGCATAATTTGGGATAGAGCCAAGCTCTATGCAACCCCACTTAGAAGAATATACCATTCAGAGAATGACTGTCTACTTTTTCCTGCTGTCTATGTCCTGTTAAAAAAGACTGAAACCAGTTAAGAACTTCCCCCCACACAGCCAATCTGTCTAGTTCAAGAGGAGATTGTGACTCACTGTGTTGAAAGCTGATGATAGGTCTAAAAAAAGTTATATACTGTAAATGTATTTTCAGTATCCAAGCCTTTCAACAATACATCTGAGAGGAGCACTAGCCACTAAGGATACACAAAGAAAAAGCTTTTTGGTTAATTTTCAGATTTTTTGCCTTTTTTTCCATTTTTTTTTTCAGTTTATTCCTTACATTCATGCTAATAAATATTTATAGCATATATTAAAACTTTGGCTCACACAAATTGACTTTATAAATGTTAATTTGTAGGCTAACACATTTAATCAATTTTGTGCATACTACGGGGATGATTCTATTAAAAAAAACACCTAGATTTACATGTGAAAAATGCACAAAACTCTAGGCATTTTAGTCATATGCACACATAAAAGGGAATTTATGCATGTATTTGACACAGTCGCTATTCTAAAATTACATATGCCAGGTCAATCACGTGTACTATCACTGTGGGCATGTACAGGGGTGGGGCAGATTATGGGTTGAGTACATAGTTACGCATATAAATTATAAAATATCTTTTATACACATTCTTGAAAAATCTAGGCAAGGGCATCTGCACCAAACATAGGGCTGGTGTTAAATCCTCGCCCACTAAATATACATGTGTTTTTGCATGCTTCTATTTTATAAAGTAAAGTATGTGCATACTTGACTTTATCAAATTCGTGCATAACAATGCACATAAATCTAAAGTGACCTTCTAAGGAGGCTATTTACTAAAGTGCAATAAGCAGTTAGCACAGGATTTAACACGTACTAAGCATTAGCATGGGCCTGTGCTAATGGCTAAAAACAGCTGTGTAGCAAAAATCCCACACTAACTGCTTAGCGCAGGTTGGGGCAGGAAGAGGGTACATTAGGGGTGGAGAAGGGTTATGGAGAGTACTAGCAGGTAGAACATGGTACGTTACCTGCTGTCAAAGCAGCCACTATTATGGGTGCATTTAATGCCACCTTAAGAGGTGGTGCTATGGCATCAGGTAGCACAGCCTCAGTAAGAAAACTTTAGTCTCACTACCCATTCTCCTCATCACAACCCCCTCAAGCTAGACCCCCTCAATCATATAGCCCCCAAGAGAGACCCTGCTCAAAGCACATAACCTCCCAAGGCCTTAATACAGCCCTTCCCTCACTTCCAACTTCCAAGATATTTCCCAGGATAGCCCAAGTAGTCTAATGAATGTGGCAAGAGCAATCCCCCTCTGCTCCTACCCCATTGTTACCGGGGTTCAAAATGGTCTATATGACCCTTAGAAGGTAGTCTTGCAATACTACCACTAGGGGTCAGTCTACAAAATAAGGAGCAATTGGAGGGTTATATGCTCCAAGGTGATCAGTTTGGGGGGGGGGGAGTATGGAATCAGGAAGGGGGCTATATCTTGGAGGAGTTATGATCAAGGGAGTGGATATTAGGACTGCAATCAGGAGGGCTTTTTTTTTTAGCACTGGGGCCTGTGTTGCATGCCTTAGCAGAAAGCATGGGTGCGTTGATGTAGGTCTATACAATATGTTTTTCAAAGTTGTTAAAACACAAGAAGATTGTGAAAAGTTGCAAGAGGGCCTTGATAATTGGGAGACCAGGCATACAAATGGCAGATGAAATTTAATATGGATAAGTGCAAAGCTATGCACTTAAGAAAACATCAACCCAAACTACAGTTGCATGCTGCAAGTTTCCATATTAGGAATCACCACCTAGGAAAAAGATCTAGGTGTCACTGTGGATAATACATTGAAACCCTCTGACCAGTGTGCAGTGACTGCCAAGAAAGCAAATAGAATGCTAGGAATCATAAGGAAGGAATAGAGAATACAACAAAGGATGTTATAATGCCTTTATCACTCTATGGTGTGACAGCACCTTGAATATTGTGTTGTAATTCCAGTCACCATATCTTAAAAAGGATATAGCAAAATTTGAAAAGGTACAGAGAAGAACAACCAAAATGATAAAGGGGATGGAAGAATACCTCTGTCAGGAAAAGCTTCAAAGATTTGGGCTCTTGAGCTTGGAAAAGAGACGGCTGAGGGGAGATATGATAAAGGTCTATAAAATAATGAATGGAGTGGAACCAGTAACTATGAGCCGGTTATTTACGCCTTCAAAAAGTAGAAAGACTAAGGAACATGCAATGAAGCTACAATGTAGCAAATTTAAGACTAATCGGAGAAAGTATTTTTTCACTTGACACGTTATCAAACTCTGGAATTGTAGCTGAGTTTAAAAGAGGTTTGGATAAGTTCCTGGAAGAGAAGTCCATAAATCATTAGTGAAGTGGACTGGAGAAATCCACTGCTTACCTCTGGGATAAGCAGCATGGAATCTGTATTCCTTTTGGGAACCTGACAGGTACTTGTGAACTAGATTGGCCACTGATAGAAACAGAATACTGGACTTGATGAACCTTTGCTCTGACCCAGAATGGCGAATCTTATGTTCTTATGAGAAGTAAACCACAAGGAAAGCAACCTCCCAGATCACGTATTCATTCATGGTCATATCTCTATGCCATGCTGCGTGTTGCCTTCTCTAGGGTTCATTAAAATTCCTAGGATCACAACTGATTTAGACTTTATGGGGAATGTTATTTCTTATTGAAAAAAACCTGAGTTTTTCACTTATTGTAATATTGTATTTTAGACAAGTTTATTTATGATATCCTGAGGCAATGGAAATGAATGTTTCTTACTTATAATTGTCAAAGGTGGCTGCAGAATTTGACAGTGACTGCCTGAAGGGAGTAATAAAGCTTTATTAGTTTTTGCCAATAGTTGCTTACTTGCAGATATGATTAGACAAGGGCAAGTGCTTCCTTAGTGTCAAGTTCCTGAGGGAAGAGCACTACGTAGAAGCTTTCAGGATATTAATATGAAGAAACATACAGAGACTAATGCACTTTGAAAATAAGTGTTTAAAGCACTGAGATGAAAAGTCTTTATTTGAAAGATATTTTCTTGATATACAGCAAGAAATAAGTCACTTTCAATAAACCCAGCTGCTGGCCGCAAGCCTCGGGGTGATGCGTCTTTCACATTCATCATTTGCTCTAGCGGAGCCATTGGCTTTGACATTCCTTGCCACAAAGGAATAGTGATATCTGTTTTCTTAACAGCACATGTGTTTCAAGACATGGCCAGACAAGGACAAATCCTCCTTTTATTTGCAGCTAGACACTGCTAAAAGGCAAAAGTCTCCAAAATAAACAAACAGAAGGACATTTCTGAAAACCTGCTGTCACATCTCGCAAAATCATTCTGCAAAACAGTTACTCATACGGTGCAAAACAGTCAATTAAAAATCATACTTATAGAAATATAGAAGCATTGAAGAATGCATTTAATATTTGGAGGGCAAACATTAAACCCCACATAGGGAGCTTGCTTGTTTGAGCACTTGTGGGCCTGCAGGTGAATTCACAAAAAGAAATCCCACCTGGGGTTTCCATTTGAAAATTTTGGATGGATAAGATACACACACCTTGGCTGCAAAGTACCCCCATACTTACTACCTGTATTATTGCAGATCCACAATAAATGCCCAAAAGTGTACATGGGAATTTCAAAATGGATTCCCTGCATGTACTTCTTTAGCCCCAGCCCAGTCCCATACCCAGCAATACCTGCTTTCAGCAAAGTTAAAACTATAGGTCCTGTCATTTACAGCAGCTTCATTAATCAAAGGCCTATTTTTACAAAGGTAAACACATGCTTAATAAAAAATACTTTTAATTTCTCCCTGAATAACGATCAGGAAATCAAACTTTGTTTATTCAGCTAACAACTGTTCATGATTGTAAGCTCTGTAGAGCAGGGATTGTCTTTTATGTGTATGCGTATAGCATTGCATATGCTTAGTACTGAGTTGCCAGTTTACCAGTTCCAGGAGTGGCTTAGTTCCAGGAGTGAGATTTTAAGCCACTCCTGGTTTTCTGACAATCTAATCCTGATGCAGAAAAAACAATGTGCCCTTTGCACGAAGATAAAGCAACTCATAAGCTGATCGGCTAAATGCAGAAAAGAGACTGATATGTGCATAAACAGCAAAGGAAAAGCAAGCACACAAAGTAACGCCAAGCGTATTTAAATCATAGGCAAATGAACTGTGCATATTAAAATGGCATGCTAATATTATCTGCGCCCGATGCAGAGAAACACGCAGAGGATTACGTAACCAGGATTATTTCACCTCAGATGATCCAGGCATCGAGAAAGGCCCCCAATTCTATCAAAATACTTTTGGAGGACCAGTGCCCCCTGACAGAAACCAAATCCCAGGTGGCCCAATGGCCCCGAACCCCCACTCACCCACACAAATAAAAATACTGTAACCCTGGTGGCCCAGCAACTCTGATTCACCCACCCAATTAAAAATAACCCTGATGGCTCAGTGGCAACAACCCCCCCCCCCCCACCCTGTGTGGGGATGTCAAAGCCAGAACGTCTGAAAAAAGAGCAGACACGTACAACTTCAGGCATAATTTCACAGAAGTGGATGTGCCCAAGATGTAACATAGTAACATACTAGATGACAGCAGATAAAGACCAGCATGGTCCATCTAGTCTGCCCAGCAAGATGGCAAGAGTAGGTGCACCTGTCGCTCTGTGCAGGCCACCCCTCCCCGTGTCTTTGTTTAGGGGTGAACCCACCACTCCCTTGTAGAACACCCCTATTTGAGACGTTAGATGGTTCAAAAGTTAGATGGTACCGTTTATTTTGTTTTTATCCTGTTGCTGTAAAGGGATCCACTGTGTTTGTCCCATGCCGTTTTGAATTCCGTCACCCTGTTTGTCTATGAAGATGTCTACATAAATGTCCCCAGAATTGCATTTCAAACTAGGGCTGTCTAACAGCATAATGACTAGAGTGGTAGGTTAGGAACAGACATAGCCAGGGTTCAAATCCAAGTGTGGGCCTTTGTGGACTTAGGCTAGTCACTTAACTCTCCATCTTCTTATAGACCAGGGAGCCAAACAAGAAGACACTCTCTTATTTGGTAGCTTGACCCCTAGTCTTAGGAGCATGTTTACTAAAGTCTGCTATGGTTTTGCAGATAGCATGCTTTGAGAGTAGAGATCAACATGCAGTATGTGCGACAGTCCTGTGTTACCTGTTGGGAGCATGTACAGCCCGGCCTCAACAGATACTGCACTGATTCCAACCCTAACACTCGCACACAGCATGCACATATAATATGGCTGCACTTAAACCCCCACCCCCCACTGAGGTGGCATTAATTGCACCTGAACGAACTACAGCATTGATAGTGAACATGAACTGTCAACCCCTGCGCTATCCACGTTGCACAGACATGCCCACGTTCCGCCCTCACCTCACCCATTTCCGTCCCTGTCACACATTAAGCAAATAGAGCAGAATTAATCCCATGCGTTAACAGCTAGAGCGGCTTACTAAAAATGCCTCTTGGCATGGTCAAAGTACTTCTAGGGGTTCTGAAGTCACCATTTATCTGAGGAAGCCATCGCAGCAACAGCACCTGGGTTTGCTCTTACATCCTCCCATCCACCAGGGAGATCTCTGGTAGGGAGACTCTCTTATTGGAAAAGGGATTGGGATGGGGCTTGGGTTCTAGGAGATATCTTAATGGAAAAGGGATCATGGAGCATCAAACTCTTATTGGAAAGGGAATCAGGGGTGAGGGTATTTTTCTTAAATCATTGGACCCTTTAAGGTGCTCCCTGAGAGCATTAAGCTACAGATTATTCATTTTGCATAAAAGTGAGCTGCTTTGCATGTATTGTTGCAAAAAAAACCTTGTATTAAGTCACATTATTGGCAAATAGCACACACTATTTCCTTAACAGTTTCCTTTACAGTTCAGTAAATAAAGGTCTAAGTAAGTACTTGAGACAGTGGAAGGAGAAAATGACTTGACCAAGATGGTAAGGGCCATCAGTAGGAGAGGCAGGATTCCAAACCCAGCTTCTCTCATTCTCAGCCTTCTGCTCCAGCCATTAAGCAGCTACTTCAAGCATATACTAGCATAGTCCACACTAGACTGCTAACATCATCACCACTGTTCCCTCTAAGCTGTGCGCGTGTGCGCGCGCACACACCTCGTCGAGCGAGCGCACATACTTTACAACAGAGCGCACAAAAATTACGGCTCCGATTCTGATAGAAAACAACAGAGACGTCTTAAAATTTAAAAGTTATGATTGTAATTACTAGAAAATTTCCCGCTTCATTTAGTAATTGTCTATTTTCATTTAATTTGATTAAAATCAATGTGGTGTACATACTGTATTCTGACTTGTAGTCAAATTTTAAAGTATATAACTCCGAGTGTTGTTATATGGCGCACAAAAATTTAACCTTCCTTCAAAAGCTGCACAGCTGATATTTTATGCGCAA
Source organism: Ichthyophis bannanicus (assembly GCA_033557465.1). Classification (NCBI taxonomy): domain Eukaryota; kingdom Metazoa; phylum Chordata; class Amphibia; order Gymnophiona; family Ichthyophiidae; genus Ichthyophis; species Ichthyophis bannanicus. The sequence continues at coordinate 870,362,637 of CM066032.1, read as the reverse complement.
GCAGCCTACAGAAAATTAGAGGGAACATTGATCATCACCATACCCATAACAAGCCTCTATAACTTCCCCCAAGACCTTTCAGGAGAGATGAAATGGTATGAGGAAAAGTCATAAAGGAACGTCCCAGAGGGAGGGGAATATAGAGAAAGAGTGAATATGACTGCAGAAGGGAGAAAAGATGAAAATGTATTTATTTATTTGTTTATTTTGATAAAATGTTGACAAATAGCAGGGTCCTACAATTGTATGGTTGCTTATACACCAATATAGGGTCCTATTTACTAAGGAGGGGGAGGGTATTTTAGAAGTGAGCTGGACATCTGAAACCAAGCACATAGGCATGCAAATCATGGGGAGGTCCCTGGAGCCATTTTAGAAAGCTGGGAATGTGGGTGTGCTGTTGGGCATTGGGGTACACTATTGCACAGTAGTATGTACTATTGATGACACCAACATAAAATAAAAATCTCGGTCTTTTTCTGTCACTGACGTTTCCCACATCATTTCCAGTGAATGCACGTCCTTAGTAAATGTTACTTTGGCCCTGCTTCCACTCTGATTCCTAGTTCTCTTTCTATCTCTCCTCCCCACTCTGAATGTTAGGGAAAAAGCTCCATGTTTCCTATGTATCTACTGCCAACACACACATTTCAATCATTTCCCCGCACCCCACCCTATTTATGGCCCTGTCCACTCGTATATTTCTAAAGGACAGATTCAATTTCCAGAAGAAAAAGAAAATAGAAAAAAATACCTGCTACTCATTTTTTTTTGCATGGTTTTAAAATAGGATATCTTTCCTCCAAGTATATAATTACCTGTATGACCAAGACAAATCCTCATAAAAAAACATGCAAGCAAAACATTTTGTTCTAAAGTCATTGTGGGATTTGTGCTCAGTTCTTAAATTTTGCAGTTTCAGGCAAAAGTTCTGCAGCACTTTTTTTCTCTACTTGTTTTCCATTTCTGAAGTTGCAAACAACTAAAACTGTAGGCTAAAGATACTCTTTTTCAAAACTGTGCAACTGAACAGTTTAAAGCCTCTTTTTGGTCTGAAATGTAATCTGACCTAAAGGGTCATAAACTGGGATAATAGAATATTTGTATCTTGGGGGAGGCGCTCTGAATTTATCAAAATTTTGCATCCAAAGTCTAGCATCTGATCTGTCCCTGCTCATGCCACAATGTCTACTGGTAAGCCCCTGAGGCCTGAAACCAGTTCAGTGGTGAATACTGGAGTCAACGCCCCAGAGCTGACTCTCCCACCCTGACAAAATCACTGAAGCAAAACATAGAGGAGGATGTAATGGACACCATACTGGCCCAAACCACAGAACTAAAAAGCATGCTCCTGCAAATGCCATGACAGTGACCAAAGTAAAGGAAGATTAAACTGAACTACAAACCATGGTATCAATAGCAGTTGCATAGCTGGAAGACCTAGAAAGCTGAACTGGGTAACTGGAAGATAAAATAGCGCTGGTTGATAAAACAACCAATATGACGGCCATCCTGAAGTATGAAATGGAGGACTTGAATAATTGCGGCAGGCAAATTAATTAATGTATAATTGGCCTACCAGAAGTGGGGAAGGCAATGATCCTGTGGAAATTTTGAAACAGCATCTTCGTATATTACTTAACATAAAATTGCAGCATCCTTTTGAGCTAGAAGGACAACACCGAGTCCTGACCCAGCCAATGCAGGGCAGGCCTACACCTAGACGGATTACTATGGTTCCCTCAAGCAATGGCTCTTCAAGAACTGGCACTATGATGAGAAAGAAAAAAGATTCTCATCATGCAAGACTTTGCAAAATGAATGATGGATAAGAGATGCCAATTTTTGGCTATAAGGCCATGGCTGCAGGCCCTGGGAGCAAAATAATGGGCTTTTCTCACCAGCGTGGTTGAAAGTCACTTACAATGTTAAAAAATCCTTCACAGAACCCAGAGAGTTGGAAATGTTCCTGACTGACACAGAAGCAATGTGGTGAAAGAGTGTCCAGCACATAACTCAGGGCACACAGGAATGGTCTCGGGCCACACTCTTTCCTTTAGCCCTTTCTTCCCCCCTCCCCTCATGCCCCCAGACCCACAAGCAACAGACAGACAGCCTGATCCATAGCTTAAAACTGCTTTACTGGTGGATCATAATGGCCACAGCTTGCGGATACAAGGTATTGCACTATTAACAATCACTATTTACAATCAATCGGTAACCCTAACAATCGTAACTCATCTAACTCCTAAACTTCTATACAACATTTTGCAAGCATTGTCCCCCACCACGTACTCAATACGTATACAGTATTTGTACAATTGTTAAACAATGGCCCTGTACTAGAGGTTGGCGTGGAGGGGTACCACTGTTCACTGTTCACATTTGCCTGGTCAGTGGCCCTGGCCCGCCCCGTGGCCAGGACCCCACCCCTCTTCCCCCATCGCCAACCACTCCATGTTGGCGCCTGGATGTCCCATTACAATCTATGCTCCTGGTAACCGGGGCCAGGCCCAGTGGCCCCTGGTACCTGGCCCCCTATTACTGGGCCCCGAAACTCCCAATTTGGTATTTGGATCCCCTTTCTTTATGGTACCCTTCCTCTCTCTCTGTACTTCGGTAAGGTCCTGCCACCAGGAGGGCCCACGGCTCGACTCACCTCACCGTGAGTACCAAACCAATGGCCGCTGCAAACCCTCGATGAACAGCTCTATCCGGAAGTCATTCAGGTACACCCCATCCCCCGAGTACACCGTGTCCCCCGCAGCAATGACGCCCAGATGCTCAATCACCTATTCCCCACACAAAGGTCCTGACCTCCTTGTTGAGTTTCTTCCTGCTTCTTTCTATACCCTTCAGATGTTGCGCCCCCTTCCAATTTTGGCACAGGATGATGTGGGATCAGAAAACCCCTGCCCTGAGCTTGCCACAAATTCTGACCAAGTCTGCTTTTATCTGGATAATAATATCTATACCCTTTTTGGATACCAGATCATTACCATCAAGGTGCAGGATGACCCAGTCCGGCGGGCGACCCCTCTGCCTTCGGCCGGTGAAGGCAGGCCTCAGCAGGTCCCACCACATGTCCTGCCTTCCCATCCAGTGTATTTGCATGCTGCCGGGTTGAAAGCCAAGCTGTGTGCCGAAGTGTCACATCGCTGCCCTTTGCCCCGCTCAGTAGATATAAGAATGTCCTATGATCCAGACTGATGTCACTCCGTGGCCTAGTGGTTGAGAGAAAACAGCAGGTGACAGAAGACAGCAACCACATTCATCTTTAAGGCCTTGCATACAGTTTGTACTAGTCTGATGCCCACCTCCCTATAGTCTGGATCTGGCCTGGTCCCAGGAGTAACCGATGCGCCATTGTCACACACCTATCCTAAAGGAATGCAGTGTGATCCCCTTAGTACCCTTAGCCACAGAGTCCTGAACTGATATTGTGAGAGGTAGGACCCAACGGCGTTGCACAGCAGGGGGCCCCACAATGGAGGGCACACCTGCAAATACCCCCTCATGGCCTCCACTGGGCACAGTTTCCGGACTGCTGTAGCATTCAGCCATACCATCTTCCCACTACAGCACTGGTTGGCCTTTCACTAGGCCAGAAACAGGTGCACCCTGTCCCCCTCTACCGCTGCATCCTGGGCTCATATGGCAGTGCCTGTCATGTCCATAGTGGACCATGGCAGAGCCTCGCTCATGTGGAAAGCCCCAAACAACATCATCAGTACGGCCAGCCTGAACAGCTGGCACTCAAATCCATCTCTGATGATGGTTGATGCCTGTCGCATGGTCCCATACAGCATGGACAAGGAAACCGGCCTACTCCCATCAGGCCGAGGTATGGCACTCCTCGCTCAGCCGTCCAACACCTTCTTCACCACGAAGTTCCTTGTCACGTCTCTGTACCCCCCTAATTTGAAGAAGAAGGCCACCCCTGCCAGCATCAGCTTGGCCTGCCTAACGGAGTTTCCCTCTGGCTGCAACCTATACCTTATGATCCAAAACCACTGGTGATGAAAGAAGAAGTCAAAGCAGCATTGAAAGCCTTAGCAAAGAACAAAGTACCAGGCATTGATGACATTCCCACTGAAGTATTACAGCAATCAGATGAAGCTGTTAGCATATTTACAAGGCTCTGCCAGGAAATTTGGAAGACAACATCATGGCCAACTGACTGGAAAAAATCTGTGTTTATACCAATACTAAAGAAAGGTGATCTAACTGACTATGAAAATTATCGTACGATCGCTCTGATCCCATATGCCAGGAAGATTCTACTGAGGATTATTCAGCAGAGACTACAACCACATCTGTAACAAGAACTGCCTGAAGTGCAAACAGGGTTCAGGAAAGGACGAGGAAGGAGAGACATCATTGCAGAAGTGTGAGATGGATCCTTGTAAAGACTAAAGAATATCAAAAGAATATTTATATGTATTTTATTGTCTTCAGTAAGGCTGTTGACTGTGTAAACCATGAGAAACTCTGGGCCACATTAAGAAGCATGGGTATACCAGAACAACTGATCATTCTCTTGCACAACCTTTACATTGATCAAGAAGCAACAGTTCAAATGGAAAAGGATAAACAGAATGGTTTAAACTCAGCAAAGGTGTACAATAAGGCTGCATACGTTCCCCCTACCTGTGCAATTTATATGCAGAACAAATCATCATAGAAGCAGGACTGTATGAAGACAACAGAGGTGTGAAGATTGGTGGGAGACTCATCAAGAAACTGCTATTCTGATGATACCACATTACCGGCTGAAAGTGAAGACAATCTGAAACATTTGCTTCTCAAGATCAAGAAAGATAGTCTTAAAAAGGGTCTGCACCTTAATATAAAGAAGACAAACTGACAAAATCAATAAGTTCATCACTGATGGAGAAGAAATTGAAATAGTTGACAACTTTAACCCTCTTGGATCAACTATCAATAAAGAAACAACAAGCAATCAAGAAATCAGACGATGCATTGTTCTTGGCAGAATGGCTATGAAGGACTTAGACAAGATTCTCAAGAGCAGAGATGTCTCTCTTCATACAAAGATTTGACTTGTACGAGCCATGGTATTTTCAATAATGTCATGTGAATGTGAAAGTTGGACAGTAAAAAAGATAGACAGGAAGAAAATTGATGTCTTTTAATTATGGTGCTGCTGACAAATACTGTGTATTCCATGACTGCCCAAAGAACAAACCAGTCAATACTAGAGGAGATCAAAACTAAGCTTTCATTAGAAGCTCAAATGGCAAGACTTTGACTTTCATACTTTGGACACATCATGCAAAGAGAAAGATCATTAGAGCAAGACATCATGCTTGGCAAGGTAGAAGGTCAACACAAAAGAGGAAGGCCAACAATAAGATGGATCGATGCAATAACAACAGCTCTGGGTGCCATTCTGTCAACAGTGAGCTGCCTGACTGAAGACTGAACACAGTTTAGAACAATTATCCAGAGGGTTGCCATGAGTCAACACCGACTTGACAGCAGATAACAACAACAATATAAATGCAACACCATTTTTTCTTCGTCTTTCATTTCCTGCATAGTATACCATATGATCATCAGATGCAAAGTGTCCATTTCAGTTCGCTGATGCCCAACAGATTGAGTTGTACTTGTTCCATGTCATTCTTGACCACCTCCAACTTCCCTTGGTTCATGCTTCATGTGTTCTATGTCCCAATATGTAAGACATTTTTGCAGCTTCTGACTCTCATTTCATGCACAGCTACGCCAGCAGTCAGATGTCCCAAAGGCTTTGATCCAACCACATCCTAAATGCTGGCTTTACCCTGAAAAGTCTTCAGCTCCTCCACAGTAGCCAGTTCAGTGCCTTCTGACTTGGGTTCTCATCTTCCAATACTATAGTGCAATTTGTTTTGTTGTGACCATCCACTGGGTTTTCGTGGCAAGATATGGAAGTAGATTGCCAGGCCTTTCTTCCACACAGGTAATTCTTTGTCACAGAAATGTGATCCTCCGCCACCAACACCGTCCCATTCTGCTGCCTCCCAGATGGTGGTTTCTCTTGGTCTGGAACCTCAGCTGAAACTTGCCATCTTGGGAGACCCTGCCAGTAGTTAAGCTACCGATAGCTTAGCTCTCAGCTTCACTGATGTATACAAGCCCTCACAGCACAGCAAGCTGAAAACCAAGTGAGGTTAAAGGGAATAGAAGTAGGAAATACAGCTTGAAAGAAAAATGATTGCCCCCTGCAGTTACAATGACTAGCCTCAATGGTGTATCCTTCCTCTACAACAATCTTCCAGATTATTGCAGAGTCTCAGAACTGCTTAAAGGAAATGGACAAGTTGAAGGAGGTCCCTTGGAAACAGTCTGCCTTTGTTCCCATATGGTTCAATCCTCTGGCACAGATTGGAAATAAACTAGTGTATTGGAAATAATGATGTAGAGCCGAGATACAGTATACTCAAGATGTTTGGTCTGAGAGATAATTTGTCTCGATGTGTTGTGAGAGAAGTTTTGTTTGTCAGACATTAAGCAATATCAATATCTGCAGCTTTGGAATGCTTAGAAGGTACTTTGAAACAAAGTCACATTAAGTTAGTATCACCGTCTATTATTAAATATTGCCAAGCAGCCATGCAGCTGCCATGTTCTACAAGTTTTTCAGAGCGAACTTTCCCAATGTGCATCAAGGTTTATAAATCACTTAGCAATGTGACTGTTTTGCACATTTATACAGTGCATCAGTGGCTAGGATTTTGGTCCAAAAGCAACAGACCTTTGGCTGCTGCCAATGTTCATCAATCACTTTTCTTTCTGATGCATATGGTTATATGGACACCAGCCCGTTTGCACAGAATCAAGGCTGAGGTGTCAAATCATTGTTATATGTTGCCCAGTGACTGTGCAATTTTGGCAGCAGGTCTGGAGGAGTATCATGAAAATGCTGAAACCAGATATCAAAATATCTCAAAGTAAAGGCCTAACATAGGCCAAATTCAAGACACACTTTTTGATATTCCTATAGCTCTAGCTATTAGAGCTATTTTGTAAAATTGGAAGAGTCCTAGCTTGATTTATGTCCACTCTTGGTGGAACACAGTGTACCGCATAACTAAATTAGAGTTGGCTGTGGCTGGATGACTAAATGTATTGAAAAAGTGTGAAAAACTATGATCACCATTTACTAGTCCCTGTGAATAAGGGGTTCAATTTTCTGACACCTGTAACTTTCTAACGTTTTGGAAAGGGCTTTTAATTTATAATCATGTAACTTGTGGTAGGAGATATGCTGTATGGATTTCTATATTGTAATAGAGTGTAATAGAGTGCAGTTGTAATCGTGAAATATTTCTTACCATGTACTGAGGGGGTGGGGGGGTGGAGAGGTTTTTTCCTTGTTTTTCTTTATGAGATTTCTTTAACTTTGTAATTGCTGGAAATCTGCAAAAAAAAGAATAATATTTCCATCTTATAGTAAGTTCTCCCATGAAATGTTATGATAGATATTAAGGATATGTCTCATTGAGACCCTCCATTACTGCAGTATTGAGGGTCTCACTAAAAATACATGAGTTGTGTAGTGACTAGTTCCCAAGATATATATTAATAAAAATGGTACAGAAGGTTAACAATATATATAACAAGGATAAATGTCCAAAAGCTATTTACCTGGGTAAAATGGTTTGAATGAAAATGACTCTCCTCTGCCCATGTGGGCTTCCATAATGTGTGCACTTCTGGAAGGACTGCCAGGGGGCATTAACAGAGGTGTGAGTAGGTCAAGGCAGCAAAATGAGTGCACATGCAGGCCATTTTCAGAAAGATGATGTTGTTTTGCTCCCTAGGCTTCCTGTACAATAGAGTAGGGTCAAAATACATGTGCACTTTTAGGGGGTAATTTTATAAACCTTTTTCACTTGTAGCACTTTATAAATGTTTAATAGTAGTAGTAGTAATAAATGGGCTTTTATAAAATTAGGTCACACCTAAAAGTATGTGTGTTGCAAGCTGGCTCGTCCTTGTAGAGTGAGCATGCTCAGGGGAGTAATCTGGGCAGAGAATGGGCACACTAACAATTTGCATGTGCGAGGGCAGGCACGAAGGCACATTTTAGAAAAGACATTTATGTGATGGAAGTGAAAATGCCCTCAACTCTATAATAACTTTAGAAAAGAGGATGTGCATGAGGGCTGGCAATATCTTTGGCCCTGTATATGGACGCGTTTTGTAATTCATAAAAGGGCAGGCAGGAACACACGGGGATGGACAGCTGTGTGAAGCGGGAAGGCGTTGTTTTACACGTGTATGTGTGGGGAGAATTGGCGGCGGAAACCCAACAACTTGCACATGTGAGTGCCAGTATTTCACCATGAACACTTAAATGTGAAGTGGTACCATTTTGCAAACTTAGGTGTGCAGATGCTCTCATTAATCACAGAGCACCCTGTCTTTATGTCATTTCAATCTGGAGGGGGAAACCAACATTGGGGGATTAAGGAGGGTAAAGGGATAGCCAAAAGGAGAAGTTTTCAAATACGTATTCATGTCAGGGAGCAGGTGTAAATCCGGAAGTGGACAGCTTTGGGCTTACATGTGCATTCCTTATATGAAATGGGAATACACATGTAGATTTTTGTCCTGCCCAGGCCACACCTCAACAATCCCCTATGCAATTTCAACACGTAACTGGAGCTTTTCTAAAACACCCATTTTACATGTGGATGCAATTTGCATGTTTATATGGCTGTTTATGACCATTGAAATCTCAGATAGGACTTCTAAAATAACCCCCCATATTGTTCACCCCTTCAATCTAGAGGTCATTTCTGCATGATCTGTATTCGTATTTTATAAAAACACGTAGGTGCCTTTGTGTCTTTATAAGATAGGTTCAAAATAGACGCCTTCTCCAATCCAAATCTAAAATTATCCTCATGGTACATGACGTATTTAGCATTCATTTTCAAAGAGAAATCACCAGCGCATATGGATAAAAGAAGCATGTGGAGGCAAGTTACAGGGGGAAACTGTCCCATTGGGGTTCTCTCTCCTTTTTAATTTTCTGCATTATCTGGGTCTAACAATATTTTAGCCATAAACCTTCTGGAGCAGTGGCTTTCTCCATTACTATTCTGTACAATTCAGTCATGCAATGATGTGGTCAGCTATTGATTGACACCATTGTGGTATCTTCATTTACTGCCTTGAGTTTGGTCCCTAAATATTTTCCTACTTGCTATTTTTTTTCAAATCAGATGCAATGGAGTAACCCAGCATAAGCAGCAAGACAGTGGTTTATTTCAGAAGTTTGTGCACAATGTTGCACTTAGGCCAAGCCGAGAAATGTCAGGAAATTTTGCAGCTCTCTTCTTCATGTCCTACAGTCAAAGCCCTTGCAGCCCTCTCCTCCACAGATCAGAATACAAGTGAGCAATGGCAGTGCTGGCCAGCAATGCAGGACAGGAACCTTTTGACCTTTCATTCTTCCATGGCACACTCACAGTGCTTTGATGTTAAAAATGCTGCAAAAAGGAAAACCGTTACGTTTTTACTAAAAAGAAATGATCTAATCAGATTCCATGCTTAGGCCAAAAAGAGTGTTATTATAATTAACTAAAACTGTAATGAATACAAGAGAAGCAACACAATTATGCTGTCGAGTCAATGCTGACTCATTTTGTCAGGCTGTGGCTTTTCTTGACAAGGTGCAAGGGAAGTAGATTGCCAAGCCTTTCTTTCACACAGTAAGTCTACAGTGCCTGGTTTGAAAGCAGTTGAGCTCCAGAGGCACAGAAAGAGGAAGATCAGTCCAACAATCCTCTGTTGGAGTTCCTCCCACCTGCTCTTAACACAGTGAGACAGCTTTAAATTTCTCCTGCTCTAGGTGCACCCATGCCTGGCGGGCCCACACCTAAGGGCTTTGCCAGAGGGCCCTTTGGTGTGCTCCTTAGGTAGGGTCCTTAGGTGGGGTCCTGGGGGCAGCAATGAGGGCAGCAGACATTGGCATCTACCATCTACATTCCCTACCTCACTACCACTACTTTGTGTAGACCCTCAGCACCTTCATCCCATCTTCCTCAGTCATTCTCACCAGCTCCTGACTTCGATTCTCCTCATCACTCCTGCCATGGTGGCCATACCTGTCTTCTGGGGCCATCGCCCCCCTCCCTTCCTTCCCCACTCACCATCACTCACAAAGTATTGCATACCTATACTCCCCAGTACCTAGCAGACCTTATTTACCATCAGCCCATTCCCTGCTCCTCCGGTCTGCTCACGGGAATTGTCTTTTTCTCCCCTCCCCTACTCAGGTCATCTTGAACTTACCCACCATTCTGCATTCTTCTTTATGGGCCCCGCACTCTGGATCTCCCTACCACATACCCTCTGCACTGAACCCATTTCCTCGGTTCAAGGCTATGCTCAAGACCCACCTCTTTCACCTTGCCTTTGACTTTCCTCTCCCTGACCCCTAAGGCTTTTCTCCCTTAGTCGATCCCCCACCCTGATCCATGTCTGACTGATGCATTTTTCCTCTTATTTTTTGTCTGTCTCTCCATCTGTTGCTTTCCTGTCTAGACAATGGCGATCCTTTCTTTCTTTACCTGCAGTCCTATTAATTGTACATCGCTCTGACACTTTGCTTGGACGGTATATCAAGCGCTACAATAACGATAAAGATAAAGAGGTATGATATATGACAAGTAGGAATACTTGTACATGACCTGGGTGGAAATGTGTTTGTGGAAGGTCTGGGCAGAGCTCAGGCAAAGTCTCAAAGTACACGTGTAGCTTATAAAATACTCGAGTGTGTACTCATGCAAATATATACAGCCACATTTCAGCCATGATTTTGGCTGCTTTTCCACTAGTATTTTATAAAGACACATTGGAATCTGTATGTCTTTATAGAATTGACTAAAATAGGCACCTATTTGGCCTTCCAAATTAGATGACCTTTTATTAAATTACCTTCCACGCCATGGCATATGAAGGGTGGGACGGTGGGTGTGGCCTTCTCTGGATGCCAGCTGGGAGGGTGGATGCACCCTCACCAGACCCACACTTTGGATGTAGCGTGACAAACTTACCTTAAAGATGGTTGGCTTTCTGTACTGCCTCCAATCCAGGCCCAGGATAGACGAGCTGCCAGGCCTAGACTGGAGGCAGCACAGCAAGCCACCCATCTTTAAGGTAATTTTGCCATGCTGCCTCCGAAGTGTGGACTGGGTGGCGTGTGCACAGTGCTGGGGTACACCATGGAGGGGCACTGGCTGCATGTGGGGGGTGCCCACCTGGGTACAAAGGGGGCTGGAAGCACCACTGCTTCCATTGCCCGTTTGGCAAGATAAGTATATGAACCTTAATGTTTTTTTAAATACTGCATGAAACGCTGACAAGTCCAAGCTTTGCTTTATCTTTTCCTTCTAGTAACCTGGATACAAATCAAAGCAGGTGGGATTATAATATGTAATTAATATGCCTTTATTACCTGAACAATTTAATTGTAAAGCTACTAAGTCTATCTTACTAAGTCCACCAATCACACCAGGGCTTTGACAGCAATCAATATTTAATTTATTTATAATTACTGACAAGGACCAGGCCCTAAATTCAAATTAAATCCCCACTTTGAAATGTTAAGTGTTGTCCATTTATCCAGTTAAGTCAGCCTATCTGGCATTAGCTTCATGATTCATCCTTATTTCTGTTACAGGTCTTTAGACTCTCAGAGGATGTGTTAGTTTGGCAGGACTTTAGCAAACATACTGTATTATGCAGAGAAAATACCAGTGGCTGTACTATTCCATTTGCAACTGTTCATTAGTGAGATTAGTAATATGGAAAATATGGTAAAAGCAGTTCTACAATATGAATTCACATCATTGCCAATTATTATTTTCACCGAGAGGAAAGCCATCTTGAACTGTTATAAACGAGCAAATATTAAGCAGAGCCAGCATCAGGAGATCCTAACATCAATATCCAGCATCCAGAAAGATTTCATCTTTTCAGCAGACAGTAGGATTATGGCAGGTCTTCCGAAATGTATCACGCATAGGTACAAGTATGCAAAATTTGTATATGTCATTTTATCTCACACATTTTAACTCTGAATATTCTGAAAGCATAATGGACAGTGAGGCTCCCCCAGGACAGATTTGGTAAGTGCTGAATTATAGTCTGTCCAGTCTACCCACCTATATTTAATTTTCCCAGGCCTGCTGCATGGGTAAGAGAGCCAACTAATTTTGGTAGGGTATCCTTAGGGGAATTTTTACCTGAAGCCAGCAGGCTAGATTTCCAACTGCAAAGTGCCCTAAATGTAACCAGTCAAAATTGGACAAGCTAGATTTATAAGGAGATTTTACCTGGTTAAAAAGTGTCAAAAATGCCATTTACACATTGGCATCCATGTATGAAAGCAATTTTTGAAGAAGTGCTACATATATGCACATATTTGAAGGGGGGGTGTTCTGGGCTCCTTCTCAAAAGTATGCATACATTTCAGCAGACTGCTCATTTTGGCCAGGGCTTTATAGGAGTGACTGAGGGGGCAAGTGTACTTATCCTTCTGGTTTGGGAGCTTGGTTCCTTAACTGGCTGCTGTTATGTGTATGCAATGCAATGTGTGCCTTCGAGTCAGTCCTGACTCCTGGCGACCCAGAAGCTCCTGGGTTTTCTTGGCAGTGTCACCGGAAGTAGATTGCCAGGCTATGTGTATAGTCTTCTGAAATATGTCTGCTAGTACTCATGTGTGGTTGCAAAAAGGTTGTCACTTACAGTACACATGTACCAGTCACTGCCCAGTGATGCCGTTCTCTTTATGAATGTATATTTTTTTTATAAAATACTCGCTCCCACTGCACATTTAGAGAAATGGATGAATATTTCAAGCATACCTATACGTATTTTACAAAAGGCTATACAACATGACACTTCCCTTAGCTTATTTTAAGCAGCTCCTGTGAATCATTATTTTAAGGGAGTTTTTGTCATTACATAATCCAAGTGATGTGGATGTTTTAGGTTAGAGGATCAGGTGAGTCCAGAGAATCTGCATTCTTAATTAAGATGGATTTGATGAATCCAGTGGATCCAGTTTTTACCTATTTCCAGAAAGGGTCTTGGTGACCCCATCATATCACCTTTGGCATACACAAGATTTCAAATATTTCTTCTCAAACTCCTTTATCCCTGAAGACTTTTCCTAAGTGCTTCTCTGTTTTCTTTTGCCCCTGTTGTGCTCTGTCTTCCTTTCTTTCACTCTGCTTTCCACTCTTTTTGCCTCCACCCACTCACACACTGCCTTGGTTTACACCTCTCACTATGGACATGGATTTGGGCAAAGAGAGATGAATGTAAGGTGAAGAAGTAGGAGTCTCTCCTGGAGTAAAAGAAAATCCCACACCTTCAGTCCACACTCCCTTTTTTTTGCCCATTCCCTTCCCTTAACATGCTCTGTTCTTCATCTCCATCCCTTCACTACATACTCCCCTCTGTTTGCCCTCTCTCTGCTTCCATGCTTTTATCTCCTGACTTCCTTTCTTTGACACCCAATACTTCAGTCCACTTATCTTTCTCTTTGCCCACCATCCACCTCTCACCTTACTCTGCTCTCAATCTCTCATTCTGCTCTTTGCCTCCTCTGATCACACCCTTTCATTTGTACCTTCTTCTCTCTGACTCACACTCCTTCACCCCAAAATCTCTTTTTCTTTCTGCTCCTACATCTTCAACTTCTGCTCTGTATGTAAATTTGCATTCCGCTTATCCTCACTCAATTTCCACCTCTGGCCATGCCCACTCAATAAAGTATGTACCATGGGCCTAACATGTAAACTCATAGAATAGCAACCACCTAAAGTACACATATAAGTGCCCATCTGCACTCATAAGTCATTAAAAATATATTATTTACATACCTGGATGGCACATAACTTATGTGACTCCTTACTGCCCTGTTACTGAGCTTACTGCCTACTCTGCTTATACCATCCGAGGAGCTAGACTGCTTGCTGGAATCCCCGGTGGTAATATTTGCATTCAGCATCTCTGTCTAGCTGGGCTCAGATCCTGCCTTCCAATTGGACAGCTGCCTGGTAGGACCCATCCTTCTTGCTGGTATCAACATAGATTAGATGTCCCTGACCATTGATTTTCTAGGATGGTCTATATGACACAAGTGCAGCCATCCATTTTGGGGACATCCATGTTTCTAAAATCAGGCCAACACTTAAAACAGCCCTGATGTATTTTTGTACATTTTCACCTAGATGTCCTTTCAAAAATGCCTCTTTATTTGAAATTTCTGTACACAGTTGAAAACTCACTTATTTCATCAGGCCTTTGATGGCTTTATGTAGTGTATATTTTTATGCTACATTTTGTATGCCTAATGGTGACAGTCTGGGTTAGTAGTATTCCTCTTATAGACAGGTGATTTATTTGTCTTATGGATTTTATGTTTCTTTATTTAGCTATTTTCTTCCTCATTGTTTTGCAGCTTGTCGTGCTGTGAGGGCTTGTGTGCATCACTGATGCTGAGAGCTAAGCTATCAGTAGCTTAACTACTGGCAGTGTCTCCCAAGATAGACAGGTCTCAGCTGAGGTGCCAGACTAAGACAAACCACCCATCTGGGCAGCAGCAGAATGGGATGGTGTTGTAAGCGGAGGATCATATTTTTGTGACAAATGCAACAACACTGGAATTAACTGTGCAGAAGAAAGGCTTGGCAAATCTACTTCTGTATCTTGTCATGAAAACCCAGTGGATCGTCACAAAACAAATAGCACTATAGTGCTGGAAGATGAGACCCCCAGGTTGGAAGGCACTCAAATGGCTACTGGGGATGAGATGAAGACTTCTCAGAGTAAAGCCAGCATTTATGATGTGGTTGGATCTGCTGATGTAGCTGCACATAAAAAGAGTCAGAAGCTGCAAAGATGTCTTACATATTGGGACATGGAACGTACAAAGCATGAACCGAGGGAAGTTGGAGGTGGTCAATAATGAAATTTAACGTGTACAACTCGATCTGTTGGGTGTCAGTGATCTGAAATGGACTGTCTTTGGTCATTTTACATCTGATGATCCTATGATTTACTATACTGGAAACGAAAGACAAAGAAGAAATGGTGTTGCATTTATAGTTAAGAAGAAACTTGCAAGAACTGTAATGAAATACCATGCAGTCAGTGAACATTTAATTTCTATTTGTCTACGAGGAAAGCCCATCAACACAACTATAATTCAGGTATATGCCCCAACAACAGCTACAGAAGAGGAAGATGTTGATGAGTTCTATGAACAAGTACAAGCTGAAATTGACAGAACATACAAACAGGATATCCTGATAGTCATGAGTGACTGGAACGCAAAAGTTGGCAACAAAGAAGAAGGAAAAGTGGTTGGAAAATATGGCTTTGGCAACAGAAACAAGGCTGGGAAAAGACTGATAGAATTCTGCAAAACCAATGATCTCAAACACCTTCTTCCAGCAACACAAGTGCCAACTGTACACTTGGACTTCACCCAATGGATTGTACAGAAATCAAACTGACTACATCTGTGGAAGACGATGGAAAAGCTCGATAACATCAACAAAGTCAAAATTTGGAGATGATTGTGGTACAGATCACCAACTACTAGTATGCAAATTCAAGCTAAAGTTGAAAAAAAGCAAACCATTCATGAATGTAGCAAAATATGACCTTGAGAATATACCACTGGAATTTAAAGACTGCCTGAGAAATCGATTTGCTGCTTTAGAAACAAATGACAGAGCTCCAGAAGAGTTATGGGATAACATTAAGAACGTTGTATTGGAAGAAAGCGACAGGTCTCTGCATAAGGTGAAAAAGCAAAAATGGCCAAAATGGATGACTGAAGAAACTCGAAAATTGTCCAGAAACTCAGAGAAGCTAAAGCCAGAGAAGAAAGAGAGGCAATCGCAGAACTCAAAAGAGATTTCAAACGTGCAGCAAGACAGGACAAGAAAAAGTACTACAATGACACATGCAAGGAAATAGAATCAGAAGCTATTAGACGAAGAACAAGATTGTCTTTTCTAAAGCTACGAGAGTTTAATAAAATTCCATCCTCGAACTGGAATGCTACAAGATGCTCAAGGATCCAAGCTAAGAAGATCAAGAAAAGGTGGAAAGAATATACAGAGTCATTATACCATAAAGATCAAGTCGACCAACAGCTATTTCAACCTATTCTTTATGATTAGGAACAATTGATGATGAAAGAAGAAGTCGAAGCAGCATTGAAAGCCTTATCAAAGAACAAAGCACCGGGCATTGATGGCATTCCCATTGAGTTATTACAGCAATCAGATGAAGCAGTTAACATACTTACAAGGCTCTGACAGGAAATTTGGAAGACAAATTCATGGCCAACTGACTGGAAAAAATCTGTGTTTTTGCAAATACTGAAGAAAGGTGACCCAACTTATTGTGGAAATTATTATCGCACGATCGCTCTAATCCCACATGTGAGCAAGATTCTATTCAAGATCATTCAGCAGAGACTAAAACCATACATGGAACGAGAACTGCCTGAAGTGCAAGCAGGGTTCAGGAAAGAGAGCGGAATGGGAAACATCATTGCAGATGTGAGATGGTTCCTTGAAAAGACAAAAGAATATCAAAAGGATATCTATATGTGTTTTATTGACTATAGCAAGGCTTTTGCTTGTGTAAATCATGAGGAACTCTGGACCACATTAAGAAACATATTTACCAGAACACCTGATCATTCTCTTGCACAACCTTTACACTGATCAAGAAGAAACAGTTCGAATGGAACTAGCAGAAACAGAATGGTTTAAAATCAGCAAAAGTGTACGACAAGGCTGCATACATTCCCCCTACCTATTTAATTTATATGCAGAACAAATCATCAGAGAAGCAGGACTGTATGAAGACAACAGAGGTGTGAACATTGGTGGAAGACTCATCAACTACCTTTGCTATGCTGATGATACCACATTACTGGCTGAAAGTGAAGATGATTTGAAACATTTGTTTTTCAAGATCAAGGGATATTGTCTTAAAATGGGTCTGCACCTTAATGTTAAGAAGACAAAGATCCTGACGACTGAAAAAATGAATAAGTTCATCGTTGATGGAGAAGAAATCGAATTAGTTGACAATTTTAACCTCCTTGGATCAATCATCAATAAAAAAGCAACAAAGTAGTCAAGAAATCCGACAACGCATTGCTCTTGGCAGAATGGCTATGAAGGACCTAGACAAGATTCTCAAGAGCAGAGATGTCTCTCTCCATACAAAGATTCACTTGTTCAAGCCTTGGCATTTTCAATAACATCATATGGATGTGAAAGTTGGACAGTGAAAAAGATAGACAGGAAGAAAATTGATGCCTTTGAATTATGGTGCTGGCAACAAATGCTGTGTATACCATGGACTGCCCGAAGAACAAACCAGTCATTACTAGAGGAGGTCAACCCTAAGCTTTCTTTAGAAACTCAGATGACAAGACTTCGACTTTCATAGTTTGGACCCATCATGCAAAGAGAGAGATAATTAGAGAAAGATATCATGCTTGGCAAGATAGAAGGTCAACGCAAAAGAGGAAAACCAGCAATGAGTTGGATCAATACAATAATAGCAGCTACGGGTGCCAATATGTCAACAATGAGCCGCTTAACTGAAGACTGAACACAATTTAGGACAACTATCCAGAAGGTTGCCATGAGTCGACAGATTTTTTAATTTGTAATTTGATCCTTCTTTTTCTATTTTATGTTATTTTGAATATGATATTTTGTGTATGTTTTATTGTGATCCTCCAAGATTCTGGGATTGCATAGACATATATTATTTAAATAAATGAAAATAGATAACTTCTAAAATTACCTCCAATATGCCCTAATGACTCCAGTACTTTCAGTGTCCCTCCTTTGACTGGGGGGCTCAATTACAAGGACAGAGCAGTTTCAATGTGCTACTATATGTCTGACCCCCAAGTTATCCATTTCAACAGGAGACTCCAACTTGAGCCACTGCACCAGTCCCTCTTGTTGTGTGTAATCTGTTCCTGATTGCCTGGCCGGGGCATCAAACAAAGGGATCCTTTCTCGGCCCTTGGTCTCCTATCTCTGGACTCAGGAGTAAGTGAGAAAAGAATGAAAACACACACACAGATTTATACACACAACAAAGTCTGCTTAAAGCTTTAAGGAGAAAATTCACAGGCCCACAAACCTGAGCGGTCTCCTAGAACTTTCTTAGCTTGGCCACAGCACTTTCTTTTATTAGGAAACAAAATGTCATATTGTACAATTTTGTGTTATCACTCTGCACCATGCTTTTGCTTTACTTTTTGTTTATCTACATGTACATTTTACAGGTCAAGTTAAACACTAGGGGGGTTATTCTGTGCCACAAATAGCGGTAATGGATGGCCTAATGGGACATACATCCCTGCTATTCATGCCGGTTGTGCGGGGAAGATAGACAGTGACGAGGAAGGGGAGGAGTCTGGGCAGTCACCGGCCCTAGACATACAGGGCCAATTCTATTGTCAGCCCTATTCGTCCAGGGCTGGCGACATGTGAGAGGAAATAACTTCCCTGTACATGTCATTTTTTAAATGCTGGGGCACGGATGTGGCAGGGGGGGCTGGAGGACACTCCCTGCTGCCCGGCCCTGGCTGTAGGAGGCCAGATCGGAGGTTGGGCTATGGGGAATTAGCTTTAGTTTCCGGCGGCTGGTATCATGGCTCTTCAATGGAGCTGCGGTGCCATGGTAACATGACATTGCAGCTCCGTTGAAGAGCCTTGACTGAGTTAGCCGGGAACAGTCCTGCACGTGCAGGTCAGACTGAATTGCAGTCCCAGCCTCTACGTGCAGGACTGTTCGCGATTTTGATCCTGCGGGGCTAGATGTGCCCCGCCGGATCAGAATCACAATCCCCTCTGTGCGTCTGGTTCAGACTAGACATACAGAGGGTATCGAAGTCCAGAACGGAATTGGGCCCTAGTTATTACAGGTCAAGTTGGGCACAAGCACATTAACCACTTCTATTCATGATAAGTATTCCTGCAACAAAAACATTCTGTCTCGCAAGATGTAAACTTGAGTGCTTTCACTTATTTATAAACACCCTCTTGTAATACTGACAGAATATTCAGAGCTGTTCTCACAGTCTAAACATTTCCCTTTGGGACCTCCTCTCCCATGTATCTTTCTACACCTATTTTGACCTTTCGATAAGAAAATTATCATTGAGCATTTGAAGGTCCTGTTTTAAAAAGTATTCTTCCATTCCAAATCCATAGCAAAACTCTTTTAATCAATTCATAGTCAATAGCTGTATTTATTTATTTCCTTATTTCTAATGGATGTCCTATGCCTTACAGATGTTTACTTCAAACAAAACAGAGCAAAAAAAGGCAGCAGGGAAACAGAAATTCTGGGTGACATCTGCCTTAAGATGTCATGAGTTTCAGCCAATCCTTCATACTGGGTTCCACTCAGTCTATGTGAAATAGTTTTAAGAAAATGACTAAAGCGCAGCCGCCACAAAGCGGCACATGTTAATTACACACAGTATGTATATATGCACAGATAGATGTCATCCTTTCCTGTATCTGTAAAACAGAGCAAAATCTGGAATCAATGCAGAAGCAAAGGCAATATTCTCTTAGGATTTCTTTTGTTTGTTTTTGCCACTTCCAGTATCTGCTGTGCTGTAAAAGTTTACAATGGCATGAGGCCTGGTAGTGAAATCATTAACCACTGGTCTGTTTTATCGAATGTAGATAGAATGGTGTGTGGGGGGGGGGGCATGGAGAAGTAATCTAATGGTTAGCACACTGCTAGGTACATGTGACCTAGATTGGCCACTGTTGGAAACAGAATACTGGGCTTGATGGACCTTGGTCTGACCCAGTATGGCATATCTTATGTTCTTATGTTCTTATGTAACCAAGAGACCAGGGTTCAATTTGTATTTAACCCATGAATTTCCAGTAGCAGTTCAAGGTGATTACATTCACACACGGTGGTTATTTCCCAGTCCTGTGCTAACATGCAGGCATAAAGTTATCCATGTTCCTTGCCACCTGGTATATCTGTGGATGGGGTTGTGTGGGAAAAATTATGTGAATATGTTTGAAAAGTCAGTATATGTAATCATGTGCACCTTATGAAACATCAGTTTTTGGAGTTGCTAAATGTAACCGCTTTGTGTGTAGCAAATGTTTTCCTAGTGGATCCAGTGAGAAAACTATTTTGTTAACCAATTAGATCCATTTGAAAATCGTCCTCGACATGACCCAAACCTCTGCAATGAAAGAGAATGCTGGGTTAATGAAATCTCATTTACGATGCATTATTTTAAATTCATTACAACTTTCTGTAGCATTTTGATAGCCTGCCTATTTTTTATCCTGCCAAACCACAAATATTCTTACCAGCGATGAAATAAGCGATCTGCTGATCTGAAATGAAATTTCCAGGTTTTCTTTCAGGCTACTTGGCTTCTGAGATTGAAAACCCATGCCAGGGAAGTTAATGTCATTTCAAGAAGCTTCAGCATCATACAGATGCACACTGAAAAAAAAAAAAGACTATCAAGTCTTTTCCAAAAAAAGTGGTAAAATATCCCTGCTGAGCTAAGGCAAAGAAAATGCTTGACGTCATCAGCAAATGTTATGCACAGCTTAGACGTTCATGCTTAGTAGCTAGTTGAACTCCTGTTGCTTTTAT
Organism: Ichthyophis bannanicus; assembly: GCA_033557465.1. NCBI lineage: Eukaryota > Metazoa > Chordata > Amphibia > Gymnophiona > Ichthyophiidae > Ichthyophis > Ichthyophis bannanicus. Next base: position 870,341,904 of record CM066032.1, on the reverse strand, counting down.
TTGCTCCAATAAATAATATCTGTACTTGGACAGAAGGTAAGAGAGTCAATCGGAGAGAAAAATCATCATTCAGTGGCAATTTGCTATATAATTATTTACCTTTGCTAATTTACAAAGACTTGTAAAGATAGATTCACCATGAAACAAGCCCTAAAACTTATATTCTTTTTGTCGGAGCAGGCCAGAGGAGGAATGGAATTGAAAATCCACCCACACCAGATGGCAAGCTACTTTTTTTCAAGTTAGGTTCTCCACCTTAAAAATGTAATAAAAAACGTAACTTATCTAAAATGTCCATGTACAGTGAAAGCTGCCACACCGTTGCCCAAGAAAACTGTTTTTACATGACGTGCACGTTTCGGGAAAACCCTGTCTCAAGTGCTTATCAATCGTATTCACCAGCAACTGTGATTCAAAAAAATGCCGTCCCGCAGCACAAGGCTATTCTTTCTAACAATCAGGCCAATAGGACAAATTTGAACAGAGAACCCACCAATCACGAGAGGGAATTCCTCATTACAAAAGGGGAATCCCTGAAGTGATTGGCCAATCCTAACAAAGGAACATTAAATGCTCTCATAATAGACTTCCCCAGTCTATCTCCCGATTCAAGTCATATGGATGCATAGAATTAAGATTGAAAATCCAATGTTGCTTTGTCCATTGCAATTTCTGAATTCTCTTCCCACCTCGGGGATCCAAGGGAGTATGATCTATTATTGTCCATTGAAGTTCAGTGAACAGGTGGCGACTAGTAACACGTGCACGTCGTGTAAAAACAGTTTTCTTGGGCAACGGTGTGGCAGCTTTCACTGTACATGGACATTTCAGATAAGTTACTTTTTTATTACATTTTTAAGGTGGAGAACCTAACTTGAAAAAAAAGTAGCTTGCCGTCTGGTGTGGGTGGATTTTCAATTCCATTCCTCCTCCGGCCTGCTCCGACAAAAAGAATATAAGTTTTAGGGCTTGTTTCATGGCGAATCTATCTTTACATGATAATTATTCATTCACTGTGTGTGGTTTTGGTGTGGATAATTTACGAAGACTGGCTAAAGGCTCCTTTTACTAAACTCCACTGGTGTTTTGCATTTAATTTAATTAACATTTCTTATATACTTTCTTTCATGATATCAAGGTGGTTTGCATTGAACAAGGCACTATAACTTAGAGATAACTATTTTACAGGGGAAAATGGGCAATGGAGGGTTAGCTGGCTTGCTCAAGGCCACATGGAGCACCTGTGGGACTGGAAACACCAGTCCTTCTAGGACAAGGTTGCTGTCCTCTGGTGGGATTATGAACCCCCAACCTTCTGGCCTGAGGTACCTTGCCCCAACCACTAGGCCACTCCTCCCTCATTTAATTTAATGTGTGGTGTCAATGCATGTTGAGTACAAAGCCACAGCACTGGCTGTCGGCACAATTCTCATGTTCCCTGCGGCTAACACGTGGCATAATTGACATAGGTGCACCAAATCATGCCATAGAGGAGTCGTTAGGTGAGCTCAAGCTATGTGCCATGTTAACTGCTCTTACAAGCTAATGTGTTCTCCAAGCCCACTCTCTGCATGAGTAGCACAGGGGTGTCAGTTCATGTGCATTTTGATGGACGATAGCTGGAATGGCCATACCAAAGCATGCACTAAAAGATTGGCAAGGTTTAGTAAAAGGAGCCCTAAAAGAGTACAGCAATAACACTGGAATAAGACTGCAAACAAATGGAATGAGAGAGAAATAAAGTAATATACAGATAAAAGAGATTTTTCACTCTCCTATCTCAATTTACCTCTGCCTGAGAGGACAATAGCTTTTTTGTTAATAAATTGACATGTGCAATCATTTGAAATAAATAGGAAATGTCAACAACATATTTTTTGTCTTTTATCATTTTCAAAAAAAAAGTAAAATCACCAAATTTATTTATTTTTATTGTGTCATCAATAGCATGCACAATTCTTACTTAGCACACTATTTGATTTGTGAGCACCCTAACAATTATGTGAATGCCACAAATAACATGTTTTGAAACTCAACAAAATAAAACAAGGGAATCTGTATGAAAAACAAAAGAAAATTAACAATTTTCCACTGCACACCTTTAAATAGAGGAAAAGGCTGAATTGGAAACACAGGAAAGGTTTCCAACTTGCTTTGCTTTCTCATTCATATATAGCGGGGTTTTTTTTCTTTTAAGTGCCATCAAGTCAGTGCTGACTCCTGGTGACCTAGCAACCCCTGGGGTTTTTGGCAAGTTATAACTGGAGGTAGATTGCCAGGCCTTTTTCTTCCAAAGAAATGGAAAATAAAGTGACTTGCTCATGGCCACAAAGAGTACCGGTTGAATGCTGGTGCCTTGAGTAAGAAGCTATTGCTCTAACCAGTAGGCTACTCTTCCGCGCTGCACATAGAGTATACCTGCACAAACAAACTTTCAGCAAATAACTTGTACATACAGAAACACACACACATATGCATGTATCCTCTATAGCAGGGGTCTGCAATTCCATTCCTGGAGGGCCGCAAACCAGTCAGGTTGTCAGGATGGCCCTAATGAATATGCATGAGATATATTCATTAGGGAATCCTGAAAACCTGACTGGTTTGAGACCCTCTAGGACAGGATTTGGAGTTAAGAAGATTGCATTACGACTACATTTTTGAATCAGGTGTTTCCGCTCTGATCAGACATTTTTTTAAATATTTTGGGGCACCTTTATTAAGTGCCACTAACCAGTTAATGTTCATTATAGTATGCGGTAACTAGCTGTGGTGAAAGCCACTGCACAGGCATGACAGCTACCAACCACTAAAATGCACATGAACTGGCAATCACGTGGTAATGTGGAAAGTGGGCAGGTCAGAGGCAGAATGTGGGGAATGGAGAATACATGAGCATACGAGTGCTATCAGCATGGTAATTAGCACGAGTGCACCTAACAACACTTCTATGAACATAATTAGGTGCATTAATCTGAAGAGCACCACACATTAAAGTACTCAGTGGTGTGTTAGTTGCCAGGAACCAGTACCATACCTAGCCCTATGCGAGAGGTGCAGCCACACAGGGTGTAAAGGCTTAAGGGGCACATTTCGGCTGTCTACAGTTGCCTGCCGCCGCCACTTTTTCTTCTCTCAGTGGCGGCAGGCAACCACAGACATCTGAAATGCGCCCCTTAAACCTTCTCGCGGCATGCTAAGCAGATCTGTCCCTCTCTGCTCTGATGCAATGTCAGAGAAGAGAGGGACAGATCTGATTAGTGCACTGGCAACTTACACAGAAGGCGTGCCTCTTCTCTCCCACCACAGGGGAGGGGGTGCGCGCCCGTAGTGCAAGTCACACAGGGCACAATTCAACCTTGGTACGGCCCTGCCAGGAACATGCTGGTAAAGCCCTCTACAGCTGGCACAGGGGTTTTGCACTTAACCTGCATTTGTAGTGCACGTTATGTGCAAAACCTTAGCGAGCTTTAGTAAAAGGACCTCTTTAATCATCAAAGATATGTTACACTTGGTATAAAGTTTCATCATCGGTTTATTTCATAATTGTAGAATTCATTTCATATTATTAGAAAGTCCATTTACAGTCATGGTCAACATTATTGGCACCCTTGCTTTTTTGATATGTTGTGTACAATATCTTCATAAATAATTGGAAATATTCCAACTGTACTGCATGTCATCATAATATTTTATTAGTATGTTCAAAGGTATACAACATAAAAAGATGTCTGCAACTTAGACATAGTAATTTCTGAGAAAAAAAAACAAATTAAGAATTAATGGCACCTTTCACTAATATTTGGTTGCACAAAACTTGGCAGTGACGACAGCCTCCAAACGTTTCTTGTAACTATCTATAAGTTTCGTACATCTGTCTGCTGGTAGTTTCTCCCACTCTTCAACTGTGATTTGTTCCAGCTCATGAATGTTTCCAGGATTCCTTTTACCAATGGCAGATTTCAGCTCTTTCCAAAGGTTCTCTCGATTGGATTGAGATCACATCTCATTGAAGGTCAGTTTAAAACAGTCCATTTGTTCCTTTTTAACCATTATTTTGTACTTTATCTGAAAAATCCAATATAGGACATGATTGTTCATTGGGGTGAAACTACAATACAGCACCATGTTTCAGGTTGAGATAAACTTCACACAAACCCTACTTCAGGCTGGAATTCCCCATTTGAATTTTCCATTGGATTTTTCAGATAAGTGAATAGTGATATAATATATGGCTTAGGTGCTGTAGTTTTACTGCATATGATTAAAATGGGCTAGACTTGTCGTAGTGGTTAACCTCTCACGCAGTCATTGTCCGCCAAAGTTTCATATGAACAAATGTTTTAGTGGGAGATTTATTTTTTGGTTTGGGTCGGGCCATTAGTAATTTGGTTTCTACATGGGGCAAGCTTTTCCCTGTCAGCCCTTTTGAATAATCATGTTCTGGCAATGTCCCAGTTTTTATATTATTTCCTTTTTTAATTGGTCTTGCTTTATTTCATTCTTTTATGTGTCAAATATGTGTGGATATATAGTCCAAAACCATTTTACTGGCCACTTTCTTTTAGGAGATATTGGCCATTAAGGGGTTGAACTTCAAGAGTGCCAATAATGTTGACCACAAGTGTAATTATGTAAATAAATACTAGAAGGTATAGGGGGATATTCAAAGGGATTAACATGATTAGTAGACTTGCTAAATGCATTGATCCTCTTATCTGGGATATTCAGCGGCATGCGGTGAATATCCTCAGGTGTCATGGCTGCATGCCCCGATGCTAACCAGTCAGCATGGTGGTGTTCCAAGGGGCTGCACCCAGCCATAACCAGGCAGCAGCGGCTATGGCAAAGCGGCTATGGCAAAGGCTGGCCTAACTTTTGTCGCAGAAGCTAACCGGGCAGCAGCTGAATATTGCTGCTGTCCAGTTAGCTTACTGGCAATTCAGGCAACACAGTATTGAATATTCGAGTGTAAGTTACAGCAATGACAGCTGCTGAAACCATTTTAGGCGAGGCTGCTGAATCCACCCCCCCCCCCCCCCATTTATCTGTATCCAACATGATATCATGTATTGAAGGCAATCTTCTGTATCATGGAGTTTGGGCTGTAGAACGGTTAATTTGTCTTGGTAAACCAGCTGCAAAATTAATTTAAACGCAGTCTAATTTTACATCACTCCAACCAACATGTATTAAAAAGCAGCAACATATATACAACATGATCAGAGTTAGAGTCCATACAATGACCTGTTCTTAGCAGCTGCCCTCTTACTGTGTGTCTCCATTCAGGACCTTCAACAGTCTGTGTACACCATTTGTAGTTTACACAGACCGTATAATTAGCATTTGCAGTCTTTTTTTTTTATCTAGCACAAGCTGCGTTATTCCAAAAAGAAAAATAATGTTAGTTCAAAGCCCTTATATCAACTCTGGAGCAGTTGTTGGGCGATGCAGCGATGGAAGGAGATCATGTGATGTGTCACTCAGCTGGAGATCCGACTTCCCTATCCTAGAACCGCTGGCCTGAAAGTTCTCAGCACTTGGGCTACAGGCGTTACCAGCAGTCAATGTCAGCATAGCTCCTCTTCCCAGCCAGCCATAGGTTGGGGACATTTCCCCCACTGGAGTGACTGAGACAGGAGCACCAGGAGTGTCCAGTACCCTCACAAGGACATTGATTCAGCCGCAGGTTAGTGAGGCTTATATCAATTTGTCTGCACATCTAAATACTGAGGAAACAGTGAGTCTGCCCTCAATTTCCTTACAGCTTGGGTTGGTGAGATCTAGACTTTAATTCCGAAACTCTATGAGATGGTTTATCCACATTAGAGAAATCTCTAACTAGCTTCCCTTTTTCGGAACCTGCCAGGTACTTGTGACCTGGATTGGCTACTGTTGGAAACAGGATACTGGGCTTGATGGACCTTGGCCTGACCCAGTATGGCATTTCTAATGTTCTTACAGTATGTCCTTAGGTTCCTGCCCAGGAGAATTGGGTTGCTAACACACAGCCAAATGCCCCCGGGTGCCATATTAAAGGAGTCGCAAGTTAAAAACTGCTGCACAGACCACCCTCCCCCTGTGAACACTATGTCCCTCCTAAAAGCATGACCTGGTTCCCTAGCTGATACCCCACCCCCCTGAAAGCACCCCCAGTCTCCCTGAAAACATCCACTTGGACCCTTTCCTCCCTGGAAGAAGACCCCCACTCCTGATCTCCCTCTGTACCTCTTATCCCTTAGAGGCCCCTCCAAGCCTGCCTCTGCAATCCTTGGTGTATAGCAATATAGAGTAGGAGCAATCCTCTGTTGCTCCTGCCTCTTCTGGTTATGGCTAAAGGTTTTGCTAGTCAATCTCTAATGGTAATCTTGTGGTACTACTGCTAGAGTTTAAGATGCTAGACTAAAAAAACACTTATATGGCAGCTTGGCCCCTAGCGGTGTGACCACTTCTTCTGGGGGAGAGGGTCTGGGGGAATGACTTCAGGGGTGGGGGGTATTGACTGAGTGTTCAGTAAGTGTCATGGGGGGGAGGGGATTCTTGGCTGGGAATTCCATTAGTTTTTTGGGAGGTCCGTGGTCTGTTCTGAGGCATGGGCGTGTCTTTGCTGGTCCAGGGGTTGGGGGAAAGGGGGTTTGAACTTCAATTTATAAAGCACCTACATCTTTAAGAAGGTTCCCTGGGAGCATCAGGCTGACTGTTCACAGTCCAGTGCTCACGGGAAGATGAATAATGCAGCTTTTGAGAGTGATCTCAAGTTGCGTTATTCACTCCCTGCAGGAGTAACTAACCTGCAGCACTGATTTACTACACAGTGGTGACTCCCACGCTAAATTAAGCTGTGGTAAAATGTAGTATTTTACAATATATTTGCAACTTCCCCTCATAGTGCTCTAACTGTAACTAAATGATTCCCTATGGGGTCTAGGCTGTCCCTCAAATAGCGAGGTTCCGCACTATTTGCCCTCCCTTGCTGTCCCCGACTAAGTCTCCCCGTACGAACAAGAAGTGTGTACGGGGAGTCTTAGATGGGGGCGGGAAGGGGCGGTGCGGAGGCGGAGTTATGGCGGGCAATGGATGGTCCGCGGTCCCAGATGTACAGGGCTGGTTCTGAAGTTGGCTCTGTAAGTCCAGGGCCGGCAGACTGGATGGGGGATTTATTCCACCTGAGTGGGGGAATAAGTCCCCCTAGATGTCAGGGGACGGGAGGCCTGGCTGGGATCGAAATGGTGACGGGGTGCAGGAGATTCCCCGCAGCCCGACCCTGGCCATGGAAGGCCAGATCGGAGGTCGTGCTGCGGGGAAAATAAAAAGTAGTCAGTGACCGGATATCATGGCTCCTTAATGGAGTCGTGGTGCCATGGCAACTGGACACCATGGCACTGTGGCTCCATTCGGGAGCCTGACTGAGTTAGAAGGACTTGGCTCAGTATGCGCAGGCTGATCGGAATAGGACCGACCTGCACATACTGACCCTAGACGCGATTCTGATCCCGCAGGGGCTAGACGTGTCCTGTAGGATCAGAATCTGGTCTATTTCTGTGGTCCGATTCTGACAGGATGCACAGAGGCCAGGACACACATATTAGAATATGCCTCAACTTGTTTTAATATTTGTAGCTTTTATTTTTCATTCATGCTAGAAACGAATGTTAAAATAACTTTCCTGGGCATCCTGCCCGGGCAGTTCAGACAATATACCTGACAAGCACAATCTGTTTTACAGATTCCTGCATGTGCCAAGATCTGTCTGATAAAGGAAAATGAAAAATGAGCTATGCACATGCTATCAGGAAACTGAGAACTTGGGCCAGTGAAAATCAGTATCCTAAGTACGATACTAAGCAGTAGAGACACAGAAATACAAGGGAAGCTAAAAAGCCAATAGATACATAGATACTGTAGATAAATATACATACATACATCACATATTTTATGGGTGTGTGTGTATTTATTGGTTTTTTAGCTTTCCTCTTTCCTTGTATGTATATATCTTTTTTATCAGATACAGCAACCAGAATGGCACACAATACTCAAGATGTGGTCACACCATAAAGCGAAGATATTAGTATTTCAGCTGTTGCTGCACACTGAGCAGAGGATTTCAACGTATTATCCAGCATGACCCCTAGATACTTTTCCTGGGTGGTGACTCCTAACATGAAACCTTACAACTTTCAGCTTTTGTTTTGAATTGTTGTTCCGAGTGGCAGCACAATGGTTTCAGCTGCCCTAGGCAGACCCTCCTTGCTGCTGCCCCCCCCCCCACAAAGACTGTACCTTCATCCATTCTGCCAGGCTGCCCCCATCTTGTGCTAAAACAGTGGCAGCTGAATGTTCACTTCAGCACTACATTGGGCCTTAAAGTGCCCACCCGCAGGCGTGCTCATAGCCTGCTGTTCCTGTTCCCCCCTACAATGTAATTTTCTTGGAGAGTGGGCAGGAGTAGCAGGCCAGAACTGCAAGCACGTGTGTGGGTATTTTAAAGCCCATCATGGCGCTGAAGCAGCAGTTCAGTTATCGCTTCCCAAAGAGTTGGGTTAACAATGTCGCCCACTGGGGTCTGATGCCCTAGGCGACCGCCTCGTTCACTAGTGGATGGGCCAGTCCTAGTTGTTCCCTAAGTGCATAACTTTGTACTTGTCCACATTAAGAGGCTAGGGGACCCCTTTACTAAGAAGCTAATGCACCTTTTCATAAATGATAACTGCCTGCTTGGGCCCATAGTAACCGTTATCGCAGGGACAAGACTGATACTGCATGCTGGTTTATTTATCTAAACATTTGTATATACCGCTTTATCATACAATCAAAGCAGTTTACATTTAATGGAGAACTGGAATTATTACATCATAACCACTGAATTATAATCTTAACAGTTTACATTTAACCGAGAAGGACACTCACACATTAGGGTGCAGAATGGGTGGGGTAGGGTGGACATGGTGAACACATTGCACATGGAGGGACATATTGTGTGCTGTTAATGTTGCCATTAGTGCAGGTGCATCTAAGGTCACTTCATTAGGTGGAGGTAAGTGCACCTGTGGTAATAGCGCTATGTGTTAGAGTACTCATCCACATGTTAACTGTCGGGAACATGATGGTCACCCCCTAACATTTACCTCAGAGATTTTTCACTTAACACTTGTTAGATTTTGTGCTAAATGTGCTTTAGGTGCAAAAATCAAACACATTAGTAAATAGGGCCCTTAATTGTATAAGAAGCTTCATAAAGATGCACATCAATTGTGCACGTCAATCACCTGGTCTCTGGTTACTGGTCACTAATTTATAAGTATGCATGTAAGACTGATCAAGATAAATTTCACTGTGTGTCTAGAGGGTCTCCATTGCAAACAAGGTAATTCTGTGACTCTTAAATACAAACTTTATGTCTGAGAATTCTTAAAGTTTTGGTTTTTTTCATTTTTAATAGATAACGTTTCTGCTGCATTGCCTATTTATTTGTATCTGTATTGCAAAAAGGGAGTTTTGGTGTTCTAAGGCAAAGCTTTTTTCTGCTGCTATAGTTGCTTTTTAACTCTTCTCTAACCTTCAAGTTCAAAGAGGAAAACAAGTTCTTTGAAGTCGCTGTACTCCTCAGGTGTTAGATCCCTCCTTTCCCACCCCAGCTGCCATCTATCCCATGTCAGAATTCTTGCTATATAGGGCAGCTCACCAATTAGCTTGTTGACAATGATAGGGCTTTTTTATTGGTTGGTAGGGAAAATCTAGGAAGTAAATAGATTCACATTTGGATATCGGATTAAAGTAAATAGCTTGATATTCTTGAAGGAGCTTTGATTAGGTAATTTTACAAAGGGAACACATTAAACTACATATCTCAAACACATAATACCAGAATTTAGTATCTTAAAGTAATAACTGTTTAGGACTACACTCAGGTACATAGAACAGAGCTGCTAGAACTCACATAAAAGAGGCTAGATGATTTTTCTCAAAGGACAGCTGAGGAAAGGTTAGGGACTTTGGTAGGTCTTTTACATTTTTTTCAACAGGTACCAATGCTCCAACTGAACTATGGCTGGAAAAAATCGTGTTGTCAAAGTTTTTGCCCCCCTTACAACTTCTGTCTCTGTCCAGACAGATAGCCCAAACCCAGTCAAGGGACCAGTTCCATGTGCAAAATGCCTGTAAGCTGGAGCCTTCATGAAACAAGTGAAAGAGCTGAGAGAAGCGGTGGCGAGGCTGAGAAGCATCCATGACAGCGAGAAGTATATTAATGAGAGGTGTCTTGAAGCATCCTAAATCTCCAACAGAAGTGAAGATGACATGATACAGAAAACACATAATACCAGAATTTAGTAGCTTAAAGTAATAACTGTTTAGGACTACACTCAGGTACATAGAACAGAGCTGCTAGAACTCACATAAAAGAGGCTAGCTGCTTTTTCTCAAAGGACAGCTGAGGAAAAGTTCACAAGTCACCAAAGCCTGCAGAATCAACAATCCAACTCCACCAGCCCTCAAACTGAAGAACCAGTATGCGGCTCTGGAAGTGGAGGAGGTGAAAACATACCAGGAATGGGAAGAACCAGAGCTTAAGTACCCCAAAGCTACAGAATCAGTGACCATACAGAAGCAAAAGATAGTGGTAGCTGGTGATTCTCTTCTGAATGGTACTGAGGCATCTATCTGTCAACCAAACTTGATGTCCAGGGAGATGTGCTGTCTGCCAGATGCCAAAGTCCAAGACATTATGGAGAGTTTGCCAAGACTCATCAAGCCTACTGACTATCATCCAATGATGCTCATCCATATCAGCACAGATTATACTTCTCGGTATTCCTCCAACTGTATCAACAGTGACTTCATGGCTCTGAGAGAAAGAGTGAAACAGATAGGTGAGCAGGTGGTACTCTCTTCAATCCCTGCTATTGAGGGTAAAGGTGGAGGCAAAGAATCTCACATCCTGGAGATGAATGCATGGCTGCATGGATGGTGGCATCAAAAGCATTTTGGTTTCCTGGACAATGGGATCATTTTCCAAGGACTGCTTAGCAGAGATGGCATCCACCTATTCAACAAGGGTCAAAGTGTCTTCTGCAGCAGACTGGCTAACCTACTGAAGAGGGCTTTAAACTAGATTCATTGGGGATGGGTGAAGAAAGCCCTCAAGTAAGTACAAGCCCTCAGGTAAGTAAAATATTAAATACATTTTTAGAAATGTGTAAAAGGGGCACAATCTGAAAAGCAGTGTGCATTAACACCAGTAGTATAGGAAATACGATTCCAGATGCTGAGGCATTAATGGAAGAGATTGACTTGGATTTAGAGGTGATTACAGAGATATGGTTCATGGACAACTATGACTGGAATGTAGTTATACTGGACTATATTTTATTCAGGAAGGACAGGATAGGAAGACAGAGAGGGAGTACTTAAAACAAAAGGCCAGTGATATTACACATAGAAACCTAAAAGCATTATCTTCCTAAATGGATGTTCATGCTAAGTACCTTCTTTTAAATATATATTACATTGTATAGTGTATGATTTTTTACAGTCATATGATGATTTATATATATGATTTTTAACATTTTCATATCATAATGCACTGTATAGTACTTTTACTTTTGTTTTTGCATGTTTGTGCCTCTTTAAGTTATACTCTAGAGGTTCACATTTCTATTCTACATAGGTGTTTTTATTTTTTATTTGTTTTTTATCTGGTGTTATATGTGTATTTAAATATTATGGTGCTTATTTTTAACTTTATGTTTATGTTTGTATTTTGAAGCTCTTCCCCCTAAAGAAGGCTCACCTGCCAAAACGCATTGGGGATTTTGTTTTTTAATAAAGCTATTTGCAATCATGTTTTTCTTGTCACTCCTGCTTGGTTTGTCCCCAGACAGATGAAGAGGACAGAGATGTGATTGGAGACATTCGCAATATTACCATGAAAGGTGAAGTGTTACTAACAGGTGATTGGAGTATCCCTGCTGTGGTGTTATCAAGAAGTAAGGAGATCTTGGATTCTCTATGGGAGAACTAATCTGGCAACTGGTAATAGAACCTACACATGAGGGAGTTACAGTATATTGGACCTGAGGCTTATGGATGGGGAGAGTGTTTCTGATATAGTGGGTGATCATTTTGCATCCAGTGATCACCAGATGCTGTGGTTCACTATAAGGACTAGGGCTGATAAAGTCCATCCAAAAGCGAGGCTCCTAGACTAGGTAAGCTAACTTTGCCAACATAAGACAATACCTCAAGGAATCATTAGCAGGATGGGAACAGTTGGGGAATATAGAAAAACAATGGGCAAAACTGAAAGGGGATATTTTAAGAGCAGCAAACCTTCTTGTTAGGAAAGTAAATAAATGTAAAGGGAAAAGAAGGTCACTGTTGTTGTTGTTGTTGTTAAGTGCCGTCGAGTCGGAGTCGACTCATGGCGACCCTCTGGATAGCTATCCTAAATTGTGTTCGGTCTTCAGTCAGGCGGCTCATTGTTGACAGATTGGTACCCTAGCTGCTGTTATTGTATCGATCCATCTCATTGCTGGCCTTCCTCTTTTGCGTTGACCTTCTATCTTGCCAAGCATGATGTTTTTCTCTAATGATCTCTCTCTCCGCACGATGTGTCCAAAGTATGAAAGTCGAAATCTTGTCATCTGAGCTTCTAAAGAAAGCTTAGGTTTGATCTCCTCTAGTACAGACTGGGTTGTTCTTCGGGCAGTCCATGGTATACACAGTATTCGCCGCCAGCACCATAATTCAAAGGCATCAATTTTAACATTTATGGTTCTCAAAAGACATCTGAAAAAGTGAAGAAAAAGAGGGTGGCTTAAATAAAATACAAGAGATCACAGAAAGATGAAGACAAGCATCAACATTTGGAAAAGCTAAGAGAAGCCTTGAAAGCAGTCAGCAAAGCAAAGGTACAAATGGAAGAAAAAATAGCCAATACAGTAAAATGGGGGGGGGGGGGGGGTGTGAGGGAGGGAGACATTTTTCAGATATGTTAGTGAGAGGAGGAAGTGCAAAAATGGTATTGTCTGACTCAAGGATGAAGGAGTGGAATATGTAGAAGCTGATGAGGATAAAGCAGAACTGCTTAACAAAATATTTTTGTTCTATGTTCACAGATGAAGGGCCAGGAGCAGGGCCTCAGAAAACATCCATAAATAGGAAAATAACGATTTTTAGAGAACTGCTAAACTAAAAGTAGTCAAAGTGATGGGGCCAGATGTGATACATCTGAGAATATAGAATGAACTTGGGAAATTTCTAGAAGCTCCATTGTCTGGCCTTTGCATTGCTTCTTTAGAGTCGGGAGTGATGCCAGAGGACTGGGGAAAGGCACATTTCCCTTTACCGAAAAATGGAAGTAAGGATGAGGCTGGGAACTACAGGACGGTTAGCCTGACCTCTGTGGTGAGTAAATTAATGGAAACACTGCCAAAACAGAGGATAGAGAGGTTTCTGGAATGCAATGTTTTTGTTTATTAGGTTGCTTAATATACCGCCCATCACAACAGCGTCTGAGCGGTTTACAAATACATAAAAAAAAAGCTGCTAGAAAAAGGAGAAGGAATGCCAATACAATTTGATAGGAAAGGATAGAATAAGGCTGAGGAGGGACAGAGAAGAGAGAGGAGGCTGGAGGAGAGGACAGGTGACCGGACCAAAGCGGGGGGGGGGGGGGAGTGGAGGGGGGAGGATGGGGAGAGAGGGGAAGAAGGTAGGGGAAGGTCAAAAGCAGAGCAGAAGAAGTGGGTTTTCAGTTTGGCCTTGTAAGTTTTGAAAGAGGGCTCTAGGCGGAGGGCTGGGGCGAGTGAGTTCCAGAGTCAGGGACCAAGGAAATAAAATGCAGAAGAGTGGGTAGATTCCAGATGAGCATGGGATGGGGAGGGGAAGGACATGCGGTTTGCGTGAATGGAGTAGAGGGAGCAGTGGGGAGTGTGGAGATGGACCAGATCAGCAAGGTAAAGGGGGGTGCTGGTGTGAATTGACGTATGGACAAAGATCAGAAATTTGTATTGGATTCAGAAGGAGATTGGGAGCCAATGCAGATGGATAAGAAGGAGGGTGATATGATCGAAGCGGGAGGTGCAGGTCAGAATACGGTCAGCTGTGTTTTGAACGCGCTGCAGGCGAAGAAGCTGAGACTAGGGGAGACCGAACAGGGAAATGCTGCAATAGTCCAAGCATGATATGACAAGGGAGAGGAGTAGGGTAGTCATGGAGGAGGGAGAAAGAAAGGGGTGAACAGACCGGAGTTGTCTCAGGGTGAGGAAGCAGCGCTGAATTACAGAGGAGATATGACTTTAAAGGAAAGAGAGGAGTCAAGGGTAACGCCAAGGTAGCGCAGGCAGGTTACAATGGGGATGGGAGAGGAGGAGAGCAAGGGGATGAGAGGGGGAGCGGGGCTACCTAGGTGAACCAGATGGCTGAGGTTTTGGAAAGGTTGATGTGGAGGGGGAGTGATGTCAGGGGCATCTGAATCAGTTTGATAGAGAAGAAATATGTCATCTGCATAGTAGTAGGCAGAGACACCGTGGTGCTGGACCAAGAGAGTGAGGGGGGGCAAGAAAAATATTGAACAGGAGGGGCACGAGAAAGGAACCTTAGGGGACACCACAGGGAAGAGGACTGGAAGCGGAGGAGATGGCCCCAGAGAGAACCAAGAAGGACCGACAGGAAAGAAAGGAGCAGAAGCAGTGGAGAACAGTACCCGTGAGGCCGGCATCGTGAAGTCGTGAGACAAGAGTGCGGTGATCGACAAGGTTGAATGCAGCAGAGACATCGAGAGAAACAGCAAGAAAGAACCATGATCATGAGCAGCGTGCAATTCATTAAGGAGAGAAAGAAAGAGACTCCGTGCTATGGCTGGGGCGGAAACCAGATTGCTGGGGGTGTAATGTGAGGGAGGCTTCAAGATGGGAGGACATTTGGATAAAGAAGAGTTTTTCCAGGAGCTTAGAGAGGAAAGGGAGATTGGAAATGGAATGCCAACGGAAAGGAGATGAGGGATTCAAGGGCCCCTTTTTCAGAATGGGATGGATGATGGTGTGCTTCCAGAGGGCGGAGAAGATACCGGAGGAGAGGCTAGAGTTAAGGATGGAGAGAATGTCAGGGGAGAGAGCCAAGGAAGGGTCTAGGAGCCAGTGGGAGGGAATAGGGTCAGAGAGACAGGAGGTTTTCCAGATGGAGGTGAAGGTTTTGGACAAGACGGGGGCAGAGATAGGCTCGAAGGAGGACCAGCGATGAGAGAGGGAAGGAAACAAGGGAGAGGGAGATGAGGGAAGGGGGAGGAGGAGGAGGGTAAGAGATAGAGGGAGGGACTGGGGAGGGGGGAAAGGGGGGGAGGACATGCGGGAAAGGAGAGACGGAAGGAAAGGACTTAAGAGGCGAAGTGCGAGGCTAGGGAAGCAGGATCCGGAGTGACAGGGGAGGGGGGTGGAGAAAGAGTGGGGAGCAGACAGGAAGTGGAAAACGGAGTATAACCGATGGGAGGAATTAGCGGAGGTGGAAATAAGAGTGGAGAAGTAGTCTTGTTTGGCTGAATGAAGGAGGAGGCGATAGTGATGATGGCAAGCGCAAAAACGGTCCAGGTGGGAAGGGGAGGGGAGAGGAGGGGTGTTTGCGCTATAGCCTTTTAGCATGACAGAGTTATCTGCAGTGAAGGAAAAGACCGGAGTGAAACCAAGGGTGGTGATAAGGATGATGGGGGCAGGGCGGGGCCAGAGGGGGGCAAGATTATTGAGGGCAGTCAAAAGGGCTGTGTTCCAGGTGCGCACCATGGTGTCAACTTGGTGTCCTCTAAAAGTCCGCGGGTAAAAGGATGTTAGAGGGGGAAACTGAAGGAGAGTGTTAGCATTGATACGACGAGATAAGAGGAGGGTGGTGCGGCTAAGGGGGGGTGGCACCAGGAAAAGTGGGCAGGAGTGAGATGGAAAAGAAAAGGCAAAAATGGTCAGACCAGAGAAGGGGTAAGGGGGAGAGGGAGGAAAGGGCAAGAGGGGAAGCAGAATGAGAGATAAGGAGGTCAAGAGTGTGCCCAGCAGTGTGGGTGGGAAAAGGGATGAGCTGATGAAGGGAGAGATCAGATAGGAAGGAGAGGAAGGCAAGGTCCCGGGAAGTGGAAGGGAAGTCAACATGGACGTTGAAGTCCCCAAGAATCAGAAGCTGAGGAAAGAGGAGAGAGGCCTCAGATATGGTCGAGAGGAGAGAGTCCCACATGGGGGCTGACAGGGAGGGGGGTGCGTAGACAAGGAGAAAGTGGAGAGGAGGGGAGGATCAAAAGCAGCATAGTTTTATTAGAGGCAGGTCTTGTCAGACAAATCTAATTAATTTCTTTGACTGGACGAGAAGAGAATTGAACTGAGGGAGAGCTTTAGATATGGTGTACTTAGATTTCAATAAAGCATTTGACACTGTTCCACACAGGTGACATAAATAAATTGAGCAGCCTAGCAATAGCCCATAAATTGAATGAGTTAAAAATTGGTTGAGTGGGAGATGACAAAGGGTACAGGTAAATGGAGCTCATTCTTTTTTTAATTTATTTATTTATAAGATTTCAAACAAAATTATACAAGCAATCATACTTGGAGCTCATTCTGAGGAGAAAGATTACTACCAGTGGGTACCACAGGGATCTTTCCTTGGTCCGATTCTCTTTAACATTTATGTTAGCGATATTGAAGAAGGGCTGTTGGGTAATATTTGCCTCTTTGCAGAGAAACCAAACCTGCAATAGAGTAGACACCCAAGAAGGAGTAGATAACATGAAGAGGGTTCCAGCTAATCTTAAAGAATGGTGAAGAACTTGGAAACTGAGATTTAACACTAAAAAATGCAGGGTCATGCATTTTGGCTGCAAAAATCCAAGGGAGTGGTACAGTAAAGGGGGTGAAGTACTTCCTCTCCCTATGCATTCTTATGGCTTTCACTGTCGCCTTTTCTACCTGTTTAACTACCTTAAGATCATCAGAAACCATCACACCTAGGTCCTGTTCTTTCGTGGAGAGAAGAACTGCCAAAGGATGCTTTGGTACATAGGAAGAGGAATGGCCAGCAGGAAGAAGTAGATGATAGTTCTTCTGTATAAGCCTTTGGTGAGACCTCATTTGGAGTATTGTGTGTAGTTCTGGAGACCACACCTTCAAAAGGATATAAACCGGATGAGGTTGCTGCAGAGGGTGGCTACCAAAATGGTCGATGGTTTTCATCATAAGGCATATGATGACAGAATATGTATACTTTAGAGGAAGGGCAGGAGAGAAGGGATATGATAAGAGTTTTTTAAAATACCTCCATGGTATAAATGCACAGGGGAGAGTCTTGAAATTGAAAAAAGCTCTGCAATGAAGGGACAAAGGATAAACGTGAAAGGAGATAGACTCAGGAGTAACTTGCGGAAATATCTCTTTAGAGAAAGAGTGGCAGGTGCATGACATAGTATCCCAATGGAGGTAATAGAGATGATAACAACATCTAAATTCAAGAAAAATAGAACAAACACAGAAGATCTCTAAAGGAAAAAAGGGGAGTATAGTACAGTAGTTGGTATGGAAGGGCAGATTGGATAGGCGATAAGGTCTTTTTCTGCCATTATGTTTCTATGAATTTGTGTAGCTTTGGCAAGCATGAGCAGTTCACAAATTTACTATAACTTACATGTATTCTTTAGAAATCTAGACACAGGCATTTATACCAGCCTTTTGAAGACACTTATATCGCTGTTTTATAAAGAAAATCAGGTGCCTTCTCTTTTTTATAAAATAAGCTCAAAATACTGTAAGCATGTTCTGGGTGCCTAAACCTAGGTGGCCGATTGCAAACTTACCCTCCACATGTCATCTGCCATTTGGATTGTCAGTGTCCCTGTTTCTCAAATTTTCACAGTCTTCTTTTAACAATTTTAAATAATTTTATGTCACTTACAAATTTGATTACCTCACTTGAAGTTTCCCTTTCCAGGTTATTTAGAAATCTGTTAAAAAACTGTAGGCTTAATAGAGATTATTGGAGCACCACTATTCAGGTTTTTCCATTGAGAAAACGGACTATTTAACCTTACTCTTGCTTTCTATCCCATATTTATTAATTTCCTTATTTATTTATTTATTTAAAAGCTTTTCTATACCACGCTCTTTAATATCAGTGCGGTTAACAATAAACAATTCTTGGGCAGGGTGGACCTGCCTTGTGCTTACATTAAACAGGAGCTGTAACTTGGAGTTGTAACTGGGGTAACTATATACATGTTAGACCATTGCACCATGCTGTATAACGGCGTGGTTATGTCTGGATCTTATAGGTTATTTACAGTTTACAGTCATAGTATATTTACATTTACGTTAATCAGTTGTTTACAGTTTATGGTCAATATATTTCCATTAATTTAGCATCACAGATTTATTATAATTACATTTGTTTGACCTCGTTGATATATCCGGTGGTTGGGTTGGAGTCTAGCGATATCCTGGTTTCCATGTGATGTGGGGGGGGGGGGAGCTGCTGGTGTGGATTGGGGTGTGAGAGGTGGGGATGTACTGTTAGGCTACCATTAGGCTACTGTTAGGCTACGTTAGGCTCCTTAAGTCTCTCATGAAGGACATTTGTAACATAGTGGAGTCCCCTGAGGGAGTGGAGAACATGAGGAAAGATCTACAAAAGCTGGAAGAATGGTCTAATGCTTGGCAGTTAAGATTTAATGTAAAGAAGTGCAGTGTCATGCACTTGGGAAAAAGAAATCCAAGGGAACTGTATGCAGTAGGGGGTGAGAGGTTGGTGTGCAAGGACCAGGATGAAGGATGTCGGAGTGATTATTTCTGAGGATCTCAAGGTGTGAAAACAATGTGACAAGGTGGTGGCAAAAGCCAGAAGGATGCTGGGTTGCATACAAACAGGAATTACTAGCAGAAAGGAAGAGGCACTAATACCACTGTACAAGTTGCTGGTGAGGCCTCACTTGGACTATTGCATTCAGTTTTGGAGACCATATCTCGAAAAGGATATAAAAAGACTGGAAACAGTTCAGAGGAAGGAGACCAAAATGATTTGGAGCCTGCATCAAAAGACTTATGAGAAGAGCCTTAAAGACCTAAATATGTACACTCTGGGAGAGAGGAGGGACAGGGGAGATATGATTCAGACCTTTAAATACTTCAAGAGTATTAATGAACAAACAAATCTCTTCCAAGACGGGGAAGTTGTAAAACTAGAGGGCATAACATGAAGCTGAAAGGGGGTAAATTGAAATGCAATGTCAGGAAATACTTTTACACTGAAAGGGTGGTAGATGCTTGGAATGCCCTCCTGATGGAAGTGGTGGGGCAAATACAGAGACAGAATTCAAAATGGCTTGGGACAAACACAGTGGATCCCTTTACAGCAACAAGATAAAATCTAAATAAACATAACTATCTCTTATGTCTCAACAAATAGTGGTGACCTACTCGGAGCTGTGGGTAAACCCCTAAACAAAGGCATGGGGAAGGGCAACCTGCATGGAATGACAAGTGCACGTGCACTTGTCGCCTTGCTGGGCAGAGTAGATGGACCATACTGGTCTTTATCTGCTGTAATTTGCTATGCTACTGTAATGGCTTCTACCATTTTGCCCAGGACTGACGTCAACTTCGCCGATGTGTTCTGGGGCAGATTTTCTCTTCTGTATGGTATTGAAGCAAACTAGAAAATATTATCAAATTCAGCACATCAAAGGTAATTTTATAACAGGCTACCTATGCTAGCTAGGCACCTATTGTGAGGCTATTATATACAAACATATGCATTCCTATGTGTCTTTATAAAATACTGGAGGCAAAGTAGCATAAATTGTGCTCAGGATGTTTATAACTGCTTAGGAGCAGGTGCAAATGTATATGACTGAAGTAAGTATGTCAATGTGTATTTGAGGCGCAAGGGTGCTTATATTATAAGTCCGTCCACACTCTGCTGAAACTCTGCTCCAGAACACACCTGCATGTGGCTTGTCTTCTTTTTATATGCATACTTTTATGTGTGCAACCCCTGGAGTAATTTTATGCATGAAAGGACCTTTATAAGGTGAGCTGGTAGACATAATGTATCTGGATTTTCAGAAAACCTTTGACAACATCCCTCATGAGAGGTTCTTGAGGAAATCAAAGAGTAATGGGATAGGAGGAAGTGTCCTATTGTGGACTGGGAATTTATTGAAAGATAGAAAACAGTGAGTTGGGATAAATGGTCAATTTGCTTAATGGAGAAAGATAAATAGTGGAGTGCCCCAGAGATCTGTGCTGTGCCTGCTGTTTTTTAACATATTTATAAATGACTTGGAAATGATATAAACAAATATGATATGTTATTTTTACAATATAATATAATTCTTGTATTCCACTCATCTACCACTCTGTAATATAATTTTGTATGTAATGACTTTCTGACTCCCTCTGTTGTATGTCTGCATTCTGGAAGGAGAGACTACGTGACTAGCAAAACGTAGCCTGCCACAGGTGCGGAAGTGCAAAGAAGTGGAGTGAGACAGTATTAACCATTGAGTTATAGACATGCTGGAAGAGGGAGAGGACACAGTGTACTATAAAAGAACTGTGAAACAGAGGATAAATGTGTCTGCATCAGTCAGGCACCATTCTTGAAAGAATGTAATTAAAGTAACCCTTTGCTTCACTGAGGAGTCTGTTATTGTGTAAAAAGTTATGTTTATTACAGACTGGGCGCTTGTATGAGGTGTCATCGCTGGAGGAGACCACCACCGCTGAGGACGGGGAGATGCACCCCGTTGAGTTCAATGGCCTTATGTATCAACGATGGGGGGCTCTGACAGCGTACTGACAGCAAAATCCTGAGACCATGAAGGAAAAATCAATACAGACTCAGTGAAGCAGACCAGGTATTAAGCAGCACAAACGCGTCAACCAGGTAACTCCGTGCACGGACCAAGGTAAGAAACAAGACTGTAAAGTATTACCTTGGTGGATGGGTATCGAGACAGATTGTTGTGTGTATGAGACGTGTCCTAGAAACGAAGTGTGTGCAGAGTCTCAATCTGTGGTTCCTTCACATCTGCGAGGAATGCGGCCGGAGAGAGATGAAGTGAAAAGTACATTGGTGAAAGGAGTCTCAATGGGATTAGGAATTCTAAAGGAAACTCAAGTAAGGACGGGGCTGGCAGTACAGACCCCGGTGACATTCCTCCAGACAGTCTATTAGGGAGGATGTTGAAGTAAATGGCAGAGTAATGAAGCAAGAATAAGAATAAAGCAAAGAAGTGTTTTAAGAATAGCTGTTTTACATGGAAAAAAAAGCATAAAGCCAGCTGCAGTCTTCTGGCCGAAATTTGTCACAGATGAAGGGTGGTTATGTCAAATCCTTAACTTATATGTAAACAGTGAAAAGATTAATTCAGCAAGTATAAAAGAATTTGCTGCTGCCACAAGAAATAGCAGTGGTGCATGTAAACGGTCATTAACTAGGTAATTCTTTTGAAGCCAGAGGAAATAGATTAGCAGATGAGACTGCTAAGGAAGCTGCCTTAGAAGAAGACTTAACCCCTATATACAATTTAACCCCAGAAATAGTGAGTCAGGCAGCAAATCCCATATTTACTGAAAGGGAAAAAGGAAAACTCGAAGATAAAGGGGCAGTAGAAACTGAAAGGGGGAAAATGGGTTTTACCAGATGGCAGGCAGATGGTAAACAAACAAACAATGAGAGAAATTATGGCCATTCTACATCAATGGAGTCATTGGGGTGTAAAGGCAATGGTTCTAAGGCACTATGGGTGTATGGGAATATACACAGTAGCCAAACAAGTGTGTGAGAGGTGTATAACCTGTAAGAAAATAAACAAAAAGGTCCTTAGGAAACAACCGCAGGGAGGAAGAGACCCTGATCTTCGTCCATTCTAAACTATACAGGTTGATTTCGCTGAGTTGCCCCTGGTTGTGCGGGTGAAGTACCTTTTGGTAATAGTGGACCTTTTGATGGGATGGGTGGAGGCATATCCCATGGTAGCTGCCACAGCAATAGGAGTAGCAAAAATAGTCTTGGAATAAATCATCCCAAGATATGGAATGATAGGTCACATTGACTCAGACCAGGGAAGTCACTTCACAGCCAAGGTATTGCAAAACATAATGGAAGCTCTGGCAGTATCCTGGAATTTCCATACTCCATGGCTTCCACCCTCCTCAGGGAGAGTGGAACGCATGAATCAGACTATAAAGAAGCAGCTAGCCAAATTGATGGTAGAAACAAAATTACCCTAGACTAAGTGTTTGCCCTTAGCATTGTTAAGAATCCGAACAGCCCCTCGGAAAGATTTAGGATTGTCCCCCTACGAAATGTTATTGGATTACCCTATATGGGACAATTAGAGGAACCTCCTCAGTTTGAAACTACAGATAAGTTTCTTAAATTATATATACTTAGGCTGTCCTCTTCTTTATCTGTTCTCAGGAATAAGGGACTGTTGTCACAAACACCCCCATTGGAGTTTGTAGTTCATGGTCTCAAACCAGGACAGTGGGTCTTGATAAAATCCTGGAAGGATTCCAAATTGCAACCAGATTGGGAAGGCCCGTTCCAGGTCTTACTGAGTACTGAGACTGCTGTCTCATCAGGCGGGGGAAGAACTACACAAGAGAAATGGGGGAACTGAAAACCTGCATTCTAAGCTTGAACCTGACAGGGATGGAAGGAGAAGAGAAGAATTACTCCAACCTGGTAATCCCTAGGGCAGACCTGTGGTGGTACTGTAGAGGGCGGACATTGAGACCAACATTGCCTACCCTATGGTCGGGAACATGTGCAATAGTTCAATTGTTAGTTCCTTTCACCTTGGCATTCACAGAACAGTACAAGGGGTAAATACAAAGGAAAAGGAGGAGTACTTTGGGAACCTCGTTTGATGACAGGATATATATAGACGCAACAGGAGTCCCTCGGGGAGCTTCGGATGAGTATAAAGCACGGAACCAGATTGCAGCAGGATTCGAATCCCTGTTATGGGTAATCACGATAAACAAAAATGTAGATTGGATAAATTATATATATTATAACCAACAGCGGTTTATCAATTATACCCGGGATGCAATAAAGGGGATCGCAGGACAATTGGACGCCACTAGTAGAATGGCCTGGGAGAACCGAATGATTTTAGATATGATGGTGGGTGAAAAAGGGGGCATGTGTGATGTTGGGGGGAAATGTTATACTAACTACCTTGGCAGAGGAATTGGCAGAAAATTCAGGTACGGATACCTCTCTCACTGGATGGTTGGAGTCATGGTTTGGGAAGTGGAAAGGGATGGTAGTATCTATATTTACCTCTGTACTTGTTGTAACTGGAGTATTAATTATGGTGGGGTGTTGCATAATACCGTGTATAGGAGGGCTAACTCAAAGATTGATAGAAACAGCAAGCATTAAGCAAATGATTGTATCATCTCCAGTGCACAAGAGTGCAATGTTATTAATGGACAATAAAGGGGAAGAGATAGAGTCAGGAAGGATGTTATCTAAATTAGAAGCCTCCTATGGAACTGTAGAGTAAATGTAAAAAGTAACGAGAAAACTTTAAAAAGAAAGAGGGAGGGGTTTGATATAAATAAATATGATATGTTATTTTTACAATGTAATATAATTATTGTATTCCACTCATCTACCACTCTGTAATATAATTTTTTATGTAGTGACTTTCTGACTCCCTTTGTTGTATATCTGCATCTTGGAAGAAGAGACCACGTGGCTAGTAAACATAGCCTGCCACAGGTGCAGAAGTGCAAGGAAGTGTAGTGAGACAGCATTAACTGATGAGTTATAGACATGCTGGAAGAGGGAGAGGACATAGTGTACTATAAAAGAACTGTGAAACAGAGGATAAATGTGTCTGTATCAGTCAGGCACCATTCTTGCAAGAATGTAATTAAAGTAACCCTTTGCTTTACTGAGGAGTCTGTTCTGTGTAAAAAGTTATGTTTATTACAGAAATAGGAATAAAGAGTGAGGGGATCAAATATGCAGACAACACAAAATTATTCAAAGTAGTTAAATCACAAGAGGATTGTGATAAAATGAGAAATTGGGAGAATGGGCACCCAAATGGTAAATGAAATTTAATGTGGACAAGTGCAAAGTTATGCATTAAGGGAAGAACAACCCAAACTATAGCTGCACAATGCAAGGTTCCACAATGGGAGTCACCATCCATAAAAGGAATCAAGGTGTCATCATGGATAATACATTGAAATCCTCTGTTCAGTGTGCAGCAGCAGCCAATAAAGCAAATAGAATGCTAGAATTGTAAGGAAAGGAATGGAGAATAAAACAAAGAATATTATAATACCTCTATATCACTCTGTGGTGTGATGGACTTCAGTATTTTATGTAGTAATGGTCACCCCATCTAGAACACGATATAGTGGAATTGGACAAGGTATAGAGAAGAGTGACCAAAATGATAAAGGGGGAGAGGCGGGGCCTAACACGGAGAGAGATGGACGTGTAGAGAGGAGCTCCGACGGCAATAATCTTTAATCCTGTGTCTGCTCTAGTAATCCTGGGCCAAAACCCCCTCAGCACTTTATCGAACAGCGGCTAAAGATGGCAAATTCGAAACCAGCCCGCCTAGATTTTACTCCCGGATCGGGGGCAGGAAATAAACGATCTAAAACAGAACCTCCGTCTCCGCAAAAGATGGCGGCCGGCCGCGAGCATCCGGAGGCCTTGCAGGAGTTGTTGCAGGAGGTTCGTGCGGTGAAAGCCATAGTATCAGCGAATAGTACCTCGCTTCAGAGCATGCGGGAAGACATTGTGCTGCTGAAGGATCAATTCGGGACCCTTACGGTTCGCCAAGACCAAGCTGAGCAACGGCTGCAGATGCATGAGGAACGGCTCAAACTAGTAGAGAAGCATTCCCGGCAAATTGAAAATCTTCAAAAGGAGCTGGAGGACATCAATAACAGGGCCAGGAGGAACAATGTCCGCGTGGTAGGAGTCCCGGAGGGGGCGGAGGGGCGGGATATGTTTGCCTTTGTGAGTAAGTTGCTGGTTAACACATTGAAGATATCCTTTGAGGCCCCTCTGGAGATTGAAAGAGCGCACCGCGTTCCCACACAAGCCCTACCTAATAGTGCGCGACCGCGGCCCATCATTTTCAAAACTTTGAGGCACCAGCATGCTGTTAAAATCTTTGAGGCAGCGCGGGCCCGATCTCCGGTGGAGTTCGAGGGCCATAAGCTTATGTTCTTTCCGGACTTTGCCAGGGCCACGGTGGAGAAGAGGAAACGATTTTTGGAATTGCGACCACGTTTGCAGCGACTGCAGGCTCGTTTTGGTCTTCTACAGCCTGCGCGAATGCGGGTGACATTGCACAATGTCACTAAAACCTTTGACGATCCGAATGCTCTGGGCCTGTACATCGAGGGAAAAGAAGCTGAGCTGATGAACTGCTGAATACTTACAGGTCTTACTGGACTTTGTTCATACATTGCATTATGGTCATTGCTCTGGGAAAGGGGGACAGGGCCCGGGTATGGGGGCTTTCCTGTTGTATTACTCACCCCCTCTAGAGTGTTATGTGTCTATAGATATGGTTAGCTAGAGCAGACATTTAGTATCATCCGTGCACCCTCTGTGTCGTCCTCTCCACTCCATTGTGGGTTCACCCGTACAGTACGGGACAGTCCCCCCCCCCCTGGGTTGTTGGGGCTTCAGGTGTACTAGTAGGGTTCATGGTAATGTATTCATACAGTTGAGTGTAACTCATGAGTGTGCTTGTGTTTATGGGCTGCGAGTTAAAATGTATGCTGAATGGGGGAGTCATGCTGTCGAAGGAGTGGAGCTTCTGCCTGAGGAATTACAAGGCCTATGGCTTCCTTGAGGATTCACTCTTTGAATGTTAAAGGGATCAATAATCCTATTAAGCGGCGGAAGATCATTTTGTACGGCAAACAGATCAGAAGTGATATTTTGCTGTTGCAGGAGACACACTTAAATGCAAAGGAATCCCTGAAATTAAATATTCGGCCCTTTTCCTTATTAGCGTTCTCATCAGCAAGGGGTAAACATAATGGGGTAGCTATCCTGGCCCGGACCTCACTTAATTTACAGGTGATTTCCTCCCGGGGGGATGAGGAGGGTAGATGGGTACAGGCCTCTATTAAGGTGGGGTCCCTGGCAATGAGTATCATGAATGTATATGCCCCCAACAGGGACTGTCCTGATTTTTTTAAGAGTCTAGCTGAAGTGATCTGTGCTGCTTCCTCCATGCCAACTGTTCTGGGAGGGGACTTCAATCTGGTGATGGATTCGTTGGTGGACAGGAAGCCTCCCAGGGCGCATGAGAGTGGTAAGGCCCCGAGGGTTCTTCAGTCACTGGCCCAGGAGGTTGGTTTGGTAGATGTGTGGAGACTGCTTCACCCCGCTGGACAAGAGTTCACTTTTTATTCACCCCCCCATAAGTCGCTATCGCGGATAGATTATTTTTTGCTCTCCAAGTCCTTGGTCCCTCATTTAGCTTCAGCTGATGTTCTTTCCTCTAGCATCTCTGACCATGCCACTGTGGCTGTTGTTTTGGAAGGGGTTGTGCCTGCCTCGGGTCAGGGGAAGTGGAACTTTGATCGGGCATGGCTGGAGAATGCTGATTTCCAAACGCAGATGAAAGGGGCAATTGCAGACTATTTTGAGCTTAATCCCCCTTATCTGACTTCGGGGTGGGCGAGGTGGGAGGGTTTTAAGGCATATATGCGGGCAGTAATTACTAGTTTTAGTATCGGACAGGCAAAAGTGACTAGGCAGCGGCTAGGGGTGCTAGATGCACAGATTAAGGCTGGGGAGCGGCTTTTAGCTGATAGAGCTGATCCTTGTGTTTTGCTCCGCCTGCAGCGTTTGAGATTTCGGTATAATCAGATTCTTACCTCGGAGGCAGTCAATAGTATTCGTTCGCAGGAAGGTCTCTACTATAGGGAAGGGAACAGGGCCAGTACGCTCCTGGCTAATCAGTTGAAGGCCCGGAAGGAGCGAAGTCGAGTCGCTGCTCTTAGGGGTACCCAGCGGGATGACGTGCTAACATCGGACCCTGATATCCTGGAGGCCTTCAGGGGCTTTTATCGACGGCTCTATTCTTCTGAAGTGGAGTGCTCCTCAGAGACTTTCGCCCAGCTTTTGGATCGAGTGCAGGGCCCGGAGTTAGACCCGGTCATGCTAGCTACGCTCGAAGCTCCCATAACTCTAGCGGAGCTAGGTGAAGCGGTGGTTTCCTTATCTTCGGGGAAAGCGACGGGCCCAGATGGGCTTCCGGCTGAATTCTTCAGAGTGTTCCTTAAAGATCTGGGCCCCTTTATGCTACAATATTATCACTCGCTGTTGGAGGAATGTCCCCAGGTGGGCTCCTTTGCGGCTGCGAGCATTGTTGTTCTCGAAAAGCCGGGGAGGGATCCTATGGAAGTGGGGAACTATCGACCTATATCGTTGTTGAACGCAGATTATAAGGTGTACGCCTCTATTTTAGCGAAACGCTTATCCTCAGTAATCCCGCTGTTGATTCATCCGGACCAGTGCGGATTTGTGGGAGGTAGGTCAACAGCGGATAATGCCAGATTATTGTGTCATGTTCTGGTTCAAGCTGCGTCCTTGGAAATTCCCGTAATTGGGTTGTCCCTGGACGCTGAGAAAGCCTTTGATCGCCTGGAATGGTCTTTCCTGTTTCGCGTACTACGATGGTTTGGGTTTGGTGAGGGATTTATTAGACATATCAATCTATTGTATGCCAACCCCACGGCCCGGATAACTGTCAACAATGCCAGCTCTCAGGAATTTCGGTTGGGTAGGGGGACGCGACAGGGCTGCCCCCTTTCGCCAATGTTGTTTAACCTAGCATTGGAACCTTTAGCAATCCTTATAAGGCAGAATAGCCTGATTCAAGGGGTTTGCATTAAGGGTCTTGAGATTAAATTATCGGCATATGCCGATGACTTACTCCTTTTCACATCTCCGGTTTCAGTCCCTCATGTCCTCGCTCAGATTGGGGAATATGCAGCCCTTTCCGGGTACAAAATTAATTGGTCAAAATCGGTTGCTTTTCCCCTAAATGCCCGGGTGTTCAAGGCAGATATGGCTCAGTTCCCGTTTCTTTGGGAAACTGGAGTGGTGAAATATTTGGGGGCTTATTATTGCTACCCTTTGGAAGAGACAGTACGGTATAATGAGGACCGCTTGGTGACATTAGTGAAGTCTCTGACTGTCAAATGGTCACCTTTAACGTTGTCCTGGTGGGGTCGCTTGGAGGCTATCAAAATGACCATTGCCCCTAAGATCAACTATGCCTTAGAAATGCTGCCCATTCTATTTTCTCCTCAGGTGTATCGGAAGATTGAGACTGTGCTCTCAAGATATTTGTGGGGAGGTAAGCCTCCACGTATTGCCCTATCCAAACTCAAAGGGGTTAAGGAAAAGGGGGGGTGAGCTTTCCCGATTTTCAGTTATATCACCGTGCTTTTCTGCTCAAGCAGGGAGGCCGATGGCGGGAGGAGGTGACGGACCTTAGTCCTATTTGGTTGGGCTTGGAAAAGAGATTAGCAGAGCCCTTCCCCCTGGCACTAGCTCCTGGAATGCTCTTTCCTATGTCCCCTCGTTGGTCCTCCATCATGAGGGACACTCAACGGGCTTTCCAGGAGTTGCTGAATCGGGGAACTATGGCAGAGAGGTTCTCCCTGGATCTTCCGATTTGGTACAACCCTCTTTTCAAGATTCAGAACAAGACTTTTGCTTGGCCGCAGTGGTATGGCGGAGATGTTTGGAGGTTAGGGCATCTGATCCGGGATGGTAGGTGGAGGGACTTTGGGGAGCTACAACGGGACTTTCATATCCCTGGAACTCTTGTTTTCCAATGGATGCAGTTAAAACATTGCATAGGGACAGCTTTAGGAGGTTTACAATTTTCCAGCGGGGTGGGGGCTCTCTTAGGTGGCCTGGATCTGGCTTGGGATGGCCATGGCATTGCTTCCTCCCTATATAAATTGTTGTGCTCGCCGTGCTCCTCGAAAGTGCAGGGGATGCAGGAGGTCTGGGAGCTTGAGTTGGGAGTTTCCCTATCCCCGCGCCAGTGGGAGGTTTTCTGGGCCAAGCAGGCGCGCGTGTCTCGATCCGCCTCCATCACACAAACCTTGTACTTTTTCGCGCATAGAGCTTTTGTTACTCCGGTGAGGGTCGTTAAATGGGACCCCGCGGCGGGTAATAAATGCTGGCTCTGTCAGGTGGAGGTGGGGACTTTCCGGCATATGGTGTTTGAGTGCTCTCACCTTAGTTCATACTGGACACAAGTATGGGATCGTATACAAGAGATTTTGCGTTTTAGAGTTCCTCTCTCCTGGGAGATCTTGGTCTTCCGCTCTGGATCTGGGATAGCCTTGGGTTCGCAGCATGACTCCTTCCTTTTGGATTTTCTGTTGGGGATTGCCATTTTCTGTCGGTTAAGGAATTGGAAAATACTTACTGACCTTCAGAGTCATCATTGGTGGAACTGTGTCTGTCTGTACAGTAAATATGAGCAAATGCCGCGCATGGGCGTCCGACACTTGAATGGACACTGGAGGAATTGGCAGTCTCTGTTAAATTTCTGTAATGCGGCTCGCTGTTCGAATGATGATGTGCCTACTTGAACCTTACATGCTCTTGATTTTGTATACCCTTCCTTCTTCTGACTTGCTTTTGCTTAAACCTGGAAGGGACGGGAGTACACTGTAGCCTGTGGGGGCAGGGGGAGGGGAGGGGAGGGGTGGGGTGGTTGGTGGGGGGATGATTGTTGTAGTTGGATAATTGTTATTGTTTGGTTGTGTGAAAATCTAAATAAAATTTTCAAAATGATAAAGGGGATGAAAGGATACTCCTGCAAGGAAAGACTTAAAGTTTAGGGTTCTTCAGCTTGGAGAAGAGATGGCTGAAGGGAGATTTGATAGAGGTCTATAAAATAATGAGTAGAACAGAACCAGTAAATTTGAATCTGTTGTTTACTCCTTCAAAAAGTAGAAAGATTGAGGGACATGCAATGCAATTACAAAGTAGTACATTTAAGACTAATCAGAGATGTAATTAAGTTCTGGAATTCATTGCCCAAGGGTGTAGGAAATGCTTTTAGTGTACCTTGGTTTAAAAAAAGTTTGGACAAGTTCCCGGAGGAAAAGTCCATAAACTATTCTGAAAGTGGATTGGGAAAATTCCACTACTTACTTCTGGGACAAAATGCAATGTGTGCCTTTAAGTCAATGTTGACTCCTGGCAACTCAGCAGCTCCTGGGTTTTCTAGGCAGTGTGACGAGAAGAAGATTGCTAGATCTTTCTTCCAAGGCAATGAAGGGTTAAGTAACTTGCCCAAGGCCACAAGGAGTGTTAGTGGAAATCAAACCTTGGTTTTCTGGCGACTAAGCCAGTGATCTAACCACTAGGTGTGGAGGAGTGGCCTAGTGGTTGGGGCAAGGTACTTCAGGCTGGAAGGTCAGGGGTTCAAATCCCACTAGAGGACAGCAACCTTGGGCTGGAAGGACTGGGGTTTCTAGTCCCACAGGTGCTCCTTGTGGTCTTGGGCAAGCCACTTAACCCTCCTTAGCCCATGTTCCCTATAAAATAGTTATCTCCAAGTTATAATACCCAGTTCAATGTAATTTCAGTTTGTTCAATATAAACTGCACTGATGCACAATAGCATGGGATATAAGAGAATGTAAATAAATAAACAGGATACTCCTCCACCCCACTCCTGGAGCAAGCAGTATGGAATCTGTCTATCTTTCAGGTATGTGTGACCTGGATTGGTCACGGTTCAAAACAACATTTTGGAGTTGGTCTGACCCAGTAGGATAAATCATATGTTTTTATGTTTTCTATAAAATTACCCCATGAAGGATAATTTTATCAAAGAGTACTGTGGCAAAGTCAACCATTTTGAGCATGGGCGAGGTGAACAGCATAAGGAATTCACCTTAATCAAGGGGCCTCTGTTAGGTGTGCAGGGTCAAAAGGCCAGAGCCACAGTTCAAAGGCAGAAAACAACCAGCTGGAACAAGTTCCAGGAAATCCTTGACAGTGTAAGAGGGATAGATTGCAAGCACGAGCACAAAAACCCTCACTCTAGTATCTGCACTGATTATTCTGATGTCAGAAGGCAGGGGGATTGCAAACACCTGGGACAGAAAGAGGTGGGGTTGGATCCCAGTGAGTATAAACCTTGGTTAAATTATGCAATTGGGAGAAGGAGCAGTAGGAGTGGATGGAGAAGGAGCAGAGGAAGCAGCAGAGGACAGACTTCAGAGCAGCAAGGACGATGGAATGCTGGAGAAGCCAGAGCAGGTGCTAACTTCTGGAGACAGGCTGAGCTACCCATTGCTGAGAAAGGTGATCTCCCTGAATCACGTTTGCAACAAAGGTGGGAGCCTGGAAGGAGAGAAGCTTTCAGACCACCAGAGAGGTTGTCAGCAGGGCACTCTGATCAAGTGGGTGAGTCAGAACCTATGCAATTGGGAGAACCAGTGTCAGAGCTAAGGGCAGAAGAAGATATGTTGATGGATTGTTCTTTATGCCAAGCTCTAGACTTGAAGGGTTGAAAAGAGCCAGCCTTGAAAGAACTGTTCCTCTTGCTGAAGTAACCTCAGAGCTAAGCAGTGAGAAAGTAAATTCCTGTGTGTTTTGAAAGGAGGAATTTACTGCATCATAAGCTAGTGAAGTAAGGCTGTGATTCATGCTTCTGTGTCAGGTGTGTTGAAACTCTACAATGGAGAGAAAGTTAATTGGCTGCTAGAAATGTTTGTGCTTTGCTCCTGTTTTATATGAAAAGCCTGCTAAGAGTTTTGAGGACACTGTGAATGCTTATTTCATAACCTATGTTGGTTCTTCACCTGGAAGTGCAGCCTAGAGAAAATTATGGCTGAGTGAAGATAAATTTGCCATAGAAGAAGTAAAGTTTGTTTTTCTATTGCTCTGATTGACAAAGGACAATTATGAAATGTGGCATCTTGTTATATGTGGAAAGGCTAAGCTTCTGCAGTGAAGATGACTTTAAAAGCCAACATTGAGTTCTGTTTGTTTTGCCACCAACTTGCTGAACCTTAAGCAAAAATCCTATAATTTGAAATTCTGTAAATGGTACCAGGAACCTGATCAGTTCTATTGTGTTCAAAATAAATTATTTTTCTGTCATAAGCCTTACCCTTGGTTTAACACGACTACAATCCTTCTACTTAAAGCATAAATATAACAGCTGATAGAAGAAGGTTCTCAACCACCACGCCCTCAACATCTAGAGGACTAGTGGTTTTGGTATTGTGCTTGTGACAGTGCCGTAGTTGTTTGGATTTTGCCATTCAGGATTTACAAAAAGGATAATTGCAACAAGGTATACAGCACAGACGGCTGCTGGAAGGTGTACACAGCACGGACAGCTGTTGGAAGGTGTACACAGCACGGACGGCTGTTGAAAAACTTCAAGTGGAGTGCACGGCTGGAGTTAGCGGCGGCAGAGCAGTCCAGATTGGATCTTTGTAAAGACACCCTTTGGAAGCAGGAGTCAACACCTGAGTTAGGTAAAGAGTACCCAGGTGGGGTTGGCTCAGGATAAACGTAAAAGGGAAAAGTAAATGCTTTTGAGTCAAAAGGGACAAGGAGGCTGTTGAGTGGTGCCGCCCTTGGTTTCTTGTGTTTTTCTTTCAGGAAATCCTTGAAGATGGAGTCTAAAGAATTATTTCAGTGGATGGCAGCGCAGTTCCAGCGCCAGCAAGAATTGGCACAGGAAGCCCAAGAGAGTGCAGCTGCAGATATCAGGGAGCAGCAGAAAGTGGTCTTGGACTTAGTGGCTGCCCTGGTTGCTTCACAAAGGCAGGAAAATGGAGGAGAACCGGTACCAGCAGGACCATCATCACTTCCAATGGACAGTCTGGTAGGCCCACCCACAAGTGGGGCCTTTAATTTTGGCAAACTTTCATCTGAGGATGATATTGATGACTTTCTAGAATCATTTGAAAGGGTAGCGCAAGCTATGAGATGGCCATCTAGCCAGTGGGCAGTGCGTTTAGCGATCTCTTTAACAGGGGAAGCACTGGCTGCATACAGGGCAATTCCAGCTGCCCAAGCCCTGGACTATGAGACTGTAAAAATGGCTATTAGAGATCGTTTGGGATTGACTAAAAGTGTCTATCATCGAATGTTCAGAGCCACAGCTCTTAAAGCTGGAGAGACTCCAGTGCCTTCCCTTCACAATTTATGTTCGACAAAAAATAATGTAAAATATATCACTGAGGGTCTCAACGGTATCTTGTTTCATAGTGTTACACACTACTTTTGATTACCGTTTTTGGGGTTGTTTGTGGATTTGATAGTACATCATTTTACCCCGATTGATGGCTATGGATACTTTTGCCTACACGGAAGAACAATTGGATTTACTATGTTGTCGCCCCACGTTACTTGATGAAGTAGACACCACAGATGATTTAACTGGACCTTCATGGACAGAATTTATATCTCTTCAAAAACGTTTACTTCAGGCTCAATATCATGGGGCTTCCATGTCCCGTTATTTGAAGACCCGATTGATTCCACGGGGGTTACGTATGACCCGTGCCCCGAAGATGTTTTTGACAGATGATGATTTCATATCTAAATGGAATTACATTTGCAATAAATGCAGTTTTGATCTTATTGCTTTGATCTTGGAGCGGACATTAATTGAAGAAAAATCATTAGAAGAAAAGATATCTCAAGCCAAGGAGGCGTTACAAAAGTCTGTGGAGTCTTCAGTTTTTCAGTCCAAGGAGGTAGAAATCAATCGTCAATTAAAGGGCTTTTCGGACTATCTTAAAGCATTCAAGCTTCGTAAATTTACACGAGACAAGACGGATTATGATTCGGGACGTGTCTATTATTGGATGTACGAGTCTGAAGTTGAAGTTGGTGATAATCGTAGGAGGGTCACTTTTGATGTGTCATCTGATGATACGGAGGATGAACAACCTCCCAAATCAAAATCAAAGGGACAGCAGGTTTTTCGGTCGGCTGGGACATGCCGCTACAGAACGCGACGGAACGAGGATCACTTGTCAGAGGTGGAACCCCCAGTCACTCGACAACGTGCCAGACAGACTCGGACTCCTTAGTAGTGAATTTGACTACGCGCCCCCTAGACCCTGCCAGTGAACGACTCCTCAATTTAGGCCTTTCCTTTGTCCCGACTGTTGTTTATGATCCTTTTGTTATGAGAGTTGCTTTACATAAATTTTTCAGAAAGTTGCAGGTTCTGCACTATTTTGAAAATAACTCACTTGATACCATTGATTTGTCCGTGGTTAAACCATACTCCCGGTGGTTGCCACCAGGTTCACTGGATTCGGTGATAGCCACATTTCAATCTTTAGTGTTAAGGGATCTGCAGACACAGGAGCGGCTCTTTACAAGATGGAAGTCTAATCTAGCGCACTCTGATTGGTCGAGTTTACAACAATTGTCCCACGATCCCACTTTAATTATCCGTAGTGCTGATAAGGGTGGCGCTATAGTGTTATGGGACATGGGGGATTATTTGACCAAATTAAGATCTCATGTGCTAGATCTGCAAGTTTATGTTAAATTGGATAGAGATCCCACGTTGACCCTAAAGGAAGAAATCCGAGTTTTAACTATGGATGCTTTTTCTAAAGGCTGGATAACCTTGAGGGAATTAAGGTTTCTTTCAACCTCAAACCCTAAGATACCAGTAATTTATTTGGCGCCTAAGGTACATAAATCTTTGACAGACCCTCCGGGTCGACCCATAGTTTCTTGTCGGGGATCAATTCTTGAACCTTTGTCCAAATTTTGTGATGTCTTTTTAAGTAAGGAAGCTGCGATGGTACGGTCCTTTATTCGAGATTCTACACATTTTCTACAAACATTACAACGAGTGGTATTACCATCTGCTCAAATTTTTTTGGTCACATTGGACGTCACAGCATTGTATACAAATGTGGATCAAGAGGAATCACTTCATTTGTTACATTCTTCATTTGTACATGCCCCTCCTCGTCTACCTAAGACTTTTCTATTGGCTTTGATTACTTTGGTCCTCACTCGAAATTATTTTTTGTTTGAGGGGGCCTTTTTTCAGCAAATTTTTGGCATCGCCATGGGGGCCACTGTTGCCCCTTCGGTTGCTACCTTACATATGGCAGATGTGGAGGAACGATTCATTTATGGATCATCACACTTCTCACATATATTGATATGGAAGAGATTTCTTGATGATATCTTTTTTATTTGGACCTCAGATTTATCTTCCTTACACGATTTCATTACTTGGCTGAATGGGTTAAAAACCCATATAAAATATACTGCTCATATTGACTCGGAGCAGGTGGAATTTTTGGGCATGGTTGTCTTTCGTGAGGGGATCTCTTTGGCTACCACCCTGTACCGAAAACCGGTTCAATGCAATAGTTTGCTAAACTATCATAGCTTTCATCCGGAATCCTTGCGAAAGGGCTTGCCTTATGGTCAATTTTTGAGGCTTCGAAGATTGTGCACTTCAGTCGATCAATTTAAACATCATGCTTCTGATTTGAATGCTCAACTTCTAAATAAAGGTTATCCTAAGTCGGTGATCTCTCGGGCCTATCGTAGGGCTTTATACTCTCATCGGGAGTGGTTTTTGGATTGGCAACCGGTTAAAACAGCAAGTGCAGATACTGTGACAGGGGTTTTACCATACTTGTCTAATTCATCTAGAGTAGTGGACATACTAAAAAAGTACTGGCCACTTTTGTCTTTACATACGAGTCTTAACAAACCCTTGCGGATAGCATACTCTAGGGGGTTCAATCTTAGGGACAAATTAGTCTCTTCTACAGCACCATTGGACCGTCCAGTACAACCTCAACGATGGACTGGGATACATGTGTCTTGTACTAAATGCAAATTTTGCAATAGCACTATATCTGGTTCTTCCTGGACTGACTTACATACGGGCCGCATTTTTTATCGTCGGTGGCAAACCTCATGTAATTCTACATATGTAGTCTATTTCATTGAATGCAGCTGCCCTCTGAGATATGTGGGCAGCACTACACGGAAGATCAGGGTTCGTTTAGTTGAACATGCTTGTTGTCTCCGACAATCGTTATTGACAGCCCCGATGGTCCAACATTGCCTACAATTTAATCATGATTTTCAACAATTGAGATGGACAGTGATTGACCATGTCCCGGAGGACCCTCGAGGGGGGGACCGGACTTCTAAATTACGTAAGTTTGAACAGCGTTGGATATTTCTTCTACAAGCTGTTTCTCCTACTGGACTGAACTGTGAAATTGATTGGCTGGGTGTTGTTTGACATCAACCTCTCACGGCAGGGGGTTGCCTAATGTGTGGGGATGCCCTTCTTGTAATTGGTGATTCGATATGATAGGCAGATTCAGACTAGCCAATCTTAAGTCAGTATCCTCGTTTTTAGTAGCCAACATTTCGGCATTTTTTGCCAGTTACATGGTGGATTGAGTTCTGTGTAAGCGGAGTTGAGAGCGCTTGATACAGGGGTTCTTCCCCCGAAACGTGCACGTCGCGCGTGTTTTCAGATATGTGTGGTTTCTTTATTGTTGATGAAACTATCTTGTTTTTGAGTTAGTTTTAAACCTTTGGGTTGATTAAAAGGGATATGTATTGTGATTGGGGGATGGTTCACAGTGCCTTCCCTTCATGATTTATGTCCGACAAAAAATAATGTAAAATATATCACTAAGGGTCTCAACGGTATCTTGTTTCATAGTGTTACACGCTACTTTTGATTACCGTTTTTGGGGTTGTTTGTGGATTGGAGAGACTCCAAAGGCATTGAACCAAAGGATATGGGGCCTGGCATTAAAGTGGCTAACCCCAGAAGAGAAAAATATGGATGTGATTCTAGATATGATAGAATTAGAACAATTTATGGCAGCAGTGCCAAAGGAAATCCAGTCATTTCTGATTCAACAAAACTGTCAAACCACAGAGGAGGCAACTTTGTTGACCGAGCGTTATAAGGAAGCTGAGTTAGCGTGTCAGCCAAAAGGGGGCGCTATAAAAGTGAAGGCTGAAGCCAGTTTTGGTATATCAGAAATGAAACAAGAAAATAAAACAGGCTTTCTGAAAACTTTTGTGCCTGTTCAGAAAGAAAAATGGGCTCAAAAGAAATGTTTTTGCTGTGGAGAATTAGGACACTTACAGAGAGGATGTAAGGCTCGTACTGGGTTGGTTGGTACAAGTGTGAAACCTCTGGGGGAGGGATTTCTCCTGAATGTGCATATACAGGGAATCCCTACCAATGCTTTACTTGACTCTGGGGCTGACCAAAGTATGATTTCTCAGAAGCTTTGGCAGGTCATTGAGGCTCAAGCAAAGAATGTCCAGATGAGACCTGAAGGTCGTGTCCAGATCCGTTGCATCCACAGGGCTGCTTCTTGTTATCCCGTGTATACACTGGAAGTAAAAGGATTAGGGATACAGAAAAGCATTCCTGTGGCTGTGGTACCAAAGCTTCCCCACGACCTAGTACTAGGAAGGGATTGGCCCCAGTTTAAGAAAGGGTTAGGGAAAGGCCTGCGAGAGAAGGTTGCTTTTGTCTCTACCCGGTCCCAGACTTTAACCAATGACCAAAGGGACGGGTCCCCAGGGAGTTCCCTAGAGGCCTTGCCCTCACATGATGACCTGGTGGCTTCTCCGTCCTCTAAGGATAAAAAGGGGAAAGCTGAGAAATGTCGCGAGAAGCAATGGCGAGCCCAGGGGAGGGCTGGGATACTAACAGGCCAAGGATTACCTTGGGTGCCTGCGGAGTTGGTTGAGAGGTTTCCAACCTTTCCAAAGGAACAACAGGCAGACCCAGCACTCAAATGAGCATTTGAATATGCACAAGTGGTGCGAGATACCCTTCCAAGATTTCTGTTAGACAGACAGATATTGTACAGAGAAAGTCACGATCCCCAGACAGGGACAGTCCGGAAACAGCTAGTGGTACTTGCGGCTTTCAAGGGGTTAGTCTTAAGGCTCACCCACGACCAACCAGTGGGGAGCCACAAAGGGGTACAAGGGACGCTGGATCAGATCATTGCACGCTTCTACTGGCCCGGGGTTTTTAAGGAAACCACGCGGTTTTGTGATGATTGTCCCTCTTGTCAGCGGGTCACAGCTGCCTGGCCAGCAGTGTCACCCATGATCCCGGTCCCTACAATATCTGACCCCATTGGACGGATTGCCATGGATATAGTTGGGCCCTTGGTTAAAACACCTAGGGGGTTTCAATATATTTTAGTCATGGTTGATCAGGCCACTAGATTCCCATGTGCAGTTCCTTTGCACAATATCACTGCAAAAACGGTAGCCCTAAGGGTAGTGAAACTGTTTTGCAAGGTGGGTTTTCCTAGGGAAGTATTAACAGATAGGGGGACTAACTTTATGTCCAAGTATTTGGTCCAGGTATGGGACGCTTTTGGGATACAGCATGTGAAAACGGCTGCCTATCACCCCCAGTCTAATGGTCTAGTAGAGAGGTTTATTCAAACACTAAAACAGATGCTAAGGCGGGGATTAGATGGGAATAGAATCTAGAAATGCCCTCACACTGCAGTGTAAATAGTTTATGTATATAGTTAACCCAGTTATCCAAGTTTGTACTCCTGTTCAATGTAAAACCTGACAGTTTGTTGTTATGGCCGTTTTGTTATAATGTAAACCGCGCTGATTCTAAATAGCGCGGTATATAAGAAACTGTAATAATAATAATGTGACAGAATGGGATGTATTGCTACCTTTTGTGCTGTACGCCTGTAGGGAGTAGACACAAGCTTCTTTAGGTGTGTCTCCCTATGAATTAATGTATGGCCGAACACCACGGGAAATCCTTGACATATTAAGGGAGCAGTGGATAACCCAGAGAGGGAGGTTATGGGAGTCCCTCACTTTCTACAGGATTTAAGGGGGCGATTAAATAGGACTTCACGGGCTGCGGAAAAGAATTTACAAGCCAGTCAAAATCGCCAAAAAGAGCGATATGACCAGAGGGCAAAACCTCGCCAGTTAGTCCAGGGGGAGAAGGTCCTAGTTATGGTAGCGGGTGCTACACCAAAATTTGAGGCCCAGTGGAAGGGACCATGGAAAGTGATTAGACAGGTAGGCCCAGTAACCTATGAGGTGGAGAGTGGTAGGCGACGCAGACAAGTCTATCATATAAATGTGCTTAGGCCCTAGCAGGAAAGGTCAGCAGTTGCCAATCTATCTAAAGTAGAGCATCGGGCGAGAGGGCCATATCAGAATGCGGATGCCTTATCCCGAATTACAGACTGTTTGGAGGAGCCCCAATCTCCTCCAACAGCCAGTGATATCTTAAGCAGGGGGGTATGTGGCAAAGTCAACCATTTTGAGTATGGGCGAGGTGAACAGCATAAGGAATTCACCTTAATCAAGGGGCCTCTGTTAGGTGTGCAGGGTCAAAAGGTCAGAGCCACAGTTCAAAGGCATAAAAAACCCAGCAGGAACAAGTTCCAGGAAATGCTTGACAGTGTAAGAGGGATAGATTGCAAGCACGAGCACAAAAACCCTCACTTTAGTAACTGCACTGATTATTCTGATGTCAGAAGGCAGGGGGATTACAAACACCTAGGACAGAAAGAGGTGGGGTTGGATCCCAGTGAGTATAAACCTTGGTTAAATTATGCAATTGGGAGAAGGAGCAGTAGGAGTGGATGGAGAAGGAGCAGAGGAAGCAGCAGAGGACAGACTTCAGAGCAGCAAGGACGATGGAATGCTGGAGAAGCCAGAGCAGGTGCTAACTTCTGGAGACAGGCTGAGCTACCCATTGCTGAGAAAGGTGATCTCCCTGAATCACGTTTGCAACAAAGGTGGGAGCCTGGAAGGAGAGAAGCTTTCAGATCACCAGAGAGGTTGTCAGCAGGGCACTCTTATCAAGTGGGTGAGTCAGAACCTATGCAATTGGGAGAACCAGTGTCAGAGCTAGGGGCAGAAGAAGATATGCTGATGGATTGTTCTTTATGCCAAGCTCTAGACTTGAAGGGTTGAAAAGAGCCAGCCTTGAAAGAACTGTTCCTCTTGCTGAAGTAACCTCAGAGCTAAGCAGTGAGAAAGTAAATTCCTGTGTGTTTTGAAAGGAGGAATTTACTGCAGCATAAGCTAGTGAAGTAAGGCTGTGATTCATGCTTCTGTGTCAGGTGTGTTGAAACTCTACAACGGAGAGAAAGTTAATTGGCTGCTAGAAGTGTTTGTGCTTTCCTCCTGTTAATATATGAAAAGCCTGCTAAGAGTTTTGAGGACACTGTGAAAGGTTATTTCATAACCTAAGTTGGTTCTTCACCTGGAAGTGCAGCCTAGAGAAAATGATGGCTGAGTGAAGATAAATTTGCCATAGAAGAAGTAAAGTTTGTTTTTCTATTGCTCTGATTGACAAAGGACAATTGCGAAGAGTGGCATCTTGTTATATGTGGAAAGGCTAAGCTTCTGCAGTGAAGAGGACTTTAAAAGCCAATATTGAGTTCTGTTTGTTTTGCCACCAACTTGCTGAACCTTAAGCAAAAATCCTATAATTTGAAATTCTGTAAATGGTACCAGGAACCTGATCAGTTCTATTGTGTTCAAAATAAATTATTTTTCTGTCATAAGCCTTACCCTTGGTTTAACACGACTACAATCCTTCTACTTAAAGCATAAATATAACAGCTGATAGAAGAAGGTTCTCAACCACCACACCCTCAACAACTAGAAGACTAGTGGTTTTGGCATTGTGTTTGTGACAGTACCTAGGTTAAGGGGATAAGGAGGTGCCTCTTTTTTTCCAGTTTTATAATGTGCCTTTATAAAATACTAGCATCAATCCTACAGAAATGCACCTAGACTTAAGGTGTGAGCATTAGGCCTGCTCTCTATCAGGTGTAAATGTTAGCACATACTTAACACACATATGTGAGCATTTATAAAGTGCTAACATAAATTGCAACTCTGCTCATGCTTCACCCAAACTCTTTCCCCATGCATACCTCCTCTACAAATACATGCCAGTTTGCACTGCACATACTTTTAGGCATGACACAATTTTATAAGGCTTTTTCCACATGCAAATCAGTGTTTTAGGTATGTAAAAAGTTTATAAAATTACCACTTT
This sequence comes from Ichthyophis bannanicus, assembly GCA_033557465.1. Taxonomy (NCBI): domain Eukaryota; kingdom Metazoa; phylum Chordata; class Amphibia; order Gymnophiona; family Ichthyophiidae; genus Ichthyophis; species Ichthyophis bannanicus. Next base: position 870,300,759 of record CM066032.1, on the reverse strand, counting down.
AGAGTCTAACCATTAGAGTAAGGATTCCATTTGGGAATGTGTGGGTAGCCTCTCTTCTACTCCTCTCATCCCTTCCTCACGCAAGGACCCTCCTTTTTTTTCTCCCCAATGCAATAATCCCCATTCTCCCTTCTTCTTTTCCTTTCACACAATCCACAAGATCTCCTCTACCCTCCACCAATATCCAAATACCTTCTCCTACCTTCCATCAAACTCCAAGAGCCTTTTCCCCTGAGTCATTCTCCAGTGGATCCAGGATCATTTCTTGCCCTTGACCCTGTAGTATATCCATGCAGAGATCTGAGAGGGTTAACTGTAAATATAACTAAAAATGGAAAGCAGAGATAGACTAGCCAGGGTGAATTATGCTGACAAGCCGAACAACTTCTGCGGCATTGAAAACTCTCACATTTCCTAGCTGTCTGTGATCGCTGGGATATATTCATCTTCTCCCTGAGAAGCATCTACATTTTAAAAATTGTGCGTCCCGTTAACATATTTGCTATAGCTGTGAACTTACTTCTTCTACAACCCGAATAGTGAGCTAGGTAACATCTTGTCAGATGCTGTTTCACTGAGAAACTTCATTAGAAGTTAACAAAGCTAAACAACTAATTGGAGTCTGTGGTCACCATAAAGTCTGGATGCAGGGGCAGCTCAAGGCAATCTGCTGTCTGGGCCAAGTATGAAAAGGTGCCCCCGCCCCCCCACCTTAGAGGGGGCGGGGCTTTTTCAGAGATACAATCAAAGACTGAACCAAACCAAAAAGCAGATTAGATTATATGGAGGAAATGTGAGATGTTTGCACACAGGGCCATATCAAGCTGCAATCACACCCTGTGCGACTTGCAGCTCGGGCGCACACCCCTCTCTCCACCCCATACCTCCATCCAGCGCTGCCTGCTTTTTCCCTGCTGCTACTGCCCTCTGTTTTTTTCATGGAGGTGCCAGCAGCAGGGAAAAAGCAGGCAGTGCTGAACGGAGGTATGGGGAAGAGGAGGGGGGCATGCGCCCGATCTGAAAGGCACCGGCCCTTTAAGCAGATGGGGATCGCATTTCAGCTGCCTGCTATTGTCCTGCCAGCGGCGGCAGGGTGACAGCAGACAGCCGAAATACCGCCCCCCCCCCCCCCAAGCCTTTCCGCCCTGTGCGGCTGCACTGCTTGCACAGGGCTAGGTACAGTCCCGTTTTCACACCAAGGAACTAAAAGCAAGAACTAACAGCACAGTTTATAAAACTAAATTATAACTCATTTTTATTTTGTTGTTATAAACTGTGTTATGGTTCTTGCTTTTTCTTTTTCAACATATATTTTGCATCCACAGTAGGTGCAGATCAGAACTAGGACATTCACCCACAGAACTCAATATTTAAAAAAAAAATCTGATTCTAATCATCTCACTAACAACAACAACAACAACCACAACCACTATTCTCAAGTACCAGGCATATTGTGAACTAATACAAAACGCTACAACAAAGAACAAACCTACCATACCATACCATATCAGCACAAACTTCCAAAACTCACATAAGGAGCCCATCCAAAAAAGCATCACTGTAAATACTACAGTGGGCCCTGGAACATCCATACACCTATTTGAAAAGCTGAACAAGTCAAATTACTACAGTACAGTATAGATCTTTATGTACAAACTCCATGTTAACAGAACACCTGATCTCAGTCACACACGCACAACATCGACCCTTACCAAATACAGAATAAATAACCACAATCTAAAGTAAAAATAAATATGTAAACTAAATTTAAATTGAAACCCCAAGAAACCAGAGTCCACATGCAGTGCAACATCAAATAAATAAGAGATGCAGTTCCCCAATACTGTGTAAAATATAAAAATAGCACAAAGTCAAATCACTAAAATTCAATAAAATTATTTTTTCTACCTTTGTTGTCTGACCATTTTATTCTCTGATCATGCTGGTCCCGATCAGAGGCTTCTGCTTTCCTGTCTTCTCTTAGCTCTCTTTCTGTGGTCTATGTTCCATGGTCCATCTGCCATTTCTTATCTCTTCTTTTGTTTTCTTCACTTCCTTCCATCAGCCCATTTCCAGTTCCAGTAACCTTCCCCAATATCAGCCCCCTTTCCAGTCTTCCCCTCCCAGTACCTTCCAATGTCAACCGCCTTGCATTCCCACGACTGTCACTGGTGTCCATTCCCTTCCAGTCCCCCTCCTTCCCCACTGTCCAGCCCCTTCTAGTCCAAATACCATCCCAGATAACAGCTCATGCCTACTCTCAGTGCTACCCTCCCAGTCAGCTCCCTTCCAGTCACCCTACCCTCTGCTCATCCCCCTTCCAGTGTCGTTTGCATATCAGCTCCCTTAAAGCCTCATCCCCCTTACCCTTCTCCCATCCCCAAGTGTCATCTCCCTTCCAGTCCCCCTTCAGTACATCCCAGGTGTCAGCTCCTTTCCAGCCCCCTCCTTCTCCTGTGTCAGCTCCCTTCGTGCCCCCTCCTTCCCCTGGCAGACCCTCCCATTATCTGCTTACTTCCAGTCCTACTCTACCATCCTCCCGCATCAGCCCATTTGTAGCCCTAGCCCCTAGTTTTCTTCCAGGGCTAGCAGCACTCTCCTCCCCTCCCCCATTAGGCCATTTCCAGTCCCAGCCCATTTCCAGTCGTATCCTCCTTATCAGCCCACTCTAGTCCTAGCCCCCCAATCAGCCCATTATCAGTCCGAGCTCATTTCCAGTGCTAGCCCCCCCCCCCATCTGCCCATTACCAGTCCTAATCCCCAATCAGCCCATTTCCTGTCCTAGCACCCCTAATCAGCCCATTTCCAGTTCTAACCCCGCTCCCAATCTGCCTATTTCCATTCTTAACCCCCATCAGCCCATTTCCAGTCCTAGCCCACCCCCATAGCCCATTACCAGTCCTAAACCCCCCATCAGCCCATTTCCAGTCATAAACACCCCCCCATCAGCCCACCTCCAGTCCTAACCCCCCATCAACCCAATTCCAGTCCTAACCCCCATAAGCCCATTTCAAGTCCTAACCCCCCCCATAGCCCATTACAAGTCCTAAACCCCCATCAGCCCATTTCCAGTCCTAACCCCCCCCCATCAGCCCATTTCCAGTCATAAACACCCCATCAGCCCACCTCCAGTCCTACCCTCCCATCAGCCCACTTCCAGTCCTAACCCCCCATAGCCCATTACAAGTCCTAAACCCCCATCATCCCATTTCCAGTCCTAGCCCCCCCATAGCCCATTACAAGTCCTAAACACCCCATCAGCCCACCTCCAGTCCTAACCCCCCAGCACCAGCCCATTTCCAGTCCTTGCCCCCCATAGCCCATTGTCCTAACCCCTCCCCATCAGCCAACTTCCAGTCCTAACCCCCCATCAGCCCATTTCCAGTTCTAGCCCCCCCCCCATCAGTCCTTACAAGTCCTGCTCCCTCCCCCCAGGGAAATAAAAAAAAAAATAACCTGGCTGCTGAAGCTGCTGCCGCCGCGGCAGCAGGAAGTGCCCCGCTGGGAGGCTGTTAAGCCCGCTGGCGCTGATGAGAAATAAGCTATTTCCCATCAGTGCCGGTAGGCTTAACAGAGCTGCGAGAAAGGGGAACTCTCCCTTCGCGGCTCTGTAAAGCCGCGGTGAGGGAGAGGAGGGCTCTGCCGTGGCGGCCACAGGGCACTTCCTTCTGCTGCTGCCACGGCTCCTCTCCTCGGGTTTTCTTTTTTTTTTTTGAAGGCCGAGTGAGGTGGCTTTTTGGGGGCAATTTTTGCCGCCCCCAAAAAGTTGCCATTTGAGGCCACCGCCTCACTCAGCCTCATTATAGAGCCGCCCCTGTCTGGATGAGTTAGATGCATGCAAGATGGAGATGTGGAAATGGATGGAAAAAAGATAGGTCATATTAGATGTACACAGCGCTCTATGGAGACACCTGGGGATTATTTTATAAGGCATGTAGGAGTAGTCTAGTGGTTAGGGCAACAGCCTTGGACCAGAAAGACCAGCATTCAAATCTCACTGACACTCCTTGTGGCCTTGGGCAAATCTCCTAACCCTCCATTACCTCAGCTACTAACTATCAGGCCGATGCAGAGACCCTGCACTATAATCCAGCATTTAAAGCTCTAGCACAGGGTTTCATAGCACGATTTTAATGCTGCCTGTTTGCTCTGGAATGCGATATTCAAATTGTCCAGTGCACAAAAAGCATTGATCTGTGAGAGCAAGTCAAACACATGTGCCCAGAAATTGATGCAAGTTTAGCATGCTGTCCTGGAGAAACAATATCATCTGAGGGGAAGTTTGACATTTCCCATCAGATGACCAAGGCATTGGGAACAATGTATATTTGCCAAAAGTGTTCATCACCCTCCCCCAGAACACACACACTAGCATTCCACCCCACACCACAAATAGGCAGCCCACCTCTGCACAACTGATGTGCATCCCAGCTCCACACTACACATTGAATCTCGATCCATAGAGATTTTACAGTGTATTTTGTGTCCTGTAAAACTTTAATGCTGTGTGACTCAGTGCCCTCTCTAACATAGAGCGCAACCTCTCCATAAATTTGACCTACTCTATCCTTGTAATATAATTTGTACCCAAGCATCACAGTGTCCTATTGGTTGATCTCCTTCCACCAGGTAATTTTTCACAATCCTCTTGGGTTTTAACAACTTTAAAAAATTTTGTGACATCTGCAAATTTGATAACTTCACTTGTTATTTCCATGACGGACCTTGTCAAAGGCTTTCTGAAACTCCAGATACACTATATTGACTGGCTTACCTTTCTCTGCCTGTTTATTCACACCTTCAAAAAAATATAACAGATTAGTAAGACAAGACCGTCCTTAGCTAAAGCTGTATTGGCTTTCTCCCATTAAACGATGACTATCTACATGTTCAGTAATTTTATTCTTTATAATGGTTTCTACTATTTTGCCTTGTACTGGCATCAGGCTCACCAGACTGTAGAATCCCGGATCATCCCTAGAACCCTTTTTAAAAATTGGCATTACATTGGCCATTTACCAATATTCAGGTATTACCTATGATTTTAATGATAGTTCACAGATTATTAATAGTAGGTTTGCAATGTCATATTTCAGTTCTTTCAATACTCTCAGATGTATACCATCTGCTCCATGTGATTTGCTACTCTTTAGTTTATCAAATAGTTGTAATACATCTTCCCGGTTTATTGATGTTTCTTTCAATTCTTCCGATGTATATCCTTTAAATACCATTTCACTCAGGGGTAACTTACATCTTTTTCAGTAAAGAATGAAGCAAAGAATTCATTAAGTCTCTCTACTATAGCCTTAATCCTTCTTAGTGCCCTTTTTGTCCCTCTATCATCTAATGGTCCAACTGACTCTCTCATAGGTTTTTTGCTATGAATGTACAGTCAAACCTCGGTTTTCATGATTAATCCGTTCGAAAAAGTCTGACTAAAACCGAAACGTATGAAAACTGAAGCAATATTTCCCATAAGAAATAATGTAAATCCAATTAATCCGTTCCAGACACCCAAAAATATTCACAAAAAATACATTTTATAGAGAATAACTATATTTTTACATACAGAAAACAATGAGAAATAAATATAAATGACTAATGAAATGGATAAATGAACATTTAACATCACTGAAAGCAAGCTAAGTACAGTACTGTACAGTACAGTATGTTAACATCTGGCCTTAGCCACCCCTGACAAGCTGCTGTGCCCAGCTCTCTTCAGAATCACATTGAATTCAGTCCATTAAAATACCTTTACATTATCTGCTCAATGCTTCAGAATGGCAGAAAATCTTAATGATATAGCTTCAGACGTACCCTGCAAGAGAAAGAACTGCCTCCCACATTCATGCAACATCTCCTGCTTACGTTGACAGCTTTTCTTCCCTGCTACCGGGACAAAATCTCAGTCAAAAGACGTTGAAAACTGAAGCAATGCATGAAAACCGGGACAAAATCTCCGTCAGAAAAGACGTTGAAAACCGAAGCGTATGAAAACCGGGGCAAATGAAAACCGAGGTTTGACTGTACTTGAAAAAACGTTTTATTAGGCATTATCGCTTCCATGGTAAGCTTTTTATCAAATTCTTTTTTTGCCTGCCTTATCAATGCCTTCCATCTAACTTACTTGTGCTTAAGTTGCTTCCAGTTTCCATTTCCTGAAAGATGTTTTTTTTTACTTCAACAGCCTCTCTGACCTCACCTTTAAACCATGCTGACTGTTTTTTGGACTTCCTTCTACTTTTCTTAAAGTGTGGAATACAGCTGGTTTGAGCTTCCAAGATAGTATTTTTAAACAACACCCATGCTTGGTGTAAATCTTTAATCTTTGCAGCTGCTCCTTTTAGTTTTTCTTAACCTTTTTCTCATTTTATCATAGTCTCCCTTTTGAAAGTTAAAAGGTACAGTAGTACTGTGGATTTCATTGCTGTCCTTTCTCCATTTATTAAATCAAATGTGATCATGCTATGATCATTATTGCCAAGTGGCTCCAACACCTTTATCTCTTGCACCAGATCTTGTGTTCCACTAAGGACTAGGTCCAAAATGGCTTCCTCTTTTGTTGGTTCATGAACCAGTGCTCCAAGAAGCAGTCATTTATTTCATCTATAAACTTTATCTCCTTAGCATATCCTGCCATGACACTGACTCAGTCGATAACAGGGTAATTGAAATCACCCATTATTAATATTGTGCTGTAACGTTTGTTAGCTTCCTTGATTTCTTTGAGCATTTCATCATCCATTTGTTCATTCTGGCCAGGCAGTCGATAGTACACCCCCACTGCCATCGCCTTCCCCTTTTCGCATTGAATCTCGATCCATAGAGATTTTACAGTGTATTTTGTGTCCTGTAAAACTTTAATGTTGTGTGACTCAGTGCTCTCTCTAACAAAGAGCGCAACCTCTCCATAAATTTGATCTACTCTATCCTTGTAATATAATTTGTAACCAAGCATCACAGTGTCCCATTGGTTGACCTCCTTCCACCAGGTCTCTGAGATACCAAACATATCTAACCTCTCATTTAGTGCTATATATTCTAATTCTCCCATCTTATTTTTTAGACTTCTAGCATTTGCTTACAAGCATTTTAGGGGTTGTATTTTATTCATATTAATTTGGTTATAAGTAGACGGGGTAATTTGGAATCTTTAAGCTCTGTCTGCTCTGTATTTAAGGGCATTTGGGTTACTTTTGTCTTTATTGGAACCTTTCTGTCAATATGCCTTAACCCTATCCAGGCCGGGCCCAAAACTCTCGGGATCCAAAATTCTGACTAAATATTCCTATCAAATGGTATATAATACATGACCATAACAGAAAGAAAATCACTATTAGAACATATTGAATAAGACGGGTACAATTTTCCTGAAATATGCAAAAATTAACCCAGCTGCAGAATGTGGATTAAAAATTTAAAGTAAGCCTTCAAAGTTCAGTCTTTTTCTAGTATCCTTCAAGGATGCATTCTTCTGAAACATGCGGTCTTGGGCGACTGTCAGCTTTCCCCTACTATCTAGTTTAAAAGCTGCTCTATCTCCTTTTTAAAGGTTAATGCCAGCAGCCTGGTTCCATCCCGGTTAAGGTGTAGCTCCATCCCTTTGGAAAAAAATCCTCCTTCCCCAGTATGTTGCTCAGTTCCTAACAAATCCAAAACCCTCTTCCTTGCACCATCATCTTATCCACATACTGAGCCTCCCTGCCTGCCTTTCTGGTCCTGCACATGGAACAGGAATCATTTCTGAGAATGCTACCCTGGAAGTTCTTGATTTTGTCTTCCTACCTAAAAGCCTAAATTTGGCCTCCAGAACCTTTCTCCCACACTTTTCTATGTCATTGATACCAACATGTACCAAGAAAGCAGATTCCTCCCCAGCGCAATCTAAAACAATGTCTAGGTAGTGCGTGAAGTCCGCTAGCTTTGCACTAGGCAGGCATATTACCAGGCGATCCTCATGTCCACCAGCCACCCAGATATCTACATGCCTAATGATTGAATCACCAACTAAAACCGCCATCCTAACCCTTCCCTCATGGGCACATGACCCTGAAGAAACCTCCTCAGTGCAAGAGGGTTTTTACATCACCTGGAGGACAGGTTCTAGCTACAGGATCACTTTTTGCCACACCAGGTGATATCTCCTGTCACATGACCTCTCTCCTCCATGGCAACAGTGAGGTTGTCAGACTGGAGGTCATACTTTAGTACTACATCCCTGTAGGTCTTGTCTATATACCTCTCTGTCTTCCTTATGTCTACTACTAGCCTCCAGATAATCAGACTCATTCCCTCGAGAGCATAGAGCTCCTTGCACCTAGTGCACATGTATGACCCCTCAGCAACTAAGTGAAAGTCATAGATGTGACACTCAATGCAAAAAGACTAGAAAGCCCCCATCTCACTGCTGAACTGCTGTCTGCATCTTTGTTTTAAGGTTTTATTTAGACATTTAAGTTGTTACTTACTTACATTTGCTGGGGATACTTATACTACTGCAACTATACCTAATAAACTTAATGGGCTTTGTTCACCTCAAGATTAATTAATTTCAGGTCCTTAATTAAACTATTCCTGATGAGGATAACCAGTCGCACCTGAAAGTGAATATGGGCATCTCCTTCCCTTTAATAGGTTTAAGAGCCTATAAAGCTAAGATTATCCCTTAGGTGAGTGGAAGTCGGGGTGGGTGGGAGGGAAAGAAGCCTTAATAAAAGCTGGCTTGCTACATATTGCTCTGACCTGTACTTCTAAGGTAAAATCTTACATTTCTGAGTGATTCACACAGCCCTTGGTTTGATAGAGGTAGCCTTTCAAATTGCCCCTTTGATCTGTCACTTGGCTTTAACACCTATTTAAGACAGCTTCACAGATCTTTTACTTCCTAACTGGAATGCCTCTTTGTAAAGGTCACCTGAAACAAGTTTATTTCTTTCTACTCAATAGACTATTTATTATAATTGTATGCTAAGCTATGCTCTGATTTGATTTAAATAAAAAGCTCTATAGAAACAAATTTATTTCAGTGACTATTTACTCTATTTTACTTTCCATGCTAAGCTATACTCTGAATTGATTTAAATGAAAAGCTTTCTGGTGGAACTAAGACCTGACTGACTCATCAAAAACACTGAATTCTAGAATACATAGATGTATCATCTTTAACCCAAAGAATTCCCTTTTTCCCCAAGAATTAGAGTATATTCCAGAAGAGAAATACTTGCAAGTGTGGATCTATTTCCAGCTGTAGTAGTCCCTTTCGGTAGTCCTTCAAGACAGATTCTCAGAGCTCTGGCTGACCTATTTGTACTTGTGCTTCTAACCCAAAGAATTCCCTTTTTCCCCACGATTTAGGGGCTTGTTTACAAAGCCACGGTAGCAGTTTCTGATCGTTATCAGCGCCGCAATTCTGTGCAGCTTCGTCCCACCCTCAAAGAAGTTACACTTCCTTTGGGGGCGGGACGAAGCTGCACGGGGTCCTTCATTGAGGAGGGAAGGCTCCGCACCGGCTTCGCTTTAATTTAAGATACAGATCACCTGCACAGCACAGCCGCGGTTCTAAGAGGCAGGAGCCCCGGCTGCAGGAAGAGAAGAGAGTGAGTTTGCCGCTGCCAAAAAGTGTACTCGACAGCGGCAGCAACTTATGCATTTCACTTTAAATTAAGCTACAGATCACTGGCGAGGTGGTGAGAAAAACCTAGGACTGCTAATGGACTATTGGGGGGGGCTAGGACTGGAAATAGGCTGATGGGGGGGGTTAGAACTGGAAATGGGCTGATCAGGAGGAGGGCTAGGACTGCTAATGGGCTATCGGGGGGGGGGGCTAGGACTGGAAATGAGCTGATGGGGGTTAAGAATGGAAATAGGCTGATCAGGAGGGGGGTTAGAACTGGAAATGGGCTGATCGGGAGGGGGCTAGGACTGATAATGGACTGATTGGGGTGCTAGGACTGGAAATGGACTTATTAGAGTGGTTAGGACTTGTAATGGGCTAATTGGTGGGCTAGGACTGGAGTGGGCTGATAAGGGGGATAGGACTGGAAATGGGCTAGGACTGGAAATGAGCTAATGGCGGAGGGGAGGAGAGTGCTGCTGGCCCTGGAAGAAAACTAGGGACTAGGGCTACAAATGGGCTGATGCGGGGGGGGGATGGTAGAATAGGACTGGAAGGGAGTGGATACTGAGAGGGTCTGCCAGGGAAAGGAGGGGGCAGGAAGGGAGATGACACCTGGGATGTACTGAAGGGGGACTGAAATGGCGGTCCCCCTTGGCGATGGGAGTGGTAAGTGGCTGAGTAATGGGGAGGAGGCTGGAAGGGACCTGACATGTGAATGGCACTGGAAGGGGGATGAACAGAGGGTAGGATGACTGGAAGGGAGCTGACTGGGGGGGTGTCACTGAGAGTGGACGTGAGCTGGTACCTGGGATGGTATTTGGACTAGAAGGGGCTGGACAGTGGGGAAGGGGAGGGAGGACTAGAAGGGAATGGACACCAGTGGCAGTCATGGGAATGCAAGGCGGTTGACATTGGAAGGTACTGGGAGGGGAAGACTGGAAAAGGGGCTGATACTGGGGAGGGTTACTGGAAATGGAAATGGGCTGATGGAATTAAGTGAAGAAAACAAAGAAGAGATAAGAAATGGCAGCTGGACCATGGACCATGGACCACAGAAAGAGAGCTAAGAGAAGACAGGAAAGCAGAAGCCTCAGATCAGGACCAGCATGATCAAAAAATAAAATGGTCAGACAACAAAGGTAGAAAAAATAATTTTATTGAATTTTAGTGATTGGACTTTGTGCTATTTTTATATTTTACACAGTATTGGGGAACTGCATCTCTTATTTATTTGATGTTGCATTTCATGTGGACTCTGGCTTCTTGGGGTTTCAGTTTAAATTTTGTCTTCATATTTTTATTTTTACTTTAGATTGTGGTTACTTATTTTGTACTTGGTGAGGGTCGATGTTGTGAGTGTGTGACTGAGGTCAGGTGTTCTGTTAACATGGAGTTTGTACATAAAGATCTATACTGTACTGTAGTAATTTGACTTGTTCAGCTTTTCAAATAGGTGTATGGATGTTTCAGGGCCCACTGTAGTATTTATAGTGACACTTTTTTTGGATGGGCGCCTTATGTGAGTTTTGGAAGATTGTGCTGATATAGGATGATATGGTAGGTTTGCTCTTTGTTGTAGGGTTTTGTATTAGTTCACAATATGCCTGGTACTGGAGAATAGTGGTGGTTGTTGTTAGTGAGATGATCAGAATCAGATTTTTTTTTTTTAAATAATGAGTTCTGTGGGTGAATGTCCTGTTTCTGCTCTGCAACCTACTGTGGATGCAAAATATACGAGGTATGTTGAAAAAGAAAAAGCAAGAACCAGAACACAGTTTATAACAACAAATAAAAATGAGTTATAATTTAGTTTTATAAACTGTATTGTTGGTTCTTGCTCTCTTTTAGTTCCTTGGTGTGCAAACAGGACCATACCTAGCCCTGTGCAAGCGGTGCAGCCGCACAGGGCGCAAAGGATTTGAACACTCATTTCGACTGTCTGCTGTTGCCCTGCTGCCAGCACCGCCCTGAAAGAAACAGAGGTCGGTAGCAGCAGGGAACGATCAAGCAGCACTGGAAGGAGATATGGGGTGAGAGGGGGGGGCGTGCACCCTAGCTGCAAGTTTCACAGGGCACGATTGCAGCTCGATACGGCCCTGTGTGCAAACATCTTGCATTTCCTGCATATAATCTAATTGGCTTTTTGGTTTGGTTCAGTCTCTGAATGGATTTCTCAAAAAAGCCCCACCCCCTCTAATGTTGGGGGGGGGGGGCACCATCTCATTCTTCACCTCAGAAAGCAGACTGCCTTGAGTCGCCCCTGCCTCTCCTCAACCATTCAGGTTTTCAGGCTTCATCTGCATATGGTTTCTAGAGTAGCACTTTGAATTTCCCATTGTATTTGTGCATTTGCTACTCGTCTTTCCTTGCCTTCTGATCAAATTCTTTAGACTTTTTACAGTTAGTGTGTTTCACATCAGGCAAAACCGCCTATTATTGAGGGTTAATCCATCTATCTGTCTGTCTGTACGCACAGCTTTCTATGTGCATGGGCAAACAAAGTTATGCCTACAAAGACAGAGTACAAACAGGCAGGGACAGCCCAAGGGTTTCTGCCGCCCTAGGCAAGCCCTCCATGCAGCCCCCATGTGGCATCCATTTACTCACCTGGGGGAGGGGGGCGGTACGGCACTCTCCCATTTGAAGTGGCAGTGGAACTGCCACTTCAGCGCCACTGCAGACCTTAAAACTCCTGTGTGCGTGGGCATACTCATGTCCTGTTGTTCCTTGCCACCTTGACTCTCCCATTCAATGCCCTTGCTCCCAATGTCCTTTGTGCCCCTTCTCCCTCACCCCTAATACCTCCCCTATCTGTTTACCCTGATGTCCCCTTCTGATAACTTGTAAATATGTAAATAGTTCCCTGTTGAGCCATATATACCCATGGCAAAAGTTCTTGTTTCAATTATGCATACTCATTTTTAAATGTTCCGTTCCTTGTAAAACAGTGGTGAAACAGCTGTGACGCACTGTTACGTTGTGTTCAAAGTAAACTGTCTTGAATCAAAGAAAGATGGTATATAAAAACTGTCAAATAAATAAATAAACAAGTAAATAAATAAACAAAGGAGAGACAACCATATTGCCCACCAGGTTGGTGTACCCCAAGGATCTGTCTTGGGTCCACTCCTTTTCTCTCTCTATACCCAGTCCCTTGGTGCACTTATCTCTTCCCATGGATTTCAGTACCATCTTTATGCTAATGACTCCCAGATCTACCTCTCTATTTCTGAAATCTCTCCGACAATCCAGACTCTGTTCTCTGCCTGCCTTTCTGACATTGCTGCTTAGATGTGTCACCGCCACTTGAAATTGAACATGGCAAAAACTGAGCTTCTTATTTTTCCCCCTAAAACCTTCTCTCCTCTTCCTCCTTTCTCAGTCTCTGTGGATAGCTCTCTACTCCTCCCTGTTTCCTTGGCTCACAACCTTGGGGTTGTCTTTGACTCCTCTCTTTCCTTCTCCACACACATCCATCTGATAGCTAAGACCTGCCATTTCTTTCTCTATAACATCAACAAAATCCACCTATTCCTTTCTGAACACAATACCAAGACACTTATCAACTCCTTAATCACCTCCCATCTTGACTACTGTAACCTACTCCTTGCTGGCCTCCCTTTCAATTATCTCTCTCCCCTTCAATCTATTCAACAATCTGCTGTGCGACTAGTTTTCTGTCAGCCATGTCACGCCTATATTGCCACTCTTCTCAGGTTACTTCACTGGCTCCCTAACCGTTCCCACATCCATTTCCAACTTCTCCTGCTGACCTATAAGTGCATTCACTCTGCAGCTCCTCACTACCTTTCTTCTCTTATCTCTCCCTACACCCCCCTCGGAAACTCCGCTCTTCTGGCAAATTGCTTCTATCTATGCCCTTCTCTTCTATTGATAACTCCAGACTTCGCTCCTTTCACCTTGCTGCACCTTATACCTGGAACAAACTATCTGTGTTTGTACGCCAAGTGCCTTCTCTAACCCTTTTCAAATGCAGGCTGAAAACTCACCTCTTCGCTGCTGCTTTTGGATCTTGACTCACCTGATTATCTTGTTTCTTTACCATTCCCCCTAGATGCATCCCTGTCTACACCTTCTCTGTTGTCTGTCTTGACTAGATTGTAAGTTCCGATGAGCAGGGACTGTCTCTTACATGTCTGTGCAGCACTGCGTACGTCTTGTAGCGCCGCTATACAAGTGTTCAGTAGTAGTAGTAGTGGTCTTCTGCCCTAGATGACCACCTAGTTCACCTGGTCAACATGCCAGCCCTGGCAGCAAGCCACCCACCATGCCCCCCTACTACACACATTCATGCAGATACCCTATCCCCCCCCACACACACAGACAGTTGACCCCTGTACCACAAACACACATACATATACTCGTAACCCACCCCTGCACCATGCATACACACCCCATACCCGTACCACACACAGACACACACACATACAGTCACTCCACACACACACATTTATAACCCACCTCTGCACCATGCATGCGCACACACACAGTCACACACACACATACATACACACATACAAATACTCTACTCCTGAACCATGCACCCCCCCACACACACACAGACCCCACACCCACAACTCTCACACACACACAAACAAACCCCCCACACCTCATACCACATACACACACACACACGCACCCATACAGGCACCCCACCCCTGCACCACACACATAGATACCCCACCCCACATTACACACATAGACGCCTCACCCCTGCACTGCACACATCAACACACTATCTGAAAATAGACACAAATACATAGGTGCTACTAGTCATTAAGATGCCTCTTACAGCCCCACAACCCCTTCTACCTTAAGGAGACACACTTTATCATGAGTCTTTGCTCCCCCACCCCCGAGGCAGGTATGAGCTTGCAAAGAGAGAAAAAAAATGTGCCAGTTTGTCACGTTGGGGCCCTTTTACTAAACCGTGTTAGGTTTTTGCACCTAATGTAAGTTTCATGTAAAAACTATTGTGTGTTAAGTGCAAAGCCTCTGTGGTGATTATTAGGGGAACAACTACCATGTTCCCAACCATTAACTTGCAAATGATTATGCTAACTGCCACACTGACAGTGCACAATATGTCCCCCCACACTAAATGCAATATGCTAGCCATGCCCACTCTCTGCCTCTACCTCACCCGTTCAGCACCCGAATGCATGAGCGAATCAGAGTGCGGTAACTGTCATGCCCCTGCAGTAACATGTACTGCAGGTTCAGGCAGGCAGTTACCACATATAAAAAAGCATGTTAACTGTTTAACGTACTTTAGTAAAAATTCATTAATCCTCTTGCAATTGTTCCATCTACTCATTCACATATGGCAACCATGCACTCAGTCAGTGAAACACATCTTTTTGCAATGCATACAGCATGCACTTTTCAACTTGTTTCTCCTGTTTTGCAAATTCCATGGTTTCCTTTCTTATGCATACAGATGAATTCTGACTCATTGAAATGCCTCTCCAAGTTTAATGATGGAACTGGATTCTGGTTTCTTACTTTCATAATGCAACACTTTTGTGAGTTCTAGTATACAGATGCTGTTAAATAGGCTTAGAGGTATATGTATGATCTATTTCTATAAGGCCAATCTTTCCTTTGGCTCTAGGGATATAACATTTCAGCATATACTGACTCTTATAAACCTCCCCATGGGCATGAAGAAGTTTTCTTGTTCGAACATCTAGTTTTTCAAGATATTTCAGAGTCCAGTCAACAATTCCAAAGCTACACAAAAGTACAGGGATTGCAAACTAGTTGATGCTTTGTATCTTATTCTTTGATGTTAGAGCACATTTAAGAATCAGCTTTAATCTCCTGCAATACTCTTTGTTGGTCATTTTTCTCAGTAATTCATGATGGATTATCATTTCTTTCTCTACTCCTAGATATTTATATACACCTTCCTGTTCAAGGTCCTTTATGCCATTATCATCAGTCAGAAAGATGTTTTCAGTTTTGCTCAATTTTCCTGCACGAAAGGTCACCTTAACATGTTTGTCCAGGCCAAAAGTCATCCTGATATCATCTGAAAAGCTGTTTACTAAACGGAATTGTTCCATTAGGTGTTGATCACCGGATTTATAGAGCTTCAAGTCATCTACAAATAACAAGTGTGATCTTTGTATATATACTTTCATTCTTTGCCTATAAATGGATGTGCTATCTGGTTGTAGTGCACGCTGGTGTGACAGTATGATTGCTGTGCCCCTTTCCTACATACCAAGCCAACCAACTTGTCAAATGCTTCTTCTTATTGTCTACTGATGTGCCATCTTGAGAAGCACGTGTAAACTCTATCTCCTCCTACTCAGAAGGCAAAATTAGGTGGGTACTGAATATGCTCTAATAAATGGTAGTTTTCTTCCTGTAAACGTCTTGACTGAGCGCACCAAGAGATGGAGGTGCTGCAGTAACTGTTATGAAGCCAGTCCAAAGAATCACACTATCTGCAGAGTGAATTTAAGTTGACCCCGTTTCCTCTTCTGCTTTTTTTATTTTAACAATAGCAACTGTACATAATAAAAAGCAAAGTCAAGGGGAATGAACTTGGATTCTAAACCTCAAATAGACATTTCAGAGCAGGCTCACCAAATCTACTGTCATGCCAGGAGTCCCCATCTAAACAGTTGTGGGATGTGAATATGTGAACAGAAGTTCATCTTGCAGCTTTGCAGATCCCTTCTGTGGAAGTAGATCTCAGGCCACTATGGCTGTGACACCATGAGCATGAAAATCAGCTGGACCAGCCAACATACACTGTATTACTATATTCAGCAGTATTATCCATTTAAGTAGCATGCTGAATATATGTCTGACTGATGAGCATGCTAGTGTCTATCCATTTAAAGTTAGGCCTGGTATTGAGTAATTTTAAACACCTAACTGCACTGAATATTGCTGCTAAATGTATAAGTGCCGGTTCCTTCTTCGCCCCTCCTCAATGCTGGCCCTGTCTTTTATGAATAAAATTGGGCTATTTAGAGAGTTAAACAGCCCGATTTTATCTGTATAAAGGCTGAAAATACACACATAAATTAGTTATGCATCATTCACTTGCCAGCAAATGCATAACTCACTTTGAATATCAGGACCCCATAAGCTTGGGCATAACAGAAAGAGATGCAATCTGCTATCTAATCAGCTAGTGTCTAATAATGGCAGTAGATGGGATCAAGAGAAACAACAGGCTAGGTAGACTTTCTAAGGGCTTTAGTATGCTCCACGTAGAAGGCTAAGGCTTTTTGCAATCCCAACTGTGCAAGACCCATTACCTTTATGAACATAGCTTCCTTCACAAAGCTAAAGATGCCACAAAACTTCAATCATGTTAAAAACGAGCCAAAGAATCCCTGGAAATCGAATCACCATAAAAAATGTGACCAAGGTGTCAATTGCCTTTATTTTCTGAGGTAGTACTATTTACTAGTGACTTTATTTATTTATTTATTTAGCACCCATTTGTATACCGCCGCTTCCTACGATCAGCAGTGGTTTACTTTACCGATCAGGGTTAACTGCACAGTACAGTAATTTGCATGATATACATTTTGATTGATTAAAGATTCGCACACAACACAGCAAACAGGTCACCGGAATTTACATTTGATTGAGTGGGTGCGGGTGTGCTTACATATATACATATACATTTGGTTGGGTGAGTGTGGGTGTGGTTACGTATATACATATATACAATATGGCAGATCAAAAATTGTAGTTGCTCTTGTCATAGTGTTGGAACCATTTTGGAGCAGAGATAGCAGAGGAGGTTACTGGTTAGGTAAAAAGAGGTGAGTTTTGAGGTTTTTTCTAAAGTCTTTCAAGTCACTTATTAATCGTAGCTCGTGAGGCAGCTGGTTCCAGAGAAGTGGAACTTTGATTTTGTTTCATGTTTTATAGGTCAGTACAGGGTTTTTTATCATCTAAATTAGGGCTTTTTAAAATTATCTGATTCATGTTCAAACCCTGTCAAGGCTGATGTAGGTAAATCAAAGGTCAATCCCTCCATTAAAAGTTTCAAAGAAAAAGAAAAAAGTCATAGTAGAAATGTTTGCATTGTACAGTACAAACTAGTATGCTGACATATTGTAGGTAGCCATGAAGATCTATTCCCATGAATTACGACACTATAATCAATTAGTCACAGCTCAATGAAATCTACAGTTGGAACACAGTTTCTAATGAAATTATCTTGCTTCTTCAAATAAAAACTATTAAAACAAGGATCCTCCAGGCATTTAGTATTACAATGACAAGCATGAGTCGGGTGACAGGCATTTTCATTATAGGAAAATACTTCATTTTAAAGTAAAATTATCAGAATTAATTACAAAAGAGGAAATCATAACCTTAAGCTGAAAAATCATATTTTACTTCTTCATAACTAATCATGAGGAAACAGCATTAAGAGCTAGGAAACAGAGCCTATTTTGAAACTGTGAGTGAAAATGAACAGAACGGAAGCATTAGCTACTCTCTGTCATGGATTTGTGATTTTGGTGTATAACATGCATTCGCCCAAAGCTAAATGCTCAAAAGCACATCATTTGGTAGCTAGTACACCTTGGGGCATTTTCAAAAGAACAGGAGCAGTTACAAGTTCACGGGTGCTTGGTCCTGTTGACTTTGAACCGGTTCTCGGAGGGAAAGCATGCACATGCTGTCTCTTTGAAAACTGCCCTCAGAAAAATATTCCTAGAGCTTTGCACCTGATCTTCCCGCAGATGCTATTATTCACAGGGAAACAATGTGCATAGTTTGAAAAAGCAGAACTAAGCATGCTGTTCCCTTCTGCAACTTGACCCCGCCCCATGAAATATCATCATAAAAATACAGATAAAAGTGCACTCATGTGTTTACCTGCACACAGGCAGGGCCAAGTACAAGGATACCGGGTGCTCTAGGCGAACCTTCAGTCGAATGCCCCCTCCAAGATTCAGCAATCAGGATCATTCCATCCCTACCACAACAATCCTATAAAAATGCATAATTGGATATAATACTTTAAAATATTTATTTATTTGATAGTATTCTATACTGCCTTATCAAGTAGTTTACAAAGAACGTAAACATTTACAGTAAAATAATAACTAACATAGATCAAGGTAAACATCTGCAACTTATTTACATTTGATAACATATTTATATAGAGGCTTTGAAATGGGTATATTTATTTTATTTTATTTATTTAACAGTATTTCTAAACCGCCTTATCTTAATAATCAAGGTGGTATCACAGCAAGCAATCAGGTAAAGTGTGTGTGTTGTACATGCAGTGAGGATAAAACTTAGTTGTGTGAGGGATGTGTTGGGTGCTTGATTTGTTTGAGCTATATACAGGGTGGGCTATTTACAGTGGTGCTAGAATCATATTTTATATATATTCAGTTGTTTGGGAGGATTGGAGTGCTGTTATCCATTCTCTTAGGTTATGTGATGTGACCATAGTGCTCTATGAACAGCATGGTTTTCAGTTGTTTTCTGAAGTCTTTGAGGTCTGGAGTTGCCCTTAGATCGTCCGGTAGATTGTTCCATATTGTTGGAGCAGCCATGGAGAGAGCTCTGTCTGTTGTGTCCTTGCGTGTGTGCTTGTACTCATTTGGGGTGCTGACTCGGTTGCGTGTTTGACTTCTTCTGGGACGTGCGCTGGTTTCCGGTTGTATGAGCAGGTGGAGGCTGTTGGCTGATGTGTGTTCTTTTATCTTAAATAGGTTTATGATAGTCTTGTATCTGATGCGAGCAATGATTGGGAGCCAGTGTAAGTCCTTTAGTGTAGGTGTGATGTGCTCCTGCCTTGCGGCTCCGGATATGATTCGAGCTGCAGTGTTTTGTGCCAGCTGTAGTGGTTTGAGAGCTTGTTTTGGTAGTCCGAGGTATATCAGATTGCAGAAGTCCAGTATTGGGGTTATCAGTGCTTGACAGACTGTACGGAAGTGTTCTGGAGCGAGGAGTGGTTTCAGTCTCCTGATGATTCGCATCCTGTAATATGCTTTTTGGATTGTTTTGTCTATGTGTGGTTTGAGGTTGAGTTTACTGTCCAGAGTAACCCCAAGGTATCTCACCTCCGATCTTATCGGTATCGTGGTGCTTTGTATCTTTATGTTTGGTGGGTGTGTGAAGCTTTGGTTTCGAGTGATGATTAAAGCTTCAGTCTTGTTGTAGTTTATAGCTAGATTGTTGTTTTGGCACCACTTCGCCATTTGGGTAAGGCAGTCTGCTATCTTAGAGAAGTCCGGGTTTTCGATTGATATCGGGGAGTATACCATTATATCGTCTGCGTATATTGTGTATTGGATGTTGTTCTCTTTCATAATGTTGCATATTGGTTGGATGTAGATGTTAAAAAGGAGTGCTGAGAGTGCGGATCCTTGTGGTACTCCTTGTTGGACATTTATGGGCCGGGAGGTGTCCTGTCCCACCTTGACCTGTAGCTGTCTTTCTGTTAGGTACGAGTGGAACCATTTTAGAGTGGTACCGTGTATACCAGTGTTCTTCAGTCTCTCCAGGAGTATATCATGTGGTAACTGTATTTACTGTGCTTCCTCTTTAACAGGGACTGTGTGGACTCATCCTTTAACTGGCCACTCTGTCATAAGAAAATGGGAAACAGATTGTAATACCTCTTATGTGGTTTACACTATCCAATGTCCTTGTCCCCTAGTATATGTGGGCAGAACAATTTGTATGATTAAAACTCGAATAGGAGAGCATGCTTCACGACTTCGACAGAAATCTGAAACAGCCCCGATTGTGGCACATTGTCTTGCATTCAATCATACTTTTCAGGATCTTTATTCGTCAGTCATTGACCATATTCCTTTGGATCCTCGAGGAGGGGACCGGACTCAGAAACTTCAGAGTTGTGAACAATATTGGATCTTCCGTTTACGAACGCTACACCCAGCTGGTCTGAATAAAGAAATTGATTGGTCTAGTATCATCTGACGTCATCCTACAGGACACGGAGTTTCCCTGAATTAGTGGGTATACTCTGATGTTCCTATTGGTTGATTCTGTTTGATCGAAGGCAAAGTTTAGCCATTCTATGATGTTTTGACCCTTTGAATGAATTAGCTGTTTTTCAGCATTGTGGACGGTTGCAAACAATACATGATGGTAGCACTTGAAACAGGGTGGTAGCCCGAAACGTGCACGTCGTGCTTGGTTCTTCAGGATTCGATTTATTGGATGAAGCTAAGTGGTGGAGATAATTTTTTATATTTCAATTTTGAGTAAAGATTTTCATACTTTAATTAAAAGGATGGAACCGAGTGGAGGACATGGATTGTAGTACTTCTCCCTTTCCGATAACATCCGACAAATACTAGTGGGGTTTCACAAAGGGCATATGGTGATTTATTATTTATGGGCTTCCACAGTAATGACAGGTGATAGGGAGGCCTTTAGCTCTTTTTTTATGAGAACACCTCCTCTATACTTGTCTTCTCTGGGAGTATGGAAAATGTTAAAGCATGGTTGCTTAAGTTGATTAAGAAGCACTGTATCAGTATCTGAAAGCCATGACCCATTTACAGCCCTGTAAACCGTGTAAATGCTTTAAATGGAAATATTCAACAGCAACACACATGGTTAGTGCCATTGAATATCCCTGTCTATGTCCCCTATGCGCCCTGATGCTATCCAGTTAGCATTGGGGCATGTCGAGGGTGTTCTGGGGCAGCGTGGAGGCGGGGAGTACCGATAACTGGGTAATGGCAATATTTCACCGCTACTTGGTTAGCAATCTGCAGCTGAGACTAGACAAGCTTTTGGCTTGCCTAGTATTAGTCGTGGATGCTAACTGGGCAGCGATGCAATATCACCTCTACCCGGTTAGCCTCAGGGGCTCTGGGGCTTGTGTGGCAACCCTGGATATTCAATGCTGTCACAGCATTGAATATCCGATATTAAGGGTTGACATGCATGACTATGCTCCGACGCGGCGCATATCCTGCCCAAATGAATATCAGGCCCATATGATGTCTGGGTCGTTGTCGTGGATGTAGTCTGCTAGGATAGGAATTTTATTCTTGACCAATCTGGTATTAACTAAACAGCATCTTATAATGTTAAAGCTAGGGTCATCAGATATCTTATGGCATAGAGCCTGGCAATGCGGTTTATTATGGATAAGCCTGTCACTGGTATGATGCGTTGCCCCTGAACATTTAAGTCTGGCTGTAGCCGATCTAGGCCAGTACTGAAACTGAATAATTGGGATGTTATGAAATCATTGGGATGATGAGAAGGCTTGAGACAGTGACTGAGAATATAAAAGGAATAATATGAATATACAGTGAATGGTCAAGTATAACTTCATATCCATTTTGGAATTTTGGCTTAAGTAACTAATATGTTTTGTGAAAAGTTAGCTTGGTTAATCTCCTTACCCTTTTAATTGATACTATTCAGAAAGCTGGGGGAACTCTCTGTGGGTAATTCCTTTTGATCGAACACACTAAGATCCATGCTAAGGGCCACAGCTAAGGGCCCTTTGGTGTGGCCATTAGGTATGAGTGCACCTACAGCTCACTTGAATTTTTAAGTCCAGGGCTGGCTGATCTTCAGAACGGGAGGGGGAATTCACTTCCCTTCTATGCAAAGCAGGAAAGGCTGATATTAGCGGGAAAGGCTGATAGTAGCGGGAAAGGCTGATATTTGAAAACATATTAAACTTTCCTTTGTATGTATGTTTGTCGTTGCTCCCCCTGAAGGTAAAAGAAAATGTCAGTGGTCTTTGAGTCAGGATCTATTCTTTTTGCTTTGACTGCTGCTCTTTCCCTTCGGCAACTACCTGGACTTACCTAATGGTTGAGTTAGCCCTGCATACAGGTTGGGCAATTTTCAAAAAGCCCTGTTGCCCAGTTAAATAGCCATTTGAACAAATACAATGTTGGTGCATTGAAAGCCTAATTCAGCCTAGATTATCTAGGTAGGAAAAGGGATATCCTAGTCAAGTTGTTCTCAGTTTGCTGTGAAGCTACTAAGTAATATATTTAAGACTAATTGAAGAAAATAGTATTTCACTCAACATGTGTGCAAATGCAAATTCATTCTCAGAACTCAGACCCGTTTGCAAAATATGCATAATGCTGCAGGACTAACACATATATTTAGGGCACGATATTTAGCGGTGGCGGCTAACACAAGTATAGCGCACAGCCGCTTGTGTTGACTTTAAACTTGCGGCCCCGGCATTGAATATCCAGGTTTGTCGCACATGCTCCAATGGCGCAGAAGCTAAGTGGATAGCGGAGATGTTGAGCCACTGCCCGATTAGCTTCTACAGATAAAACTAGGCCAGTTTTTGCAATTAGAATTGGGGCATATAGCGGCTTTAGTTGGGGATATTCAGCAGCACTAAAATGTTAGTGCCATTGAATATCCTGTTCAGCGGCATTTACATGGTATACAGCTCTGTAATCCACGTAAATGCCTTGGAAAATTGGCCCTTAGTGACTAGTGTGGCAGGGTCAGCAAATTTACAGAAAAATATATTCAAACAAAGAGCAACATCACTTGGGGATCTGCATCTATATCTGCATATATAAATCCTGGCACTCAGACACACAGGCAGCAGATTTTGCATCCTGTACATCTAACTGCTGGCCTTTATGTGCATAAGTACTAAATGTTGCAAAACTAGACATCCAAGCTCTATCATTCCAATGTGTGGATTTTTGAGATGGTCTTAAGAAACTAAGAACATAAGATATGCCATAATGGGTCAGACCAAGGTCCATCAAGCCCAGTATCCTGTTTCCAACAGTGGTCAATCTAGGTCACAAGTACCTAACAGTTTCCCCAAAAGACACAGGTTCCTCAATGCTTGTATTGGGGCAAGCAGTGGATATTCTGGGTCCACTTTAATAATGCTTTATGGAACTTTCTTCCAGGAACTTGTCCAAACCTTTTTTAAACCCAGCTACACTAACAGCTTTTACTACATCCTCTGGTAGAAAATTCCAGAGTATGATTACAGAGTGAGTGAAAAAAAATATTTTCTCATATTAGTTTTAAATAGGTTACACAGTAGCTTCATTGCATGCCCCCTAGTCTTTCTATATTCTGATGGCGTAAACAGTCAATCTACAATTACCCGTTCCACTCCATTCATTAATTTATAGACCTCTATCATATCTTCCCTCAGGCATCTCTTAAATGCCAGCCTAGTAAGCACAACTGCCCCCTCAGTAACTCCTCCAAATTCTAGCAGCACTTCAGCATGGCTGAGAGCAGGAATAAATGCCAATGGAGAAATTTCTTGAGGTAAACGTGTATGTCCATCACAGAATAGGAAATATTCATGCTGCTTTTCAGTCCTGCCCAAACTAGGCTTAGATCATAAAAACTCAGAGATTTGATAGCAATAACATACCAGCATAAGGATATATATTTAAGTGAGACACTTAAGACATAATTTTAGAAGAGTTGTACAGCATTGAAATGTCTATGTGCAAATTTGCATACATGTGCAACAAGAAGATTACCATTGTATATAGTTAAATAATTTTATGTACAAAGTTTTCCCCTATGTTGTATCCTGTTAGACTTTCTGTTACATGTAAACTCACGACAGCCTGTTGCTATCTGTGAGTACTTTATGTTTACTGTAAACCGCGCTGATGATAAAAGTGCGGTATATAAGAGCGTTAAATAAATAAATAAAATAAATAAATAAAATGTATAAGGAGCAATTCTAGAAAAGCTGATATCTACTTGCATTTACCTATGATGCACACAGATGGAGGACAGTAAGAAAATCTACTGTGCTCCCATTTAACTTTCAAAAGGGAGGCTATGATACTGTAAATGAGAAAAGTGTTTAGAAAAAAACTGTATCAGTCCTGGCCATTGTTTAAAAATAACATCTTGGCAGTCCAGACCAGACGCATTCCACACTTTATAAATGGTAGAAGAAAGGCTAAACAATTGTCAGTAGGACTAAAAGGTGAGATGAGAGAGGCCATTCTAGCCAAAAAAATTTTTTTCAAAAAATGGAAAAAGAATACGAATGAAGAAATTGAGAAACAGCATATGTACTGACAAGTTAGATGCATAACACTGATGAGGCAGACAAAGAAAGAATTTGAGAAGAAGCTTGCCACAGAAGCCAAAACTCATAATAAAAACTTGTTTAGGTACATTTGAAGCAAGAAGCCTGTGACGGAGTCTGCTGGATCATTTGATGAGAGAGGGATAAAAGGGGCACTAAGGGAGGACAAAGAAATATCTGAGAGAATACATGCATTTTCTGCTTCAGTCTGTACTGAAGAAGCTGTAGGAAAGATACCCATGTCACAAAAGATATTTTAAGGTAATGATTTGGAGGAATTAAAATAAATTTCAGAGTACCTGAAGATATAATATGGCAATCACCTAGACTACATAATATACATCCAGGGCCGTACCAAGAGCTATGCAAACAGTGCGGCCGCACAGAAAATAAGTACAGAAGGGGCACTGATATCATCACTGGACTTCCAGGAAACTCAAAAGGAGTGAGTTAGTGATTGTGACTGGGTGGAAGGTTTGTTAGTCACCCAGGGCACGTGGAGGCCAATTCTGCTCAGGGGATGTCCGGTCCGTCCAGACGTCCAAAATCTGTACAGGCTGGATTTGAACCCGATTTTGCATCTGCGGGAGCTAGACATCCTGCAGGAGCAGAATCAGGCCTTAGATGGACCGGACAGACCCCGATTCAGCGGGTCTGGATCACCCCATCTAGCCCTCCCAATGCTCTGGCATGGAGCCTTGGTGCCATAGCATCCCATTGCCATGGCACTGGGATGCCATGCGGTAGCATTGGGAGGGTCAGACCACTGAAATAGCCCTCCCTCCCACAGCCCAAGCCTTGGCAGAAGACACCAAGGCTGGTCCCGGGTGCCTCCCAGACACTGCGCCATGTGTTGAGGGGGGCCCTGGCCTGATCACCAACATTGGCCTAACTTATTCTACCTCCGAAATAGAATAAGTCAGACATGCTTTACTGACCCCCCTCCCCCCCCCCCCGGACATATAGGGTCATAACCTGAATTGGCCCTGTATGTCTGAGTTGTGCGGCCCACCCTTGCTCCACCCAGACTCCTCCTCGGGCCATCCCCCTCCGACCCCCATCCACAGCTTCCAGCACAAAGCTGTTGTACATGTGGGGAGCTTCATGGACAGAATCGGCACATAGCAGATAGCAGGGGATGTACATCTGAACTGGACGCATATCCCCACAATTCACTGTGCAGAATCTACCCCACTGCTAGCTTTGTACAATCCTGTATATATCCCAGGGTGCTTAAAGAACTGAAAAATGAGATTGCAGATCTACTATTAGTCATTTCTAGTCTATCATTAAAATGGGCTACAGTACCTGAAGTTTGGAAGGGGGGTAACGTAACACCAATTTTTATATCATGTTCCAGGGGTCATCTGAAAAGCTACAGACTGGTGAGTTGATAGCAGTGCTGGGCAGAAAGGTAGAAACCATTATAAAGAACACAATTACTGATAGATAGTCATGGTTTAATGGGACAAAGTCAACATGGATTTAGCCAAGGAGAGTCTTGCCTCACCAATCTGCTAAATTATTTTTTGAAGGCTTGAATAAACATGTAGATAAAGGAGAGCTGGTTGATCTAGTATATCTGGATTTTCAGAAAGTGTTTCAAAAACTTTCTGATGTGATGCTCTTGAGGAAATTAAAAGGGATAGGAGTCAATGTATTACTGTGGAATGCGAACTGGTTAAAAATGGAAAACAGAGTGTAGGGGCTAAATGGTCATTTTTCTTTATATACTGTACAAAGGTGAATGGTAAACTGCCTCAGAAATCTGTACAGGCCCACTGCTTTATAACATATTTATAAATATCCTGAAAATGGGAACAATAAGTAAGGTGACCAAATTTGCAGGTAATACAAAATTATTCAAAGTTGTTAAATCACAAGAGGATTGTGAGAAATTGCAAGAGGGCCTTGAGAAATTGGGAGACTGGACATTGAAATGACAGATGAAATTTAGGGGCATATTTAATATGCTTTCCTAACAGTTAGCCTGGGCTATTTCTAACTAGGTCCCATTGAATAACATGGGACCTAGTTACAAATAGCCCATGCTAACTGTTAGCTCAACTTAGTAAACATGCCCCTTAAAGCAGTTATGCATGTACATGCATGAAAGAACAACCCAAACTATAGCTGCACAATGCAAAGATCCACATTAGGACTCACTACTCAGGAAGAGAATCAGGCGCCATCATAGATAATACATTGAAATCCTCTGCTCAAGTGTGCAAGAAAGAAAATAGAATGTTAGAAATTGTAAGGAAATAAATAGAGAATTTGAATCAGAGGTGGCAATGAATAATGGTGGAGTGCAATCATTAGTGCATATTGGGTTCTTTAGTGTGCCTTAAGAAATGTTAGCATATACTAAATTAAGATGCACTAATTGACTTGAAGAAACAAATGGAGCAGGTACAATAGAGGGCGATTAAACATACTTTATTGGAATCCCAATGCGTTTCGGCCAACTAGGCTTTCCTCAGGGTGTGCAGACCTCAAAAATTAAAATAAATAAAAATTAAACAATAAGTAAAAGATATTTAAATATATAAAATCATACAGGAGTAAACAAACAAAAACAAAATAATAAGTGTCAAAAGAGGAATGACACTTAGTATCGTGACACTAGTTTTTCATTTTTTAAACTAGGGCATAACGTTTTGATTTTATTTCTGTTTGTTTACTCCTGCTGGAAACAATTTTGAAATGTCTCTTTCATTATGCTGTGAAGTTGCTGTGTTGAATTTTGCTTAATGGTCTCTAAGTCATCAAATCTCCTTCCTTTCAGTGGTAATTTCAGTTTTGGAAACAAGAAAAATTCACAGGATGCAAGGTCAGGTGAGTACAGAGGCTGACCGACTTGCTCGATTTACTGTTTGGCCAAGAACTGCTGGACAAGATGTGATGTGTGAGCTGGGGCATTATCGTGATGAAGCAACCATTCACCATTCCTGTACAACTCTGGCCTCTTAAGACGAATTGCATTTATCAAATGAGTACTCCTTATTGATGATTTGGCCTTTTGGACAATACCCTGGTAATCAAAGAAAACTGTGAGCATAACATTTGACATTGCTCCTCACCTAACAGGCTTCCTTGGGTCTGGGAGAGTTTGGAGTCTTCCATTATGAGGATTGAGCCTTAATTTCTGGGTCATAACCATAACCCCATAGTTCATAACCAATAATAATCTTTTTGATGAAATCTGAGTCATTTTCAATGCATTCCAACAATTCCCTGGCTGCAGTCAACCTTCTTTTTGGTTAGGGGGCAGGAGTTTTGGCACAAATTTTTCAGGCACACATCTCATCCCCAAACTGACAGTAAGAAAGGACCGTACCAACCCAAAACTGGCATCCATGTCCTTAGTGAGCTCCCTGATAGTCAATCAATGATTTGAGTGTATTGTGGCATGCACTGCTTTGACTTTGTCTTCATTCCTGCTTGTGAATGTTTTCCAGAACGTTCGTCACTGTCAACACTTTGGCGGCCGTCTTGGAAACATTTGTACCAGTCATAAACTTGAGCATGATTCATGCATTCATCGCCATACACTTGCTGTAACTTGTCATAGGTCTCTTTGCATGAATCTCCTAATTTATGGCAGAACTGAATGCAAATTTGCTGTTCAATTTTTTCATCCATTGTAAATCTGATGAACTACTTTTACACAATACCAAACATCACATGATTAAAAAAAGTACAGGTGTGCTGCAGCCATGCTACACTCTACATATGCGGAGCACATAACTAGATCATTGCATGCTTAGATGTATTAAAATGTAGCTACACAACAAGTCTCAATACCTTTTGATCACATCTCGTATTTTAGAAAAGGTTTTCTGAAACATGGATTATTTTCTCAATTCTGAATATGGAGGTGCAAAAATGGATAACGTATATGTATGTGTCGATATATGGAACCAGAGGGGACATTTTAGAAACCTATACATCGAAAAAATCTACGGAAACAATTATGTACCTTCTATATGTATGTGCTGGCACTTACACCTATAGCTTGCCCATTTTGCAAACCTATGCACCTATGCCAATTAACTACTGAGGACATTATCTTCATCTAGGCTTAATTTGGTGGGGAAAATTAAGAAGCGGGGGATAAAAGAAGCTAACCCACTAACTCCCTTCTGTAAAGGTGATCAAAACAAGCACTTTTTCTGAACCTAAATGTGCTAGGGAGCAGGTATAAATCCTGACATGGACAATTTTGGTTATGCTTGTGTATTGCCTGTATGAAATGGGGAATATGTGAATGTTTGACCCACCCATGCTACTTCCTAATTATGCCCTAACATACCCTCTTACAATTTCTATGTAGTAAGGATGTCCAAGTGTACGTTGAGCCTTTGTTGAAATCACCATTTCCATATGGATGCCATTTCCATGTGTAAATTCTGGATTTTTTATGTGAAAATAATGAATAAGCCCTCCAAAGTAATCCCTTTTGTGTCCCTTAATTCATCGGTAAGTGTGGGTTAAATCATATGTAAAGGAGGAAGGAGAAACAATTCCTATATGAGGCCAAGGGCAACAGGGAGGAGGATATAAATGGACCCATCAAGCAGCCTTTTGCTATAAGCACTTGGAAAGCATATAAAAGAGGTTTTTGAGTGTGTTCAAGCATACATGCAGACAGCAGGTAGAAGCCTAAAGCATCGAGGTGTGTAAGGGGGAAGATTGGGGATATTCAGCGTCACTATCCATGTTAGTGCCACTGAATATCTCAGTTAGAGGCATTTACATGGATGATTCCAAAATCTGCAATAGAGTAGACACCCAGGAAGGGGTAGATAACATAAGGAGGGATCTAGCTAAGCTTGAAGAATGGTTGAGAATTTGGCAGCTGAAATTTAATGCTCAAAAATGCAGGACCATGCATTTGGGCTGCAAAAATCCAAAGGAGCAGTACAGTGGAGGGGATGGGGTACTTCTGTCCATGAAAGAAGAGTGAGACCTGGGCGTAATTGAGTCTGACGATCTTAAAGTAGGTAAACAGGTAAAAAAGGTGACTGTGAGAGCCAGAAGTATGTTGGGTGTATAGAGAGAGAAATGGCCAGCAGAATAATGGAGGTGATAATGCCTCTGTATAAGTGTCTGGTATGAGCTCATTTGGAGTATTGTGTGCAATTCTGGGGACCGGACTTTCAAAAGGATATAAGCAGGTTGGAATTGGTAAAGAGGATGACTACTAAAATGATTAGTTGTCTTCGTTATGAAGCATATGAGGACAGACTTAAAGACCTTAATATGTATATTTTAGAGGAAAGGTGGGATAGAGGTGATATGATAGAGATTTTTAAATACCTCTATGGCAGAGAAGCATTACCGGGCAGTCGGTGAAGGGGCGGGGAAAGCAGGCTGCTCTCTGGGTGGCCACAACGTCATCGGGGCCCAGCTTAACTTAAATCAGCAGAGTGTTCGGTGCAGCCATAGGCACTTAGCAGTGGGCACAATCTAAGAGGCATGATACAAGGGGCATTTCTGTCCCTTGGGATCCCCTTGAAGGACCGCAAGAGGAGCAGCGGTATAACTGTGGACCGGGACCAGCTTCATATGGGTAAGTGGAAGAAGAAGTCGGCGCCTGCTGAACCTGCTATCAGGTTGATGGATCAGTAGGTGAAGGTAAATGTGAGGGACAGTTTGCCAGCAGACTCTGACTTTCTTATTCTGCAATCCCTGGGAGCATCTCTGAGTTCTCCAGACTGTACTCCACCTCCTCCCCCATCTACCAAGTCTCCACCTACCCCAGCCACTGTGGGCAGACTGTTATAGCAGAGTACCCCTGTACAAGTGGGTGAAATGCTGAAACCTGTTCTTGGTCTCCTGCCTCCTTTGACGTTAAGGAGGTGACTGAACCACAGATATCCCTGGCTGACATATGGATGGTAGTCATTTGGATAGAACAGACTCTTGTAACCATGGTTTCTCAGCTTTGTGCTTTCACTTAAGGGACAGTTACTAAGCTGAATATGGTTGAGGAGAAGGTTGGGTCTACTCAAATCCTTAAATGTGAAAATCACTGTGCCTCTTTATAGACAATTAGTGCCTCTAATATTAAGGACAGTTTAGCTATTCATCATAAATTGGAATTATATGAAAATACGCTTAGGGTTAAAAATATTCATTTTTTAAATTTTCCCATTTGTCATTTACTTTTACCAGAGGTATTCTTGTGAAAATACTTTAGAGAGGTCCTGGCTTTGGCTGGTGCTGACTCAATGGGTTTTCTAAACTTTATTACATATCTGGACAGACGTTTGCTGGTGAGTCCCTAGGGTTTTGATTTGTAACAAGCTCAGCATGGTCTTAATTTGACAAGTTTTCTGGAGGACTTACAAGACACCATAACTTCCAGAGCTATTCTTGTGGTTACTTTTGTTTCAGAATAAAATAAAATTTCTGTATTTAAAATTACGCTGCGCTATTTTGTGGGGCAAAGCCATAATTGTTTCCGGATTTATCCAGGGCCACACAGCTTAGGAGAAGGGTTTTTTTTAGCCCTAAAACCGAGGATGCTGACCCTTGGTTTTACTTTTTTTTCCGCTATCTCTGTAACTGTCTAATCACACTGCAGGGCACTAGGTTCATCTTTATGGATTCCTTACAATTGGAAGCCTACATAGCCAATAGAGAGAAACATGAGTGAGGATTGGGTTGGGGGGGGGGGGGGATATGTTTGCAACTACGTATTTAGAGCTTATGCTTTCTTTTTCCTTTGATTAGTAATATCCTTTTGTTTTTTTCTCCCCATTATGTGGGCTTGAAGATAGTGGTTGTATTTCCTGGCATATTGGATGTTATTGTTTATTTCTAGATTAATATTGTGTATACTTGCTAAGTTTCTTGTATACTTGCTTTGTAAGTATTTGATTTGGAAAAAAACCTTCCATGGTATAAATGCACAGAAGTAGAGTCTCTTCCGATTGAAAACAAGCTCTGTTACGAGGGGACATAGGATGAGGATGAAAAGGGATAGATTAAGAAGTAATATGTGTAAATATTTTTTTATGGAAAGAGTGATAAGGAAGTGGTAGAGATGAGGATAGTATGGGTCTGATTCTACAAGGCGCCTAGCGGGGCTGCATGTCCCAGTGGGACATGCAGCACCACTTGTCATCCTGCCCTGATTCCGCATCCCTCCTGCCCCACACAGTCAGAGCTGTAGTATGGGCAGAGCCGGTGGAGGGTGGTAGGAGATGGAGAGTGGGCAGAGCAGGGGTGGTCTGAGGTGGTAGGACATAAAGGGCAAATTCAGGTCACAGCCCTGTATAAACTGCGGGGGCAGACTGGACATGCCGCTTACTGCACCACAGAGGTGGAATAAATGGTAAAAAGGATGGTTATCAGGCCCGAGAATGGCACACAGAGCTGGGACAGGAGTCGGGTAGGACTCCGCAACCCGATCGGGGCCCCGGCTGTCCAGCTCGGGGTTGGGTGGCAGGGTAACAGAGGTCAGCGCTGAAGGGGCTGAAGGAGCATGCGGGGAGGACATCCCTGCATGTATGCAGGGGCACGTCAGGCCGTCTCAAGGCCCAATCCTGCACCCACATGAATGCCTGGCTCCCATGGTACAGAATCGGTTCCCAATGGGTCATCCAGACGGCACGAACATGCCTTTACTGGTATCAGGCTCTATCTGAATTCAAAAAAGCATGGCACAAACATAAAGGATCTCTAAAGGAAAAAAAGGGCACTATTGTAGTTGATGAAAGGGCCAGACTAGGTAGGCCATGTGGTCTTTTTCTGCTGTCATGTTTCTATGTTTCTATTATGAATAAATTAAAGCAAGTGGTCATCTAGAAATAAAGAGATCCTGGATTCTCTACACAGAGAATCATTACAGCAACTGGTAAGAGAGCACACATGAAGGGGCCATACTGGACCTGATACCAATGGAGAAAGTGTTTTTGATGTTATAGTGGGGGATCATCTCTCATCCAGTGATCACCAGATGGTATGGTTCAGTATTAAGGCTAGGGTTCATAGTCCATTCAAAAGTGAGGGTCCTAGACTTTAGGAAAACTAACTTTGCAAGATGGGACAATACTTCAAAGAGTCGTTAGCGGGATGGTAACAGCTTGGGGATATAGAAAAGCAATGGGCAAAACTGAAAGCGGATATTTTAAGGACAACAAACTTCATTGTTAGTAAAGTAAATAAATGTAAAAGGAAAAGGAGGCCACTATAGTTCTTGAAAGAAGTAGCTGAAAAGGTGAAGAAAACGAGAGTGGCCTTCATAAAATACAAGAGATCACAGAAAGAGGAAGACGAGCATCAATATTTGGAAAAACTTAGAGAAGTTAGGAAAGTAGTCAGGAAAGAAAAGGCACAAATAGAAGAAAAAATAGCCAATGCAGTAAAATGGAGGGACAAGACATTTTTCAGTAGTGAAGGGGATCTTGAACGATTTTCAGAAGACTTTGTTAATGAGAAACTAGCTAAACTAAAAGTAGACAAAGCGCTGGGGCCGAATGGGATATATCCCAGAGTATTGAAAGAACTTGGGGAAGTTCTAGCGGCCCACTGTCTGATCTTTTCAATGCTTCTTTAGAGTTGGGAGTGGTCCCAGAGTACTGGATAAAGGTGCACGTGGTCCCTTTACACAAAAGCAGAAGTAGGGATGTGGTTGAGAACTACAGACTAGTCAGTCTGACCTCTGTGGTGAGTAAATTAAAGGGACTGAGTACATTAAAGGGAATGCTGCTAGAACAAAGGATACTGAGATTTTTGGAGTCCAATTTATTGCAGGATCTGAGGCATGGTTTTATTAGGGGCAGATCTTGTCAGACAAATCTAATTAATTTCTTTGACTGGGTGACCAGAGAGTTGGACCAAGGGAGAGCCCTAGATGTGGTGTACTTTGATTTCAATAAAGCCTTTGACACTGTTCATTAATAAATAAATTGAGCACCCTAGGAATAGACCCTAAAGTGACTGACTGGGTTAGAAATTCATTGAGTGCAAGATGACAAAGGATTCATGTAAATGGAGCTTACTCTGAGGAGAATGATGTTACCAGTGTGTGCCACAGGAATCTGTCCTTGATCAGAATCTTTTTAACATCTTTGTTAGTGATATTGCTGAAGGACTGTTTGGTAAGGTTTGCGTCTTTGCAGATGATACCAAAGTCTGCAATCAGAAAGGAGTAGATAACATGAGAAGGAATCTCGCTAAGCTTGAAGAATGGTCACGAATTTGGCAGGTGAGATGTAATGCTAAAAAATGCACAGTCATGTATTTGTGCTGCAAAGATCCAAGATACAGTATAGAGGGTGAAGTACTTCTGTCCACAGAATAAGAGAGGGACCTAGGGGTTATCCTTTCTGATGTTCTTAAGGTGGCTAAACAAAGAAGGTGATGGCAAAAATCAGAGGGACGCTTGGATGCATAGGGAGAGGAATGGCCAGCAGGAAGAAAGAGGTGAAAGTGCCTCTGTATAAGTCTTTGTTGAGACCTCATTTGGAGTACTGTGTTCAATTCTGGAGACTGCACCCTCAAAAGGATATAAACAGGATGGAGTCTGTGCAGTGAGTGTCTACCAAAATGGTCAGTGGACTTTGTCATAACGCATATGGGGACAAACTTAAAGATCTCAGTATGTATACTTTGGAGGAAAGGTGGAAGACAGGGCATTTATTAGAGATGTTTAAATACCTCTGTGGCATAAATGCACAGGAGGAAAGCCTCTTTCAACTAAAAGCAAGCTCTGCAACGAGGGGACATAGGATTAAGGTGAAAGGGAATAGATCCAGGAGTAATATGCGGAAATATTTCTTTACAGAAAGAGTGGTAGGTGCATGGAATAATCTCCCAGTAGAAGTAGTAGAGACCAGGACAATATCTGAATTCAAGAAAGCATGGGACCAACAAAGAGGATCTCTAAAGGGAAAAATAGAACTGTAGTAGTTGGTATGGAAGGGCAGACTGGATAGGCCATATTGTCTTTTTCTGCCATCACGTTTCTATGTTCCCTAAGGAATTGCTTTCTTAGGTGAAGAGATTTAGAGTGCATGAACCTAATTCTAAATAGGGATATTGTTCCCCCGGTTGAGGAGATGAGCCAATTTTTTGAAGAAAGAGCTGACTCCCTTGGGATGGTACTGCTTATTAGAGTTTGTTTTAATAGGAGCAATATTGTCAGTCCCATATTTGACAGTCTAAAGTGTGATGATTTCAAATGACATTATCCCCATGGGTTCCCTTGCTAAAAATAAAGAGCTTTGTCTTGATCCTTATTCTGCAAATATTTTGTGGAGTCAGTGTTAGCATCAACTATAAATCACTCACTAAAATCAGGCATTGTCTCTGATGAGTTTAAAAAAAATCAATTGTGCACCCAGTTATTAAAAAAAAATGGATGCTGATATTATGTTGGTGGCAAATTTTTGCCCCATTTCCAATTTGCTTCCAATAAAATTGGAGGATTATTTGCAGATGAATATCAATGTGGCCTTAGAACAAATCATAGCACTAGGAGGCTTTCTAAGTAGTAAACAATATTAGTATGCATTTTCTACCAGTTGTGTGCAACCAGGAGTACAGTTGGATGAACACTTGTTGCTGACAGAGCAGTAAAGAATATTGTTCGATCCACCTTTTCTAAATTATGGTTGATAAAAAGATTATGCCATATATGGGCTCCAAAGGATTTTCATACAATCTTGCAGTCCATGGTCCTAAGCGGCCTTGATTATGGTCATACCATATATTTAGGTCTCCCACGGAAGTACCTTCCTGCCATGTAATTGGTCCAAAATGCTGTGACCAATTTGCTTTTTGGTTGCAGCATTCGTGTTCATATTACTCTGGTTCTTTGCTCATTATGTCGTTTTATTTTATTTATTTATTTAAACTTGTTTATACATCACCTTTCTACCATTCAAGGCAGTTTACATTTAACAGGGGTGTGGCAGTGCTGTACATATAACTGAACATTGTAACATTTAACAGGGTAACTGTATTCAAGGTTTTAACTATTTACCATATAGTTAGCTAGGATAGAGTAACAGTACTCGAGATTTTCCACTATATACAATGTAAGTCAGTTAGGTGTTTGTACATAGTTGGGGGTCAAGGTCTTTCAGGTTGCTGTAGTGGTGAGCTGTTAGTTTTGTATGTGACTGTGGTGGTTGGGTTTGTGGCTCCAAGTGTGCTTTGTATTTTCCTTGGAAGATGAAAGTCTTGAGCTTCTTCCTGAAGTTGGCAGTAACGGAATATGCTCATAGCGTTGGTGGTAGGACGTTCCAAAGGGTGGGTGCCTATAAGGTGAATGCATGGTTACATATAGATTGTTTGGTTTTTAGCTTCAGGGAGGTGATTGCTAGTAAGCTGGAGGATGCATTTCTTCATGACCTTTCAGACAGAGGCTTTCAAAGAAGGTTCTGTAGACTTTCAACTGATAGTTGTGGAGTATTTGGAATTTTGTGGTTAGAGCCTTGTATTTAATTCTGGCTGTGATGGGAAGCCAGTGTAACTGTGTAAGTATAAGGGTAATATGGACACTGCGGGAGGCTTCATAGATTATTAGTGTTCTGGGCCATCTGTAAGGGGTGGAGGGTGATTTTTGGGAGGCCATGGTAGATGATGTTGCAATAATCTAATATAGAGGTGATCACTGCCTGGCAGACAGTCCAAAATAGTTCCAGGGTGAGCAGGGGATATAGGTTTTTTAATGTTCTCAGTAGTAGATGGTGGAGGTTGTTCTTTTTATGTGTGATTGGAAGTTCAGTTGTTGGTCAATAGTTATTCCCAAGTATTTTGTTTCAGTTTTGACTTTGATTGTTATGTTGTCAAGTTTCAGTGTTGCTGGGGAGGGGGCAAATGCTGAATCAGGGGTGACTTGGCTTCAGTTTTCTCTGTGTTAATGGTCAGGTTGTGTGCTTTGAGCCAATTTTGTGCTTCTGTGAGACACTTTTGTAGGTTGGAGAGGTCTGGAGAAAGGCGGTTGATGGGGGCGAAGAACATTATGTTGTCAGCATAGATCTGTATTGTAGCTTGTGGGCTTTGAATATCTGACATAGTGGTTGGATGAAAATATTAAAGAGGAGGGCTGAAAGGCTCGAGCCCTGTGGGATTCCAGTTTGTTGGGTGAAGGGGTTTGATAGTTTAGTCACGCTTCTCACTTGCTGTTTTTGGGAGTCATTTACCTAGTAAACAAAGAGTTAAGGTCAAAATATGCTTACTAGTTTTTAAAATATTGCATAACACTTTAAAAGTCACTATGCTGGTATACTCTAGTCCACATATTACATTCTGAATCAGCTAATTTACTTAAGGTTCCTTCTTTAAAATCTGCAAAGTTAGTGGTTACCCAGTGGAGGGCTTTTCTGTTCCTGCTCCAGATTTATGGAATACTATGACTATACAGATAAGGGTTGAAACTGATGAAAAAGAAATGAGTGTTGCTACCAGAACAGACTGGGTTCTTTATTCTATGTATCAGTTACCCCAACTGATACTATTTCTTATGTATATCTCAGTTATCACAACTGAGCTTCTATGTTATCAGTTACCCAAACTGATATAATTTTCTCTCAGTTAACACAACTGATGCTTATGCTATGAATTTGGTTTCGTCTCCCTGGATCCTGCTTCTCAGTACAAGCACTTGGGAACAGCAAATAACACACTATAGGTATGATATAAGCTGCTTGGATTTATTCATGATATACATTAGCTTATATAGCCAAAAGATGTACCAAATATGTCATAACCAAATACTTCATAGAAAGTTACAGACAGATGCAAGGCTGAATTATATTAGGGTAAGAGGTCATCTTTGCACAGCTGTTTGCAGAGTTCAAAGGTTTTCATTACATAGCCTTCAAAAAGGGGATCTGAAAGAAAATGAATTAGCATATCTTGTCTCAATTGCTCTCTCCATACAATGTGTGTGCATTCCTTTTGCAAAGCTAAGCTAAAGAGCTTTTCTGCAAGGTTAGCAAATAACCTGTGTCCTACATACAGCAAGTAAACTAAAAAGGCTTTTTCTGCAGATTTGGTAAAAGACCTGTGGCCTACACTGGCAGCAAGCATACTTGTAATAACCCTAATATGTCTGATACATATATGCAATTCTTTCTGATATATACATAATATTCCTCCATACATAATAAGAACATAAGAACATAAGATATGCCATACTGGGTCAGACCAAGGTCCATCAAGCCCAGTATCCTGTTTCCAACAGTGGCCAATCTAGGTCGTATGTACCTAGCACTTTCGCCAAAAGACACAGGTTCCGCAATGCTTGTACTGGGTCAAGCATTGATATCCTGGGTCCCTTCTTAATAATGGTTTATGAACCTTTCCTCCAGGAACTTGTCCAAACCTTTTATAAACCCAGCTACACTAACAGCCTTTACTACATCCTCCGGTAACAAATTCCAGAGTTTGATTCACGTTGAGTGAAAAAATATTTTCTTTTATTAGTCTTAAATAGTTTACCCTGTAGCTTCATTGCATGTCCCCTAGTCTTTCTATATTCTGATAATATAAACAATTGATCTGCGTTTACCCGTTCCACTCTGTTCATTAATTTATAGACTTCTATCATATCTCCCCTCAGCCGTCTCTTTTCCAGGTGAAAGAGCCCTAACCTTTTTAGCCTTTCTTCATAGGAGTATCCTTCCATCCCCTTTACCAGTTTGGTGGCTCTTCTCTGTACCTTTTCTAATAACGCTATATCCTTTTTAAGATACGGCGGCCAGAATTGCACACAATATTCAAGGTGCGGTCTCACCATGGAAAGATATAGAGGCATTATAATATCTTTTGTTTTATTTTCCATTGCTTTCCTTATGATACCTAGCATTCTATTTGCTCTCTTGGCTGCCGCTGCACACTGGGCTGAGGGTTTTAACATGTTATCCACAATGACGCCTAAATCTTTTTCCTGGGTGGTGGTTCCTAATGTGGAACCTTGCATTGTGTAACCATAGTTTGGGTTGTTCTTCCCTAGGTGCATAACCTTGAACTTGTCCACATTAAATTTCATCTGCCATTTTGATGCCCAGTCTTCCAATTTATCAAGATCCTCTTGCAATTTTCCACAATCCTCTTGAGTTTTAACAACTTTAAATAGTTTTGTGTCATCAGCAAATTTGATAACCTCACTCGTTATTCCACTTTCCAGCTCATTTATGAATATGTCAAAAAGCAGCAGACCCAGCACAGATCCCTGGAGTACACCACTATTCACCTTTCTCCATTGGGAAAATTGGCCATTTAGCCCAACCCTCTGCTTTCTATCTTTTAACCAGTTCCTGATCCACAGTAGTACACTGCCTCCTATCCCATGACTCTTTAGTTTTGCCAAAAGTCTCTGATGAGGGACCTTGTCAAAGGCTTTCTG
Source organism: Ichthyophis bannanicus (assembly GCA_033557465.1). Taxonomy (NCBI): domain Eukaryota; kingdom Metazoa; phylum Chordata; class Amphibia; order Gymnophiona; family Ichthyophiidae; genus Ichthyophis; species Ichthyophis bannanicus. The sequence continues at coordinate 870,261,684 of CM066032.1, read as the reverse complement.
AAAGTCCAGATACACTATATCAACCGACTCACCTTTGTCCACCTGTTTATTCACACTTTCAAAAAAACATAACAGATTAGAAAGACAAGATCTTCCTTGTCTAAAGCCATGTTGGCTGTCTCCCATTAGACCATGACTAACTACATGCTGAGTAATTTTATTCTTTATGATGGTTTCTACCATTTTTCCTGGTACTGACGTCAGGCTCACCGGTCTGTAGTTTGCCTTATCACTCCTGGAACCCTTTTTAAGAATTGGTGTTACATTGGCGATCTTCCAATCTTAAGGTATTAGAGATGATTTTAATGATAGTTCACAGATTACTAATAGCAGGTCTGCAATCTCATATTTCAGTTCTTTCAACACCCTTGGATGTATACCATCCAGCCCAGATGATTTGCTACTCTTCAGTTTATCTAATAGTTGTAATACATCTTCCCGATGTATCGATATTTCCTTCAATTCTTCCGCACCTTTAAATACCACTTTAGTCATGGGTAACAGCCCTACATCTTCCTCAGTAAAGACCGAAGCAAAGAATTCATTCAGTCTCTCCGCTATTGCCTTGTTGCCTCTTAGTGCCCCTTTAACTCCTCTATCATCTAATGGACCAATTGAGTCTCTCACAGGTTTTTTGCTATGAATGTACTTGAAAAAAATCTTTATTTCGCGTTTTTGCTTCCGCAACAAGCTTCTTCTCAAATTCTCCCTTTGCCTGCTTTATCAATGCATTGTATTTGACCTGCCAGTGCTTGTGCTGTTTCCAGGTTTTGTCGTTTGGCTCTTTTTTCCATTTCCTGAAAGATGCTTTTTTGGCAACAACAGCCTCTCTGACCTTACCTTTAAACCATGATGGCAGTTTTTTGGACTTCCTTCCACTTTTCTTAAAGCGTGGAATACAGCTGGTCTGGGCTTCCAAGATAGTATTATTCAACAACACCTTTGCAACTGCTCCTTTTAGTTTTTTCTTAACTATTTTCCTCATTTTATCAAAGTCTCCCTTTCAAAAGTTAAAAGGTAGTACTGTGGATTTCCTTACTATTCCTCCTCCACTAATTAAATCAAAGGCGATCATGCTATGATCACTATTGCCAAGTGGCCCCAACACCCTTATCTCTTGCACTAAATCTGGTGTTCCACTAAGGACTAGGTCTAATATGGCTTCCCCACTGGTCGGTTCATGAACCAGCTGCTCCAAGAAGCAGTCATTTATGTCATCTAGGAACTTTATCTCCCTAGCATGTCCTGCCGTGACACTGACCCAGTCGATACCGGGGTAATTGAAATCACCCATTATTACTACTCTGCTGTGACTTTTGTTAGCTTTCTTGATTTCTTTTAGCATTTCATCATCCATTTGTTTATTCTAGCCAGGCGGTCGATAGTACACCTCCACTGCTATTGCCTTCCCCTTTTTACATGGAATTTCAATCCATAGAGATTCTACAGCAAATTTAGTTTCCTGCAAAACTTTAATCCTTTCTGACTCAATGTCCTCTCTAACATAGAGCGCAACCCCTCCACCAATTTGATCAGCTCTATCATTATGAAATAGTTTGTACCCAGGTATCACAGTGTCCCACTGGTTGTCCTCCTTCCACCATGTCTCTGATATTCCAATCATATCTAAACTCTCATTTAGTGCTATATATTCTAACTCTCCCATCTTATTTTTTAGACTTCTAGCATTTGCATACAAGCATTTTAGAGACTGTATTTTATTCATATTAATTTGGCTATTGGTAGACATGGGTAATTTGGGATCTTTAAGCTTTGTCTGCTCCATACTCGAGGGCATTTGAGCTACTTTACTCTTTTTTGGAACCTCTCTGCTTTTGGTAGTATCCTTCAAGGATACATTCTTCCAAACCATGCGCTCTTGGGCGACCGTTGGCTTTTCCCTATTATCTAGTTTAAAAGCTGCTCTATCTCCTTTTTAAAGGTTAATGCCAGCAGCCTGGTTCCATCCCGGTTAAGGTGAAGCCCATCCCTTCAGAGGAGCCCCTCCTTTCCCCAGAATGTTCCGCAGTTCCTAACAAATCCAAACCCCTCATCTCTGCACCATTGTCTCATCCACGCATTGAGACTCCGGAGCTCTGCCTGCCTTTTGGGTCCTGCACGTGGAACGGGAAACATTTCAGAGAATGCTACCCTGGAAGTTCTGGATTTCAACTTCCTACCTAAAAGCCTAAATTTAGCCTCCAGAACCTCCCTACCACATTTTCCTATGTCAATGGTACCGACATGTACCAAGACAGCAGACTCCTCCCCAGCACTATCTAAGGCCTTATCTAGGTGGCGCGTGAGGTCCGCTACCTTCGCACCAGGCAGGCATGTTACCAGGCGATCCTCACGTCCACCAGCCACCCAGCTATCTACATGCCTAATGATCGAATCACCAACTATAACGGCTGTCCTAACCCTTCCCTCATGGGCACATGGCCCTGGAGAAACTTCCTTGGTGTGAGAGGGTTTTACATCACCTGGAGGACAGGTCCTAGTTACAGGATCACTTCCTGCCACACCAGGGTAATGCTCTCCTGTCACGTGACCTCTCTCCTCCATGGCAACAGGGATGCTGCCAGACTGGAGGTGGGACTTCAGGACTATATCCCTGTAGGTCTCGTCTATGTATCTCTCTGTCTTTCTTATGTTTTCCAGTCTGCTACTCTAGCCTCTAGAGAATGGACTCATTCCCTGAGAGCAAAGAGCTCCTTGCACCTAGTGCACACGTAAGACCTCTCACCAACTGGGAGAAAATCATACATATGACACTCAATGCAAAAGACTGGAAAGCCCCCATCTTGCTGCTGGACTGCTGTCTGCATTTTAGTTTAAGTTTTTGTTTAGATCTTTAGGTTCTTTACTTACTAAGGGTTGCTATGGATATTTATACCAATAAAACTGTACCTAATACGTTTAATATACCTTGTTCACCTGAAGCTTAATTAATCTCAGGTCCTTAGTGTATGACTGATTTGGGTAACGAGCTTCACCTGAGAGCACCTCCTGTCTTTTAAGATGTGTAAGTACCTCTCAAGCTATGATTATTCCAGGGGTGTGGGGAGAGAGGGTGGGAAATAACACTTATTAAAAGAGGGCTGCTACACAGTACCCTGTCCTGTGCTGCTGAGGTAAGCTATATTCTTATTTGATTTAAATTATAGCTCTTTGCTGCTGCTAGGCTCTAACTTATTATGAAATTTAAACTACAAGCTCTCTGCTGGGTTCTAAGTTTAACCAGAAAGCTCTCTTCTGTGTTTTAAATTTAAACTAAAAGTACTTTGCTGATGCTAGGCCCTGAGTGTCTATTAAATTTAAACTACAGCTCTCTGCTGGGTTCCAAATTTAACCAGAAAGCTCTCTTCTGTGTTTTAAATTTAAACTAAAATTACTTTGCTGATACTAGGCCCTGAGTGACTATTAAATTAAAACTGCAAGCTTTCTGCTGGGTATGAAATTTAACCAGAAAATTCTCTTCTGTGTTTTAAATTTAACCTTAAACTGCTGCTACTAGTCCCTGACTGATTTAACAGAAAATAGTGGGTTCACAGATTAAATAGCTTTAATAGAAAGAATTCCTTTCAGAAAATTCCCAGAAGTATATACTCACAATTGCAGATCTCTCTCCAGAAGTAACAGTCCCCTTTTCTAGTCCTTCAAGACTGAGGATCACAAAGCTCTGGTTGAGCTATTTATGCCTGTGCTGCTGAGGTAAGGTGTGACCAACTTCCTGGATGATTAACAGACCTTGCTTGGATAGGAGTCTTTCAAAATGGCCTTTTGAACTGCCACCTGGTGTTAACACCTATTGAAAAGGTTTCACAGGTCTCTTGCCCCCTAGGTAGAAGGCCTCTTTGTAAAGGTCTCTAGAAGACTTTATTTGCTGCTCAAAGAGTACTGACCCTGTTTTGCCTTTTGTGCTAATCTATATTCATATTTGATTTAAATTATAGCTCTTTGCTGCTGCTAGGCTCTAACTTATTATGAAATTTAAACTACAAGCTCTCTGCTGGGTTCTAAATTTAACAAGAAAGCTCTCTTCTGTGTTTTAAATTTAAACTAAAAGTACTTTGCTGATACTAGGCCCTGAGTGACTATTAAATTAAAACTACAAGCTCTCTGCTGGGTATGAAATGTAACCAGAAAGTTCTCTTCTGTGTTTTAAATTTAACCTTAAACTGCTGCTACTAGGCCCTGACTGATTTAACAAAAAATAGTGGGTTCACAGATTAAATAGCTTTAATAGAAAGAATTCCTTTCAGAAAATTCCCTGAAGTATATACTCACAATTGCAGATCTCTCTCCAGAAGTAACAGTCCCCTTTTCTAGTCCTTCAATATTCCACCTATCAATGAGAAAGCAAAAAAACAAAACAAAACCTTGAAGGCATTTCCAGTGAAATGAAACGTTTCAAAGAGGGAATGATGAGGACTGTTTTATCTGCTCTATTATATGGGATTTGTCATGCTGTTATGTAGGGTCTAGTTTTATGTATTTAACGTAGATGTGTTTTTGTAAACTGCAAACAATGCTTTTCAATCAGTTTTGAGGTATTAAAAACATATTTAAATAAAAACAAACATATTACAGTTTACAGGAGCTTAAGCAAACATCGAAGATAGGGAGCCACCCCACAGAATTTGCACCCATTGATTTAGAAACATAGAAAAATGACAAATGGCATAATCAATAGGTTCATCGTTGAAGGAGAAGAAATTGAAATTGTGTACAACTTTAACCTACTTGGATCAACTATCAATAAAGAAGCAACAAGCAGTCAAGAAATCAGACGACGCATTGCTCTTGGCAGAATGGCTATGAAAGACTTAGATAAGATTCTCAAGAGCAGAGATGTCTCTCTCCATACAAAGATTTGACTTGTTCAAGCCATGGTATTTTCAATAACATCATATGGATGTGAAAGCTGGACAGTGAAAAAGATAGGAAGAAAATTGATGCCTTTGAATTATGGTGCTGGCGGCGAATACTGTGTATACCATAGACTGCCCGAAGAACAAACCAGTCGGTACTAGAGGAGATCAAACCTAAGCTTTCTTTAGAAGCTTAGATGACAAGACTTCGACTTTCATACTTTGGACACATCATGCGAAGAGAGAGATCATTAGAGAAAGACATCATGCTTGGCAAGGAAGGCCAGCAATGAGATGGATTGATACAATAACAGCAGCTACAGATACTGTCTGTCAACAATGAGCCGCCTGACTCAAGACCGAACATAATTTAGGATAGCTATCCAGAGGGTCACCATGAGTCGACTCCGACTCGACGGCACTAAACAATAATAACATAGTGCCACTCCTCCTCCCCTTCTTTCTACCCTGTCCTTCCTGAATAAATTATAAGCCGGTATAATTACATCCCAGTCATGATTGTCTATGAACCATGTCTCTGTAACCACCACTAAATCAAAGTTGTTCTCTTCCATTCAAAGCCTCAACATCTGGGACCTTATTTCCCATGCTACAGGCATTTATGTATCCCACTTTCCAGATGTTCCCCTTTTACCCATTTCTATAGAGGTTAATGTTTAACTTACCTGAGGGTTTTCTTCACTCATCCCGAACAAATCTAATTTAAAGCCCTCTTCAGTAGGTTAGCCATAAGAACATAAGATATGCCATACTAGGTCAGACCAAGGTCCATCACGCCCAGTATCCTGTTTCCAACAGTGGCCAATCTAGGTTATACGTACCTAGCAGTTTCCCCAAAAGAGACAGGTTCCACAATGCTTGTACAGGGTCAAGCATTGATATCCTGGGTCCCTTCTTAATAATGGTTTATGGACCTTTCCTCCAGGAACTTGTCCAAACCTTTTTTAAACCCAGCTACACTAACAGCCTTTACTACATCCTCCGGTAACAAATTCCAGAGTTTGATTACATTTTGAGTTAAAAAATATTTTCTTTTATTAGTCTTAAATAGTTTATCCTGTAGCTTCATTGCATGTCCCCAGTCTGCTGTAGATGACACTTTGACCCTTCTTTGATAGATGGATGCCATCTCTGCTCTGCAGCTCCTGTAAAATCACCCATGGTCCAAGAAACCAAAACACTCTCAATGACACCATCCACACAGCCATGCATTCATCTCCAGGATGCAAGCTTCTCTGCCCCGGCCTTTACCCTCAATAGGTGGGATTGAGATACGAGCTACCACAGCTGCCATTCATGCATCCTCCCTGCAAGAGAAATTCAATAAATAGCCCAAGGATATTCCAGATATATACACCCCAAGAAAAAAGAGTGATGTTCCTTAAGATAATCTTTTACTACTGTATTCGATTCAGATATGCCCCAAGAGCAAGGAGGAATTTGTATCACAGGATACTAGGCAAGTAGAGAAGGAATTTGGATTTAGTTTATGCTTTTTTCCATCGTGGTTTATGGCGAGTTACATTCAAGTACAGAAGATAATGTTGTTGTTGTTGTTGTTGTTAATAATAATAATTATTTGTATAGCACTACAGGGCGTACGCAGCTCTGTACAGATACATGTAAAAGACAAGCTCACCAGAGCTTACAATCTAGTCAATACAGACAACACAATAGCTGAGGGCAAGGATATATCTAGGGGAATGGCATGGAAACACATAGGAGACTAAGCAGATCAGGATCCAAAAGTGGCCTCGAAGAGGTGAGTTTTCAGCCTGGATTTGAAACGGGCTGGAAATGAAGCCTGATGCACAGACTCAAGTAGTTTTTTTCCAGGCATAAGGAGCAGCAAGGTGAAAGGATCAAAGTCTGGATTTGGCAGTAGAATAAAATGGCACAAATAGAAGGGATCTCCCAGAACAGCAAAGTTCCAGAGGAGGGGTATAGGGAGAGACAAGAGAGGAAAAGTAGTGAGGAGCAGCAGAATGATTGCACTTATAGGTCAGTAGGAGAAGTTTGAACTGGATACGGAAATGAATAGGGAGCCAGTGAAGCGACTTGAGAAGGGGGATTATATGAGCATATTGAGGCTGGCAGAAGATTAGCCACGCAGCTGAGTTTTGAACAGATTGAAGGCAAGAGAGAGGATTCAGAGGGAGACCAGAAAGGAGGAACTTGCAATAGTTTAGATGGGAGTTGATAAGTGCCTTAGTAGTGTGTGTAGAAAGGAAGAGACAAATTTTTCCAATGTTGTAGAGAAAGAAGCGGCAGGTTTTAGCTGTCCGTTGGATGAGTGTAGAGAAAGAGAGTAGAGTTGATAATGGCCCCAAGGTTGCAAGCTAAGGAATAGGGAGGAGTGTAGTGCTATCCACAGAAATAGAGAGGAGAGAAAGAGGGGAGGTGGTTTTAGGGGGGAAAGATAAGGAGCTCAGTTTTAGCCATGTTCAGTTTCAAATGATGTTGAGAAATCCAGGCAGCAATGTCGGATAATCAGGCAGAGATCCGGGCCTGGATTCCTGGAGAGATTTCAGGCACAGAAAGGTAGATCTGAGAGTTGTCAGCATAAAGATGGTACTAAAAACCATGGGAGGAAATAAGTGCACTAAGGGACTGAGTGTAGAGAGAGAAAGGAGAGGTCCCAAGACAGAGTCCTGAAGTACACCAACTGATAGGGGGATGGTGATAGAGGAGGAACTACCATTGTAAGCTCTGATGAGCAGGGACTGTCTCTTTCATGTCTGTGCAGCACTGTGTATGACTTGTAGCACTATACAAATGCTCAGTAGTAGTAGTAGTAGAACGGATATTAAAGGTGCAATGAGAGAGATAAGAAGAAAACAAGGACAGAACAGGGCCCCTAAATCCAAGTGAGGATAAGATATCGAGGAGAAGGTGGTCATCAACAGAAGCAAAGGCAGCAGAAAGTTCAAGGATGAGAATCAAGTAGTGGCCTTTAGATTTGGCGAGGAATATGTCGCTGGAGACTTTGACAAGAGCCATTTCTGTGGAATGTAAAGAATGACAGCCAGATTGCAGTGGTTCCAGAAGGTCTTGATAGAAAAGCAAGTCAAGACAGTGGTGGTGAACTTCTCATTCTCTCCTCAAAGTGCCTCCACCGCTGATTCCTCCCTCTCTTCCTGCCCAAACACTAGCTGATTTCTTCCATGACAAAATCCATAAGATTACCCTCCAATTCCCCATTACCCCTTCTACCTCACCTTTCTCCCATCTATCCCCACTAACTTCTGCTACCCTCTTCTCCTTCCCTGTGGTCTCTGATGATGAATCAGCACTCCTTCTTTCTTCCTCCAAACCCACCACCTGCTCCTCCGACCCCATCCCCACCCGTCTCTTATGCCTCATCTCATCCTCTATTGTCCCTTCCATTTCTCATATCCTCAACCTCTCCTTCTCCACTGCTACCTTCCCTACTTACTTCAAGCATGCCATAGTCACACCCCTCCTCAAGAAACCCTCACTCGATCTTACCTGTCCGTCTAACTATCGACCCATCTTTCTCCTTCCCTTCATCTCTAAACTACTTGAGCATGCTGTCCACCTTCACTGTCTCGATTTCCTTTCATCTCATGCCCTTCTTGATCCTTTACAGTCCGGCTTCCGTCCCTTGCACTCCACTGAAACAGCTCTCACTAAAGTATCAAATGACTTGTTCCTAGCAAAATCCAAAGGCCTTTATTCTGTTCTCATTCTTCTTGATCTTTTTGCTGCTTTTGACACTGTTGACCACAACCTTTTTCTTATCACCCTGTCATCACTCGGCTTTAGAGGCTCTGTACTGTCTTGGTTCTCCTATTATCTTTCCCATCGCTCTTTTAGTATGTGTTCTGGTAGCTCCTCCTCCTCTGCCACCCCGCTCCCAGTTGGTGTTCCCCAGGGTTCTGTCCTGGGACCACTCCTCTTCTTTCTCTATAGCCAATCTCTTGGTGCTCTTATCTCTTCCCATGGCTTTCATTACCATCTCTATGCTGATGACTCTCAAATCTACCTCTCTTCGCCTGATATCTCTCCAGCAATCCATGACAAGATCACTGTTTGCCTTTCAGACATTTCTACTTGGATGTCTCACTGCTGCTTGTAATTAAATATGGCTAAGACTGAACTCCTTATCTTTCTCCCCCAATGCCTCCCCTCCTCTACCCACTTTCTCAGTGTCTGTGGATAACTCTTTAATCCTTCCTGTCTCTTTGGCCCGTAACCTGGGTGTTATCTTTGACTCCTCTCTCTCTCCACTCATATCCAACTCGTAGCTAAGACTTGCCGTTTCTTCCTTTATAACATTAACAAAATTTGCCTCTTCCTTTCTGATAACACTACTAAAATGATTGTCCACTCCTTGATCACCTCCTGTCTTGATTACTGCAATATTCTCCTTGCTGGCCTTCCTGCAAACCATCTCGTTCCCCTTCAATCTCTTCAACATTCTGCTGCTTGACTAATTTTCCATCAGCATCGCTTTTCCCATGTCACTCCTCTTCTCAAGTCCCTTCATTGGCTTCCCATCTGCTTCCGGATCCAATTCAAACTCCTCCTCTTGACCTAGAAATGCATTCACTCTTCAGCCCCCCACTACCTATCATCTCTTATCTCTCCTTACATCCCCTCTCGCGTTCTTCGCTCTTCGAACAGCCTTCATCTATCTATGCCCTCTACTCGTACTGCTAATTCTAGACTTCGCTCCTTTCACCTGGCTGCACCCTTTGCCTGGAACAATCTACCTCTGTCTGTGTGCAATGCAACCTCTCTGGACCTCTTCAAGTCCAGATTGAAAAGCCATCTCTTCTCTATTGCTTTCTGTTCTTGATTCTTGTTTTTGCTCTTGTTTTTTGTATACTTTGTCTTACTTCAATGTATTTGTATTTTGTGATCTTCTTGACTAGATTGTGAGCTCTGATGAGCAGGGACTGTCTTTTCTTCGTGTATGTACAGTGCTTCGTATGTTTGAAGCGCTTTGTAGATAGATAGAAATAGATTCAAGTAGTTTTGAAACAAAGGGGAGGAGAGAGATAGGTCAATAAGTGGAAGGACAGATAGAATCTAGTGAAGGCTTTTTGTGGTAGGTGATAAGCAAGAAAATAAAGGGATAAGGATCCAAACTATGATGCATTAAGTGCAACACCACTGCTTTAACTGGTGGAGGCATGTAAAGATTTTCCTCGAACGTTAACATGAAGGACTGTTCCTTAGAGCATGCCACATTAGTGTGAGTGCATTTCACGCCACCTATTGAGGCGGTTTAGGTGATCCCACATAATGCTTTTAGTGTGCGGTGTGAACTCGACATTAACTGAACGCAGCGCACTGTGCTACCTCCCCGTCCTGCTCTTGGACCCCTCTCCCTACCCCAGTGAGGCTAGGCAGTAGGTAAAATGGTTACAGTATGTGCCTAATTTCCTGCTGCCATAATAACATAGTGTATGATGGCAGATAAAGACCATCATGGTCCATCTAGTCTGCCCAGCAAGGTGTCAAGAGTAGGTGCACCTGCCGCTCTGTGCACGTGACCCCTCCCCATGCCTTTGTTTAGGGGTGTATCCACCGCTATTTGTTGAGATAGCAGAGACAGTTAAGGTTATTTTTAAATTATCTGTTGCTATAAAAGGATCCACTGTGTCTGTCCCATGCCATTTTGAATTCTATCACTGTATTTGCCCCCACCACTTCCATTGGGAGGGCATTCCAAGCATCTACCACCCTTTCAGTGAAAAAGTATTTCCTGATGTTGCCTTTCAGTTTATCCCCTTGCAGCTTCATGTTATGCCCTCTAGTTTTACATCTTCCCCATTTTTGGAAGAGGCGTGTTTGTTCATTAATACTCTAAGTATTTAAAGGTCTGTATCATATCTCCCATGTCCATCCTCTCCTCTAGAGTATACATATTTAGGTCTTCAAGTCACTTCTTATATGTCTTCTGGAGCAGGCTCCGAATCATTTTGGTCACCTTCCTCTGAGCCATTTCCATTCTCTTTATATCCTTTGCGAGATATGGTCTCCAAAACTGAATACAATCAGTGACTTGTACAGTGGCATTAGTACCTCCTCCTTTCTGCTGGTAATTCTTCTCTGTATGCAACCCAGCATCCTTCCGGCTTTAGCCATCACCTTGTCACACTGTATCTCTACCTTGAGAGATCCTCAGAAACATTTACTCTGAGGTCCTTTTCTTGGTACTCTCATCCCCTATCGCATACAAATCCCTTGGATTTCTACTTCCCAAGTGCCTGACATTGCACTTCTTCACATTAAATCTTAACTGTCAAGCATTAAACCATTCCTCCAGCTTTTATAGATCTTTCCTCATGCTATCCATTCCCTCAGGGGAGTCCACTCTGTTGCAAATTTTTGTGTCATCTGCAAAAAGACAGACTTTTCTATTCAGTCCTTCAACAATATCACTCACAAATACATTGAACTATACCAGTCCCAGGACTGACCCCTGGGGCATGCCACTAATCATCTTCCTTTCACCTGAGTGAGTTCCATTTACCATCACCTTCTGTCATCTGTCAGTCAACCAATTTCTGATCCAGTTCACCACTTGGGACCCATCCCCAGGCTATTCAGTTTATTGATAAGCCTCCTATGAGGAATAGTATCTAAGGCTTTGCTGAAATCTAGGTAGATCACATCCATTGCATGCCCTTGATCTATTTCTCTGTTCACCAAGTGAAAGAACTTAATCAGATTTGTTTGGCATGATCATCCTTTGATAAAACCATGTTGACTCTGATCATGCAACCTATTGCTTTCAAGAAATTCCATTATTCTCTCTTTCAGGAGCGCCTCCATTACTTTTCCTGCCACCGACGTAAGACTTACCAGCCTGTAGTTTGCCACTTCTTCCCTATTACCACTTTTGTGAAGAGGTACCACATCATCCCTTCTCCAATCCTGTGGAATTTCTCCTGTCTCCAAGGATCTATTAAAAAGAACCTTTAAAGTCCCTGCAATAACGTTTCTGAGCTCTTTCAATATCCTGGAAGGTATCCCATCTGGTCCCATGGGACCGAAGTCTTGTGGTAAGAGTAGTGAGATCGCACAGCTCTTACCATGAGACTTTGGCCTTGCAACAGCCTGAAATGAAGTGCTTAAGCACTTAACCTGCTGCCCAGAGACACTGGGGTGGGGCGTGAAGACCAGAAACAGGAAGCGGCATGGCAGTACCACCACACTCACATCCTGCCAGATTCCAGACTTTAAAAATATTTTATCTGCCCCATGGGAAGGGGGAAGCGGTGAGGAGTGTTCCTTGAATCCACCACAACCCCATCCCCCACACCCTCCCTGCATACCCACCTCAGACATCTTCCCTCTACAGTACTCTTGACACTCCCTCCTCCCAAATCTTTCAACAGAAATAATTTTAGGAAAGCAGTTGTATCTCCTATAATAAAAAGAAAATACAACATTACAGAAATTACAAGTCTATAATCTATCAATAACAGAAAAAGTCAAAGAAACACTAATTATGCAAGTATATTATCATGCAGAGAATAAGTATGTCTCTAAGGTAGAGATTGGGTTTACCGATAATATATCATGTGAAACCAATTAAAGAAACCACTTTGACGCAGTTCACAGGATGATTGATGAAGAAAAGAGTATAAACATACTGTAGCTGGACATTGATAAAGTGTGTGACATGGGGGTCACATAAGAAAGCAGTGATTAATCTAGCAAAGTTAAGACCTAGACAAAAGTTCTGCAAATGGAATGGCCTTTGGGAGCAAACAGGATTCATAAGTTATTGATAAATTACACAAGGCATGGTGGGTAAAATGTGGAAAGTAGAGTACCTTAGAGATCTAGATGTAGGACTTTACTTTATATACATTCATTCATTCATTAATGATCTACAAAAGGAAATTTCTATTAATAATGCTACAATTTGTAAAGCTATAAACATTCCCACAGAAGTCAGACAGCACTATAGGGAGGAAAAGTAGGGAGTGGGAGTGTATTAATGAATAGAAAATACATGTTTGTGTAGATAAATATGTAATTGCAAAACACTTTCTCAACTAGAAAAGGAAGTAAAAGGTGCTTATGATTTATTAAAGGTCTTGGAACTAAAAAATAACAAATGTCGGTAATAAATCAATCAGTGACTGGCAAGGAATTGTGAGTGCATGTACCGTGTAAAAATCACCAGCAACAGGTAGAAAGAGATAATATCACCAGTGGGCACTTCTGTCCCTTAAAATTTTAACAAGTAAATTGCTGAAATTCAGGAAATTCAAATGAAGGTTATTAATGGCTCATCAAGACAAGAGCACATCACCCCCATTCTAAAAAAACCTCCACTGGCTCCCAATCAGCTCCCCCATCAGATATAAGACAGCCATAAACATATTCAAAATCAAACAACAAACCTCAGCACTCAGCCTACAACCACTCATACAACCCGACAGCAGCACAAGACTGAGGAGGAGAGGTACCTCCGACCTCATCAATACACCAAAAGACTTCACCAAGGTATGCAAGGACACCGCAAAAAGTGCTCTATCGCTGGCAGCACCTGCAATATGGAACACACTCCCTGATGACCTACGATTGACGATAGACATCAAGGACTTTCAGAAACAACTCAAGACGACCCTCTTCATTGAGCACTACGGTGACGTCACATAATCTGCCCGCCAGCCCGGACTACAGACCAACCCCCTCCCTTTCTCAGTCATGTGCATAGTATTAGCGCACACTGTAAATAGCCCCCCACGAATCAGCGCCAACGTACACACACACGCTTTCACTGTATAACACTGCATGCACACATAAATGTCATTATACTTTGATTGTTTGCGGTGTAAACCGCCTTGGTTACCGGAGAAGGTGGTATATAAATCCTTTTAAATAAATAAATTAATTAATTAAGCTTTCTTTAGGCTGAGCAGGTGGAAAGACTAGAAATTTCTACACGGGAAAGTGGTATCTAAAAGGCAGCGGGATAGCAGTGTACAATTCAATTCTGCATTCAATAATAATTAGGCAAGTTTTGAAAAACAGCAGCAGCCATTGTTTAAGGGACAGTCCATCTCCTTTTTCTGTCAGTCTATTCATATGCATCAGTTTGTTTATGGATGTGAAACAGATATGTACAGACTAAGGGGCTTGTTTACAAAGCCGCGGTAGCGGTTCGCGGTCGTTATCTGAGCCGCGGTCCCATTGAAATCAATGGGGTCACGGCTCCGATAACGATCGCGAACCGCTACCGCAGCTTTGTAAACAAGCCCCTACGTCTGGAGAGGAAGCCGAATTAGTGAGGAGAGGAGTGATGAGGAAGTGAGGCTTTGCTAGAGGAACAACTGCTAAAGCCTGCATGGCCTTGTGAGAAGTAGCAGGGTAGCGGAGAGCCCGAGCCCCACCACAAAAGACTTTTGGAGACTGTAGCAGGGTGAGAAGTGGCAGCACTGGCAGGGAGCCTGGGTCCCGCTTTTGGAAGATCTGCTTAACCCAGGACAGTATCAGGAGGCAGTGAGCTAGAAAGCTGAGGTCCCACAACTGGAAGCAGAAAATAGCAAGAAGCCAGCAAGGTTCCCACCCTCATCAGCTAAAGAAGAACAGCTGAACTGCACTGGAGTTTACATTCTGGAGTGAAGGTGTGTAGAGGAGCTGAGAGCACAACCAACTATTCAGGAAGCACAACCAACTACTGCGGGGGTGGTGGCAAAGTTATTTTCACTGCAGTAGCATGGAGGAGAAGGCGATGACAGTGCACTACGTATTCTGCCACCAGGATCTCTTCACCATCAACATGCTGAGGTGGGCGCAGCCACAGAGGAGGTGATATATCATGTTTAGGAGGGCAAAAATGAGGGGGAGAATAGAAGAAAGGAGGTTAATTGAGAGAAAACTGGAAGATGAAGTGACAGGATAGAGCATGGAACCAGAAAAGAAAACAGGAAATAAGTGTGCCCACAGTCCCCCTGGATCCCTCTATATGCACACCTACCTTCCATGCTGTACATACACTGTATGCACACACTCACACACAAAAACACCGTTCTTCAAATGTTAGACTCAATATCGATTTCCTGTATCCACAACCCCCTCCCCCCAATACTTCCATCCTCCCATGGGTATAAACACCCTATCCCTGCACATGTGCTCACATACATGCACACACCCTATTCCCTCTTATGGGACAGCACTGCTCTCCTCTCCCCATTCCTAGTTTCATACTTTTGGGCACAATCTCCCAATCCCCCTAATATACACAAATACACTCCCCAGGTATACCACTCATTAGCTGTTCAATCACACACTGAAACTTCAGTTGTCCATTTACTTTATTAGCAAAATTACCATTGCACAATGCACTTTTCAACTTGTTTATCTTAAGGATTGTTCAAGCAGTCCGCTAGGCCTTGAAAAAATTTGGGGCTGTCGCAATTTGGCGCATAGATATTGATTAGCACAAATTGTCTTTGATCTATGGTTACCTGAGCACTAAGGGAATTGAGCCCTCCGGGATTTTTTGACCAAAATAACCATCCCATTTTTCTTCCCTACCGTTGGGGCATGAGACGCCAAGCAGTATTTGCCCATAGCCAATTTCGCCGTCTCTGCAGATGTAAGATGTGTTTCCTGCAACATCAGAACATCTGCCCCTTGCTTCAAGCAATATGCAAGGATCTTTTTACGTTTTGCAGGATGATTGATGCCCTTAACATTCAAGGACAATATTTTAAGGGGATACATTTATCTTTGTGTATTGGGAACACCCCCGCCCCCAAACAGACCACCCTAGGATCATATGATAGAGACTAACCTGAGCCTTAAGTCTCGCTACCTGAGGTTTGTAAGGTGTCACTATTAACCCTGCAAAGCAGAAACTACTAACTGGGTGAGCCAGCGCACTTCACAAGAGGCCGCCAGATACCCCCTTAAGCAACATCTAAAAACTGTACAGCATAACCCCAACAAACATTGGTAAATCACCCCTCCCTTACATACAATTATCCTCTCTCGCCCTCTTCACCCTTGCTACCACCTTGCCACCACTCTAATCAGCAAGGGGGAGCAGATACAATCATAACAGAAAATTCCCTGCATACTTTACACACTTATTCCCGTAATAAAAACCACCTAACCACCCCCGATCCCATAGGCCACAAATTGCAGTAACAGATTATAATACCCCACTGCAACAATAACCAGGGAGAATTACAGTTACCAACAAACCATAACCCCTTCTCCTCCTGTTTCTGCAACCGCTAACTTTAGCGGGAGAAAAAGGAAAGTTATACCCTCCAGGTAGAACAGCATTTAAAGTCCGAAGAAATCACTGCATCTGCAGGGCTTCTTGCTCTTCCAGGAACTTTAGAACCTCAGCTGGATCATCATAAGATTTAGAACAGTTATTAAACGTGATCTTGAGTCTGGCGGGATAAAAGAGCCCGCATCTCGCCTGGAGGTGCTGAAGGCGTGGCCGCAATTCCAGGAACTGCCTCCTTTTATCCACTGTAATTTTGCACACATCAGGGAAAAACGAGATCTTGCTTCCCTCGTACTCCCACGCAGCCTGTCTTTTTGCTGCTGACATTATTTGAATTGCTTGTTGATGTCGAAGCAAACAAAAGATTATCGGTTTTGGAGACCTCCCACTTGCATTCAGCTGCGACGGCACTCTATGCGTTCTTTCAATGTCAAGCTGGCCAGAAAATTTCACCTTAAGTAAAGCAGGTACCATTCTCCCCAAAAACGCAAAAAGATCAGGGCCTTCAGCGCCCTCCGGCAGGCCCACCAACCTAATGTTGTTCCTCCGGTTCCTGTTATTAAGTTCTTCAATCTGTGACTCCAGGCGTTCCATCCGCTTACAGGCCTTGTGCAGTTGACTTAGTTGCTCTGTGTGCGCCACAATCACAGCGTCTGCTTTATCCACGCGCCTTGTGAGATCTGTAAAACGCACCTTCATATCATAAAGCTCCGACTGCACTCGCACCAACGCGTCTCCATTTGCCACCACCAATTCCTTCACCGCACGGATTTCCCCCAGCAGCTCTCTCATGCCCTCCTCCAATTCTCGGCCAGCGGCCATCTTATGTGGTGAGAGGGGATCCGACTTCACTCTTTTGGAACCTGAGTTAAGCGAAGCGGCGAAATCCAATTTCGTTGGTTTTCCTCCAGCCATGTCCCTTGTGTCGTCAGACACCCAGGCAAGGCTAGATTTTTAAATACGGCTGGGTATGTTGCACTATTTTTCAGGATCCAACCCAGGGGATATCAGAGCACTGCTCTTAAGCCACCATCTTGCTTCCCCGCTGGCTCCGCCTCCCCAGTGGCAAAAGTTCTAATGAGGGGCCGCCAAGCAAAATTTAGCTGAGGGACCCAGAATGTTCCCCCTCACGGCAATCCCCCCATTGTCACACACCCCTCCCGTGGCATTCTCTATTGTCATACTTCCCCTCCCCCCTGATGACAAACTTACCTTCATTTGTTTACCGTGCTGCTTTTTCTTCAGGCCCAGTGGCTGTTCTTCCCGGGCTGAAGTCTCATGGTGCAGCTGTTATCATGCGACCTCAGCCCGGGCAGTAGCAACTGCAGGGTTCAAAGCAGAGGCATCGTATGCAAACAAGTCTCTGCGCCATAGTGTAGGCCCCCATTCCTGCTCAGGGCTCCCCCTCCTCCGCACTGCAGGGGCTGTTTGGGCAGAATATATACTACTGAATCTTGCTAATGTCCCCTCTGACTTTGGACAAGTCAGTTTACCCTCCATTACCTTAGGTACAAAGTTAGATTGTAAACCTCTGGGGACAGGAAAATACCTATTGTATCTGAAAGTAGCTCGCTTTGAACTACCACCAGAAATGCATGAGTTAAATCCAAAATGAAACTGAAATCTGAATTCAGAGTGCACAGACAATAGAGCAGACATAGATATTCCACTTGTACTTTGTACTGTCACCACTAGAACTAAAAAAAATTAATTGATCCAAAAACAGATATACTACCTTCCAGAGCCTTGTGGCCCAAATATATTTATAGTAGAACTAGGAAGTTATTTTACACACCTTATTCGCAATTTATATGTCTATAATCAGACACATATGCATGTAAATCACATCAATGTGCAAACAGCTATTTTGGAAAGGGTCAAATTTACATGTGGATGCCCTAAATACATTAAACTTTGAGGAACATATCAGGGGTGTGGCTTGGGCATGGTCTGGATGGGACAACATGTAAGTCCTAAATTCTCCATGCCAGGATTTAATTTGCTCCCTGGCACGTCTAGTTTTGTAAAAATATTGTGCATTCCATCTAGCCCTTTACTTGAGGGATTAAGGGGGTTATTCTCCTTAATTCCTCCCACCCCCCTCCCCCAGAGTTTAGTTCCCATCCAAATTGAAATGAGTTAAAATGAGTTAAAGGTAGCATCTTCCATAGTTAAGTAGAGCATCTACATGCCTAAGTTTTCAAAATGGCACACATGGACAGGGATGTGACGACATTTGCATGGTAAGTTGTGAAATGCAGCACTTAAACATATAAGTTGCCAGATTTCCTCTGTTGATTTTTCCCATATGCAAATGTGTGTGTTCCAGAATTTCTTTCCATATATTTGAGAAACAACTCCATGTTTAGCAGAGCTGTTTCTAAAATATCATTGGAACTGAAGACACCCCAACATTGACGTCTCAGATCCAGTCTCCACCTACTAGCTAAAACATGCCTTCTTATGCAAAGATCTGCTACCTACATTTATGACCATTCATTTCAAAAGATCCTGGCTTGAGCTTTCAAAGGTTTCTCTGCCTTTTACACAAACTATAGAAAATCTTAACCATTTGCACGTTAACTCTTCAACTATGGCCTATTATGATCGAATGCCTTCAAGTTCTCTAAAAATGTCATTATCCATGCTGATCCCACATTTGCTGGTCATGGCAAACTTGTCTTTGGAAAGAAGCAAATTTCTGACGGTGCTAAAAGGTGGCATTGTAAAACGAGTTCTTAAGGAGCAGTGCTTGGATGCAACGTTGTTAGCAATTAACATCCAATCATTAATTTGGCCTTCTTTGTAAAATTATGGAGAAAACAGTTCTTCAACAAATCAATGAATTTATAGAGACCTGCAAGATTTTATATTTAAAGCAGTCAAGCTTTTGTTCAAAACATTGCACAGAGATCGTTTTAGTGAATTTATTGAATTACTTTCATGTCCAGGCAGAGGAAGGTAGAGATTTGGTGTTAATCACTTTGGATTTGTCATCAGCTTTTGAAATATTGGATCATAAAATCTTCTTGAAAAGAAGTAATTTTTCAGGTTTTATCAGGGCCAACCATTCCACTAGGTCAGGGGTCTGCAACCTTTAAGACGTAAAGAGCCACTTGGACCCGTTTCCGAAGGGAAAAAAAAAACTGGGAGCCGCAAAACCATTGCGACATTTAAAACAAATCTAACACTGCATATATTGTTTCTTACCTTAATGCTATATACGACCCCCTACTTTTCCTGTTAAAATATAGGTGTTTGGCCTATACTCGCCGTATAAGACTACCCCTCTTCCTTCACACACCAAAAAAAAAACCGCCAGAAAATATCACAACAACAAGTAACAATATTTGATTTCAAAATTATGATGATTTTGTAGTCAAATCACTAATATGAAATAAAATTATTTTTTCTACCTTTGTTGTCTGACCAATTTATTCTTTGATCATGCTGGTCCCGATCTGAGGCTTCTGCTTTCCTGTCTTCTCTTAGCTCTCTTTCTGTGGTCTATGGTCCATCTGCCATTTCTTATCTCTTCTTTCGTTTTCTTCACTTCTTTCCATCAGCCTATTTCCAGTCCCAGTAACCCTCCCCAATATCAGCCCCTTTCCAGTCCTCACTCCCAGTACCTTCCAGTGCTAATCCCCCCTCAACCCCATTACCAGTGCTAGCCTCCCCTAATCAGCCCAATACCAGTCCTACCCCCCCATCAGCTCATTACCAGTCCTAGCCTCCCCTAATCAGCTCATTTCCAGTGCTCGTCCCAACCCCATTACCAGTGCTCCATCCCTCCATGTCAGCCCCCTCCCTCCCTCCATCCATATCAGCTCCCTCCCTCCATGTCAGCCCCCTCCATCCCTCCATGTCAGCCCCCCTCCCTCCATCCATATCAGCTCCCTCCCTCCATGTCAGCCCCCCTCCCTCCATCCATCCCTGTCAGCCCCCCACCCTCCATCCATCCATATCAGCTCCCTCCCTCCATATCTGCTCCCTCCCTCCATGTCAGCCCCCCTCCCTCCCTCCATCCATATCTGCTCCCTCCCTCCATGTCAGCCCCTCCCTCCATGTCAGCCCCCCTCCCTCCATCCATCCATATCTGCTCCCTCCCTCCATGTCAGCCCCCCTCCCTCCATGGCACCCCCCTCCCTCCCTCCCTCCATGTCAGCCCCCCTCCCTCCATGTCAGCCCCCCCCCTCCATCCATCCATATCTGCTCCCTCCCTCCATGTCAGCCCCCCTCCCTCCATCCATCCATATCTGCTCCCTCCCTCCATGTCAGCCCCCCTCCCACCATCCATATCAGCACCCTCCCTCCAGCCATCCATCCATATCTGCTCCTTCCCTCCATGTCAGCCCCCCTCCCTCCATCCATCCATTTCAGCTCCATCCCTCCATGTCAGCCCCCCTCCCTCCATCCATATCAGCTCCCTCCCTCCATCCATCCATATCAGCTCCCTCCCTCCATGTCAGCCCCCTCCATCCCTCCATGTCAGCCCCCCTCCCTCCATCCATCCATATCTGCTCCCTCCCTCCATGTCAGGCCCCCTCCCTCCATGTCAGCCCCCCTCCCTCCATCCATCCATATCTGCTCCCTCCCTCCATGTCAGCCCCCCTCCCTCCATCCATCCATATCTGCTCCCTCCCTCCATGTCAGCCCCCCTCCCTCCATCCATATCAGCTCCCTCCCTCCATGTCAGCCCCCTCCCTCCCTCCATGTCAGCCCCCCTCCCTCCATCCATCCATATCTGCTCCCTCCCTCCATGTCAGCCCCCCTCCCTCCATCCATATCAGCTCCCTCCCTCCATCCATCCATATCAGCTCCCTCCCTCCATGTCAGCCCCCTCCATCCCTCCATGTCAGCCCCCCTCCCTCCATCCATCCATATCTGCTCCCTCCCTCCATGTCAGCCCCCCTCCCTCCATGTCAGCCCCCCTCCCTCCATCCATCCATATCTGCTCCCTCCCTCCATGTCAGCCCCCTCCATCCATCCATATCTGCTCCCTCCCTCCATGTCAGCCCCCTCCCTCCCTCCATATCAGCTCCCGCCCTCCATGTCAGCCCCCTCCATCCATCCATATCTGCTCCCTCCCTGTCAGCTCCCTCCCTTCTTCTGCAGCCGCGGCTCTCTGCCTCTTAGGGAACCGCGGCTGTGCTTTTAAAATCATCTCGGAGCCCTTCCTGTCTTGACGGGCTCCGTGCAGCATTGTCCCGCCTCCAAAGGAAGTGGTAAACAACTTCCTTTAGAGGCGGGACAATGCTGCACGGAGCCCGTCAAGACAGGAAGGGCTCCGAGATGATTTTAAAAGCACAGCCGCGGTTCCCTAAGAGGCAGGGAACCGCGGCTGCAGAAGAAGGGAGGGAGCCCATAACGCCATAAATACCGGGCGGGCAGTGTGCTCCGGAGCCGCGGCAAAGGTGAGAAAGAGCCGCATGCGGCTCCGGAGCCGCGGGTTGCCGACCCCTGCACTAGGTAGATCGGGCTTCTGTCTCGGCTGGCAGAATTTGTTGGGGGGAGAGGGGGGCTCAGATCTGGCACAGCAAGCAAGAGGCACTTTAATGGTGCTGTCAGCACAATATAGGACCTTTCAGCACAGGCCCGCACTCAAACCCTGCCACATCCTGTCCCCTCTGACAGGAAGATTGCATTGAGAAGGGGCAGGAAGTAGCAGCAGTAGAGTGCAGGTATGTGCTTAAGCAGGGCCGGATTTACCTTGAGTGAGGCCCTATGCCAACAAAAATTGTGGGCCCCCAGCAGGGGCGGCCCAAGGGGGGTGTGGGCCTCATTTGCATAAGGGGCCTCATTTGCATAAATATTTGCATAATGTTACCATATACTAACTTTTAGTAAACGTGCCTCTTAATGAGTGTATGGATAACGAAAGACTAAAAGATTTCTACATTACTATAATCCAGTGCCAACTGCCAGACACATTAGGAACTACTACAAACACTGCCCATTTAGAACCCATAGCAAACCCGCCGTATCCTAACAGCACTACCAGGACTCACAAAGCACCATACTCTACCAATCAAAAGGCAACACTGCAAATATTAAACCAATACATTTCAGAGAACAACAATACATGACCTACTGGGGAAAGAGAACAAGTGGCAATGTCAAATAGGAATTATATAAACAGAACACCTCAGCTCAGTTACACATGCAGAACATAGACCATCACCAAACAAGTAATCACATTTTAGAAACAGGAAGACAATAATTAAACTGGGAATCCCAAAAGCCAAACTTGGAATGTACAACACTGTAGAAATAAAACTATACATTAATTTGCTCTTGTACTAAACAAAGCGCAGACGTTAATGATGCACATTTACCAGAGCTGACATATTCCAATTAATAAATTCAAAATAAAGAGATATTTTTCTACCTTTTGTGCATTTTTTTCAGCTGCAATTGCTCCAGCCACTTTCTTCTGGTTTCTTCATGTCTTCTGCTAACTCTCCATCGTCTGCTGTCCATTTGTCCTTTCTTCTCTCTTCTAGTTTTTTTCCATTCTCTCTCTACATCTGCTTTAACATACTAATCTTTCTCCTTTTGCTCTTTCCTCATTCCTATTTCATCCACTCAAATTTTACCCCTCCATCCTCAATCCCCACTTACTCTCCCAATACCCGGCCAATTGTAGATTTTTTTATCCCTCCCACACAAAATATTTTTCCCTTCTCCATTTTACTCTTCCAGCCCCATTCCATTCTAATCCTCCCCCAACATCAGCTCCCTTCTAGTTCCAGCCTCACCCAGCATCCATTCCCTTCTAGTCCCTGCATCAGCCCATTTCCAGTCCTAGCCACCCATCAGCCCATTTCCAGTACTAGCAACCCCCCAACCCAATACCAGTCCTAACCCCCCATCACCCCATTTTCAGTTTAAGCCCCCCCTATAACCCATTACCAGTCCTAACTCCCCATCAGCCCACTTCCAGTCCTAACCCCATCAACCCATTTCCAGTCAGCCCCCCATAGCCCATTGCCAGTCCTAACCCCCCCCATCAGCCCATCAGCCCACAGCCCATTACCAGTCCTAACCCCATCAGCCCACCTCCAGTCTTAACCCCCCCAGCCCATTTCCAGTCCTAACCCCCCCCCATAGCCCATTACCAGACAGCCCCCATCAGCCCACAGCCCATTACCAGTCTAAACCCCCCAAAACCCATTACCAGTTCTAAACCCCCCCAACAGCCCATTACCAGTCCTAACCCCATCAGCCCACCTCCAGTCTTAACCCCCCCCAGCCCATTTCCAGTCCTAGCCCCCCCATAGCCCATTACCAGACAGCCCCCATCAGCCCACAGCCCATTACCAGTCTTAACCCCCCCAAAGCCCATTACCAGTTCTAACCCCCCCCAACAGCCCACAGCCCATTACCAGTCCTAACCTCATCAGCCCACCTCCAGCCTTAATCCCCCCAACCCGGTTCCAGTCCCAGTCCCAGCCCATTTCCAGTCCCAGTCCCAACCCAGTTCCAGCCCCAGTCCCAGCCCCCCCAATTACCAGTCCTACCCCCACCCCCTCCCCCGGCCTCTGTAAGCTCGGTCCCTCCCTCCGTGCCTCCGTGTCTCCCTCCGTGCAGGCTGTGAGAGACGCGAAGGCAGACTGTCTCCTTCGTGTCTCTGTTAAGCCCGCAGGGGCTGATGGGAAAGAGTGCAGGGACAGTGGGCACACACATACACACACACACATACGCAAAGAAAAGTTTAATATTTAAAAGTATAATGTTCTGGTATAAATTTTCACAGTACTGTTGTGGGATGGGTGGTGTTAGGATGATAGTGACTGCTGAGTTTAATTATCAGAATATTGGGGGGGGGGAGAAAGCACTTGATATCCTTGTGTCAGTTTGCACTGGAAATAGTTATTATAATGCAAATTTGAAATTATGACTGGAGGAAGAATGAGAAATAAACCTAATGCAATAACATTAAGTTTAAAGGGAAGACTACGAAAAATAAGGAAATAAGATGTTAACAAAAAGGAGCAGTTCGGAAGGTTAAAAATCTGCATTGGGCATTATTAACAAGTACAATCTTAAAAATACAGACAACATATATTCCACAGTGGATAAATATAAAGAGAAGCCCAAGCAATTATAGCATTAGCCCAATAAGGAAAATTGGAATGGCATAATCATTGGCAAATTATTTGTAAGCCATTAATAAAAAACACCAAGAGAATTTGAGGAGAAATTTAGCAAAAGGGAAAAAACAAATACATTTTTTCCAAGTACATCAAAAATAGGAAGCCTGTGAAGGAGTTTGTTTGATAATTATATGACCAAGAGTTAAAAGAGCCATGCTAAAAGGATAAGACTATAGCAGAATAAACCACATTAATTTTTTTATTTAGTTTCACTGCAGATAGTAGTAAGATAGCCATCTTGTAACCATTATTTTGACATGATAATTTAGATGAACCAAAACAATCACTGTGATTCAGGAAAATGTACTAGGGAAAATTGGCAAATGAAATAGTAACAAATCACCAGGACCTGATGGTATTCCATCAGCTTCTGAAGGAAATAATATATGAAATTGCTCACTTATTACTGCTAAGCTGTTATATGTCATTAAATATGCCACTGTGCATGAAAAATGGAGGGAGCCAATGTAAAAAAAAAATATTATGAAAAATAGGATCAAGGGATAGCCCAGGAAATTACAGACCAATAAGTTTTTCATTGGTACTAGGTGAAATGATGGAAGCTATTGCTAAGAGCAGAGTTACTGAGCATGTAGATAAACATGGCTTAATGGGAAAGAACCAGCATGGTTTTAGCAAACGGAAGTCATACATTCTTTATCAAATAGAATGCTTTGAAAGAATCAATAAGCATGTGGATCAGGACAAGCCCATCAACATAGTGCATATGGCTTTTCAGAAAGCATTTGATAAATCCCATTATCTTTATCTTTATTGGAATGCTTAATATACCGCCCTTCGGGAGCCATCAGGGCAGTGTACAATAATAGCCAAAAATAAAAGTGGCCAGAGGCCAGGGAAATAGAAGAGGAACTACAATTTTAGACAGGAAAGCACACCTTCATACCAGAGGAAGAGAAAGAAGAGGAAGAGAAGAGGGCTCAGGTCAGAGAGGGCGAGGGAGAGTCAGGAGAGGAAAGGTCATAGGCGGCACTAAAGATGTGGGTTTTTAGAAGTGACTTGAACCTAGGGTAGGACTGCTCTTGGCGAAGTGTGAAAGAGAGAGAGTTCCAGATGGAGGGGGCCAGAAAAAAGAAGGCTGAATGCCGAGTCTGCTGAAGGTGGGCCCTAACAGGGGAGGGAAGGGAAAGGTGATTGACATGTATGGACCGGAGATTATGGGGTGCGGGGCAGAACTGTAGGGAGTCAGACAGGTACTGAGGGGGGTGTGTATAGAGGGCTCTGTGAGTCAGAATCAGTAGCTTAAAGATGGTACGATGAGAGACATGCAGCCAATGTAACTGAATAAGGTGGGGTGTGATATGGCTGAAAGGGGAGGTATGGGAGAGGATCCGAGCAGCATTTATTTTGAATCATTTGGAGGAGATGAAGTTGATATTGATGGAGACCGGCATAGATTATGTTGCAGTAGTCCAATTGTGAGAAAACCAGAGATAGGAGGAGAGTAGTGAGAGATAAAGGGGGCAGCACTGCACTGACAGAGTGGATTTGTCGAAGGTAGATGTATGAGGGATGAGCTGGGGCCGAAATGTGAGTGTGAAAGGGCAGATCAGAATCCAGTGTAACACCAAGATACTGCAGCGAGGATACCAGCGGGATTGGCGAGTTGAGGAGAAGAGGGGCAGGTGTGGGACAAGCGTTGCCATAGGTGAACTATATTGCAGATGTCTTGGAGGGATTAAGGTGCAGGAGGTTAGTAGTCAGCCAGTGGGCGAAAAGTGAAAAACAGGTATTTAGAGGTGAGAGATCTGGATTGGTAGGGGAAGTGTGGAAAAGAAGAATGATATCATCGGCATAATAATATGCCGAGATACCAGTCTGTTGTATCAGAAGAGTGAGAGGGGCCAAGAAAACATTAAAAAGGAACAGGGCAAGTATGGAACCCTAAGGGACATCACAAAGCAAAGGAAGTAAAGCGGAAGTGCGGGAGCCTGAATGGGACTGAAGGAAGGAGTGAAACCAGCAAAATACCGTGCCTCGGAGCCCGGCATCCCTGAGACGGGAGAAAGGAATGAGTAGTCAATGAGGTCAAAAGAGGCAGAAAGATCTAGGGAAACTACTAAAGAAACATTACCGTGGTTGTAGGAAATGTGTAGCTCGTTAAAGAAGAATGGTACTGTGGCCAGAATGAAAACCGGATTGACGTGGATGTAGGAAGTGGGTGGAATCCAGGTGAGTAGCAAGATGTGAAAAGACTGCTTTCTCGAGGAGCTTGGAGACAGAAGGGAGGTTAGATATGGGATGATAGTGGGCAGGGTTGGTGGGGTCAAGAGTGGGCTTTTTAAGAAGAGGATGAACTAGAACACATTTCCAGGAACTGGGGAATGATCCAGAGGAAAGGCAGACATTCAAAAGAGATAGTAGGATGGGGAGAAGAGCCAGCGAAGGCTTTGTAATCCATTTGAAGGAAATGGGATCAAGGGCACACTGCGTTCTCCGGGTTGTAGAGATAGATTTGGACAATTCTGACAACAAGATGAGTTGAAAGGTGGAGCAGGTATGGGACAAGGAGGGGGAGGCCATGGGGAAGGGGGAGGGGGAGATTTGAACGGGGAGATGTTGACCGGGAGGGAGCGGTGAAGGTCTTTCACCTTGGAAGTGAAGAAGGAGGCTAGCCGTGAGGGGCTAGGGACTGGAGAGGATACCCTCATAGAGGGTGTGTATAGGGAGGAGAGAGATTTGAGCATGGAATAAAGCTGATGAGTAGAGTTAGAGGCAGAGGATATAAGATTAGAGTAGTACGAGCGCTTAGCTGCTAGGATGAGAGAACGATAGTGAGCATGGCAGGAATTAAAGTGCTGAAGGAATGCAGACGATTTGGACTTCTGCCAAAGGCACTCAGCCCAATGAAGATGTGAGCTTTCTAGACGTAGGCCTGGATGATACCAGGGATGATGCCAGGTAGAACAAGGTGGGCAGGGATATAGAAGGGCAAGATGGTCCAGGGTGGAGCAATGGCCCTCATGAGAAAGTCCCAGGAAATGAAGGGGTATGTTTACTAAACCGGGCTAAAGGTTAATCCAAGCTATCTGCAACTAGGTCCCATTGAATAACTTGGGGCCTAGTTGCAAATAGCCCGGGTTAATCATTAGCCCTGTTTAGTTAATATACCCCTAAACATCATGGGCTGGAGGCAAAGTTCTATTATAGACTGGTAAAGGTTCAATAATAGAGAAACAAAAAGTAGGGCTAAATGGTCAGTTTTCCAAATGGAGAAAGGTAAATAGTATTTTTAAAGTTATTAATGTATGATATGAGAAAATAATTAAAACACAGGCAAACTATGAGGAATTGCAAGAAGACCTCAAGAGGTTGGGCTTCTGGGAATCTAAATAGCAGATGAAATTTAACATGGATAAGTGCAAAGTGACATACATAGGGGAAAAATCCTAATGAGGAACTTAGATGGAGAAGGCACTTAGGTGCAAATGTACCTATTTTATAAGGGCAACCTATGAGCCTACAAGCCTTTATAAAATTACCTCACCAGAAAGTTGGCACAGACATTTACACCTGCTCGAAGGACAGATGTCTGTTTGATAACATACATGTCTATCTTGCAATGACAACCAAAATCTTCAAAAAGCTCTGCCCCCAGAATCACCAGCGCATTTACCTCATAAAAGTACTGCCTGCTTCTAGGTATAAATATCCCAGACCAATTATGTAAGTGCCTGTTTCTGTACATAAAAGGCTGATTTAGGTACAAAAAAGGTATATAAAATTGCTTCCAATGAGGGCAATTTTATATAGGTTGGGGAAGCCATGCTATGGACCAGGAAATAGGGCTGTCTTAGAGTAACACCGGTATTTTATAAATGCATGGTAGGAGCCACAGAGTTTATAAAATACTGCAAAGTGTATTTCTGCTTCCTGAAGTATGCATTTAGAAACGTACATGCACACATTTATGGGTATACATTTTTAAATGATGTGCATGTTGATGGATATGTGCAGGGACTTCTGCAAAATGACTCCTCTGGTGAGAAAGCTGAATTTCAGCACCTCTGGCATACTTTCCCTCATGGAGCTCATGGTAGGGAGGAAGCAACAACTGTTTCTCACTCAAGAAGTCTCCCGTATTCAGGCAGCGATGAGCGAGGCCCAGGGCCAGCACTATTATTAGGCAAACTAAGTGGTCGCCTAGAGCACCGGCCCTCCGGGGATGCCTACTGCTGCCCCTCCCCAGCTTGGTATGGGCTTATGGTACTCTTCCACACAGTGGAAGAGTAGTCTAGTGGTTAGAGCAACAACCTCATATCTATGAGACCTGTGTTTGATTCCCAGTGGTGCCCCTCATGACCTTAGGTAAGTCACTCAATCCTCTATTACCTCAGGTACAAGCTTTGATTGTGAGCCCTCTGGGGACAGGGAAATAGCTACATACCTAACTGTAACTTGCCTTGAACTACTATTTGAAAGGTGTGAGCTAAATGCTAATTAATAAATAGCACAGTAGCCTCAGGTCATCTGGTACTGTCCTGTTAATGTTAGGCTGTGGAGGAATATTCAGTGCCAAGTGCCAACCATTATGCAAAGACCAGTGCTGAATATCCAAATTTGATTCCACCATAGCAGCTGGCATTTTGAAAAATCACTGACTGCCAAAGCTGAATATGAAGCCATAAATTCATATACTTGAATGTGCACTAACAAATGTACATTCCTGACATATATACCTCACTAGGATGAGCAAAGGGGCACATCCTGCATTTGGGCTTCACTCCTGGCCAAAATGTATAAAACTATACTTTCTGAGGGCCAGTGCTCTCCAAGTCAAGAGTCACTAGGTCAAGGCCAACCCAATTGTTAGCAAAACTTGAAAAAAAAGAAAAATACCGTTTTGAGTGTTTTATTTGATTGGAAACCTCTAGTAACTTTCTAGCCATTTCTTTCATTTTTGTTGGGGCAGTAGCCACAACCACCACTTAATTAACAAAACTGCATTTAATTAACAAAACTGCTGGAAGGAACATTCAAGGAAACAAAACACAATGAAATGTATAAAAAGAAACAAAACAACAAAAAAATATCCCTGCAAATGACTCAGGACACCAATGAAAATTTCTACCTGCACACCCTATTGAAAATTACTCCATGCCAAATAATTTTCTAAGCCCCATGAGCATGTAGAGCAGCATTTTGAATGGGGCACCTGGTAGCAAGGTACGTGGATGCTTTTAACACAGGTAGTTTCTCTGGTAAAGCAGCTTACATGAAGTACTGTAAGGGGCATGTTTACTAAGCCTCGCGCTAGTAATGAACTTGTGGGCCACATTACCAGCGCAAGGCTTCTAGCTAACTGCAAGTGGCATATACATCCATACATCCATACATCCATACATCCATATACATCCATACATCCATACAGACCTGGATCAAGTCTACAAAAACAGAAATTGCACCCATAATACTAAACATAGTAAATCAATCACTACTACAAGGAACCATGCCAGCAGAACTAAAACGATCCCTTATACGCCCTATACTAAAAAACAAATCACTAAACAAAGCAGACCCTTCTGCCTACAGACCAATATCAAGTATACCTTTTATAGCCAAAATCATTGAAAAAACTGTACAATACCAATTACAAGATCATATAGATATCACAAACGCATTCAATGCTCATCAATATGGTTTTCGACAATCACACGGAGTAGAAACACTCCTACTCGTACTATTCGATAAACTTTATAGAGGCATAGAAAACTGCAAGAAAATGTTCGTCTTAATATTCATTGACATAACTGCAGCCTTTGATTCAGTGAATCATAAGACTCTTTTAACAAGATTGGAATCAATAGGAATAAAGGGAACTCCCTTAAAATGGTTCTCTTCCTATATATCTAATAGGTTACAACAAGTATACTTTGACCAAAATCTATCCAATACCTTCCCACAGACACAAGGTATTCCTCAGGGCTCGGCACTATCTGCCATGCTATTTAACCTATATCTAAGGCCTATCTGCACAATATTCCAAAAACACAAAATTGACTATCATCTATATGCAGATGACATAATGCTGTATACCCAACTCGATATAGGCAACCCAGATTACAGCCACATTGAAGCTTGTCTCAAAGAAGCACAACAATGGCTCCAAAGTAACAGCATGAATATCAATCATAAAAAAACAGAGGTAATGTTTATATCTAAAAACCCAGAATCTATACACCCTCCAACAATCACTCTAAATAACACAGCCTACAACATTAAAAAAAGAGCTAAAATACCTAGGGGTCACCCTTGATACAGCACTTAACATGGAAACCCATCTGAGACTATTAAATAGAACGATCTTCTACAAACTAAGAACCTTACAACCTTTACGCACCATTATAGAACTTCCAGACTTTAGATCAATAATACAGGCACTCATCACTCCACATTTGGACTATTGTAATGGCATCTTACAAGGTCTCCCTAAAAAAACAACCAACATACTCCAGCTGGCCCAAAATGTAACAGCGCGAATCCTAATGAATGTACCACTCTCGGATCACATCACACCCATACTAAGAGAACTTCACTGGCTACCCATACAAGTGCGCATAAGATACAAAATAATAATTACAACATTCAAATTAATACACAATATTGCCCCATCCTACCTTGCCACACTTATTAAAACTCAACCTCCCGACAGAAAAAGACGGACACACAATTTAAACACACTACAAATTCCTTCTTCTATCTGCAAAGTAAAAATGAACACCAGCAATAGAGCATTCACATACTTAGCGCCTACACAATGGAACAAACTACCCGACACACTAAGAGCTAACAAAGACCTCTTATCATTCCGGAAAAACCTTAAAACACACCTTTTTCAAGAATACTACAATCAGTCCGAAATAACATAGAGCAAAATTTACACACAAAACAAATTTGATGAAGTGTAACACATTCCATTATCATATAAAATTACAAACTACCACTGAACTAACTGTAAATCCTACATGTATGTAATTCATATTCCGTATTCAATTCAAATACATTGTATATAGTTTTTAACCATATGTATCACCATATGTTCCCTTATTATGTAAATAGTTTGAGTTATGAAGTTAATGTTACATTTTTTACCTGTTCAATGCTCCCACTACTGTTTTATGTAAACTGCTAAGTTTTGTTTTATGTAAACTGCCAACTTTGCAGAGTTAAATGTTTAATGTGAACCGCTGCTGACCACTGGAAGGAGCAGTATAGAAATGAGTTCAAATAAATAAATAAAATAAATAAATACCCCTGCAGCGAATGAGTTACAGACGCAACGAATGCCACCCAGTGATGTGATGTTAGTTGCACCCATGCTGTCGGCATGAAGCATGCTTAGTGCAGGCAACTAACACCCACACTAGATGCACCATGCCAGTAATGCCCTATCCTGCCCAGTCCTCGCCCCAATTAACACTATCAGGGTGGCACACCGGCCCTGTGCTACTTTCTTGCATGGTGTCAAAATGGCATGTTAACCTCGTGCTATGCTAGCAGCGTGCTTTAATAAACATGTCCCTAAATGCATACAAAGACCAGGCATACTATCTACTTCATGTTTGCATAGGAAGCCAAGTAAAGACAAAATAGCTCATATACTCGAGTTTTGACAATTGGCCTTGGGCAACTTGTTCTCTCAGACGTTTCAAATATTGTTTCACAGAACATTGGGATATTGCTGTCCTCGAGCCCATCTATCCCTCCCTCCAGCAAATAGAGACAACAAACATAAAAGAGGAATCCCCTTCTCTGTATATTTATACTGCCATCTGTCTCGGTTTTTATTGTATCTTCAGTAAAGGGAATAGTAGATGCTGTGGTTTAGCATGTCTGACCCCATATCTCCAGTAAAACTGTTTATCTCAGATTGGGGGCAGGAGGCTAATTCAGGCTTCTCAGTTCTTCTGCTTCTGAATCAGGAAATAATGAAGGCTGAGGTTATTGTGACTTCTGTTTTTGCAGTAGATTTTGGTTGGGGCTTATTGGCATAGAGCGATGAGGTGTTTCCCTTTTATGCCCAAATTCTTTAATGCTATGGTAAGGGAGTTGATCTGCTTCATAGAACATTTCCTGTCAGGAGGAAGCCTGCTTTTGGACTTTGTAACATTGCAGCTATTGTATGAGACTTAATCATGCACTATGATTTAATGCTGTGTTTCAAACAGCAGATAAAGAAGTATGTTTTCAAATTTTTAGTTATAAAATTGGGTACTAGGCAAGTAAAAAATGTGAGGAAGGGGGATGTCACTTAAGTAGAATGGCTGAATCCACATGAGCGAACTTTCGATTGGCTAAAAGTTTGCACATACTTTAGATGCAAAAAATCTGCAGTCAGTTTGCTAAATTCAATAAATTAATAATCAATTACTGTAGTGAACAGTGTGGACCATTATATATTTATATATATATATATATATAGTATCTCCGAGAACAACAAGCATCCATCGTAATATCATGTTTCAATTCAATTCAATTCTAATTTCCAGTGTCGTCTTAGGTTTTTGCATTTTGTATCATTTTGTTTTTATTATTTTTTGTTTCAGGGCAATTTTCATTGATTAAGATCCGGCTGTGGCTACTGTTCTAACAAAAAAAATACTTGTGGCAAAACACCTCAATCCCCACGATCACATTTTAAAACCCCCAATGACAACCTACACTCCTCTAAGAGCATCTTCTGACTCACCCAGGACACCATTGAATCCTCCTGGCACCAACATTAGGCAATATATCATCCTCCGCCCCCTTAGGTGTCAGCATCAACCATCCTACCTCACACCGGAGGTAGCTGATCTCCCCCTGACCCTTACTGGGAGCATTGTTGGTGTTATACTGTTAGGGTAAGAGCGAACCCCCTTTGTATTCATCCCCATTGCTGCCTGGTTCAATATAGTGGCTGTGACCTCTAGTGGTAGTCTTAGAGCACTACCTTTCAGGGTCAAGTTGACATAAGATAATACTTAAAATCTCTAGTATCAGAGTTTTTGAAGTCAGCCTCTAGATCACAGAACCTGGATTCATGAATGGAGAATTCCTTGAGGCCATATTTGGAACCAAGGAATCTGAAGTCTCTGGAGCCAGGTTTTCTGACACAGAAGGGGGAACAACCATGGAAAGTGGAGTTTCTGAAACTGGGCTCTGTCAAATGAAAGTAGGAACAGCCAGGGCTGGAATCTCTGGAAATGGAGTCTGCAGTATTTTATTTGTGGTTATTTATTTATTTACTTATTTGCAGTGCTTGGTATACTGCCAAAAGCCAAGGCTACCACAGTGGTTTACAATATGATAAAACTAAAGAACAGGATACTAAAGAGGAAAAGATGGCAGGTATTACAATTCCTGGGATGTGGAGAGGGGGAGAAAAAACAAAAACAAGTGTAAACCCGGGGGAAAGTAATTAGGGAGAAGAGAGCTGGGGAAAGCTTTCTGGAACAGCCAGGTTTTCAAATTCTTTTTGAGAAGGGGAGTGAGAATTCAAAGTGAAGAGAGAGGGGGAGGGAATTCCCACAGGGAAGATCTGTGTAGGAAAAGAAGGAAATTCTGGTTATGATGAGAGAGAAGGAAGAAGGAAGGGGAAGGGAGAGGAGGGAGCTACAGCATTTTGTATTTAGTTAGCTGCATTTCTTACCCATATTATCTGATAATCTAAGTAGGGTGCAACAACTCCATGCATAATAAAATACATAAAATCACAGACACATAAAACAACAACACTAAATATATAATATCCTCTCAAGAATGGTTAATAACTATAAAGAATGCCATGACCTACAATTACAGTGCTTATAAAAGACAAAAAAACTACTGTGAGCAATTATGTGCAAAGGCTAACAAGAACAAACACATTTTAAGTTTCTAAATGCCCTGTGATCAGTTATATTTCTGAAATCAGCAAGTAAGGTGTTCCAAAGAGCAGGGCCTGCCACAGAAAAAACATTGCCCTTTTTTCATCAAGATATGCATAAAGAAATGTAAAGATATCAAGCAAACCCCTGCTATCTGACCTCAAGGCACGGTGCAGATTATACAGTTTTTATACAGCCGCAATGG
The DNA here is from genome assembly GCA_033557465.1 of Ichthyophis bannanicus. Taxonomy (NCBI): domain Eukaryota; kingdom Metazoa; phylum Chordata; class Amphibia; order Gymnophiona; family Ichthyophiidae; genus Ichthyophis; species Ichthyophis bannanicus. Next base: position 870,227,323 of record CM066032.1, on the reverse strand, counting down.
AATATAGAACATTATTTAGTGCCTTATAAATTAACACCAACACTTTAATCTGCATCCGCCAAGACACAGGAAGCCAATGTAGTTCAAATAAAACTGGAGTTTTATGATCGAACTTATTTTTTCCCATGAGTACACGGCTACAGCATTTTGTACTGCTTTTAATAGGTTAAGTGACTTCTTTGGAAGTCTCAAATTTAATGCATTTCAGTAGTCTATGAAAGGAGTCACTAAAGCATGGACTATTATACCAAAATTATCTATTGATAAGCAAGTGTTAAGAAGCCGGATCATCCGTAACTTCAGTATTGCCTTTCTCACTACCTTCCCTATTTGTTCATTCATTAACAAGAAATCAGCAATTACTCTTAAATCTGGGGCACAAAACTCCACTACAATCTGTTGCTGAACAATTAATATACTACTAGGAAGAAGTATAGTCAATCTTGAACTGAGGAAAATAACGCCTGTGTTGCTGATATTTAAACATAACTTATTTACAGATAACCATCTCTTTACCAAAGACAAACATAGTTGTACATACTTGCCCATCAATGAATTAATGGCTACAAGCAACTGGATGTTGTTGTCATAAAGATGGTATAAGACTCCAAAACAGTTAAAAACCTTACAAATTGACATCCTATAAATGTTAAATAACATTGCAGAACATGCCATACCTTTAGGGAGAACAGCCGATAAGCTAAACCAAGATGAATTCTTTTCCCCAAACCTTAACTGCTGAGAATGATTCAACAGGAAGGAACAAAACCATTTAGCATGGAACCCAAACTCCAAAATCTCATTACTATCAATAAAATGAATGAATTGATTTAATATCACTTTCTCCGTTACTTTTGTTAAAACCAATTGTGACGATATTGGGTGATAATTCCTAGGGTCAGAAGTCTCTATTATGAAAGCCCTGAAACCAAGAGTGGAAGCATGGTTTTTGAAGTCGTGGGAACAGACAAAGATAGCTGTACCTGTACTGGAATACTTTGGAAGAGGAAACGCCGAAGCAAAGGTAGGTATAACCTGTACTGGAATAACAGGAGATGGAGTCTTGGAGGCAGAAGACTTTGAAACAAGGTTTGAAGACACAGACTTAGGAACAGTTGAAAGCACCCCAAACTTGAGGACCACGGCAGTTACAAAGCCTTTCATATTGCACAGAAGGAGTAGCCCAATGTAAGGGTTTTTCATTGAGCAGAAGACAAATAGAGTCCACCTGTAAGATACCCCTATGGATGTTCCAGGAACCACTTCATAAGGAAAATCTTTAATGTAGAGCTGTCAAATTACCAGGTTCCAGGAGGGAGACTTTTTGTCCACTCTTGGTTTTGATCTTATACCCCAAAGCAGTGTAGGGTTTATAGTCTGTGATTCTACCTATGCTGCAGGTCCCATGGTATCAGGACAGGATTGTCAGAAAGCCAGGTCTGACGTAAAATCTCACTCTTGGAACTGGGTAACTTGACAGCTCTGGAATTGCTTCTTGGGTGCCATCAAACTTTCCAGGGAAAGATTCAGAAGTTTCCTGAAAGGTTATTAGATGTTTCCAGGCACAGGGGCTAATTGCAGTTTTTATTTTCTTAGATATGGAGGGTCATTTTAAAAAGTTTAGTTGTGATTTGGATGTCTGAAGACATGCACATGAACATCAAAATCATAGACACGGCTCCGTAGCCATTCCACAAATGATGTTCACAGACGTCTCCTGTGCAGGGATGTCCAAGTTGATATGGGGGTGTGTCAGAGGTGTGTCTGGGGCGTGGCAATGTAGTTATAGGTGTCCATTCGATCTCAGAAACATTGGAGACATTTGCAGGCACTTCAATGTTTAAACCTGCCCCAGGCATGAATAAGCATCAGGAAAGTGCTTGTTGTCACCTTAAAACAGGGACTCCAATTCCATTCCTGGATGGCATCAAACCTGTCAAGTTTTTGGGATATCCCTAATGAATATGCATGTACTTCCCCCATTGTATTCAAATTTATCTCATGTATATTCATTACGGATATCAGGAAAACCTGACTGGTTTAGTGCCCTCTAGGACCCGAGTTGAAGACCCCTGCCTTAAACATCCAGAGAGTGTACTCAGATCACTCTGCTCTTAACCCATTACTCTAACCATAATGCTATTAGAGGTCTTGGCTCTAAATTGCTATCCTGGGGTACATCTATATAGATGTTTGCTAGCCGTGCATATCAGTCACAGCCACATTTCTGAAATTATGTCTGAACTTGCACATGCCTGCTTTTATTTCAGACGTTTATTTTCACATTGCGAAATGCGCCTCATGGTTTCTCAGAATTTCTGAACTATCACTAATTGGACCACTAGGATCTGGAGTAGATTTGGAATGTTGATAAATCTGATAGCATGATATTTATTTATTTATTTAACAATTCTTATATACCGCACTATTTGTTATCAGTGCGGTTTACATTTAACAAAGAATACACAGATCAGAGAAGACTGAATGAGTTTACATTATAACAGGGAATAGAACTTGGAGAACATGGGTAACTATTTACATATTGACATATTTCAGGAAAGATGCAGAATACATGAAACTATATACATAAAGATATGTCATAATGGATGATACTTGATCCGAAAGTACGTAAGAAGGTTCAGGCTGGCGAGAGAATGCTTGGGGCTTGAGCGGTATGTTGTGTAGGTTGTGATATTAGCAAGGAATTTCACACAAGGATTCGGGATTGTAAGTGCAAGAATTCAATAAGGACAATTTTTTTAACAAGGATTCCAGAATACTTTTCCCAAAACTTACAGGTTAGGAACATGGCACAAAAAAGTCATTGGAGTAAGCATCTATAACAGGAGTCAATTGATTCACAAAACAAAAGATCCAGGAAAGGTTTTCCACAGAGTTCAAGACCAGAAAGAGGAATGTTGGTATACACACTGCAAGCACCCTGATTAGCAGTCAGGCAGGCTCAGTTCCTTACAACTGGTACTGCTAGCTGTACAGGGGGAGAGGAAAGAGAAAAAAAAGAGCTCCAAGCAATTTGAACATGTACACATTGGCTTCTTTCCCTCTTAAACTGCTGTGGGAACTCAAATTTATCTGAGTCATTTCAGGTTTTTTTATTGAGGTGACTGAATCTATCAGCCCCATTACTTTGGCAAGATACCCAGTTCCAAGAGGGAGATTTTAGGACAGTTCTGTATGTCAGGCAACCCTATCCTGATGTATTATGGGATTGGCAGCACTTATTTTTTTTTATTCATTTCAAACACATCACAAGTAAACACACTTGCATGGAAATGGGGGTAACTTCAGCAAATACTTAACACATCAGGAAAAATAATTAAGAGCAATAATCACAAAATAAATCCCTCCAATAGCCCACTATACGGTGAATCCAAGAAAAGGAAAAATATATAAAGATCTATACAGGAAATTCACAGTCATAGACAGCCAGTGACCAAACTATACATCTAAAGAGCTCGCTCAGTGACCCCCCACAGGTACCCTCAAATTTATGAAGGAAAGCAATTGAAAGGCGTACCCAGGGACGCAATATTAAAAACTCACTTCTGCGTCTCCTAGTTTCCCACACTAGGTCTGGAAATATACGGACACGACATCCCTTAAATACAACATCCCTTTTCCTGAAAAACATCCTAAATAACCACTCACGGTCAGAAACCAATGCAAAGGTGACCAAACACGTAGCAGGTTTCACTAAAGTTGTATCTGAACTTTCCAAAATCTCCGATATATTAAGTTCATCTAATTGTACACAGCCCGCTGCCCCAGCAGAAACTGAGGCCTTCCGGGCTGTAGGAAGATAATATGCCTTTACTATGGGCGGACAAGAGTCCACAGGAACCCCCAAACTCTCAACCAAATCATTTTTAAACATTTCTTTTGCAGGAATAGTAGATCCACAAGGAAAATTTACCAAACGAAGATTTGCTAACTTAAGAGAAATTCTCTAATTGCTCCAGTCTGATTTTCATCTGATTGGAGTCTTTAATAAACATCTCAGATAAAGTCTCCAGCTGCATATTCTTTTCAGAAACCTCATCCAACTTTACTTTCATTAGATTTAGATCTTGCTCCATTTTAACAATACTAGTAGAATTTAATACAACCTGCTCCTGTATCACATTAAACTGAGTTGCAAAGGTTTCCCCCAAATGGTTGATAGCAGTCCATATTGACTCCAAGATAAACTGATCCGGCCGAGGCAAGGAAAAGGAGAAAGCAACGGCCCACTGAGCACCCATCATGACTCCACCGGGTTGAAGGCTTCCAGGAGGGGTAGTACCAGTGCCACTTCGAGACACTGCTGCGATGCTCCTGGTCTCTATTGCGGTTCCTACCTCCTGCCCCACCGAGGAAAAGTCCCCTCCACCAGACTAGGCACAGCCGGCCCCAACAAAGATTCAGAGGCTCCCAACATAGGAGAAGCCAGCATCTCCACGCTGCGCCGAGCAAACTCTGGGCAGGGCTGCTTAGAGACCTGATGAACCTCCGGGGGCGTAAGGTCGCTGCTCAAAGGAGACACTGAGCTACCCAGCCCCGAACACTCTCCAGCCAAGCTACCGTCCCCCACTGCTGGCTGCGGCTCCAGATGACAATAAACAAAGGCATCCAAAGGTCCTGTAACCAGAGTCAGTGTCTGCGCGGAGGCCTGGGGCTGCAACTAACACTTCACCTTCCTCTTCCGTCCCATCAGGTAAAGCCAGTCGAGAGCCTACATGCTGTGTGTCGCCATCTTGGATCCACCGGCAGCACTTATTTCAATGTGCAGGATCAAGAGCTACAAATACAACACTGCTTTTAGGATGTAAATTCAAAATCAGAATTGGCCAAAAATTCTTCCTCCTAGAAGTGGTTAAGTTAGCAGCTCTGCTTTGACTGGTTCACTCTGTCTTAGAGTCACTAGCAGGGGTGTAGGTTAACTGCTAGACAGGAGTTCCCAAGACCTGAATAATAGACAAAAAAAGACAAGAGAACTAAGAGTGCTCAAGGTAAGTTTTAATATTTCTATACCTTCAGAGAAGTGCATCGAACACAAAAAAGCAAATGAGGTTTACTGGAACCAGGGCTGTACCGATGGCGAAATGCACCCTGTGCAACTTGCACATTGGGCGTGCACCCCCCCCCCCGTACCCCCATCTTGCCACTTTAGGGGGGCGTGAGAGAAGAGGTGCGCACCCGATGTGCAAGCCGCCTGCCGCCATCACGCTAAGCAGGTTTGGTCCCGAGAGACCAGACCTGCTTAGTGTGCCGGCGGGAAGACTTCAGGGGCACATTTCAGCTCTCTGCTGTTGCCTGTCACCGGCGGCGGCAGGTGACGGCAGAGAGCCGAAATGCGCCCCTGAAGTCTTTGCACCCTGTGCGGCCGCACCGCTCGCACAGGGCTTGGTACGGTCTTGACAGGAACCAAAAAACTTGACAAAGAGCTAGAATCCTGAGGCATTAGGGAGCAAGGCAAATAAAACAGGAATCAAACGCAGGGCCTCAGGAGCAAGATTTCTGGCAAGGAATCAAGATAGGAGCAAGAAGATAAGAACAATGAATCAGTAGGAAAGAAGCCCAGAGGTAACCTGACCATCTTTTCTAAGGTCAAATACAGGACACTCAATCATGCCAGGGGCTTCAAAATTAAGGAAAATAAAAAATATGTTTATAATCATAATTTTAATTTTAACTGAAAATGTTAATCAGTAAGCTAGGTTTATAACTTTACTTACAAATGTGCCAATCAGACCTACTTGTCTACAGAGGGAATTTTCTTCAAAATAACAACATTTCTAAGATAAAGAATTCTGGGCAACTAAACTCAAAATTGTACTTTACAATCATTAGACATTTGAGAATCTCTAGATACAGTTGTTTTTTTTTTCTGTAAACCATACTATGTTCATGATTGAAAAGCGCCTTTCAGTTGAAGCATTGGAGCCTGGCAAACATAAAAAAAATTCAAACAGTTTGCATACATTTTTATATGGTAGCTCATTACTTTTGAGGTGTCCAAACACCTCCTTCCATTTTTCGTCATCCGTGGTGTCTGTTTTTTTTCCATTCTTCGGAAACCTTTTCTTCGGAAACAAATTACTTAAGACAAGAGAATTCATCAAACAGTTCAGTATCATTTATTACTGACTCTAGGCCAAGTCTTGTAGACAAAACTTATTTTAAAGAAGATTCTAGCTCACACCACTCTGGTTGTTTTTGAAGGAGAGGTCATTGTTGTTTCCCAAGTGGTATAGAAAGATGACACAGATTGCTTGAAATCTGCTTCATCAATACTGCCCTCTTCTTCAAAATCTTTCATCTTCTTTCTGATTTTCAGAGGCAAAAACACTTCATTCTTTCTAGTTACTAACTTGTTTTTAAGGTCATTGATTACTCTGCAGAAAGTAGTCAAACTTTTGCTGATTCATTCTCAAAAAGTTTTTGATGATAGCTGGGCATTTTTCCTGGCTCAGAAAACATGATTTCACTGGTTGGAAGATTTTAATTAACCTCTCTATGACTAGTAGTAAAGCCAGCTACCTAGTGTTAGTATTTTCGAGGAGCTTTTGATATTCTCAACAAAGTCACACATCTCTTTAAACTCTTCACTTCTCACTGTATAATTGTGAAAATGTTGAATATCTTTTCAACAATAACTTCAATGTCAAATGGCAGGCATTCGGCAGCAGTGCTGATACAATTGTGAATAATGTGAGCTGCACAGTTTGAACCAATTAAATTACTTCCTAAATCTTTTTACAGCTTGTAAAAATCATTGTTACTATCCCTCTTAACGGCCCCACCCAAATTGCAATTGTTATTGTCAACACACAGTGCCAAAACTTTGGATCTTAGACCATTGGACTCAACTGTATGAAGAATGCACTTGGAAAGAATGTCTGAGGTTTCACCTTTAAATTCATGGACATTAAGAACTTTTACCTGAACCCCTTTCTCAGGAAGAAAGTACCTTACTAAAATAGGGCACACTTTAATCTCCATGGTTTGATCAATCACAAAAAACTGTTAAAAAAAGTGTTTCAGAAAGGTCTCTCTTGACGGAATCAATAGAGTCAGGTTTGGAAATATTACAGATGATTGCTTCCATTTTGGTTCGTGCACAAGAGCATTTTTTATCAAAGCATTTTTTCAGCAATTTTGAAGTACAGTTTGACAACCAAAAAAAATGGTTGTGGACAACAAAGTGATAAGCCCATGTACCCTCAGTTGTAGCCAGTGACTGAGTTTTCTCATCAAACGTTTTATTTTTAAAAAAGGAAGTCACAGTTCTACTTGAAGAAGCACTTACATCTGCTGTCTTGTGTTTATCCATTCTTAGGTGCTGAATAATGTCACCCTTTCCTGCATGTGTGATTGAAAAGGAAGACCGGCATTTGTTACAAAACACCATGCTGTTACCAGAATGTTTCTTAATGAATGGGTATTCATTAAAAATACACTTTCTTTTTGGCATTTTAAAATGAAAATAAAGTCTAAAGACAAAATAGAAACACATACCCTAGTCTAAGAGCCTACACAGATGACAGAATCAACAAAATCAGCTGACCACTGACCGTGATACTGATACTGATGTTCGCCCCAGGATCATTGGCACCAGCTCTGCGAGTGCTGTGGGTGCTTGAGCACCCCCAATATTTTCTCCTATAGGTCTGTATATCTGTAGTAAAAAAAAACACCATACTCTAGAGCTGCAGGGCAAGGGAGAAAAGGGGGTTTCTATATCCTAGCTACTGCTCCCACCTCCCCCTGCTCCCTATTGGCTGACTGTGGAGGGGAGGGGAGACGCTCCCCGATTCCACCAGCAGCTCTCCCCTCCGGGGATCAAGCCACCAGTGGGGCAGCAGCAGTGGCGGGAAAGCATCCATCTTGGCGTGCTGCCCGATCGGGGCAGACGCCTCTGCTTAAAAGGAAAGTGCCATAGGCCCCCCAGGAGAAGGAGACGCTCCCCGATTCCACCAGCAGCTCTCCCCTCCGGGGATCGAGCCACCACTGGGGCAGCAGCAGCAGCGGGAAAGCATCCATCTTGGCGTGCTGCCCAATCGGGGCAGACGCCTCTGCTTAAAAGGAAAGCACCATCGGGCCCCCCAGGAGAAGGAGACGCTCCCCAATTCCATCAGCAGCTCTCCCCTCTGGGGATCGAACCACCAGCGGGGCAGCAGCAGCGGTGGGAAAGCATCCATCTTGGCGTGCTGCCCAATTGGGGCAGACGCCTCTGCTTAAAAGGAAAGCGCCATTGGGTGCGCCTGCGCCTGAGGGCCTCGCCAGAGGGCCCTTTGGCGTGGCCCTTAGGCGAGACCGAGGTGACGCAACAGAAGCTGAAGCCACTCACCGAAACCAACTATCAACCAACCTGCAGTTAGAAATGAGATGAGTCCACCAGCATTTAAAACTTGAGTACTCTAATCAGACAAACTGCTAGCAAGGTAACTCATTATTGACTCTAAACCAACTGCTATGTTCGGCACAACTCAACACCCTGTAACATATCTGGTGTTCACTCGTAAAAGTATCACTTTAACCTTGCAAGCATGTTACTTGTGTATATTGACAAGCCACAGGAGAAGAGGGTATCCGCAATGGCAAGCACAAGCAAAAGCGGACCACCAGAGACCAGGCCTACACTTAGGTGTATGGATATGTAAAAACCTTTTTTATTGGAGGACCCAACTAAAATGTTTCGGCCTGAGGCCTTCTTCAGGGGTCTAAAGCAAAAACAAACATATTAAAATGTACAATCATAGAACTGTACAATCATAAAATTCCTCATACACAATACATAAAACAATTACATACAAAAATAAAAATAAAAATAAAACAGTTTTTCTAAAAATCACATAGAAATTTAAAAGCCACAGAAACTGGATTGTGGAAAGTGATATATCAAAAAGGATAATACATTACCACAGCAGGAGAGCAACAATATGTATGAAAAGGGAGAACATCTCCTTAATCTGTGTAATATAAAACCATAAATATATTTTATTGGGGATAAATAACATCATCTCTAAAAACCATCACATCACAAACACAGGCATATAGAATAAATAATAATAAAAAGCGAAATCATAGGGTAACATCTAAAAACTGTGATGCAGCTTAACGTAGCCGTATCATCGTGCATTGGAAAATATTTTTGTCAATCAAAAGCATAAAATGATAAGATTAAACACTCATGTTTAAAAACAAAGGTAATAGCATAATAGAGGCAACAGGATATCGATAAAAACCTATGTGGATGAGAAAACAGTTATAAAATCAAAAGAAACAAACCTTAAAAAGGGGGAACGGCATGTGAAAGAACGCCCATGCTATTGTGTAGATTATATAACGGAACCTTTAAACATGGCTAATGACCATTGAAAAATGCAAGAAAAAGTGTGTGTTGCACCAATCAGCATTTGACAGCGCGCCCGCACAAATGCAATTGCCCCAAGGAAGGACGCAAGACAAAAGTGAAAGTAAAAACAGGAGCTATGCAAAAAACAATATGAAAATTGTGTCATCATATATAGAAAGCTACATATAAGGTCACCGCATTTTCTAAAACTGCAGGGGAACCAAAGCAACACAAGGAGGTTGCATAGAAGGGAAAAATATATATTAGAACTATTTAGGGGACAACACATTGCGTTAACCGCACAAAAAAGCGGAAAAAAGCCATATTGCACATTGCACCGCCAATAAAGGGGAAGATATAAAAACAAACAACTAACCATATTATGAGTGTATGACAAATAAAAATGTAGCAACGACTAGAGAAACAACTCGTGGCTACAATCAGAGGTGCATTGCACTACCCATCTTAATCAGAAATACATTATAAAAAAGAAACATAAATACTCCGAATTGGTGTGTAAGGAAATGAAGTTGATAATTGTAAGAGAATAAAATTGTACATCGAGGACAACTCAAAAAGGTGATGTATGATCATAAAACCATACCGCTATTGATGTATCGTCACAGGGAGGATTATACAAATGATTGTAAAAATATTAATAAAAGCGCCATAGTATGCGCTCAAACAAGATCTTGCAATTAAGAGTAAAAAGGAACAGACTGTATTACAAAAATATATTAGAAACACAGTGTATGATACGCATTGCAAAACCATAAAACAGGAAGGAAATATATAGAGATCCAAGAGAGGAGAACTTACCAACATTGCCAGCGTTGTTACTATGCGCGGAAAAACGCCACGCAGGAACAGATAGACCAGTTGGGTCCTCCAATAAAAAAGGTTTTTACATATCCATACACCTGTGTGTAGGCCTGGTCTCTGGTGGTCCGCTTTTACTTGTGTATATTGATACAGTGATAATGTTGATACTTTGATTCAATAGTACATTGTGCATCTATAATTGACATACTGCAATAATCTCTATTTGACCGGCTAGCTAAGTTTATATTTAAGGGTGCAACGTTAATGTTATATTTATTAAGAACATAAGATATGCCATACTGGGTCAGATCAAGGTCCATCAAGCCCAGTATCCTGTTTACAACAGTGGCCAATCTAGGTCATACGTACCTAGCAGTTTCCCCAAAAGACACAGGTTACGCAATGCTTGTACTGGGTCAAGCATTGATATCCTGGGTCCCTTCTTAATAATGGTTTATGGACTTTTCCTCCAGGAACTTGTCCAAACCTTTTTTAAACCGAGCTACTACATCCTCCGGTAACAAATTCCAGAGTTTGATTACACGTTGAGTGAAAAAATATTTTCTTTTATTAGTCTTAAATAGTTTACCCTGTAGTTTCATTGTATGTCACTAGTCTTTCTATATTCTGATAACGTAAACAATCGATCTACATTTACCCGTTCCACTCCGTTCATTAATTTATAGACTTCTATCATATTGTTCATCTGTGCTGACACAATAGACTGTCTCACTCAGTAGACGACCATGGCCTTCTCAACACTAACTATCACCTGCATGTGTATCCTTGCATATACCATCCACGATGCCACTGCTCTTACCCACAACTATAATCCCATCCCCATCCTTAAGGGAATGGGACGAAAAAGCTACAGCAGCCATTATCAGCATCCACCACGCACTGACTGTGTCAGACAACCACATCTACTCTATATAACACTCCAGCAGACGGATAACACAATTCAAGATATACCCCAAGTACACCCTTACTTAAAATGTGCTCTCATAAACTCCCGCTCGGCTCGTAAGAAATGGCCAGCCATCACAGATCTCATAGACCACCTTAACCTGGACATACTAATGGTCACTGAATCCTGGCTCTCAGAAACAGATACAGTGATCCTAAACCAACTCATTCCACCTAACTTCTCAATATACACCTGCCATAGAGTTTGTAGAAGGGGTGGGGGGTCTTCATATTAGCAAGAACCGAACTCCAGTTTCAATTGATTTCCTCCAATACCATGGCACTAGTTGACTCAGTTACCATAGCCAACAAACACATCACTATCAACCTCATTTACAGAGTTCCTTCTGCATCTCCTGACGAACTATCCAACATAATTGACCTTGCATGTAACCCAGACAACCCACGCAAATTAAACTGGATGATGGGTGACTTCAATCTTGCATCTCTACAACTTGCCAATGCTAATACCTTCCTGGAAGCAATGTCAGAACTTGGCTATGAACAAATCATAAAGGTCCCCACCCACCACAAAGGGAATTCTCTTATCTCATCTTCTCTCCACTCATGAATACGAGTCCTGATCATGATCTCAACCTAACCATCACGCCCGTCCCGTGGTCAGACCATTGTCTAATCACTTTCCAAATACCTTCGCAACAAGAACTTTGTTCTGCCAGCTACATGAACATAATACCTTCGGAGAACTCTGGACGACACAAACCACTTGACAAGGATCAGATTACAAATCATGCACTCCCAATACTCGAACAGCCTTCTGACAACCTCTATGAGCTGATCAGCAGATGGAACGACACACTGAGCTCGCTCTCTCATCTACCCTCAACGAATAGAAAACCCTCCTCCAACAAAACAGCCTGTAAAAGGAAATCTGAGCCATGGTTTTCTGAAGATATAAAGGTGTCTCTTCACCATTTAAGGAAACTGGAACGAAGATGGCGACGCTCACATTCAACAGAGGACCGAGCAGCCTATCTAGCACACTTATCAGCACACCGTGAATTAACATACCCCAAAAGGAAAGAATTCCATACTGAGATTCTTCGCCGCTCCCTAAGTAAGCCCAGGGATCTTTTCAACCTAGTGAAATCAATAACCAAGGAACCTTCCTCCCCTCACCATGAACCAATACAACCCCAGCAGTATGCCAACCACCTCCAATCAAAAGCCATCAAAACAGACATAGCCCCGAGAACTACACCAAGAAATACTCCTGATCAACAACCACTGCTTACAGAACTAACCTCTCCTTCTGCGGGAGACATCGAAAACATTATTGCTTCTATCAATACTACTACCGCACCGAACGACCCATGCCCAGCGCACTGGATTAGGACAATGCGAAAAGAACTCAGCCCGATCATAGCAAGGATCACAAGCCTATCCTTCTCAACAGGAACATTCCCGTCTTCTCTCAAGCACACCTCCATATGCCCACTTCTCAAAAACAATAGTTTAGATCCACAGAAGGTAGACTTATACCGACCGATCTCAAGTATCCCTCTACTTGCCAAAATAATTGAGAAGAATGTCCAAAGACAGATTCACCAGCACATAGACAGCACAGCCCCATTAGATGACTGCCAACACAGGTTTCGAGAAGCTCACGGTGTAGAAACACTACTCACCACACTAACCAATACCTTATCCAGAGGATTAGACAACATCAAGAAAGGATTCTCACTGATCTTCCTTGACATTGCCGCAGCGTTCGACTCTGTCAGTCACACTCAACTCCTCAGACGCCTCCAGGATAAGGGAATTCAGGGCTTGGCATGGGATTGGTGTAAATCATATCTAGATGATCGATGGCAACATGTAAGGATGGGAGCCAACTCCCCGGATCCGTTTCAACAAACCCAAGGAGTACCCCAAGGCTCGTCCCTATCCGCACTATTATTCAACATCTACATGCAGCCTATCTGTGAAATCATTCGATCCTTTGGAATCTCCTGCTTGATCTATGCAGATGATGTCCTCCTGTTTACGCCTTTCGACGTCTCGCATCCTGACTTCACTGCCTAGTTAACTGCTTCAACCTGATTACAGACTGGCTCTTCGAACAGAACCTTCGTATAAACTTCAAGAAGACGGAGGTATTGTTCATAACAAAGAACAGAAACTTTTCCCCACCTAAAACAGTAAAGGTCAGAGACACAGAGCTCCCAAGTAAGCCCACGATACGCTACCTGGGTATTACGCTTGATCAAACGTCTTGACTTTAAAGCGCACATACGCAATACCATCAAGGCTATATATTTCAAGCTTAAGATGTTACGTCACCTAAGACCAATGCTGGCATATGAAGACTACCGGACAGTATTCCAAGCCCTGTTAATTCCTCACTTCGACTATGCGAACATCATTCTACACGGGATCCCCAAGAGTTCCCTAAACCAGTTGCAGCTCGCAATGAATGCCATGGCACGTGTCCTCTGTGGAGTCTCAAGGAGAGACCATATAACCCCTACTTTAAAGGTCCTTCACTGGCTACCAATAGAAGGCAGAATCACCTACAAGGCACTACTCATTACGTTTAAGGCCATCAATAGGATATCCCCCTCATCCATCACCGCACTCATTACCCACACCCCCGATAATAAGTCAAGAAGGTCAATAGGCGCCAACACACTAGTAATCCCGATTGAAGTGACGAAATGCACGCAAACAACCAGATGCAGAGCATTCTCTTTCTATGCTCCAAGGTGTTGGAATAATCTCCTGTCCAACATCAGATCAATCAAAGATCTCACACAATTCAGGAAAGCCATAAAACATCATTTATTCCTATTATATTACTCGCAATCCAACTGTACCCCTACACCTACACCTTGCACAAACACAACCACCCAACAGCTTTAAGAATGTAAAACTGACACTAGTGAGCTGTCATTGTTCAGGTGTAAATAGTTCAATGTTATGAATCCTAGTTACTTTGTCCTGTTTGATGTAAGCACAAGGCACTTCCCCGCCTTGTGTTAAATTGTTAACTGTAAACCGCGCTGATGTCAAATAGCGCGGTATAGAAAAGCTAGAAATAAATAAATAAATACATAAATAAATAACTGTGTTTGCTGCAGCCTATTGCTGGCTTTATCTGACTGATTGTTGTCTGGACCCTGGGGAGGAAGCAGAAAACAGATCGGTCAGATGTGCTGAGGACTCAGGAGTTTAGGATTGGCAACCGTCTAAATTATTTTAGGATTCTACAACTTTGTAAAGTAACTGTCTTAGTCAGAATGATGTCTAAATTGTCTGGGCATTTTTTTTATAGTTTAGTTCTACAGCTTGCCAGTGCTCCCCCTCACTGTGCAAAGTAGTAGGTTCCAGCCAATGGAAAATCTACACTACTCATAGGAAGGGTGGATTGATTTACTGCACAGGGTCTGGGAGAAAGTCAGTGGGATAAGTAGGGTTCTTGGTAGGAGTGAATGGGGTTGCTGAGGAAGGGTAGAAATATAAAAGGAATGGGGTAAAGTGTGAGGAGACTATTGCAGGCTGAGAAAAAGAACTGGTAGCAAAAGCAAGAACTGGGAGCATTGAAGTAGAGGAATGCAGAAGCAGCACAGGACCAGTAGACAGTCAGAGACAGAATCTGTCTGAAAAGTGCTAGTGTTCATGTGTGTACCTGATTTGGGGGATGGGGGTGGGGTGATGAATGCATGTGCATGTGTGTGTGACTGATGAACAACAGAGTGCATGCATGTGTATATGTTTCTGTGTCTCTGATGGAAATAGTCTCATATAAATAGAGTTTCGCTTTGAAAAGTTTAGCCGAAAGGAGAAGTCCGCTGGTACGAATGTGGAGCAGTGTAAGAGTGGGGGCATTTAGGCATCCAGACTGAAGTAATACGATTCCAGGGACAAATCCTTAAAATATTAATTTAGCAGAGGTGGAGCAGAAATACCTAAGCCTGCCCTAGGCTAAGCCCCACTGGCCAGTCAGGAAACAGCAACTAAGATTACCAGAAATACAGCTGGAATCTGCAGGAAGCAGAATAGCTCTGTCTTGAAAACTAATATTTTCCATACTGTGGGATGTTGGTTTGAAGCTAGCTCATACCTCAAAAATATTAAAGATAGTGGGGGGAAAAAAAGCCAAAATTTGTTTTTTTCCCATCATTTTGGGTAAAAAAATGACATGAAAATGAAATGGTAAATGTTTACATTTCTCATGTTGTTTCAAATGAATGCACATCCCTACTAAGTATGTTGGTATTTTGTGTCTGAATATCAACTCGATTTATGCATGCTAAAATGTACATACTCAGAGTGCCATTTAGAGTCTCCATAAAAATTTACCCATTAATTTTAAAGTTATGAATGAAGTGACTCACTCATAGGAAATAGCAGCATAACTGATGAATTTAGGGGATATTAAAGGAGCACAGCGCTGACACTATTGGCATAAATATCAGCTTTAAGGGGCAGCAGAGAGCTGTTACTTGGACAATCTGACCTGGGAGGCTTGGGAAAAGCTACTAGCCTTGCCAGAGAGACAATCTACAAGATGGATGTGAGCACTAGCTTAAAGCTAAGTGAGATTACCTTTATACTAGAGAAGAGGCAGTGTGAAGATAAACAGAATAAAATGAGTTCTTTATCTCCAAAGCTGAAATGTTGGATTGCTTGCTTATCAATGAACCTTAAGGAGTGGATTTGCAGGAAACTGCTGAGTAGCAAAGATAACTTGGTCAAATTTAAACCAACCATCTTTTGCCAAATTATAAGCTGAACTTAAACTGCTAAGTATTCAGCTAAATATTTGGCTAAATCTAACCAGTTAAAAGTTGATGGAAAATTTGGAGGCTTGTTACATATTTTGTCATATGATATTATCATGTATATATTGTCACAGCAGCATTAAAACCCATTTTACTAACAAATGAGATACAAAAGAGACCAGATGCATGTATGTTCTGTCATGGTGCAAGGCAGTTGGTGCCTATGGAAGTAGATGAAAACACACAGGGCAGTTTTAAAACCGGCAGTGCAAAACACATGGCTAGAGGTTGCTATGAGCAACCAAGCAAAACAAGAGCACAGGCTGTAGGTAAACGCCCAGATAGAACATTACGTCATAGCTCATCAGGGAAGCAGACACAGCTGCAGCAGTTTGAGCTAACAGGAGTCTCAAAGAATGACGCACTTAAAAAGTCAGTCTTGAGCAAAGCAGAGAGGAATCGAGAAGGGAACCGAGAGAGAAGCAGACACACACACAAGGGAAACAGAGACGGGAGCAGGGAGTCAGACTCATTCTCTGATCCCGAGGGAGAAAGAGACCCTGATAGGATTCACAGGAGAGGAAAGAGCAGAGCTCAGGAGACCCAGGAGTCCTACCTGAAAGCTTCTGACGTGGATTCCATCTGTACCTCAGAGGGGTTTGCCCAGGAGGAATTCTCAGAGGTTAGTGCTGGAAAGTTGGGCTGCATTAAGCCAAAGTCCGGTTGGGGACAGAGAGAGATTCCAAGCCGCAAACCACGAGGAGCTGGGAGAGGAAATACCCACGAGAGCAGGTACCTGGGGAGCAAAAGCTATTATCCAGAAGTGAGTTTCTACCCGAAAGACGTCCCTTGAGGGGAAGTGAAAGGGAGAAAACTTTCAACTTCCCGGTTGCAAAACGGAGAGTCAGAGCTCAGCCTGAAGAAAGGCATAGTACCTTGAATAGAGGGGCACTGGATTTTAACTACAATGGTCCTGAAGGATATGGCCTTCTAAGGAGAGAATCCATAGTGCACGGTAACCAGCCTTTCTGTAGGGGGAGAGGGGAGAGCAGCTCTAGCCAAGAAGAGAGGGAACCTTTTAACACTGATACACATTACAGCCCTGACAAATATAATCCCCAAGAAGCACACGAGGACATGGAATGTGACTTCTGTGTAGAGAGCTCAGATATTTGTAAAATGGATTGTACAATGGTGTTTTCAGACAGCGTGACCTCTTTTTGTTGAAGCCTGAGTAAAACCATGCCTAAGAGAAATCTGTGGAGGAACACAGATTTCACTGGAAAGCTTTTGGTGAGAGAAAAAGCCGGTTTTCCCTTTTTGTTTGTTTAAAGCTGACAAGAAGCATTTTTGTTGTAATTTGTAGTTCCCACTTGTGTTGTACCAGTTTTGTGGTTTAATTTCTTTTGACCCTTGTTGCAAGAATTCTCCCGGGAAGGGAAATAAATACCTCTTTAAGCATAGCTACTCGACCACAGCTACCTTCTTATTTGAATAGCTATTGGGACTCAAAATCCCAGGGGGCACTACTCCGTCCTTGCTACATAAGAGGATCCTCACTGAAGCCCCAGGCCTTCCGCCTCTGGGGTAGTAGGTGAGTGACAGTTCCCAGGATGTGCATTCCCACTACTCCACTCCCCGTTCTCACATGTTCGGACACTCTGCTCTTTCTCAAACTAAACTCAAAAAAGACAACATACAACAAGTGAAAAGTGCACACTTAGGGCATGTTTACTATGCTGGGCTAACAGCACACACTGTTTGTAACTAAGTCCCATATTATTCAATGCCCCTGTAGTATGACACAACAGCATATTTCCCCTTCCTCTATTTGCACATTCATACATGCCTGTGTACGGGAGAGATGGGAGTTCAAAGAGACATAATAAACTGTATCTTATCATGGTAGTAGGGGCTGTATGAGTCATCTTTAGACAGAAATATATAGATAACGCCAGTGTCTGTGTGTGGTGCAACAGTGGGGTGCCTATCTGTGGGTGGGGTGTGGTTGTGGGTGCCTTTGTATGGGCGAGGTACAGGGATGCAGATATGTGTCTGTGATGCAGAGCTGGGGAGCCTGGATTTGTATGAGTGTGTGCTGCAGAGAAGAGGTGTCTATGTGTATGTGTTTGTGTGTGGTGCAGATGTGGGATGCCTATGTTGTGTGTGGTGCAGAGATAGGGTGCCTGTGTGTGTGTGTGTGATAAAAAGGTGAGGTGTATGTGTGTGTGTGTGTGTGTATGTGTGTTTGTTTGTATGTGCATGCTGAGGGGATGGGCTGCCTGTGTTTGTATGTGTGTATGTGGTGTGAAAGTGGGGTGTCTGTGTGTGTGCATGGGTGTGTACATGGTATGCAGATGGGGCATCTGTGTGTGTGTTCTGGGGGTCGCTTTTTGCCATATACACATTGGGCAGCATTTTTTAAGGCATTTACAAGAGTAACTGCCCTAATTACCCATGTAAATGCCTTATCCGGGATTTTCGAAAGGCACCTACATGGGTAGTGCCTTTCAAAAATCCTGGATAAGTCCCCCCCAAAGCACCCAGATGTATGCGGTTAGCATCGGGGCATGTTGAGGGCGTTCCAGGGTGGAGGAAAGGGCTAGTTTTTCCTCACCTATCTTTCAGGTGCAGGGGCTAAGCAGGTAGCATCAAAAATTGCTGCTACCCGGCTTGCTCCTGCAGTTTCCGGGTTGTGCGGCACAAACCAAATTTTCAGTGCTGGGGCTGCATATGACCCTGGAATTGAAAATCCGGGTTAGACGGACAGTGGGCGGGCTATGCACTGACGTGGCACATAGCACTGCCCAAAGGAAAATCGGGCCCATTGTGCTCTTTTATCCTCATGAAATCACCTTTTCAATCTCCAACCTCCTGGACTCCACTCTCAACCCCTCCAACCCCTCTCCTGCTGTCCTCCCTTACTCTGTTTCCCTTCCCATAGTCTCTCCTCTTCTCCCTCCCTTGCATTCTCTCACCCCTACCCTCTATTCCCTCCTACCATTCTTCTCTTCTGAAGTTCACTGACCCTTTAAATTTCTCCTCCCTTCTCTCCATCACCCTCCCCTGCTTCTAACCTTTTTGCTGGCAAGCAGATAGGCCCAGTGCCGATCACTGTGATCACAATCCTCCTCTGCTCTTCTACCCAGGGTAGATGGGGTCTCTTTGGGCAGATAAAAGGAGTCTTCACTGGTTCACTAAATATGCTATCAGAGACATTTATCAAACCTAATCCATATCCTGGTTTTCTAATTAGTGATGATCCACCATGTTCTGGATTCAGAAACGTAGAAACATTATAGCAGAAAAAGACCATATGGCCTACCTAGTCTGCCCTTCCATTTCAACTACTATAGTCCTTTTTTTTCCTTTAGAGATCTTCTGTTTTGGTCCCAGGCTTTCTTGAATTCAAATACTGTCCTGGTCTCTACTACCTTCACTGGAAGACTGTTCCATGCATCTACCACTCTTTCCGTAAAGAAATATTTCTGTATATTACTCCTGAGTCTATCCCCTTTCAACATCATCCTATGCCCCCTTGTTGCAGAGCTTTTCCTCAATAGAAAGAGGCTCTCCTCCTGTGCACTTATGCTATGGAGTTATTTAAACATCTCTATCATAACTCCTCTCTCTCGCCTTTCCTCCAAAGTATACATATTGACATCTTTAAGTCTGTACCCATATGCCTTATGACAAAATCCACTGATCATTTTGGTAGCTATCCTCTGCACAGACTCCATCCTGTTTATATGCTTTTATGGGTGTGGTCCCCAGAACTGCACACAATACTCTAAATGAGATCTCACCAAAGACTTATACAGAGGCACTATTACCTCCTTCCTGCTGGCTATTCCTCTCCCTATGCACCCAAACAACCTTCTGGCTTTCGCCTTCACCTTTTCTACCTGTTTAGCTACCTTAAGATAATCAGAAACAATTTCCCCCAGGTCCCACTCATCTCTTGTGGGCAGAAGTACTTCACCCCTTATACAGTACCGCTCCCCTGGATTTTTGCAATCCAAATACATGACCATGCATTTTTTAGTGTTAAATTTCTGCTGCCAAATTCTTCACCATTTTTCAAGCTTAGCAAGATCTCTCCTCATGTTATCTACTCCTTCCAGAGTGTGTAATCTATTGCAGATTTTGGTAATCTGCAAACCTTACCCAACAGACCTTCCGCAATATCACTAACAAAAATGTTAAAAAGAATCGGACCAAGGTCAGATCCCTGTGGCACATAACTGGTTACATCGTTTTCCACAGAGTAAGCTCCATTTACCTATATTCTTTGTCGCCTCCCACTCAACCAATTTCTAACCCAGTCAGTCAATTTAGGGTCCATCAATTTATTTATAAATTCCCTGTATGGAACGGTGTCAAAGGTTTTACTAAAATCTAAGTACAGCACATCTAGGACTCTCCCTCAGTCCAACTCTGGTCACCTAGTCAATCAGATTTGTATAGACAAGACCTGTCTTTAGTAAACCCATGCTGCCTCGGATCCTGCAATCCATTGGACTCCAGAAACCTCACTATCTTCTCTTTTAGCAGCATTTTCATTAATTTACTCACCACAGAGGTCAGACTAACCAGTCTGTGGTTCTCAACCTCATCTTTACTTTCACTTTTGTGTAAAGCGACCACAGGTGTCTTTCTCCAGTCCTCAGGGACCACTCCTGACTCTAAAGAAGCATTGAAAAGATCAGACAGTGGAGCCGCTACAACTTACCCAAGTTCCTTCAATACTCTAGGGCAGAGGTTCCCAACTCCAGTCCTGGAGGGCCAAACACCATTCAGGATTTCAGGCTGTCCCTAATAAATATGCATGAGATGCATTTGCATGCACTGCCTCCATTGTATTCAAATTTATCTCATGCATATGCATTAGGGACAGCCTGAAAACCTGAATGGTGTTTGGCCCTCCAGGACTGGAGTTGGGAACCTCTGCTCTAGGGTATATCCCATCCGGCCCATTGCTTTGTCTACTTTTAGCTTAGCTAGTTCCTCATAAACACAGTCTTCTGAAAATCATTCAAAATCCCCTTCACTACTGTTCTTATTTGTGGATGTTTCTGAGGTCCTGCTCTAGGTCTTGCTCTAGTGCACCTATTTTAAGCATATTTCATAAAGAAAAGTAAATGCCTATTTTTCTTTATAAAATACTAACATAAGTGGCCTTAAATGCTTCTTATTTTTAGACATGGACATTTACACCAATACTAAAAGCAGTCTAAATGACCATGCCTACATTTTGAAAGTACATTATAGTATTCCATAATCAATGTACGTACTTGCATGCTATATACAGACTCCACGTCTCTGCAGAAATTCTGTGAAAGCATGTCTATGTACATTGTCAGAGACATATACCAAACCCAGTCCTAAGTTGTCCTGGATCTGTATTAGGCTTGGTAAATGTCTCTGGTAGTGTACTTAGACACAGTCTCAAAGAATTTTTAGCACAAGAACATGGCAAAAGAATAATCTTTAGAGTAAATCTCTGCAGCAGTAGTTAACAGATTCACAAGGCAAAAAATCTAGTTAGCATTTTCCATAAAACTGCAGACCAGACAAACTTTGAGCCATTTAGGAAGAGAAACTAAGATAGTCAGCAGACAAGAACAGCTCAGCTAGAGCCAGCTCCCATGGAGAAATGATGACTCTTCTGTAAGATGCTCGTCTTCTAATTCCAATGTTTATGGTTTAAGGCCTGCCTATGAAGAAACTGGTGGGGAAACTAATACACATCCCTAATATTTATGACTTTATGTAGCAACTCCGATATTTGGCAATTGTATCAATAAGTATACTTACATTAATACTAAAAATTTTACTACTAAATTCAGTGGCTCTAGCTCTACATACAGTGTTGTTAATATAGGAATAATTTGAAATGTGTATAATAGACATTTCAAATTATTCCCCAGATGTTTTATAGAAAATTGACTACATAATATACATATGCTTCACTACAGTGCATTAAACGCAAGTTAACACACATTATTTGCCTATTTGCTAACAATGCGCATTTACGCAGATGAGCTTCCTTTCATTCCATACCTATTCCCTTCTCACACATTTTCAATGACACAACCTCCCATGACATGTTCAAGAGGCTCCGTCTTGTTTTATTTCAGAAGGGAATTAGAGACACTGGCCTATCACTGTTTTAATTCATGAGCCTAATACCGACATTCTGTTCTACAATTTTTTACCTATTATGTATTGTTGAATTTGTGCTATGTTAATGTGCATTGCAGAGCTGAACACATAAATCCTGTGACTAAACAAGAGTTGACTAGTGTCAGAGCTTTTGGACTCTGCATTCTAAAATCAATCCCTGTACATCCGCTTTTGTAATATAGTGCATGTCATTGCAGAGTAGGGGTATGCAGCTGTTCATGCATATTCTTTTTATTATTATTATTGAAGTTTGAAAAATATACATTTGCAAGAAAAAAAAACAAGGAAACAGTGCATGACCAGAACACAAATAGACAAATAATTTCCAATAAGAAAAAAGAAAAAAATGCATAGTAATCCACATCAAAGGAAGACCCATTGGTTAATTCAGGAAACTGAAAGGAAATACCAATGCACGTGGCCTAACAAAACCAGTGGTTATTACTTAACTTCTCACAAACACCCACCTACTTTTTCCTTTCTAGAATATTTTTTTCCAAATGCAAAGATCCTTGAAATACATAAATATTACCTTGAAAGGAAACAATACATTTGCATGGAAACCATAGATAGAAAGAGATCTCCAGGTCCAACACTAGGGGAATCAGGGCTAGGAATTGCTTTCCGGGGAGCTGTGTGCTCCTGGAAGCATCTGGAAAAGTAGCCTGTCTCTGCAGAGAAGAACTTCCTTGTTCTTAAGCTAAGCCCTGAATACACTCATTTTATCAATTTCAGATAAAAAGATTACTATCAAGGTGACCCTTTGCAAAATTCTATCTGTGGAGTCTTCCAAGAAGGCTGTGAAGTTCCTGCTTTCATTAGTCTGTAGGCAATTAAAATCACCCTCTTTACTAATCTGGGAAATATCTTTAGCAGGTAAATAAAAACATTTTGCAATAGAAAGTTCAGTAGTTAATTTTAACAATTCAGGAAAATATTATTTAAGCAAAATCTCAGGAGAGTAAAATGAAAATTTGCTAAATGTAAATCCCTAGCTCTAACAAGATGTACTATCTAATTTACTATTAAGTACCATAGAATCTTTTATAGCACACACATTCATAGCCTGCCGAACTTGCACCTGAGAATCAGTCTTCTTTACAGATTGTTCTACTTCAGAAACGTTTGAGTCAACATCCTGCAGTTTAGCATCATTTCTTGAGAAAAAACACAAAGGGCAAAGACAGATTTTGAAAGTCTTGTTTCTATACGGGAAAGAATATCCCATAAGTCTTTCAGAGTAACATCATGGGCTGTAAAAACAGATTCCCCCTCCAGAGCTGTAGATAAAACTATAGGAAAAGGCAAGGCAACAACATCAAGCACCAGTTACTGGATTCTCAGAGTCCTGCTCCACCAGAATAGTAGATGACAAAGGGGCCAGCAGGGAGGGTGGAGAATGCTCAATGGAGCTTAAAGAAGCTCCTTCTGGAGGAGGAGGTAAGATGTTCTGAATGGCCACCGCATGTTTATCCACAGGATCAGAGACGGTACTCACGTTTTTGATGACTCCAGATTCACTCTTATTCTTCCACTTTTTCTGTCCCATAACGAGAGACAAAATGAAATTACAAGCCACTGTTACTCGACAATACATCCCTGCAGATTTGCATGGCATCTCAGTGCTCAACCTGCCCCTTTGGGCTACACCATGCAGCTGCGTGTTGAAACAAATTCCAGCTTTTGAACCCAGTAAGGGTCCTTCTTTGGCCTGGCTGGCTTTCTCACTATCACCCATTTACTGGTATTCCTCCTGGGGGAATCAGCTGATAAGACCCACAGCAATTCTACTTCCATACCAAGATCTTCCAAGGAACCCCTAACAATGCTGACTTTTAAGCCCAGCAAGGATTCTTCTTCAGCATAGCTGATTCTCTTACTGCCTGCTAATCAGCACTCCTCCGGGGAGGGGGGGGGGGGGGGGGGGCAGCGGACACGACCCACAGCTATTCCACTTCTGTACCAAGATCTTCCCTGTTTGTGCATATTCAACTCCTTTTTTTTTTAAGTGCCATCAGTACAGACTCTTGGTGACCCCACAGCCCCTGGGTATTCTTGGTAAGGTATAACTGGAAGTAGATTGCCAGGTCTTGTCTTCCAAGGCAATGGAGGGTAAAGTGACTTGCCTAAGGTCACAAGGATTGCCAGTGGGAATCAAACACAGGTCTCTTGGGTACTAGACTGTTGTTCTAACCACTACACTACTCTTCCCTATTCAACTCCTTAAGTTGTCTTAAAAAATGTAATGTGCACTAAATTGATTTAATACTCATTAATTGACAAAGTGCATTGGTGAAAATGCAATGTGTGCCATCAAGTCAATGCTGATTCCTGGCAACCCAGGCCCTGCGTTTTCTTGACAAGGTGCAACCATAAGCAGATTGCCAGGTCTTTCTTTTGTGCAGCAATTTTACAGCCCCTGTTGTAAACTTCCAATATGGTCTGCCATCCAAGCACTAGCCAGGCCCAACCCCGCTTAGCTTCAGAGATCAGTTGAGACTAAATGCATGCTAAATCAATGGCAATGCACACTAACATTCTCTATTAAAGCAAATGTGTGAAATTAACTAAAACATCTGTAAATCAGGAATAATTATTGGAAAAAAAGGAAAACTAACCACATTTTTCTTGCCTGTGTACGTCCCTATTGCACATCCCTATTGCACAGCACACTATATACTGTAGTTATATCACAACTAACTTAATAACTATTGTCAAATCCTCTCAATAGCACTTGGCCAAAGAAGCATTAGGGTATTTTGCTATCTTTTTGGAGAAGACAAAGTAGAGTGATTTTACCAAGGCTTTGTTTTATGAACTTAGGGACTTAGGGCATGTTTACTAAACTGTGTAGCGTGGGGGTCAACGCATACCAGTGCACAGCACTGACATGAAGTCCAGGGCGCTTTGCTAAACATCCCGCATGAAGCAGTTAGCACATGAGTGGGCAGGGATAGGGCGTGTTAGGGCTGTAATGTAGGTGTTGATGGCACATTACGGTTAGCTCAGGCCTTATGGGTACATGCTAACTGCAACTTGCATTAAGTACGCCCTCATGGCAGCTCATGCAGTGCTGTGCAATTGCAGTGCAAAGGCCTCCACATAAATATGCTACCAGTGCAGGCTTTCGTAAACATGTCCCTTCTTCATCTAACTCACTTCCCACTCATGCCAGTAGTGTGTTCTAGAAAACCAAACATGTCTGGCTTGCTTTGAATCTGTAAATCAACTTAATATTTTTCCAGCACCATAGGAATATGTCTTTGTGTTTTTTATTATCCAAAAAGCTCCAATCCATGTGGTCAGTTGACACATACAACACATTCTTCATGTTATGGCATTAAATTATCAACTGGAATAATTTTTTGTAATCCATTCCCTCTGGGGTAGAAGCAAAACATCTGTGACTCATCACTGAAAATATGCTCAAAATATATAAGCACCAGATGTTTAAGTATTATAGACAAAGCAAACCTAAGAAATAATAATGGATGACTGACTGGCTGCAAGCTATTTAATAAAAAATTGTATTTCAACTTTAACTCTCAATGTTTCATTAACATTTCTTTAAATCATATACTCATTTCAATTGCAAGATAGTGCTTACCGAGGAGAAGCAAAGTATATATTAAAAAACATACAGCGATTGAATGGTTAAACCAATATGTATTTTGCTGTTTTGTATTTTGTTGTTTTGTGTCTTTTTGTTTTTTATCTTTTTGAAATGATATAACTCCATACAAAAGACCATATAATTAAGGGCACCTTAGTGTTGAAGTATGCTGCTGTCGCCTCTTAAAACGTTGCATAATTTCTATGCGCATTTCAAATTTATTGCACCATTCATTTATTTTAAGACTGTATTTGGAGTGCTGTGCACAATTTTGGAACCTGCAAATTCAAAAAGATGAAGTTGGTCCACGAGACAGCTAGTAAAATGGTCAACAGTGTTCATCATAAAGCAAATAGAAACAGATCTAAAGATCAAAACAAGGACAACTGTTGATGAAAGGCAGGATAGGGGTAATGTGATAGTCATTTGAACACCTTCAAAATATAAATAAACACAAGGCAGACCTCTATAAATGGAAAAGAATCTCTAGAATAGGATGAGAGTGAATGGGAATGGACTCAGAGGTAATGTACATAGTAACATAGTATATGACGGCAGATAAAGACCAGTATGGTCCATCTAGTCTGCCCAGCAAGGCGGCAAGAGTAGGTACACCTGCCGCTCCATGCAGGTCACCTCTCCCCATGCCTTTGTTTAGGGGTGAACCCACTACTCCATGTAGGTTACCCCTATTTGCTGAGACAGAAAGGGTGGAGATGCATGGAACAGCCTCCCCGTGGAGGTGGTGGAGACAACGATAATCACAGGTACACTAAAAAAAAATTTTTTTAAACTGCCTCTAATGTTTCGATTGATTTTTACGTTTTTTGGTGCGCTGAATCCAAATCTGGTAACCAATTTGCTCCATCACGTACAGATTTTTTGCTACATTGGGTTAGCAGTTTGAGGTGAACGTTTCAGATTGAGTGCGATCGAGATAAAGGTTTCTTGGATGAATTCTTTATACTAATTGTTTAGTAGTTATTCAAATAAGAATAAAGAAAATTGTAACAAGGCAGCACATAAGAATAGAGTAATGTCAACAAAACACACTGTGATGGTAGCAAAATTGTCTGCACTTAAAACAGCCACATACATGTGCACAAACATTGAGCATATAAGAGCAAGGTTAGACACAAAGCAAAGCAAAGAAATGTGCAAAAAATGTTGTACAGGTATGTATGTAAGAATAGAAAACGCAAACCGCACCATTGCAATACATGAAGACAAACACCCGATGGTGTGAAAATAAAATTCTAATAAATGAGATCCGACACTGTGGTAATAACTAGCAAATTTTTATTTCAAAGTTTAGTAAAAACACGATATTTGTCAACACAGTTTAGATTTTAAAGTCATTCTTGGGTCAATCAATCTCCTGGTGGGCCCGTTTGTTCTTCCCCCGAATGCTTCTCTTGGTGCGCTGCTTGGCGTATTTTTCATCTGGGGTTTCCCGCAGCAGCAACCAGCAGAAATCAGCCATCATAGTGGTGTTCCATCTTCCTTGGTACCTTCTCTCTGCGTCCTTGATGTCCTGGTGAAACCTTTCACCTTGTTCTTCACTGTACGCCCCCAAGTTTTCGGGAAAGTAGTTCACATGGGAGTGCAAGAAATGGACTTTCAGGCTCATGTTACAGCCTTGTTCTTTGAAGGCATTGAGCATCCTGGCAACAATATCCTTATAGTTCTCATCCCGCCTGTTCCCCAAGAATTTGAGAACAACATCCTTGAAGGAATCCCAGGCTTCTTTTTCCTTCTCAGACATCGTTTCAGCGAATGCTCCATCTGAAATGAGTTTCCTTATATCAGGGCCAACAAACACTCCTTCCTTTAGCTTTGCTTCAGAAAGTCGGGGGAACTTTGAGCAAAGGTACCGAAAGCACTCACCATCTTTTGGAAGGGACTTGATGAATTGCTTAATGAGACCCAACTTAATGTGGAGAGGTGGTAATAGAATTTTATCACGAGGTACCAAGCTCTCATGAAGAACATTTTTCTCACCGGGTCTCAAATACTCCCGAATTGGCCAGTCTTTTTTCCCCCAGTGTAGGTCGCGGGCCCGGCTATCCCACAAGCAAAGGAAGCAGGGATATTTGGTGAAACCGGATTGCTGCCCTAATAGCATGGATAGAATTTTAAAGTCTCCACAAATCATCCACTTATGCTCATCATAACGAATCTTCTGAAGAATCAGGGCCAAATTCTCGTATTTTTCTTGGAGAATAACAGAGTGAGCAATAGGAACTGAAGCGAATGTGTTGCCATTATGAAGAAGAACACCTTTTATGCTGTCTTTTGACGAATCAATGAACAGCCGCCATTCAGCAGGATCATACTTGAGTTTAAACTTTTCCATCACTCCGTATATATCGTTGCAAAATACCAAATCTTCCTCTTTGCTGAAATACTTCAAAAATTGTGTCTCGCGGTTGCGGTACCAATAAAAAGTTGTTCCTGGTGACAATAGATTTTTCTGTTTAAGCCGAGAACCTAGCAGTTGGGCAGCATCTTTTGGGAGTCCTAAATCCCGGACTAAATCATTCAATTCAGCTTGAGAGAAAAGTTCAGGTTTCGGATCTGGTTCAGTTTCAAACTCGGAAGTACTGGACTCATCGGGAAAAGCCATCTGATGAGTCTCATCATGATCAGAACCGTCCACACAAATATGATCCAAAGATTTTGGTGGTTCAGGCAGAGGTACTTCGTTGCTATGAGGCATAGGCCTAATTGCTGAGGGAAGGTTGGGGTAACTTATTACTTTCTTATTTTTTAAGTTGTATCCCTTCACAATGCAAGAGCAAAAATAGCAGTAACTGCTGTGGTCTCTTTGTTCACGCCACATCATAGGTATTCCGAAACGAAATGCTTGTTTTTTACCTTTCATCCATAAGCGTAGATCTTCCTCACATGTCTTGCACACTTTGTGAGGAGCCCACGGTTTGTCTTGATCGCCTAACTTCAAACCGAAATAGGCGAAATATACTTTTTTAATAAATGCAGAAAT
Source organism: Ichthyophis bannanicus (assembly GCA_033557465.1). Lineage (NCBI taxonomy): Eukaryota > Metazoa > Chordata > Amphibia > Gymnophiona > Ichthyophiidae > Ichthyophis > Ichthyophis bannanicus. Next base: position 870,198,629 of record CM066032.1, on the reverse strand, counting down.
GTTCCTCTGCCGCTTTTTCACGGTATATTCCCCACAAATAAAACAAAAACTGTCCGGAGAGTTGACGCAACCTCTGGCTCTGTGAGCCATCACAAATACACAGCACTGCAAACTACAACTGTAGTGAACCACTTCGGAATAAAGCTGGATTACGACTGAGCAAACAAAAGGTAATAATGAACTTGCAAGAAACTGAAATTTGACAGGAACGTTCATGTCGCAACCACCGTGTTTGAGCGAGCGAACGAGGCGAGGCGAACAGGAAAGAACATGCGCCAGCGCGAGTACTGGATTTAGCCCCCCGCCTCCCAATTGTCCTGTTAATGTATAAAATGAATACAAAACACTCTAAAATATCATGAGAGAGTGTTTCTAGTTAGTTAACCATTACAACCTCTATTTTGGGCCAAGAAAATAAACTGCAGTCGGCTAAAAAGAAATTATGTGAACATTCCTTATATGGGTAAGAAATCTAATTTTGCAAGAAAACGTGACGCGATGGAACATTTTGGCTATTTTTCCTGGATTCAGCACCCCAAAATCTATAGGAATCAGTTGCAAAACTGGAGGCAGTTTTTTGATAGTGTACCTGTGTAATATATGAGTTGAAGAAAGCATGGGATAAGCACAGTTGATCTCTGAGGGAGAGTATGGGGTTATAGAGCTGAGCAGTTGGTGTGGATAGGAAGACTGGAAAGGTTGTATGGTCTATTTCTGTTGTCATGTTCCTTATTTCCACATTTTATGCAAAACAGATCTCTTCTGCCTCATTGTATTACATCTACGTCCAACAAAGTTGCTAACAGAGTTTCTGAAAGCCATTCACATTAAGATCAATATTCAGTGACAGCAGCCAGACTAATTTTTATACTCTAGCATTTAAAAAATGCATATATTCAGTGCTGCTACAATGTGTGTCTTTGAGTCAATGCTGACTCCTGGTGACCCAGCAGCTCCTGGGTTTTCTTGGCAGTGTGACCAGCAGTAGATTCCTAGGCCCTTCTTCCAAGTCAATGGAAAGTTAAATGATTTGCCCGAGGCCACAAGGAGTGCTAGTGAAAATCAAATGCTGCTCTTTTGGTTATCAAGCCAGTGCTCTAATCACTAGGCTTCTCCTTCAGTGGACAGGGCTAACAAAAAATTAGTGCCTGATGGTAGCAGCTAAAATAGGAAAAATACAGACTGCAGCACTTTTATCATGTCTACATTTCATGCAGTGGACTGTGGGGAGGCGTGATAAGGGCAGGGAGTAGGCATAACTATTTTTGGCAGTCACAGTGTAAAAATATTTCACCCGATGGCTGCCAAAAATGCTTCAATTAGGGCTGCAGATACCGCCACCTCGAGGTGGCGATATCTGCAATCTTTCCATTCTCCCGGCACCATAGGCCCCCAATGGCCCTATAATGCCCCCCGATTCAACAATATTTTAAGAAGTGCCCCCCCTCCTTCAGCACCAATCCCCTCTGGACACCTTTTGATCCTCATCAGGAAATGTCTGAGAGAATGCACCCCCTGACAATCATGAACATCCCAGCTAGTCACTTGGATGCCAAGGGCCCCCTCCACCCATTTTAAAAAAAAAAAACCTAGCTAGCCAGTGAGGATTCTGATCCCCACTTCCCTCCCCCTTCAAACTATACATCCCGGCTAGCCAGTCAGATTAATGGGAACCTTCCCCCCTGCTCCTCCCCAGCCATTACCTTATGGTATACCCAGTGGTCCAATGGTCACTGGGGGCAAAAGCGTTCCTCCACCCTCCATCCCCCATCATGGCCCCAGCACAAAAGGATGCGATCAAGTGGTACTGCCCTCTAGCGTCCTGATGTTAGGGGGCAGTACTGTGAGATCACGGCCATTTTGGGAGTACCAATGCGGAGGGAAGGAGCAGTCCTTAGCACCTTGCCTCCTCATTGATACTCACAAATATGGTTGGGATCTTGTGATGCTGCCCCTTATATCAGGTTGCAAGGGGGAAGCACTGCATTATCATGGCCATTTTGTGCAGGCCCGGCAATGGGGTAGAAGTGGGAAGGACCACTCTTGCCCCTTGTGAGCACTAGACCACCAGGTATTATGAAGTATGACCAACAGGAAAAAGAAGATGCCTTCCGCAGAAAAACAGTGAAGGGGAAGCGGAGGGCAAAAACCACAGCCCACACTGGGAAGATGCGTAAAAAACTTTTATTGATGACCCACTTAAAAGTTTCGGCCTGAGGCCTTCTTCAGGGGTCAGAGGAGACAAAAGACAACGTCTAAAGGGTGGACCAAGGCACTCTTCCCAATCAACAATGCTGCTGAGGCAGGAAAACGCCACACAAGTGCAACCAGAAAGAATAAAAACATGGAGGGGGACCTCCTACTGCAAACGTCATCCATTTGGGCGTCGTTTTCCTGCCTCAGCAGCATTGTTGATTGGGAAGAGTGGCTTGGTCCACCCTTTAGATGTTGTCTTTTGTCTCATCTGACCCCTGAAGAAGGCCTCAGGCCGAAACTTTTAAGTGGGTCATCAATAAAAGTTTTTTACGCATCTTCCCAGTGTGGGCTGTGGTTTTTGCCCTCCGCTTCCCCTTCACATTATGAAGTATGAACAAGGTGGAGGTGAGGTACAGGGACTCCATTAGGCCAGCTGGCTAGCTGGGATTGTTTTTAATAGGGGGAAGGGAGAAGGGGTGAGGCCTCAACTGGTTAGGCAGGTTTTTTTGAAATGGGTGGAGGGGGGGCCTTTTGGTGCCTCACTGATTAGCTGGGATGTTTGTGATTGTCAGGTAGTGCTCTCATCCCCCCAGACAGTTCCCGATGGGAATCGGGAGCTGTCTGAGGTGAATCGGTGCGGAGGGGGAGGGAAGATACTTTTTAAAATGTTGTTGGTGCCGTAGATCTTTATATCCATGGCACCAACTATATTGTAAGATTGGGGAGCCCGAGTGAGCCATTGGCAGGAATCCCAGTAGCGCTATGCCCGATCACTACCTGTATTCCCATTGGACTTAACGCAATAGCTGCAAATGGATACTGTGGTTTAGTAAACTGATATCCATCATAGAGAGGTGATATTCAGTCTCTAAACATATAGCTTAGTTAGTTGACATTGGGTAAGCAGCCTTAAAGTTAACCAAGTGAGTCTGCAAGCGTAGACAGCAATTTTATGACAGGTCACCTAATTTGGGAGGTCAAACAAGCATCTATTTTAAGGCTATTTTAAAAAGGCACATAGCCACCTATGTGTCTTTATAAAATTGTCCCACAAAGGCTGCCAAAACTATGATTCTCAGGAGCTTGTGTAAATGTTTGTACACATGGTACATGTGAATGCACTTATTTTATCAAGACCAGGTATAAACTGCGACTCCATCTGTGTTCTACCCCCAAACACACCTACACCCTATACACATATAAGTATTGTCAGACGGCTGCCTGGGTGAGAATCTTCACAGTCTTGACAAGTGCATATCTCTATATGATTTGCAAGGTATTGTGGACAATGTAGTTCATTCACACCAGACACAGCTGCTGACAATAATTAAGTTGTGCTCTTGGGTAAAGCCAATAAGATATTTATTTATGGGGTTATTTCTCCCAACACAGATATGCTTGGTAGCACATAAATTAGGTAACTTGCTTTCAGTGTTAACTTGGAAAAACAAAGTCAAAATCAGGAAAACAACAAATGAAAAGCCACAAAGCAAGAAACAAACTGTTCTTTTCAGGTTAACTTCTTTTTTTTTTTTTAATTCTTTATTTTCGTTTTATAACAACAAAGGAAAAGGAAGACATACAGCTAAAAGACAGATACATGAAATGTAATACATACACCAAAGTAAACCCCTGCCACCCCCCTCCCCCCTGCTTCTTCTCTAGAAAACTAATCATTCCCGAAGCGGGCGTGTACTTACATTATTGTGTTACAAAACCTAACGGTGATCTGAAACATGATGAGTGCACATTATACAGGCATGTTGGAGCAATGAGCAGATTGTACATAATCATTAAGCATCTGCCATTTAGACAAGCGAGAGTGAGGTTGGGTGTGGGGAATAGCTCTCCGAGGTATCTGCTCAAATTTACTATATAAGCAGACGAGGTTCCACCATTCATTGACAGTGAGTCGAGAGCTATCCTTCCAATTCCTCGTGATTAAGCATATGGCTATACCCAGCATGAAATCAAGGAGAAAGCGACCCTTCTTAGGAAGAGAGGGGACCTCCGCCACAGAGCGGAGTCCCACGATCTTCCAAGAGAGAGGTTCGTGAAGGTGTAAGATAAATTGGATACGACCCCAGACCCGCCCCCAATAAACCTGTAGATGAGGACATTCATAAATAACATGAGCGAAGGTTCCCACAGCAGTATGGCAAGACCAACACTGGTCCCTAGCATTTGTGTTCCATTTGGCTATTTTTTCTGGAGTATAAAAGCATCTGTGTGCAAAAAAGAAGAGAGTTTGGGTAACAGAGGCAGACCGGGAAACCCGCACTACTTTGCTCCAGAAAACGCTCCATTGCACAGGGGTTAAAATGGTTTGCAGTTCGCGCTCCCAGGCTTGTTGGGCTCTAAAAGTGGCCGTGTCTGTACCCTGACATAATATTTTATAAAAGTTAGAGGCTACCCCATGTGTACTACTAATAGAGTGAACTATCCCTAATAGCCCGTCCTCAGTAGGGGCAGAGGGCGGCATGATTCCAGCACTTTTGAGGCAGTGTTGAAGCTGCATCAATTGAAAGTAGTGTTTCGCTGGTAACGCAAATTCCTTTTGTAAATCAGAAAAGGTTTTCCAACGGGCTGCAGAGAAAAGCTGTTGGGGTGTCCAGATCCCCCTTGAGTACCAGGGTTTCCATGCTATCGTTCTATTTAGGACTTGAATTCTGGGGTTATTCCATAGCGGGAGTGCGTCCTGAGGACATACGTGCGGGCCCAGTGATAGAATGAGAGTATTAAAGGCCGCAAGAGTATCAACAATCATTGGTGGATGGCGGGTGTCTACTTGATAGGACATACCGGGGAGATGGGTCAGCGGAATTGGACTACTAAGCTCCTCTTCTATGTCAAGCCAAACTGGTCTGCTGTCTGTTGAGGCATCTAGCCATCGGGCACCTTGCTTAAGTAGGAAGGCTCGATGATATCTAAGAAAATCAGGAAATCTGGTGCCCCCTCTTTCCTTAGCAGACTGTAGTTTTTGTTTAGCTATCCTTGGTGGCTTGCCCTGCCAGAGATAACAGACGAGAAGGCCCTCAATATCTTTATAAGTATGTAGCGGAAGTAAGCATGGCAGCATTTCTAAAATGTAGTTCACTTTGGGGACTATCATCATTTGCACAGTTTCTAAGCGGCCCCACCATGTAAGAGATAAGGGAGACCAACGATTCGTGAGCTCACGGACTTTGGAGACTACCTCTTTGGCATTAAAACTGATAGTGTCTTCTAAAGGAGAACAGTAATGGACCCCGAGATACTTCACCATGCGGGATTGCCAGAGGAAGGGAAAGGCCTGCATGTCAGCCTCATGTACCCAGCGGTTCAGTGGGAATGCTACAGATTTGGTCCAGTTAATTTTATAGCCCGATAATTGTGAATAGCCGTCAATCAGATCCAAGACAGCTGGAACCGAATCGAGGGATACGAAAAGCATAAGGTCATCTGCATATGCAGAGAGTTTAATCTCCCTATGACTGAAGGGGACACCTCGAATACGTGCAGACTGTCTAATAAGAAGGGCTAGGGGTTCAAGAGCTAGATCAAAGAGCATTGGTGATAGGGGGCAACCTTGACGCGTGCCTCTTTGGAGATTAAATGGCTGAGACTTGATGGCATTTACACAAATACTGGCGACAGGTTGAGTATACATGACTTGGAGATATCGGAGGAAGCCCTCCCCAAAGCCATACCATCGGAGAACTGCAAATAAGAAGGGCCATTCTAGGCGGTCAAAGGCTTTTTCGGCATCCAGGGAAAGACCCACCCATGGATGATCTAGATTGGCAGCACTGGATAGTACATGGCACAAGGTCCGAGCATTGTCTGCAGTTGATCTGCCGGGTATAAAACCGCATTGGTCGGGGTGAATTAGGGTGGCCATCCTGTCAGATAGCCTGGTGGCCAAGATCGTTGCGAAGATCTTATAATCGGCATTAAGTAGGGAGATTGGACGGTAGTTGGCGGTCAGTAGCGGGTCTCTGCCTTCTTTCTCAAAGACTACCACATTAGCTGCAGAAAAGGATCCCAAAGAGGATGCATCTACCGCAAGGGCAGTAAAATAGAGTTGTAAATAGGGAACTAAATCTGCACTGAACGTTCTGTAGAATTCGGTCGGGAGACCATCGGGCCCTGCGGCACGGCCCGAGGCTGTTCGTTTTAGGGCGGATTGGATCTCTGAAGTAGAGAAGGGTTCATCCATCGCATCCCTATCATCTTCGGAGAGGGTCGGACGCTGAATGCCAGAAAGCAATCGCTCGAATGTCTCTGACGAGAACTCACATTCAGATTGATATAGGCGGGTATAGAAATCCCGAAAGAGCTCTACAATGTCGGAGTCTGTGGTCACTATGCCCCCTCCCTGTGGAGCTCGAAGGGCCGCTACACGTTTGGCTTCTTTTTGACCTTTCAAGGCGTTGGCTAAGAGTCGACCGGCTCGGTTATTTTCACGATAATATGTCCCTCGCTGAAGCTCAATACTCTTAGAAGCTGCAGTTGAGAGGATTGAATTATATTGAAAACGGAGACGCTGTAATCGAATTAATACACAGGGATCAGTACGTGAATTTAGAACTCGTTCGCCTGCTTTTATTTGTTGGTCTAGAATGAGTAGCTGCTGTTTGCGTTGTTTTCGCAGGCGGATTTGATAGCTAGTGATCGTTGCTCGAATGGCCGCTTTGAAGCCCTCCCACCAAGCCCAATTCGCAGTATCCTGGGGTAGATTAAAATGGAAGTAATCCTGTATGGCTGCTCGAATTTCTAACTGGAACTCTGGCTGAGTTAACAGGGCTCTATCAAAGAACCAGGCCCCCGAGTTCCCTTGGGGTGCAGTAGTGAGTAATTGAAAGGAAATGGCAGCATGATCTGAAATATGTTGGGAGTGAATCTTTGCAGTGTCTACCTGAGGAACTAACAGTTTTGATATTAGAAAGAAGTCTATGCGAGACTGGGATTTATGAGGGGAAGAGAAGAAGGTGAAGTCAAGCTCATTGGGGTGTAGTAACCTCCACAGATCAACTAAAGCAAGATCTTTGATCAGGGAGGTAAGCGTGGTATGACTCTTGGGGGGACCACTTGTCCTAGGCGGCTGTTTGTCAATCAGGGGATCAAGGACTAGATTGAAATCCCCCCCAATTATCAATGAAGTATTAGCAGAGGCCTGCGCAACCTGAGCAATGGTAGCAAAAAAGGCAGGGTCATCCACATTAGGAGCGTAAAGGCATATACATGTAACTTCAAGGCTACCTATCTTGAGGTGAACTCTGGACCATCTTCCTTCTGTATCTGAACTAGTCGCAATAATAGTAGCATGCAAAGATTTCCTAACCAGTATGGCAACCCCACATTTCTTAGAAACGGCTGGGGAATAGGCGGCCACCATGTAAGGTTTAATATTGAGTTTAAGAGTTTCCTTCGAATTTAAGTGCGTTTCTTGGAGAAAAATCAGATCCGCAGCTTCCTGACTTAGGTAGCTTAGGATTTTCTTCCATTTTATCGGATTATTGATTCCTTTTACGTTCAATGAGAAAATCTTACATGGTGCCATCAATCAGTAATAAACATTTTAGGTAAGGGCGCTTGAAAACATACAACATAATCAGAATCTGTGCGACAATGACATAATCACCGAGTATTCTGGCTAATACACCCCATATTGAAAAGTATGTACCAAAGTATCTTAGAGAAGAAGCAAAACCCCCAAAGAATATGGCGACCATATGTCTGCGGGTGGAGGCCCTAGAGAGGAAAAGAAAGACATGAAAAAAGAAAAGAAACACCAGAGTCCGTAATTAACACTGTCTCTGATACTCATCGAGGCTACTGTGGGTAGATGGAGTCGGGTCACAGAGATCATCTAAAGTAAGGCAACAAACTACCCTCGCCAGACTCTTTGCTGGGCTGCGGCAAATCCAATATGGCAGGCATAGCGGATATGAGAATACTTGCAGGAATATTCTGGAAGTCAACGCATCAAGTCGGCTTCTTTGGAATCCAAAAACTCCGCTAGTAGATCAGGGTCCTCAAATGTTCTTGTCTGATTGTGCAGCGTGACTCGGAGCTTGGCCGGGTACATCAGGCCATAGCGTGCTTGTAGTTGTTGAAGCCTCGGCCGGAATTCCAGAAAGCGCTTTCGGCGGTCGACCGTGGGTTTAGCCAAGTCGGGATAGAAGGAGATCTTGTGGCTCTCAAACTCCATATGGCCCTTTGCCCGAGAGGCATTTAGAATTTGCTCAACGTGTTGATATCTCAGAAGTCTAAAAATGATAGGCCGCGGGGTCTTCCTGTTGAGCGTTATGCTTGTGGGTACACGATGAGCGCGATCGATCTCCAAATCTTTGGCAAAGGTGATTTGGAGTAGGGAAGGGAGGATTTTGCATAAAAACTCTTTCATGTCTCCCGATTCCGCTCCCTCCGGTATGCCCACGAGTCGTATGTTGTTACGGCGCGCTCTATTATTGCCATCTTCCACTTCTTTCTGCAAGGCCCGCACCTGACGTTCAACTTTGTCGAGTTTGGACAACCGGGCTGCATGGGAGTCCAATATGCTCTCCATTTTGTCCTGACGCGAAGAGAGCCCTTCTAGCTTGCTTTGCAGCACACCAAAATCTTCCCGCAGCGCTCGGAGTGCTTCACCGTTTGACTGCACGAGGTCCTTGACCCCTCTAATCTCTGCGAGGATTTCCTGCTGCATTTCGGGGCCCTCGCGCGAGGCCAGCCCCTTCTGCGTGGACGGAGGTTCAGTTTTGGAACGTTTGCCGTGAGAAGCCGCTGGAGATCCAAATTCCAGGCGCGTGGGTTTGGTCCCCGCCATCTCACCAATGTGCCCCGGCAAGATCAGAGTAGAAGTTCCAAGTATGTACGGTGTTAATTCAGGATTCTGAGTAGGCCTCTCGGGAGCCTCAGCGCTATGCGACCATCCCGCTGGACATCAGGCTCCGCCCCCTTTTCAGGTTAACTTCTGATTACTTCCCACATAGATACAGAAGTGATTCTCTCCTAGCTCACAAGCAATTAGGTAAGGCTTAATTGCTAGCAGTCACCAGCTGAAACCCCTTAGCTGGCTTGCCTTCCACTGTGTGGGTCAAATCCTGCTTTAGGAGCTTTTCTGAGTAGATTAAAGAACAAATTTGTATTTCTTTGTTTATTTATTTATTTATTTATTTAACAATTATTTCTATACCAATGCTTAATTGGCGGCTTTTGGCCTTCCTATCATACCACCCTTTCTGGTGCACTTGACTGTCCTGCAGGTTCCTCTCAGCAACCTGCGACGTCCTTTTCAAACGTGCTCTCAAATCCCCCATCTATGTGGCCAACCCCAGATCTACGGGGCCAACCTCAGAATCGGCCCTGTATGTCCGGGGTCACAGCCCGGCCATGCCCCACCCTCGCTCCACCTCCAGACCACCCCCGCCCGCCCCCGTCAAAGGCTCCCTGCAGGGCCAGCCCATCCATTGTGCAAGAATGTTGTTGGCAAAGGGCCCCGCGCTTCAGGGGACTCCGTGCCAACAACTTTCTGCATGCTGTAGGCTCACCTCCTGTATATACCTGTCAGATTTCCAGAAGCTAGACAGATTCTTTGCTGCTTATCGCAGGGGAAAGCAGTGGATTTTGCCAGTCTACTTTAATATTGGTTTATTGACTTTTCCTCCAGGAACTTGTCCAAACCTCTTTTAAACCAAGCTACACTAACAGCTGGGGGGTGGGGTTATAGGAGTAGCCTAGTGGTTAGAGCACCAGCCTGGTCACCAAGAGACCTGGGTTTAATTTCCACTGGAATTCCTTGTGGCCTTGTCAAATCACCTTACCCTATACTGCCTCAGAAGAAAGGTTTGGCACTCTCCTTCTGGTCACACCCTGCCAAGAACACCCAAGGGCTGCTAAGTCAGCATTGACTCAATGATACACTAGCAGCTTTTACTACATCCTCCGGCATTGAATTCCAGAGTTTAAGTACACAAGGAGTGAAAAAATATCTTCTCTGATTAATCTAATTGCAACTTCATTGTGTGTCCCCTAACCTTTCTACTTTTTGGGGGAATAAACAACTGATCTATGTTAACCCATTCCACTCCAGGCGTCTATCATATCTCCCTTCAGTCATATCTTTGGATTCAGTTCACTATACGCTGAGATTGTAAAAGCTGCAGAATTTGGTAATGTCTGAAACAGGGATGAAATGGTTTCATTTGTATCTGAACAATTGTTATCAACAGGTCAGGGGAGGCTCTTGGAGGTCACAATGGTCCCTAATAACACAGGAAATTCCACAGGGCTTAGTCCTCTTTTATTTAATCTGTATGTGTGTCCACTTTGTTCACTTATGAACTATTTTGGGGAAAACGTTCCTATATATGTTGATTATTATGTGCATGTGCCATTTGACATTCATGTAGGTTTTCAAGACATCTTGCTGCCCCTGCTATTTGGAATGCACTACTGGAAAAGCTATGATCCACAACTGATATAAAATACTTCCAGAAGTTACTCAATACCACCCTATTCATTGAACATTTTAATGAAGACCAGCAATCTCAGTAATCTCTACACAGAACCATGTCCATTCCACCCCACAATCCGATTTCACAAGCCAAGATATCTGCACCACTCCCAACTATATACTTCGATGTATATAGTTTTTTTTCAAAACTCCCACCTAACCCTCCCCTTTCTCCTGTGAGATTTAGGGGCTTGTTTACAAAGCTGTGGTAGCGGTTTGCGATCATTATCGGAGCCGTGGCCCCATTGGATTATAGCGAACCGCTACCGCGGCTTTGTAAACAAGCCCCTTAATCTTTAAATCTTGCTGTATGAAGTTACAAGACTGTTTAAGTTTTTGAAATGTGATGTTACTGTTTACAATTGAAAGTTCTTTGTAAAAGTTATTGTTTATAATTGGATGTTCTTTGTAAAAGTTGATGTTAATCTAAACCGCCTTGATTAAACAAAAAGGCGGTATTAAAAAAACCTGTTAAATAAATAAATAAAAACTTTTGATTTTTTTTCAGACAGTAGCTTCATGGCTATTAGAACATGGGTTAAAAATTAATTATAAGAAAAATTAAGCTTAGTTCGCGACATAGAATAAAGTGTTGCTCTCCCTAAATCTTGGCTCTTGAACAAGTAAGTTGTGACAGTGAGTAGCCAGGTTATGTGCTTTGGTATAATATTAGATCAACATCTGAACATGCATAATCATGTTGGGAAAATAATTCTAAAATCCTTTTTTTGAGATAAAGATATTATGATAGCTTCATTCCTATCTGTCTAAATGTGAGTTTATGTCAGTATTTTAAGCATTGTTGTTCCCATTTTTAGATTATGCTAATGTAGCTTTAAAGGGGATTCTGGTATCTACTTTGAATGCCCTGCAGCTTGTTCAGGGTGCAGATACAAGGGTCTTATTACATAACTCTAGGTCAGTCCTTATCAGCTTGTTTGTGTTTTTGCATTGGTTGCCAGTTGAGCAGCGCATTTATTTTAAGATATTGCTTGTCATTTTAAAGATTAAATGACATCTATCAGCAATATGCCTAAACTCCAGACATTGCTCCTTCCACCTTGCTGCTCCTTATGCCTAGAACAAACTACCTGAGTCTGTACGTCAGGCTTCATCTCTGGCCGTTTTCAAATCCAGACTGAAAATTCACCTCTTCAAAGTTGCTTTTGGATCCTGATCTACTTAGTCTCCTATATATTTCCTTACCATACTCTATGGAGGTAATTCCAGGACACGAATAAGGGGTATGTACGTGCGGAGGTGACGTGTATCTCCTGAATCTGTCCCCAACCATATTCTGAAACACAGCTGCAATTCATGTACACGGTGCTAGCATGGGGATCTCAGAATGTTCTCAGAAGGGGCAGAATGGGAACGTGGTCAGAGACGTGTAAAGCGTATTCAGGCAGGCCTGTGACATGCTATTATGCCATGTCATAGCTGCTATATATAGGTTCAGGGCATCTTTGGCGAATGTGTGTGTGCATGTGTGTGGTTTGAGAAGTGCATGGGGGATCTTGTGCACTCATCTGTAATTCAGGGGGGACATGAAAGGCTGGCCGGTACCTGGACTGTATGGCTGAATAGGTCTTTGGTGCGACCTCATTTGGAGTATAGTGTGCAATTCTGGAGACCGCACCTTCAAAAGGATATAAACAGGATGGAGTCAGTACAGAGGGTGGCTACTAAAATGGTTAGTGGTCTTCATTATAAAGCATATGAGGACAGACTTAAGGATCCTAATATGTACAACTTAGAGGAAAGGCGGGATAGAGGTGATATGATTAAAACGTTTAAATACCTCTGTGGCATAAATGCACAGGAGGAGAGCCTCTTTCGATTGAAAGCAAGTTCTGCTATGAGGGGACATGGAATGAGGATGAAGTGATATGCGGAAATATTTCTTTATGGAAAGAGTGGTGGATCCATGGAATAGTCTCCCAGTGGAGGTGGTAGAAATGAGGACAGTATCTGAATTCAAAAAAGCACGGGACAAACACAGAGGATCTCTAAAGGAAAAAAGGGGACTGTTGTAGTCGTTGATATGGAAGGACAGACTAGACAGGCCATGTGGTCTTTTTCTGTCGTCATATTTCTATGTTTCTATGTTTCTACAGCATCATCAGATGCCAGTGTGATTGGGCAGTCAAACTCAGCCAGGACTCACCATAGCTAAATGTCAAAACATGTCCCAGTCAGTCATAAGGGACCCTTAGAATAAGGCACTCAACAATGAATACAGCACTAATGCATGCCCATAATGCACTGTTTGTGGGGCAGGAATCAAAGGGGTAGGTTCCTAATGTCACATACCTTGTGATGCATGGTATGTCCTGACATACATGTTCCCGTATACCATATTGGCACACCTAGCACCTTGCAGGGCATGAAGGGTATATGGTCTAGTTTGCAGCAGCTGTCATATCTCATTTGTATGCATGTCCAGTGTGCATCAACAAATGACTGTCTGTGAAGAGCAGCATTGGAGATACATGTTTTTCCGAAGGGGCATGGTATCCTCGGGTAGGTCATAGGGATGGGCAGGATCAGAAACATGCAAATGTTTGGAATACAGTGTGTGCGAGGATATCCACAACGTTACACATGACCCCATGTCCATGAATATTGGTGGAAATGTCATTCTCCTTCGCACAGCATAGCTTGTGCCTGCACCCAGCAGGAGACATTGAATAAGGGCAATACCTAGAGATTTGTCTGCTGAGCCAATATAAAGGTTGTGACAGGTGGTAAGCTGGTGTGACTGCAGTCAGCAAAACAATATAGGATGCAGTGAGAAAGAACAGACTTTAGAGGTGCAGGAAGCCTGCAAACTAAAGAGGCAGGAATGATTACCTTCAAAGAAATATGATGGAGAGCAATAGTGATTATTCAGGCTAAGCCGACATTCACTGTTTGTGGTAAAGGAGCTAATGTAGGAGACCAAAACAAATCATGTTAAGGAAAATGGGAATGTTGAAGTATGATCTGTATGTGATGGAGCCCAAAAAAAGAGGTTTGTGTGAGAGAGAAAGGGAGGTCATATTTGGATATCTGCTATGCCATGCCATTATGGTATACCAGTGAGATATAGCCATGACTTGCCCCTACGGCAGATGAGTAGCCTAGTGGTCAATACAACAGCCTACTATACCAGAGCTCCAGGGTTCAAATATCACTAGTGTTCTCCCCCACCCCCCTCATCCTTGTGGCATTAATTAGCCCTGCAGGGTATTTCTCTATGCATAATTTATGAGGCACATTTCCAATGTGACAGGCACAAATATGTATGTCATTTTATGTAACCATGTGAGGCATTGTACCTAGGGAGTTCCTTCCATAAATGACTACTTGAGGAGTGCTGTGGTACTCATGTGTGCACAGGGTCCTTGCTTGCATCCAGCTAGATGCATGCAAGCATTTTTATATCTGATACAGTGCTCCACATTCCCCTGCCTATGTGAATATGTGAGTGCATCTGGAGCCTTCAGCGGGAGGAGCAGCAGTGGGCAATTGCAAGGAATGGATGACGTCAACTCCTGGGTTTTGATGGCCTTGCTGCATGCTGCAGACTTTGAAAGGATGAGGGGTCAAGGAGACGCCATATCCCAGAGAACCCAGGCTGAGGAGCTAGTTCATGGACATGTCTGTTGGCCTACATTTTTCCAGGTCCTCCTTGAATCGAGTAGCCATACATGAGCTGTGACTGGAGCTAGGGCTGCACCATGCTGCCCTCACTCACAGGGGACAGGCCATGCTTACGTTTGCCAAGGTCGCCACAGTCCTTGCCATACTATGACATAGGTCTTTCCTGTAGATGTTGGCAGCTCCAGGAGGTCTGAGCCCAGCAGCATTTCCCAGGTGCCTGCTGCAGTAGCTGAGTGCCTTTATGTAGGGCCGGCCCATCAACTAGGCAGGCTAGGTGGCTGCCTAGGGTGGCAGACTTCTGTGGGCAGCAAGATATATGCTTCTGCACACATGGCCTTCTGCACCTCCATGCATCCAGCCGTGCCACCCTCCCCCTGTGCTGAACTGCGATGCCGCCCCTCCCATCGCCACTGATTCCAGTGGTGGGTGGCTAGGCTCGGTGGCACCAGCCTTTGGCTGAAGCACATTGTCTGTCACTTCTGCCAGGCTGCCCACCACTGGAATCAGTGGCAGAGGGGGGGAGTGCAAGGCTCAGAATGGGGCAGAGAAGGACGGCGCAGTGTACATGGGGGGGGGTGGCATGGTGCACAGGGGGAGAGGGATGGCATGGCCAGGGCTTATGCCCAGTGTGGCAAAAACCCTTGAGCTGGCCCTGCCTTTGTGGGGCTAGAGTGATCCTGTGTCTTCTGATGGTGAAATATGGGCCCACGTAATAGAGGAATCTCCTGAGATGTGTAATCACTGCATGTCTCTGTTATAGGTAGATGGGAGCTGTCAGCACTGTTGAGTGTGTATCTATTTGGCATTGTGTATAGAGTTTGATGTGTGGCAGCCCATCTATGGGCCCTGCATACTCAGCAAGGTCTGTGAGGTTCGGCATGGCATATGTGCCACCGTGAGTAAAATCTGAATGGTAGTGTGGTATGCTACCGATCCAACCTTTTCTTCACTACAGCATTTGGCACATGTCTCCTCAGAATTTTACCCACAGACAGGGCATGCCCAACCATTGGGCAAACTCGGCGGTTGCCAAGGGCATTTGCCTTAAATGGGCAGCAGGTGCAGGCCCTTCAAAGCTATACATCTGCTTTTGGCTGCAAGAGGAGATGAGAAGCATGAAGGTCACCTAGTGCTACTACACTTAGAGACAGGTCAGGGACTGGACCTGCCACATCCAACTATACTTATCTTTTGGCACACCCACCCAGCATTCACTACTCATAGAGGTTAGGTTGTATGTTGATGCATGTGTGCACATCAGTGACAAATACACAGGACAGACGAGAGGAGAGGCAGGTTATCTGAAACCAATGTTTTATATGACTATTTACACATCTGTACAAGCCATACAAAGCACAATGTATCATACATTATATCTACAATGACTGTGTACAGTGCAATCGGACTATCTCTCCTCAGTGAGAGCTTTGTATGGCAAGGCAGCCCCGCTGTGAAGGTTGAAAATGCGGCTGCGAGCTGACAACAAGGGCTGTTATCCTCACTACATGGGACACCCTTCAATGCTCCTCAGTATGCCAAACAAACAATTTCTCATCAGAATCAGAACCCCTTATATTCACTCCATGTACCCAGGCACTTGAAGGAAGATGCACTCACCCGATTGGCAGTCCAGGAGCATAGGCTCAAGCAGCCTCTGCCTCAGAGCTCCATCAGCAAGAGCCATTTTGGCCGGTGCACTGATGATGGAGCTCTGAGGCAGAGGCAGCTTCGACCACGGCTCTTGAGCTGCCAAACAGGTGAGTGTTTCTCCTTTCAAGTGCCTGGGTACAATAAGAAGTATATTATGGGGTCTGATTTTGCAGAGGAATTTATTCCTTGGCATGCTGAGGAGCGTTGTGGTGCTCCCCATGTAGTGGGGATAGTAGCCCTCATCATTGGCTCATGGCCACATTTTCAGTTTTCTCAGTGGGGCTGCCTTGCCTTACAAAGCTACACTAGTATCTGGACAGTGGCTCCGCCTCACCCACTAGGCATCCTGACCCCCAGTTGGAAGGTCTGGAGGGGACGTGTGTGACTGGGTGAGGCAGTGCAACTCCTCTCTCAAACCATGCACCTCACTTTGCAGGCTCTGTAGGTACAACATGACAAGGTCCAGTGGTCAGTGCAGGGCTGCGAGACCCTGCAGAATTGACCGTTCCATGGCAGCTACACACTGCAGGATCTCACTGTGTGCACTGGACAATGATGCCACATTATGCTGCACCACAGCTGGATGGCAGATGTCCAGTGGCAGGCTGTGTCCAGTTTTTACAGCTCTCCCCCTCCAAACCGCCAGACCCATCTCTGCCTCCTCATCCTCCACAACCCCATCTGACAGCACTGTCACTGACTCCTCCACTTCCCTACTCCCAGCACCCATCCCCACACAGCCTCCTCTCCCTCTCCACTCCCATCCACCCACACCATCCAAGCCTCTGCACAATCCCCACTCCCAGCACTCTGCCCTGACTGAGTCTCCTCACCCTCCCTATCCCAGCACTCTGCCCCAAACAAGCTTCATCTCCCTCCCCTCTGCCATTGCCCTGCCCAAACAGAGACTCCTCCACATCTCCACGAGCATCGCCGGGCCCCACCTACAAAAAGGGACTGCTACTTCTGGAGAGAGATCTGCAATTGTAAGTATTTACTTCTGGGAATTTTTCTAAATCTATCATTAACTATCATTAAAATCATCTGCAATACCTGAAGACTGGAGGATGGCCAATGTAACGCAAATGTTTAAAAAGGGTTCCAAGGATGATCTGGGAAGCTATAGACCAGTGAGCCTGACGTCAGTACTGGGAAAAGTGGTAGAAAACATCATAAAAAACAAAATTACTGAACATGTAGAAAGTCATGACTTAATGGGAGACAGCCAACATGACTTTACTCAAGGAAGATCTTGTCTTACTAATCTGTTATGCTTTTTTGAAGGTGTGAATAAACAGGTACACAAAGGTGAGTTGGTTGATATTGTGTATTTGGGCTTTCAGAAAGCCTTTGACAAGGTCCCTCATCAGAGAGTTTTGGCAAAATTAAAAAGTCATGGTATAGGAGGCAGTGTACTATTGTGGACCAGGAACAGGTTAAAAGATAGAAAGTACAGGGAGGTGGGGGGCGGAGCCTGATGTCCAGCGGGTAGGACGCTTTGCGTTGAAGCTCCCGAGAGGCCTACTCAGAATCCTGACTTAATACCTATATAAATTTACTATTTCGCTCCGAGCTGACCGGGGCACCTCGGGGGGGGATGGCGGCCCATAAACCAGCGCGCTTGGACTTCGGGTCTCCTTCTTCTTCTCACGGAAAACGCTCCAAAACAGAGGTGTCCTCCCCACAGAAGATGGTTCCATTTCGTGAAAACCCCGCAATGCACCTGGAGATTTTGGAGGAAATACGCGGCGTGAAGGAATTGGTGCAGTCCAATGGAGAAGCGCTCCGAGCCATGCGAGAAGACTTTGGAGTGCTCCAGGACCGACTTGAAGGTCTTTCATTACGGCAGGACAATATGGCGGGGGTCCTCGACTCGCACGAGGTGCGCTTGGGCAAACTGGACAAGGCTGAGCGCCAGATACAGAATCTTCAAAAGGAGTTGGAAGATAGCAATAATCGAGCCCGTCGCAACAATGTGAGGCTCCTCGGAATGCCAGAGGGGGTGGAAGCAGGAGATATAAGAGAATTCTTGCTCAAAACTCTTCCCTCCTTGCTGAAGATCACTTTTCACAGAGAACTGGAAATCGATCGAGCACACCGTGTTCCTGCCCGCATGGCGCTCAACCGCACGACCCCCCGGCCTATTATCTTTAGCTTGCTACGATATCAACAAGTGGAACAAATTTTACATGCTGCCCGAGCGAATCATCATTTGGAATTTGAAGGTCGTAAGGTCTCCTTCTTTCCTGATTTGGCAAAGCCTACCGTTGACCGTCGGAAGAAACTCCTAGCTCTTCGCCCTCGACTTCAACAGCTACAGGCTCGCTTTGGCCTGTTGTATCCAGCGAAGCTCCGAGTGACTCTCCACAACCAGACCAGGACGTTCGAGGATCCTGATCTACTATCAACATTTTTGGACTCCAAAGAAGCAGAGCAGATGCGCTAATCCCAAATCTTGGACTCTTATCTGCCGGCTCTGTCCGCCATTTTGAAGGGCCCGATGCGGCGGTCATAGCCCAGCACAGAAATAGCCTGGACTTTCTATCTTTCTCTGTATGACTTTTGTCTTTGGTCTCCTATCCCTTCATGATGTGTGCCTCGGTCGGATTCGGAGCACGCACAGTCCTACAGGTTATATGTTTTTTTTTTTTTCAATTTCGGCCTTCTCTGGGGTTTCTCCCCGCAGACACATGGTCGCCAGTAATTTTGGGGTTTTGCTTCTCCTCTACCGTACTGCGGTTTTCTTTGTTAATGTGGGGCGCTTCATTGTATTATATTAGCTTATTTTTCCTATGTCATGTGTACAGCCAGATACAGTCAGTTTGAGGGACACAGTGAAATTATGTGTGCTATCATGCTCAGAATTTTAACTTTTCTGAATGGCCTTATGTAAAATCTTATTATTCATCGTCAAAGGCATTACTGGTCCACTCAAAGGAAAGAAAATCCTTAGCTATCTTAGCCACGAGCATGTTGATTTGGTGTTTCTTCAGGAAACGCATTACACTCTGCTGAAACACTGAAACTCAATGCTAGGCCTCACATCGTAGCTGCCTATTCTCCCACCGTTTCCAAATGGTACGGGATAACCATTCTGGTTAAGAAGTCTTTGCACGCTACTGTACCTGATATTAGCGCTGACATGGAGGGTAGATGGGCCCGTGTACACCTTGAGGTTGGAGATAGTGATTTCACGTGTATTTGCACTATGCCCCGAATGTGGACAACCCTGCTTACTATGCAAGTTTTGCGCAGTTGGCCTCGGCCTCCGCCAATGCTCCATTAATACTTGGTGGCGCTTTTACTCAAGTGTTCCCTCAATCTTTTCTTCTCATACAAGGTGCTCGTTGGTTGGAAGGTCCAGTACCGAGCAGACCTGTGTGGCTAGATATAGTAGCGGGCCTTTGCTCACCGATTCCTCTTACCTTACTCCCTGGTATGACTCTCCCATTAGACTCCCACTATCCACCAATGCTTTTCGACACTTTAGGTGCCTTTAATACTCTTGTGCAACCTTTCGACTCCCGACTCTGGTCAGTGCAACTTCAGCATTGTATTCGGAGCACTAGAGTACTCCCGCCATCGGCACTCTCTGCATAAGGTTGATTGGAGACTTCCGATCTCTCGGTAGTTCACCGGGTGTAGCATCCAATTTTACTAAACCTTATGTAATGCTATCACTAGAGATACCTCTATAGCGCAGAAAGTATGGGAGAGAGAATTGCATGTGACTTCAACCTCGGAGCAATGGAGCCTTATCTGGAGCAGAGGGACACGGGTTCCCGACCCGCCTCACTCACTCAGACCCTCTTCTTTCTAGCCCACCGGTGTTTTTACACTCCTCACAGATTAGACAAATGGAACACTACTCAGGGTAATGGTTGCTGGACACGTCCTGCGGCCATTGGTTTATTACTTCATGTTATGCATGAATATCCCGCACTACAGTATTACTGGCGTCGGGTCTGGGGTCGTATTTAGTCTATATCGCACTCTCAGGAGTCCCTTTCTTGGAGGATAGTGGGACTTCGCCCAGTTGCGGGGATCCCCTCTCTCCCAAAAATGGCTTATCTCCTTTTGAACTTTATGCTTGGCATTGCTATTTCCCTAATTAAGTAATACTGGGAAATTAGTTCCCATCTGAGCCTCAATGTATGGTGGAATCATGCCTGTCTCTACAGTAAATATGAACAAATACCTCGTCTGTTCGCTTCCTCCGTTCAGACTCCTTCTCATTGGTCTCAATGGAAGATGCTCAATGAATATGTACATTTTGCTAAATGCTCTCATCTGACTGTCTAACTTTGTATATATCTCTGTCTCATGATCATGCTGTATTGTGGATACTTTTTTGATCGTTTGATGTATAATCACTGTTAATTGGCAGCGCTCACATGCTGATACAAACGGGTAGAGAAGAAGCACCGGGGTGGGGGGTAATGGGTTTACTTTTCCTTATTGTATACTTGTTTTGTCTCTTTTGGTGTGTTGTTTCTTTTGTTTGTTGCAAAATGAAAATAAAAGTTTAAAAAAAAAAAAAGAAAGTACAGGGAGGGCTAAATGGCCAATTTTCTCAACGGAGAAAGATGAATAGTGGAGTACCCCAGGAATCTGTGCTGGGTCTGCTGCTTTTTAACATATTCATAAATGACCTGGAAAGGGAATAATGAGTGAGGTTATCAAATTTGCAGATGACACAAAACTATTCAAACCCATGAGGATTGTGGAAAATTGCAAGAGGATCTTGATAAATTGGAAGACTGATCATCCAAATGACAGATGAAATTTAATATGGACAAGTGCAAAGTTATGTACCTAGGAAAGAAAAACCCAAACTATGGTTACACAATGCAAGGTTCCACATTAGGAACGACCACCCAGGAAAAAGATTTAGGTGTCATTGTGGATAACATGTTAAAGCTCTCCGCTCAGTGTACAGCGACAGGCAAAAGAGCAAATAGAAGGCTAGGTATCATAAGGAAAGGAATGGAAAATAAAACAAAGGATATTATAATTCCTCTGTATCATTCCATGGTGCGACCGCACCTTGAATATTGTGTGCAATTCTGGTCGCCATATCTTAAAAAGGATATAGCGTTACTAGAAAAGGTACAGAGAAGAGCCATGAAAATAGTAAAGGGGATGGAAGGATATCCCTATGAAGAAAGGCTAAAAAGGTTAGGGCTCTTCAACCTGGAAAAGAGAAGGCTGAGGGGAGATATGACAGAGGTCTATAAATTAATGAATGGAGTGGAACAGGTAAATGTAGATCAATTGTTTACACCATCAGAATGTAGAAAGACTAGGGGGAATGCAATGAGGCTACAGGGTAACCTATTTAAGACTAATAAGAGAAAATATTTTTTCACCCAACGTGTAATCAAACTTTGGAATTTGCTATTGGAGGATGTAGTAAAAGCTGTTAGTGTATCTGGGTTTAAAAAAGGTTTAGACAAATTTCTGAGGAAAGGT
The DNA here is from genome assembly GCA_033557465.1 of Ichthyophis bannanicus. NCBI lineage: Eukaryota > Metazoa > Chordata > Amphibia > Gymnophiona > Ichthyophiidae > Ichthyophis > Ichthyophis bannanicus. The sequence continues at coordinate 870,177,169 of CM066032.1, read as the reverse complement.
CCATAAACCATTATTAAGGTGGACTCGGAATATCCACTGCTTGCTCCAATACAAGCATTCTGGAACCTGTGTCTTTTGGGGGAACTGCTAAGTACTTGTGACCTAGACTGGCCATTGTTGGAAACAGGATACTGGGCTTGATGGACCTTGGTCAGACCCAGTATGGCATATGCTATGTTCTTATGTTCACCTCAGCCTCCACACCATCCCCCTTCCCATCCCCCTGCAAATCCCCCTCCTCCATGTGCTCCAGGAATAGGATCCAGATACTCTCTTCATCTGCCTCGCCCCACCTCCCGCCCTCACCCAGCTCAAGTCCCACCTCCTAAACCTCCAGGTTCTCCTTCATCTCCAGAGGATCTTGTCCCTCCTCCTTGGATTGTCCTAGCCCCTACCCCTTGGATGGGCTGGACATGTCAGAGAGTTCAATCACGTCCTCCTCTTCCTCATCAGCGCCCTCCAAAATGGAGAGGCTGGCAGCAGAATGGTTCTGGCTGGACTGGGGCTGGCCTCCATATCCCCGCTGATGCTGCTGTTGCCATTCAGTGAACTCTGTGGCCCGGGTTCATTGGCTGCATCAGCATCACCCTCCTCTCGAGCAGGTGGTGGAGAGTCCTTCTTGGGCACAGCTGTGAATGGGATACACAGAACTGGAGATTGTCTTCTGCTACTGTGTTCTTGCCATATAGCAGGTCAACATCAAGGTAGGGATAGAAGGGAGAAGAGGGACAGACTAGTGCTTAGAGCACCAGCTTTGTACCCCTGGGGCCAGGGCTTGGTTCCCACTTGCATCCCTGTTGGCCTTGGACAAGTCACTGCAACCTCCACAGACTCAGAGGAGTGCAATTTAGCACGATTCATGTTCACTATAAAGCAGAAAGTACACTTTTTGTAACTTTCATACAGCTGTATGCAAACCCAGTTCTACATATTATCTATGATTCTATAGGGGCAAACTGGACACTCATTTCCATATATGTGCAGTCACATTGCTATACAATTAGGTCATGCCTGTAACTGCCCAGGCTATGCGATTCCTATGTATGAACGTGTTGTGTGATTTATTAATGCTATTGCACCCATTTTTCATTGATGCCCCGGGGATGTGATTGCTTGTGACTCCATGACAGCTGGCTTGAGTGGCTGACAGATCAACCTGGGGACATGCATCTGTGGTCTAGGGGCAGCCTCTGTTCATTTATGTCTGCTGTTTAGCTCCCGCCTTGTGGCTGTGTACATTCAGGACACGGTTGCTGTATAGGGGACTGTTGTTGAACTGCAGGACCTGTTCCACAAGCCCCTTTTTTGACCCATCAGTGGGGTATGGCTCTCAGATGTGCAACAGTAATGGGCATGGATTATCTGGACATGTGTGCCAGGAGGCATTAGACAGTGTCGACTATGACCTGAATGGCAGCTCACATCAGATGATTGCTCAGTTTCCTCTCCTTTGACCTCAGGGACTGCCTTGGCCAGGGGATGCATTGTGCCGAACTGTGTGCCCTGAAGGAGATCATAGGGACCTTACCATTCCCATGTGCACGCACCCCCTGCCAGTACTGAGGTGCCTGTTTGTGACCTACGCCTGCGGCAACTAATTCCATCCTCTGGTGCATCATGCACATGCACTCCTTCTGTGCTGGACATATCTGACTGCTTTATGGATCACATTTTTACAGAGATGCATGATTTCCATATGTGGGTCTCCACCCGTGTACAGTATTCACCTGTTTCTGCCATTCAGCGGTCTGTGTGATGTCCCTTCACCCTCTACCTGGGAATGTACACAGGCTCTGCTGCCTTGTCACTGCTATGTGTGTATGTGTGTGTGCCTGTTCTCCATTCTGGGTCCAGATTGTGCTTCTGGATGTCTGTCTATGGCTGCACTGATCTTTTTGATTGCTTTGACTGCTGCCACTCTTTCATGACCCTCAGGGAGTGCTGCCCTGGGAGTCTTGGCTCATATTTGGCTCAGTTCTGGCTTCCTTTCTTCCTTGCCTACACACTGGGGCTTTACCTGAAGCTACATGTCCCCCTATGAACTGTGCCTTAGAGTGTGAAGTAGCGCTATCACCTCACTAGGGTCATGCTTTTCCTCTTCCAGACTCTTCTTGCTGCAGCATGAGGAGGTCTGTGTAGTCATGGGGGGTAGAGCGGCTCCTCCCGTTCCAACACCAGGTGGCATAACTTCAGGGTCTCTGTCCTTGGAAATTGTGGTTGTCCGACGGTTATCCTGCTCGAAAGAGATATCAGGTTGTGAGCTATCCAAGATCTCCTAACACCTGAGATTATGCTAAGGAAATATGTTATGGTAGTGTTTAAAATTCCTTCTGAGAGTATTCCACTTATTGCTTGGCCCATCTACTTGCCATCTGAAAATGTGGAAGGAGATAGTGATGAAGGAGATAAGAGAAGAATGTATAGCAACTATTTGGAAATAGCCTGAACCTGACAGAGTTTTTGGTGAACTCTCAGGATGATAAATTTGAACATTCCTCTCTGATTGTGGCAGTTGCACTGGGGTTTAGTAAGAACTGGGTGCTAAAGCTTTTCTTTTGGTTGAATGATATTTGCTTTATGGGAAGTCGAATTTAGGAATTCTAATTTATACCTGGAACAAGAACTACCTGAACTGCAAGCAGGGTTCAGGAAAGGGCGAGAAACGAGAGACATCATTGCGGATGTGAGATGGATCCTTGAAAAGACTAAAGAATACCAAAAGGATATCTATTTGTGCTTTATCGGCTATAGCAAGGCTTTTGATTGTGTAAACCATGAGAAACTCTGGGCCACATTAAGAAGCATGGGTATACCAGAACACCTGATCGTTCTCTTGCGCAATCTGTACATTGATCAAGAAGCAACAGTTTGAATGGAACAAGGAGAAACAGAATGGTTTAAAATAAGCAAAGGTGTAAGACAAGGCTGCATACTTTCCCCCTACCTGTTTAATTTATATGCAGAACAAATCATCAGAGAAGCAGGGTTGTATGAAGACAACAGAGGTGTGAAGATTGGTGGAAGACTCATCAACAACCTTCGCTATGCTGATGATACCACATTACTGGCTAAAAGTGAAGATGATCTGAAACATTTGCTTCTCACAATCAAAGAACATAGTCTCAAAATGGGCCTGCACCTTAATGTAAAGAAGACAAAGATCATGACAACTGGCATAATCAACAGGTTCATCGTTGAAGGAGAAGAAATTGAAATTGTGAACAACTTTAACCTACTTGGATCAACTATCAATAAAGAAGCAACAAGCAGTCAAGAAATCAGACGACGCATTGCTCTTGGCAGAATGGCTATGAAAGACCTAGATACGATTCTCAAGAGCAGAGATGTCTCTCTCCATACAAAGATTCGACTTGTTCAAGCCATGGTGTTTTCAATAACATCATATGGATGTGAAAGCTGGACAGTGAAAAAGATAGACAGGAAGAAAATTGATGCCTTTGAATTATAGTGCTGGCGGCGAATACTATGTATACCATGGACTGCCCGAAGAACAAACCAGTCGGTACTAGAGGAGATCAAACCTAAGCTTTCTTTAGAAGCTCAGATGACAAGACTTCGACTTTCATACTTTGGACACATCATGCGAAGAGAGAGATCATTAGAGAAAGACATTATGCTTTGCAAGATAGAAGGTCAACGCAAAAGAGGAAGGCCAGCAATGAGATGGATCGATACAATAACAGCAGCTACGGGTACCAGTCTGTCAACAATGAGCCGCCTGAATGAAGACCGAACACAATTTAGGATAGCTATCCAGAGGGTCGCCATGAGTCGACTCCGACTCGACGGCACTTAACAACAACAACAACAATTTATGCAGATCAACACAGAACCATCATAAATAGTTTTTGTCCATGAGGCAGAGGGTCTTGGACCTGGGGGATAATCTTCCTCTGCTTTCTAACTAAATGCAATGTTTTCTTGATGCAAAATTGGTGGATACTCAGCCTAATGAGTGAGATTTAAAAATGATAAACAACAATTAAAAGAAAAAAAAAAGATTATGCAGAGTGTATTTCCAAATCTTAACAATCTTTGAAAATTAGGTACCTGCAGACATAAAGGCATATTTTACAAAGGATTTCCAAATGCAATCTGGGACGTTAAAGTCAGAACATCTGAAAAAAAAGCAGGTATGTCTAAGTGCAGGAACGATTCCGGAAACATGGGCGTGCCCTGGACATCTAAGGTGATGTCTACATAGATATCCTCAGAATAGTCTTCTCAGGACCTAGATGTCTAATAGCCCAATGGTTAACAAAGCAAATTAGGAGCACTGTAACTAGGGTTCAAATCCCTGTGTGGTGCTTTGTAATCTTAGGCTAGTCACCTAATTCTCTATACTCTTTGGATTTTTTTAAGGCCGCAACAAGCACTTTCCTGATGTCTGTTCATTCCTGGAGCAGGTCTAAACCTAGCTGTGCCTGCAAACATCCTTGGAATTTTTGAAATCGAACAGGACTTCTATGTTCATTGCACCTCCACCATGTCCCCTGTGTACCTGGATGTCCCTGCTCCAGAGACATCTCTGTGATTTTGACATCCACATGCAATGTCTTTGGACATCCAAATCATATCTAAGACTTTTAAAATTATCCCGTTTGTATCTAGATGGGCAATTTGAAATCTATCCTCAGGGTAACCTTTGGGCATCATTAATTCCAAGCAGTAGAAAATAACTATATACTTTCAATGTTATTCATGAAAAAAGTCAGGATAGATTAGAATGCCAATACTATATTTGTATGCGATAACAACTACATTCGTAGATAAAGGCTACAAAATATTCTTCACTCGGTGCCCCTCCTCTATCCATTCCTCAGCGCCACAAATTGCATTTCATGCCATCATGTGCAATAATCTTCTCCAAGTTGAAAGGGTAATGTTCCATTTCGGACACTGAGTGCAGGATTTCACACTTCTCTCAAGAAGTGGATGTTATTTTCTATAGAAGTAATATGTGATAGAGCAAACATGCAAAGCATCATGCTACAACAGTTGCTGTTCCTTTATATATCGATTCCTATCCAAAAGATGAATCCCGGGATTGCAACTACACAAAGACATGTAGACAACATGCACACACTGCAGAGGTATTTCTGTAAGGAAAAGCGCTGTTAGCAGAAAATTAAGGCATTGATTACAGAGAAAAAACATTTTCTGTGAGATGCATCATGCATAAAACAGCAGAAGTACAGGTATTAAAGTTCAATAAAATCATTTTTGTGCTATAAATATGTTTATTTATTAAAACATTTATGTCATGGAACCAATATAATAAGCTGTGCTTTAGAACAGCGAACTGAGCTCAAGCACACAGTATTCTAATGCAAGCATGGAAACATCCCCCCCCCCCCCTCCTGCTAACTCCTGAAACAGCAAATTAATAGCATGAAAATTACTGCAGTATTAAAAAATGTGTGCTGACAGAAAAAAATGCCAGTGGAGTGGGAGGGAGACACAAAAACCTAAAAATTCCCTGGTGATCCAGCTAGACCTAGAACTGCAGACCCACCCTGCCCATCCTGAAACATTCCCAGGGCCCGACATGCGCAATGCCCACCTACTCAGGGCTATCTAATACAGGGCACTCCTGGCCTAGGCGCCCAGCACAGGGAAGCCCTTGGCCAGGGACCCTCCAGTGATGTGACACCTCAAGCCCCATGGACTACTTATCTGGTTCTAGGGAGGCATCGAGCAGTGTCCTTCTTGACCTTCTGCTATCTTCCAAAATGGCAAATCTTAGCGGTACGTCTATTTTGGAAGATGGTAACAGGACAAGGGGAATGCTGCCAGATGCCTCCCAGGACCAGGTAAGTGTTATTGGTTCACAAAGTGCGCACCAGATGCTCTCAAATTGAGGGTCTCCATGCGTATGGTGCCCTAGTCAGGGGTTGCTTTTGAACAGAGAGTTCTGTAGGGAGATTATTTTCTCCCACTTGGGCCAACAGGAATGCATGGGTGAATAGAGTGTGTGTGTGGGGGGGGGGGGGGGGGGTCCAGGCCAGACAGGGTCATCTGAGGTGAAATCCAGCTTTTCAGCTCAGATGACCTTTGCTCCTGTACTACATCTTAACTCCAACCCTGAGCTGGAGTAAAGATTAAGCACTACAAAGGGAGGAAAAAACGCATGCCAAAATTTGGCATGCGTTTTTTACATTGGGAGCAATTAAGGAGTCATCATTTTGCAGGAACACCACTCTGTCTTTTAACACATTCGTTTTACTTCTGATTTCTCTACACTAAGAAATCCTACTGCATCAGGAGTAATATTACTGGTGGAAAACTGGGAGTAAACTGCTGCGCTAAAGGATAGTGCAGCACATTACATCAGTCCCCATAGTTATTGATCAGTTTGAGGTCATTTCACTAAGTTGTAGTATTTTCAAAACTTATCAGCACACAAATTAGTGCTCAGATCAGTAGGCTCTAAGGCCTATATGCTTAAATTATGCTAAAGTCAGTCACTCTTCCTTCTCCCTTAAATTTTTTTGCATTGATATGTACTAAATAAATAACCATGAATGTTAGATGATTTTCCCAGTAAATAGTACAATATAAACACCAGAATATAAAATGTGCTTTACTGTATCAGACCAAAGGTACATCAGCATAATATCTCATCTCTGATAAGCATCCAGCAGGATCACCAGGCTTAAAATCCATTTCTTACTGATCATAGCCAGAGATGCAGTGCCTTTCCCAAGCTTACATTGCTAATGGACTCTGGGAACTTATCTGAATTCTTTTTAAACATCATTGTGCTAACCGCCTTGATCTTCCAGTAACAAATTCCTTATCTTAATTGTACACCGATTGAAAAAAAATACTTGCTTCAGAATACGTGCTAAGAATTATTATATATGTGACTGTTTTGTGTTCATAATATTTTACAACAATTTTGAAACAGAGAAGCCATCTTCAGTAAAAAACAAAATAAATGTCAATGGCATTTCAGTTACAAAAAGAAATATAAATAACTATCTAAAAGGAAAAGTAGCATTGTGAGCACTGGATGCGGCAGACAGACAACCCAATGCCAGTTGAGGGACTGGTTCCATGTGCAAAATGCCTGCAAGCTGAAGGCCTCATGAAACCGGTGGAAGAGCTCAGAGAAGAGGTGGCAAGGCTGAGAAGCATTTGAGACAGTGAGAAGTACATTAATGAGATGCTTCTTGAAGCATCCAAGCTCTCCAACAGAGGTGAAGATGGTGCGCTAAAGAATGAAGAGAGTTGGACATGACTCACCAGAGCTTGCAGAATCGACAATCCAACTCCTCCAGCCCTCTAACTGACAAACCAATATGCAGCCCTGGAAATGGAAGAGGTGAAAGCATCCCAGGAAAGGGAAGAACCAGAGCTCAAGCACCTCAAAGTTGCATAATCAGTGACCACAAGGAAGTGAAAGGTATTGGTAGTTGATGACTATCTTCTGAGGGGTACTGAGGCATCCATCTGCTGACCAGACTTGATGTCCAGGGAGGTGTGCTGTCTGTCAGGTGCCAAAATCTGAGATGTTATGGAATGTTTGCCAAGACTAATCAATTATTATCCGATGTTGCTCATCTATGACGGTAAAACTGATACTGCTAGGTATGCCTCTGAGTGTATCAAGTGTGACTTCATGGCTCTGGGACAGAGGATGAAGCAGATAGGTGCACAGGTGATGTTCTCTTCGATCCTCCCTCATGAGATTAAAGGCCAAAGCAAAGAAACTTGCATCCTGCTGATGAATGAATGGCTGTGTGGAGAGTATTTTAGTTTCCTGGACCATGTGATGATTTTCCAAGAGCTGCAGAGCAGAGATGGCGTCCATCTATCCAAGAAGGGTCAAAATGTTTTCCTAAGCAGACTGGCTAATCTACTGAAAAGGGCTTTACACTAGATATGTTGGGGATGGGGGATGAAAGCCTCCAGGTAAGTGAACAATTAAATACCTCTGTAAAAATGTAATGCAATGTGTGCCTTTGAGTCAGTCCTGACTTCTGGTGACCCAGAAGCTCCTGGGTTTTCTTGGCAGTGTCACCAGAAGTAGATTGCCAGGCCTTTCTTCTGAAGCAATGGAGGGCTAAGTGACTTGCCCAAGGCCACAAGGAGTGCTAGTGGGAATTGAACCCTGGTTGCTTGTTTACCAAGCCAGTGTTCTAACCACTAGGCTACTCCTCCACTCCAAGATCCCAGTTGTTGAGACTTTAATGGAAGAGACTGACTTGGATTTAGTGATGGTTACAGAGACATGGTTCATTGACAGTCATGACTGGGATGTAATTATACTGAACAATACTTTATTCAGGAAGGACAGGAGAGGAAGAAGGGGAGTAGAAATGGCACTATATGTAAAAATAATATTAAAGCTATAGAATCACAGGGCTTAAAAGGGATTGTGGATTAAACTAGAAAGAGGGAATGGGAAATCCATTTGCTTTGGTGTGATGTACAGATCTCCTTCACAGGGAGAAGAAGTGGACAGAGATTTAGTAAAAGACATAAACATTATTGCCATGAAAGAAGAAGTGCTACTGATAGGTGATTTCAATATGCCAGTTATGGATTGGCACATTCCTGCTGTGGTGTCATCTAGAATTAAGGAGATCCTGGATTCTCTACAGGGAGAACTATTCTGGCAACTGGTAACAAAACCCACATGTGAAGGAGCCATAGTGAACTTGATGCTTACCAATGGGGAAAGTTTCTGATGTTATAGTGGGAGATCATCTTGCATTCAGTAATCACCAGATGGTGTGGTTCAGTATTAGGACTAAGGCTGATAAAGTCCTTTCAAAAGTGAGAGTCTTAGACTTTAGGAAAACAAACTTTGTCAAGATGGGACAATACCTCAAGGAGTTGTTAGTGAGATGGGAACAACTGGGGGATGTAGAAAAGCAATGGGAAAAACTGAAGGGGGATACTATAAGGGTAACACACCTTTTTGTTAGAAAGGTAAATAAATGTAAAAGGAAAAGGAGGCCCCTATGGTTCTCAAAAGAAGTAGC